>CM028378.1:9549184-9928364 GCA_013146195.2 Codonopsis lanceolata | reverse complement strand
AAAAAGAGTTAGAAGAGCATAGAGTTGAACTTCGTATGAGAATACAAAGACATATAAAGAAAAGACCAAGAAATATCATGACATGGGGTTAGCCAACAAAATGTTTCATCCAGGTATGAAAGTGTTACTTTTTAATTCGAGATTAAGGTTATTTCCCGGAAAATTAAAATCTAAATGGTCTGGTCCCTTTAGAATTGTACGAATTTACCCTCATGGAGCTGTTGATATTCAAAATCCTAAAAATAATGAAGTTTTTAAAGTGAATGGACACCGACTCAAGCCATATTTAGAGCCGATGTCAGTTGAACGAACAATTGAGTTAATTCGTTTGGCTGACAATGAACCACCACGAGATTAGGCTTGCAGTTTGGTCGAGCCAAAGACGTTAAACAAAGGCGCTAAGTGGGAGGCAACCCACTATTTTGAATGTTATTTGCTTTTATAGTTAGTTTAAATATGTTTTTCTCCGTTAAATTTAATTTTTGGACATTTAATTTTTAATTAAATATGCAAAAATTCAAGTTTGGGGGAGAAAAACATCTTAGTGTTGTATTTATATGTTACTAATAATTTTAGTTTAGAGTTTTTGTTTAGTTTTTGCATACAGGAAAGATTTAAAACATAACGGAATTAACAGAAAAGGGCTAATCTGCAAACTGTTGAAAAGTTGAGAAGGAAAACAAGTGGACAGAAGTTCTGGACACCTTGCGGACGCAAGGTGTAAGGGACCTTGCGACCGCAAGGTCCTCAGTAAATGCCGGCCTCGTGAACACACGTACTGTCAGTCATGGGGAATGTACCGAAGACCAAACGGTTGATCTGCCCACCTTGCGGACGCAAGGTATGGCAGACCTTGCGACCGCAAGGTCCCTATATATAAACAGTGCCGGGTTTTTCTTCACAGAAAACTACCTCTCTCCCTCAAGCAGTAGCAGCAGCCGCCAATTTCTCTCAAAATCCGGCAGATCCTTCAACATTCCGGCACACATCTCAAGATTCTCTCCTCCCTCTTCAAACTCTTCATCCTCTACCCTCTCTCATCCACCATTACACCCCACCAAGGTTGAAGACTGTGAAGAAGAAGAAGAAGACTTCCATTGTTGCCGACGCGGATCTAGCTCAAACTCCGGCTGCACTCACTCCATTTAGGCTGCAAACAAGTAACACTATCACCCTCTTTAAGTTTACACGTAAATTATTTGCATGCTAGGGTGCTAGAAAATTTTAACGTAGATAAAATTTTTGCATGCTTAATATAGATTTTTAATTTTAAAATTTTAAAACACATTTTTAATTGTTAAACCTTTAGTTTTTAAATTTTATAAAATCAAACAAAATGTTCCGCAAGCGTAGAAATACCGGTGCCTCATCCTCCGGCCCCGCTCAGGAGGAAGAGCAAAATTTTGACATCACCCGATTCGTGTCCTACGAGGCATCAGAACGGTACACGTCCAAACTCTCTAAGTCTTTGGTGCCCGAAAGGGGATTCAAGGCTGAAGACTTTGGCCTCGTCCCAATCTGATAGCTCGTAGGTGGGGGCTTTTGATAGATTCTCCGGCAAGGGCAGCCGTAGTGCCCATTGTCCGAGAATTCTATGCCAATGGCGACATTAGCATAGATGGGGGTGTGCTAGACACCGTTAATGTTAGGAATATAGTAATAATTTTTTCGTCCCAAAGCATTAACACTTATTTCGGCACCTCCAACTTTGCGGTTGGTGCCGATGACTTTAGCACACACCTCAACCCCCGTATCCCTGTCGAGGTGTGGTCCTATAACCGTAACCCACCTTTTGGACCCGCACCATGGGAGAATCCTTCCTCTAAGACACGGCTAAGCCCGTGTATAAATTTGTTTGCGGACGTCTCATGCCCTCAAGTCACCAACACACAGTGACTTGGGAGAGGGCTGTCTTGACCTACACCATTATGACCGGTGGGTCTATTGATGTTGGCCGTTTGATCAACGGCCAAATCAAGACCCTTATTAGAGGTAGGACGAATGCGGGTTCGCGTTCCCGCATTTGATTACCGAGTTGTGTAGGGGGGCAGGCGTGAGAATGCCCAAACACGCGGAGAGGCTGAAGGCTGGTCCGGCCATTACGAGGGCCATTTTGTTTGAACATCACCAGCAGCCGAGAGTGAGGGTTCCTCAAGAGGAGGAACCCGAAGAGAGGGAGGACCTGCCTGAGATCTCCAACAGGTTGGAGGAAGCTGTCCTCCAAACTGATATGGTGAGTCAGCAGTTGGCACAAATGCGTGCCGACCAAACCGATTTTTCGGTTGGGTTAACACTGTGGGACAAAATGTCTCAAATTATTATGGGCTGCCACCAGGCACGATCCCCGAGTTTCGTCCTCATTCGTTATTTCCGCCCGACTCACCGTGAGTCGAGGCCCAAGTTCCATCCTCTTTCGTTAGGTGGACCGCTATCTCCTTTTGATATTTGTCCTACCCCATCAATCCACTCATATGTTCCTATTTTGAGGACAAAATAGAAATTAAGTTTGGGGGGGATTTTAAACTTTAAGTCTTAGCAGGTCCTAGCCTAACGAGGAATGGAGTTGGGCTATGTTTTTAGGGTGAAGAAAAATTTCTTTATCACGATGACCATCTAACTCTTCACCCTATTTTCCTGTTTTTAATTTTTTTCTTATTTTCGGAGTTGTTGGCATGACCAGAATATTATAATAGTAAGGACCTTTAGGTTCCTATCAAAAGTGTCATCGTCATCATCTCCAAATTTCTTAGAAAAATATATATAAAAAAAAAAGTTTTAAATTCAAAATATTCATCCTCGAGTTTAGGTGTGGTAATGCTAGTAGTAATCGATGAGGAGATTAGTGCAATGAACCGCATAGTTAGTCTATAGATCCCTCTGGAATTTACTTAATTTTGCGAAACTTTTACTTTTCTCCAAATTCTTCATGCACTCACACCAGTCATAATTATGGATTGATTAGAATAGTTTTATAAAGTTTATAACACCTACTTCATTTCAACAAGATATGCACAAGAATATGATGCATAGCCACTCGAACGTAATTGTTGCATTAAATTGTAACTTAGGGTCAATTGCATGATAGTTAGATCCCTTGGATTTTTCTCATTTATATATCTCAAGCACACTTTCGAACCGTGTCTGCATGTTAGTCTCAATTGTCCCTACCATCTGTCTTAGCGAATGCTTATGTGAAATCCAGTGATGCTAAACATTCAACCCTCAATTCCCATAGTTGATATGATATTTTGTGTTGTCTTACTTGCTTTAAAAAACTATATGAGCATTTGGCATTAAGAAATGACTTAGGCCATTCGGATCGTTAGAGCCTAAATATTCCCCGACCTATACTAAATATATCCCTAGTGTCCCCGCTGAGCCTAATGAAAGAATGGAGTGTGCTAAGCACACTATTTAACCCCCATTCGCCATCGCTTTCTATTACCCACATTAACTTAACCCTAAAAGCCTATACACTTTTAGCCTACCCATCGAGAGAGTAGGATGTGGGTGGGAAATTTATTTTGGAGGACCACTTCTTTTCGTTAGGCTATTTTTCTAAGACTTCTTCTTTCCGTTGTCGAAAAAAAAAAAAAAGAAAATAAAAAAAAAAAATAAAAAATGTATCGACGAAAAATGAAACTAAGAAGAAGAGTGTAAACAAAGATTCAAATGGAAGCATAGCTTTCAAGAGAAAAATATGTTAGAAAAATTCTGCTGATGTGATATTTTTAGAAGAATATATGGCCCAAAACAAGTTTGGGGGAGGAAGAAGAAAACGAAAAGTAACGAAAAGCACCCTCCACTTGGTCTTTAGTGTCCTAGCCTAAATAGGGAAAACTTCCTTTTGCTTGGAAGTATGAGGGATAAAAGGGTAATCTTACTCTCTCTCTTTGAATTCCTAATCCTTTCCATCATATACCCCATCACCTTGGCCTTACATTACAAGCTATATAAAGACCTAATGATCTTCTTGCCAATGCTTATGTTGTTTTAACTGTCAAGTGAGTAGCATGGAATTGATCACACACTTCATATTCATTCTTATTCACCCTAAAAGCTCACTGTGTTAGCATAATCTTAGCTATTACAAGTAATTGGGATAGGAGAGCATTGTATGTCATACATAGAAGTGCATGGGATGGATGTATAAGTCGTTTAAATCCTGGGGACCTTTCTGTCATGTGGCCAGGGTTTGGATGGTAGATCTCATAATCCTTAATGCATGATTTTCTCTTAAACTTTAATTTTCATATGAATGTGGTGTTTAGCTTAATAAAACTGTTTTAGTTAAGATATTCTTTAAGACTGGTGATCACACACACACGGAGAAATTAAAAGTAGTAGCAGTTTTAAGAAAAGATCAGTTGGATTTATATGACTAAGCTGCATACATGTGGTGAGCATCGAACTGAGATTACTTGCATACCATACACCTATAACTTGAGGTTGAAGCCAAAAAGATTTTATGTTTTATTTATAGTTTAATCTTTACCTGTTTTTGTATTTATCTGTTTTTGTATTTATCTGCATAGTCGAGTCACTCGAAAGAGTCTCCTTGAGTTTGTGGGTTTATAGAGGAGTGTAAATAGTGTCACCCTCCAAAAAGATTTTAAGTTTTGTTATTTATATGCTTTTGTATTTATAAGTTTATTGTTTACTCGTGGACAAGCAAAGTTTAAGTTTGGGGGTATTTGATCGATGTATTTTATAAGTCGATTTTATATACTTCTATGACTTAAATTATGCTATTTCACGAGGCTTTTGGCTACTAATATATGTTTTCGGTGAGTTTTGTAAGTTTCAGAGTTATTTGTGAAAATATGCGAAACTCTAGGGTTTTAAGTGCAAAATTCAAGAAGGGCCAAAAAGGAAAAATGAAGAAAAAGTAAAAGCTGCAGAATCTGAGACCTCATGACGCAGGTGCCTCGACTCTGCGACCGCAAGGTAGGCGATATGGGTCGAGAAGGCAAAGAACCGAGAATTCAAAGGCCAAACATCTTTGGAGACCTTGCGACGCAGTACCCAACACCTGCGACCGCAAGGTGGTCGAATGCGATTATTTCAGATTTTCACACGGTCATTCAATTGAATTACAACTCCCGAATATATATAGAAGTCAGATGCCGAGCCAAAAAGAAGAGAGGACGGCTGGTAGCTCTCTTTAGGTAGATTTTAGGTAGTTTTTAGATTGTATAACATAGTTAGATTTTGTAATTTCAACATTGAAGATCAAATCATGTATCCAATCATCTCCATATGCTGTTCATTGTCTATGATGAACTAATTCATCCACAATCTAGGAGGTGGGAGGTAACTTGTATCAAATTTATGTTTTGATTCTTATTTATGTTCATTCAATGCTTGTTGATTCTGTTGTTTATCAATCCCTATATTATTTTGTTTTGAACAAATGAATGCAATCGCAAATAATAAAGGCTTAGAGGTGTGGATAACTGCATGACCAATATGCATATGTCGTACACAGGCTCACCAACACAATAAATTGGACCCATCGATGCACGAGAGTGATAAGTTAGGATCATGTTCTTACATGATCTAGGTGACAGATAGATCATAAATCTAGGTGACAGCTAGATTAACAGTTCATGTGCTTAGGATATAGAATGGATGAATTTTGCGGGGATGGAGGCTGAACCAATTGTTCAACAGACTATATCTATCTTTAGTGAACGAACGCAAGACATTGAATGATAAATATTATGAATTAAACATAAAGGAGATACAAGTGAAACCCAGAATCCTAGATTGCCACCCACCATAAGATCTTCATATCTGTTATTACTGTCTAATTAGTTAAACAACTAAATATTAATAGTAGTTTAGAGTAGAATTAAATATAAAAACCCCCTTTAGATTAATAATTTACTATCAATAAATTGCACTGTTCGTGATCACTTGTCTTTGTGGGTTCGACCCTTGCTTCCAATACTATTCTATAATAGTCTTGTCCACTTGCAAGGAAAAAGATTAATTAAAACATCGATCAGGTGCCTAACACATTCCTACCTCGTAACTTAGCCCCCGAACCCCTTTTTACAAACTCTGGTTATTTCTGGTTTTTCTTTATTTCTCCTTAAAATAAAGATGACGACTCTGTTACAACATTTTGGATCACAGTAAGGCCCGCAACATCATTTTCTTACACTTTTACGTTTTCCCCTAAACAAGGGACGATGGGAATGGAAAGGGTGATGCACTTTCTGTATCTTGTTTTCCCCTAAACAAGGGAGAATGAGACACGGGAAACCCAAAGAACTCATAGTGACCCAGAATGTACAACAGTCCATAGTGAGGCATGTTCCCGCGCGCCTTCGCAACATCCTTTTTTTGCACTTTTTTCGTTTTTCCCTAAACAGGGGACGATGTGAATGAAAAGGGTGATGCGTTTTCTGTATCATGTTTTCCCCTAAATAAGAGAGGATGAGATACGGATAAATCCAAAGCACTCATAATGGACTAAAGCACACTCGGTGACCGAGGCGTATTCAACGCTCTTTTTGACAACACTTTTTCTGCACTTTTAATTTCGTCTTCCCCTAAACAAGAGATGATGGAATGGAAAACAAAATGTCCTTCCGCATGCCGCGCTCCCCTAAAAAAGGGCGCGCGGGGTCCGGGAGCATTCCGGGGCACCCACAGTGGCGACTCTGCTGGCGACGTCGTTTTTATTTTAAAGAAAATAAAAATTGAGGGCTAGACTCAGTTTTCACAAAAAAAATTAGTTTTCTTTAGTTTATGACTAAAATATGCTTATTATATTTCTTTAGCATTTTAAATATTGCGTTCTTATATATCTATATATATTTGTGGATATGATCCTCCATTTTGCAGCAGTTTCGTTCCAGTTACCATTACAAGTATATTTAAAAAAACAAAAAAAAAAGAATAAAATAGATTTTCGGCGGCATAATAAAAGGGTTGGGGCTTTATTTTATTATTGCTTTATTCTGCTTATTATTTTTATTCTGTGTACTTTATTTTTTATCGCACCAAATATGTACATATTCTTTCATTTTGTCATTTTATTTTGGGGACTAGGACAAATATGTAATTAATAGGAATAGATAGATTCCCCACTTTTCTTTCTATTTCTTGATTTAAATGGTTGTTTGCTCGCGCTCAAACTAAAAAAGCCGAGAAAATCCACAAATAACAATAAGACAGACCATATCTGCTTTATTTACTGTTTTATATCTGAAAAAAAAAAAGACTTTATTTCATGAACCGATCGATTTTTACATCTCTGAATCATTGGTCAGTCCCTGTAAAAAAAAGATAAAAAGCAAAAAAAAAAAAAAAAAAGAAGGAGAGAGATATGAATAAAAGTATACACAGGGGTTGACTAATTATTTTATGATGTTCGACCTAGACCATTTTGAATGGTGGATCCTGGAAAGAGTATAGGCCATTCGCTTGAGATCAGTCCGATCTTGGGAAGTCGAAAGGTAGGTGGAATACGAGGGTCCTATATTCTGGAGAAAGAATCTACTATTCCAGGAATAGTCCTGAGACCGTCAAAACAAAGCGGGTGCTTGTTCGATCAATTGTAGGGAAAATGAATAATAATAATAAAAATACTAATAAAGGCACGCTGTACTCCAAGCCCAGAAAAGCCTTCAGCCAACCCTTTCTGATGCCTTCAAACCCCTTTTCCTTAGAAACCTGGCCCGAGTTTGGAAAGGCAGAGATAGTACTGGTCGGTTGATCTGAGGATCTGTACGAAATCAGATCAGAAAGTATTGGGGTCAGATCAGAAAAAAGGCAGAATCAGTGCAGATGATACAAATTTGAGCAGTATGGCCACTAAAAATAAACAAACCATGACTGGGACCAGCAATGAGCAGAACGGTCGGGAACCAGAAAAAGAAACTCCTGAGTACGCACCTCCTTCTGGATTTGAAATCTGGCTAAAAAAGGAATTGGATGCCCACGCAGAAAAGGTAACAAACCAGGTGGTTGGCAATCTTTTGGCAAGTTTTGTAGAAACCTTTGCCACTATCTCTCAACAGGTTAAAAGCCCAAAGTTTGCTCCTAATACTTCTTTCCTTCCTGAAATAAACTGTCCTGATACCACAAAAAGTATCCTTTTCCAAGCCTCCAAAAAACAACCAAGTACTAACCTTCAACCAAATATCGACCCTATTTCCCAAGGTGGTATTATTCCAAATGCTTATAACCTCAAACCACATCCCCCATAAACCAACCCTAAACTCCTTCACCTCAATGCATGTTACCACAACCAGAAAAACTACCTTCCCCTTGATCCTTCAAATACTTATTCCCAGCAAATGGCTCAGGGGACCCCAACGGGAATGATGTGTGCACATGAAGAAGAACCTCCCTTAAACAAGAGCACAAGCAATCAAGTCCTAGCACAATATTCCCCAAAAGAAAAGACCCACCCAGTTACTCGACCAAGCCTCAGCCAAGTATTTTACCCAGACCAGAAGGAAGGAAAGAACTAATCCCAATGCACTGTGATGATTTACCTACCCCAAGATCCAACATATTCCAAACACTATGGGCCCATGGGATACTTAAACCCGTTGCTAATTATCAACCTCCAAGTACGTTGAATCATGCCCAGTACTGTGAATACCATCGTTGCAGTGGTCATCTCACCGACAAGTGCTACTCACTCAAAAATGTCATTCAGGATCTTATCGACAATGAGATAATTACGGTGGAAGGTACAAGAATTTTTTAGACCAACCAAGCAAGGAAAGTTTAAAGGGCAAGAAAACCTATTTAGCCAGAATAAAGGTGTTGTAAATATTCCTTTAAAAAAAAGGAAAATAGGAGTTTCTAATGACTATTTGGGAGACAGTTTTCTGGGAATGATAGATGGAGACATTTATTATAAAAAGCTCCCTGCTGAGTTCGAGTCTATTGCTGATAAGCCTCTGCAAAACTGATATATTATGACCGGCCCGCTCTTGACGCATGCGGATCTGGTGGACCGTTTTGGATATATTATTCTTCATCCTTCTTATAGCCTTACGGATTGGTCATCTACCGATCCGCTTCCTAAAATTGAGGATCTTAAACCCCAGGTCCTCAATAATGTAAATAACCCTGTACAATTTGCTAATAATGATAATCTAGATGTCTTTGCGTATTCCTTAGTTGCACCTTCATTAAAAGACACATTAATTAGTTTTAATAATAAGTCATTTGATGAAATGGACCCAAAAGATAAAAGTTACTTGATTGAGCTCGCCAAGTCAGTCAGGCACCAAGAAAAGTATCAATTAGCAACATCAAATGAAGACTTATCTACCATCAATCTGGGGCTGAACAATGAAACCAAAAAAGTCAAAGTCGGCAGCTACCTACAAGGCTCTGAAAGGGTAGCACTTATTGACCTCCTCAAAGAATTTGTGGACATCTTTGCATGGTCCTACGAAGATATGCATGGGCTGGATCCAGCCATTGTTGAACACCGGATCCCTACTTATCCTGATGCTCGGCCAGTCAAGCAGAAACTCCGTCGAATCAAACCAGAATGGTCACTACAAGTGAAAGAAGAAATCATGAAGCATTTACATGCCAAATTTATTCGGGTAGTAGAATACCCGATCTGACTGTCAAATATAGTGACTATTCCTAAGCCCAACGGAAAGGTTCGGATCTACGTAGACTTCCGCGACCTCAACAAGGCGTCACCCAAAGACGATTTCCCTCTACCCAACATTGATATTGTGGTAGACGCCGTCGCTTCTCACAAAATAAGATCCTTCATGGACGGCATGCTAGGCTATAACCAAATCAAAATGGCAGCAGAAGACCAGGAAAAAACATCATTCACCACCCCCTGGGGAACTTACTGCTATACTGTTATGCCATTTGGGCTAAAAAATGTTGGGGCTACATATCAAAGAGCTGCCACCGCCCTATTCCACGACATGATCCATAAAGAGGTCGAAGTGTACGTTGACGACATGATCGTGCACTCCAGCGATGCCGACGGTGCTCATATCAAAGACCTTCGAAAATTCTTCGAAAGGTTAAGAAAGCATCAGGTGAAGCTTAACCCAACCAAATGCACATTTGGGGTTACCAAAGGCAAGGTCCTGGGATTCATGGTGACCGAAGCAAGGCATCGAAATCGAGCCGGCCAAGATCAAAGCCATCATAAATATGCCGCAGCCAAAAACTCCAACAGAAGTCAAGGGCTTCCTGGGCCGATTGCAATACATCAGTCGCTTCATCAGACAGCTGACATCCATATGTGAGCCCCTATTTAAACTCTTAAAGAAAAATACTGACCAAGTCTTGGACGAAAAATGCCAGCTAGCCTTTGAAAAAATAAAAGCCTACCTTACCAATCCACCAGTGCTAGCTCCTCCTCATACACATAAACCTCTCCTCTTATATTTAACCGTCATAGATACGTCAGTAGGGGCTATGCTTGCCCAAGAAAAAGAAAATTCCTACATCGAAAATACCATCTATTTCATAAGTAGGAAGCTGCAAGGAAGCGAGCTTAATTACTCAGCATTGGAGAAAAGCTGCTCTGGTCTAGTCTGGGCAACACAAAGGCTCAAAACATATCTGCAAGCTCGATCCATCAGACTCATCTCGAGGATGGATCCTATAAAGTACATCTTCGGCAAGCCATCACTATCCAGTCGACTAGCTAAATGGTCATTCCTCCTCAACGAGTTTGACATCACCAATGTCATGCTCAAATCTATCAAAGGCAGCGTAATTACAGACCATTTAGATGATCTTCTTCTAGAAGCAGAAGATGCAGCTGAGCCCAGCTTCCCAGACGAAGGTGTCTTAGAAATTGCCGATCATGACGCCAACTTGCAAATGTTCTTTGACGAAGCCGTCAACAAAAGGGGCTTTGGCATAGGAACCTTGTTAATTGATCCAGCAGATTCCCACACTCCGTTGACCATAAGGTTGGAATTTGAAGGCTCATCATCTTCAGAAACAACTGTCCTTTCCATCTCCGCCTGAAGAAATGAAGAAGCAACAAAACTGTGATCGCTCAAAAATAAGCGGGTTATCATCGCATGCATTGAAAGACCGGCTCCCTATGAGGTAAAAGCTCACTAGGTTGAAAACCCGAAAGGGCGGCTTAGGCAAAATTAGAGCACAAAAAAAAAAAAAAAACAACAACAACAACAAGAAAAAAAAAATGGTCCCTCCGAGGCATCGATTAGTAGGACTCACTATTCTTGATTGAATTCCTTTTTTTAATGGTGCACTAGTCAAAAGACTGAAAAGTGACTCAATACTCCATTCACCTTCATTTCAAATATCACCATCAACTCATATACACATAACCCTTCAAAGCCAAAAGCCGCATCCTAACCTCTCTTATCACATCTGCATCCCCTGACCCATCTTGTCTTAACATGTTTAAGAAACGGATGACACACATGCACATTCAAAAGTCCTTTTTTTTAAAGAAAGGAAAAAGAAGGTTTCATTCGCATGCTTGTATCTTTTGTTTGCATCCTTTTACTGCATCTTATCAGGTTTTCTGCAGCATCGGCCCTTGGAAAAATATATAAATGTTCCACCAGCATCTCGCCAAGGACCAACTCCCAAATATCCTCAACAGCATCATCAAAAGCTACACAAGCCGATCATCGACAACATTTTGCCACAATGCTTCATAAATCATTGCTTCTCCTATGCTAGGATAAGCACATTTAAAAAATATATATGTATCACTTCTCCTATGTTGGGATAAGCCGTTTTCAAAAACAGCATCGCTTTCCCTATGCTGGGGAAAGTCCGTTTTCAAAATCATTGCCTTCCTATCTTTGGGGAAAGTCCATTCAAAATCCCATCGCCTTCCCTATGCTGGGGAAAGCCCGTTTTAAAAGATTGCATCGTTTTCCCTATGCTGGGGAAAACGCGTTTTGAAAGGTTGCATCACTTTCCCTATACTGGGCAAAGCACGTTTTAAAAAGTAGCATCACTTTCTCTATGCTGGGGAAAGCGCGTTTTAAAAAGCAGCATCGTTTTCCCTATGCTGGGGAAGGCGCGTTTTGAAAAGTGGCATCACTTTCCCTATGATGGGGAAAGCGCGTTTTGAAAAGGTCCCACCAGCTTTCCCTATGCTGGGGAAGGCACGTTTTGAAAAGTGGCATCACTTTCCCTATGTTGG
Organism: Codonopsis lanceolata; assembly: GCA_013146195.2. Lineage (NCBI taxonomy): Eukaryota > Viridiplantae > Streptophyta > Magnoliopsida > Asterales > Campanulaceae > Codonopsis > Codonopsis lanceolata. The sequence goes on along the minus strand of CM028378.1, from coordinate 9,916,210 downwards.
GAAAAATGCGTTTTGAAAAGGTACCACCATCTTTCGCTATGCTGAGGAAGGCGCGTTTTGAAAAGTGGCATCACTTTCCCTATACTGGGGAAAGCGCGTTTTGAAAAAGTGGCATCGTTTTCCTTATGCTGGGGAAAGCGCATTTTTAAGGGTTCCATCGCTTTCCTTATGCTGGGGAAAGCATGTTTTCAAAAGCAAAGATCGCTTTCCTATGTTGGGAAAGCTCGCTTTCAAAGCACTATCGCTTTCCTATCTAAAGCCATCGCTTTTAAAAAGCCATCGCTTTCCTATCTTTGGGGAAAGCCGTTTTCAAAAGCGACGCTTCCCTATCTTTGGGAAAGCCCGCTTTAAAGAAAAGATTGTATCGCTTTCCCTATGCTGGGAAAAGCTCATTTTGAAAGCAAAGACGCTTTCCTATGTTGGGAAAGCTAAAGCGAATATCGCTTTCCCTATGTTGGGAAAAGCTCATTTTGAAAAGCAGCATCGCTTTCCCTATACTGGGGAAAACGCGTTTTAAAAAGCAGCATCGTTTTCCTATCTTTGAAAACAACATCGCTTTCCTATGCTTTGGGAAAACGCAGCGTTTTGCTTCGCTTTCCTATCTTTGGCAAAGAAACGACATCACTTTCCTATCTTTGGGAAAGCGCTTTGGAAAAACAACATTGCTTTCCCTATGATGGGGAAAGCGTGTTTTGACAAGCAGCATCGCTTTCCTATGCCGGGAAAGCGCTGCTTGAAAAGCATCGCTCGCTTTCCTATCTTTGAGGAAAGCGTTTTGGAAAAACAACATCACTTTCCCTATGCTGGGGAAATCGCGTTTTGAAAAGGTCCCACCAATTTTGCCTATGCTGGGTAAAACGCACCATCTATCCCACCCAGTGGCAGTTGTTTGTTTGCATCGGGGAACTACGCTTGGTCTGATTCCTTTTATTAAGGGATACGTAGGCAGCCTATTTTGGTAGGTGCGACCATCATAGCATTTTTATTGCATATTAGCTTAAGGAAAATCGAGGCACGACCATCACATCACACTTGTTTCGGCTTCTAGCCGAACTACGTTTGGTCTGATTCCTTTTATTAAGGGATACGTAGGCAGCCTACTTCGGTAGGTCCGACCATTAGAGCACATAATTTGCATATCTGCTTAAAAACTACGATAACCTGTTATAACCGACTAAATATGTCTAGGATATGTGAGGTTTGGTTTGCATTATAAAATGTTGCATTATAACTGCTATCTGATGCATTTCTCCCCCATTATAATTGCACAAAATTGGGAGTCTATTTCTTATCAACGATGTTCGTCTACTCAGTAAGCTGCGGGTTACCCGTAGACTCCATCGTTGAGGGGCTCTGTAGACACCCCAATTTCGTACCCCTGGTATGTAACATTGACATGCGATATCAAGACCTGTTGAAACTTAACAAATGTCAAGTTACATGGTTTAAAAAATGCAAAAGACAAAGCAGGATGCGCAAAATAGTAAAATGCAGGGGCCAAAGTGTCAAAAAGAGGCTGAAGAAAAGAAGGATGGCGCTGATACATCACCCTCTTGGCGCGGCACCCAGATCCTTTGGTGTCGGCGCCAGGAGCCTCAAATAGTGCCCCCGTCTTAACGCATTGCACGAATTCTCAAGCACGCGGTACAAGTTGGTGAAGCACAAGATGAAATTCACAAATGCCACGGTGTCCCTCCTCGCACCTATAAATAAAAGGTGCCTGGCTTCGCTTTCAGGGACGAGAATTCTTCTCACAAAAACTCTTGCGTTTATTTTACGCAGATAGAAGAGCGATCGTGAGATAGTGAGTGCCCCCTCCTATAAAGCCTTTAAGCTTTGCCAAATCTCCTCCAAACACAAAACCAACCGGTTAAAGTTAGCCTTAGCTCCCCAGCTAGGTTTCCACCATTTTTCCCCGATCCAAAAATCTCAAAAAGAGCAGTTGCACTGCCCGAGTAAAAAGGCCAAATCCGCCAGAAGCAAGCAGTTGCCCTGTCCGATTTTCGCCAGCAGCAAGCAAACAACAGCAAAATGCAAGCAGTTGCTCCGCCCATTTGACGGTACCCAGAAGCAACCCTCGGAAGCAGTCACCCTGCCCGAACCACAGTAGCAGTAGCAAAAAGACTCCCTCTCATGGATGGACAGAGCGAGCACACCAACACTCTTAAAGGTGAGCCTTTAAGAGTTTATTTTATAAAAAGTTATTTTCTATCCGGTCCAATGTAAAAATATAAGCTGTTATGTTGCCCGAATTTATTTAGAAAATAGCATTAAAAAGAGCCATTATGGCCAAATATTTTTAAATGTATTTGCAATTATTGGAAGAAGACGGCTGCAAGTCCGTAAATAATGTAGATGCAAATATATTTGCTTTTAATGCTTTATTTATTTGTTAGATAAATATAACAAAAAACATACTTTAGCCAAAAACTGTTTTTGAGACCGAAAGGGTGAGTTGGGTGCCTAACACCTTCCCAACTCGTAACTTAGCCTCCGAACCCGTTTTTTGAAATCTCTGGTTTTATTTTTGGTTTTTTCTTTGTTTTCTCCTTAAAATAAAGATGGCGACTCTGTCAAAACATTTTGGATCACAGTGGGACCCCACAACATCCTTTCTTGCACTAGTCTGTTTTCCATTACACGAGGGAGAATGAGAATGAAAGGGTGATGTATTCCTGCATCTTAGTATCCCCTAAACAATGTATAACTTGATACAGAAAACCCAAAGCACTCATAGCAATCCAAAATAGGACTTAAGATAATTTTCTTAAAATCCGTAGTGAGGCAGGGTGTGTTCCCACGCGCTCTCGCAACATCATTTTTTGCACTTTTCTGTTTTCCCCTGAAAAAAGGATGACGGGAATGAAAGAGTGATGCATTTTATGTGTCTTATTTTCCCCTAAATAAGGGAGGGTGAGATACGGAGAAATCAAAGCTCTCATAATGTATCAAAATCACTAAAGTGACCGAGGCGTATTCAACGTGCTTTTGACAACATCCTTTCCGCATTTTTAAATTTTGTCTTCCCCTAGACAAGAGAGGGTGGAATGGAAAGCGTGATGTCCTTCTACACGTCGCGTTCCCCTAGAAAAGGGGCGCGGGGTGCGGGCGCATCTCGGGGCATCCACAAGCGGGCTTCCAGGCATAACGCCTGAAATGATGGTGCAATGGGGAGCTACTTCACCCTGGTGCGCTGATGCTCGGAAGAGCCATGCTTTGGTCCCCTATAATGATGATGAGTTGGGGATCATTGTGACCAATGACCAGGAAGCTGACGAGCCCGAATGGATTCCTCCAACTCCCTTGGCCAACAACGTGGTTGACCAAATGAACGTTATTTTTTAGTGTGAGGCCAATGAGGATGAAAATGGTGATCCCACTCCCCATCATGTCGTTCCTACTATTATAATTGTTGAGGACAATCAATCCGCTCCTCCTACAAGTCTGGAAACAAACCTGCCTCCTCCTTCCATACAAGACATTACTGAACTCCCTCCTCCTCCTCCTCTTCCTCCAAACTTGCAATCTGAAATAGATAAAATCTTTGTCGAACTTGAAACGCTGGGGAGAATCATTGAGCAAGGATGAAATTAATATTTTGTAATAGTTTCTTCTATTTTTCCTTGAATGTAATTTTTTCCACTATATTGAATGAAAAACAATTGCTCTTTTGTATTTGTGTTTGATTGACTGTTTCTGATGTCATGACTTGTAAAAGAAAATATATCGTCAGGCAGGCCCTTCTGCTAATTTTTACATGCATCCAAATAATTGTCAACTGCTCGATTTATTGGACAGAATTGTTTGGTCGCTTTAACTGGGCATGGCCCTTGGTTTGTCAAACCGTTAATAGTTTATTATTCAGGTAGGATATTAACTTGAATCAAGATTTTTCTCCCTTTGTCCCCTTAGCGAACAAAGTTGTCAAGTCAATACTAGGTAGTGGGTTGTCCCCCTTCTCACATCGAGGCATTCAAACTTGAAATACAAATCGGGCAGGGTCCCACTTTGCTCGATTTATCGGGCAAAGTTGTGTTTATATTGGTTTGAGGATGTTTTTCCTTTTACCAGGTAGAGACCAGCTTATTCGTCATGCGAGCAAAACTTGTCAAACAACAAAGTAATTTTTACAAAACAACAAATTTGACAAATAACTTTCAAGAAACTTTTTATTAAAAATCCACTTCAATGTAATACAAAAGAAAAAATTGGTTGCCAACTCAATGGTAATATTTTTTCAGATGATCAGCGTACCATGGATGTTTTAAATCTTTGCCCTCCTGATTTCGCATGGTATAAGTTCTCTCTCTAATGATTCCTGTGACCTCAAATGGCCCTTCCCAATTAGGTGACAACTTTCCTCGCTCTGCTCGTTGTCCTGTGACTTCAATTTTCCTGAGGACCCAATCCCCAGTTTGAAATGCTCTTCCTCGAACCTTCCTGTCGTGATAAGCCTTAGGTTTCTGCTTGTAATTAACCATTTTGATGAGAGATTCGAGTCTACGCTCCTCAAGCAGGTCAAGATCGATTGCTCGGGCAATCTAATTATCCTGCTCGTTATAGTGGACCACTCTATAACTGGGAAAAGTTGTTTCTGTTGGGATTACAGCCTTAAATCCATACGTGAGAGCAAAAGGTGTTTCACCTGTTGAGCCCCTTACTGTTGTCCTGATTGACCATAAAATAGCGGGTAACTCATCCGCCCATTTTCTTGCTCTAACACAGTGAAGCATTAACCTCACCTTTGATCGCTTATACAACACTCCTCCGACCACTAAGTATCGACAAACCCGGTTTCAAACGACTCATGCTTAGGTTTTTATCCTCTGGCACGATACCTTGCTTAATAAAATCCTTATATTTATCAATCCAACATATGTTCGCTGGTTTGATGTCCATTATCACTTCTTTGTCAATGAAAGGCGCTTCCAGGTGATCAATCATAACCGACGGCCTCAGCTCTAGGAGTTCATCTTCTGCTATCTTGGAGAGGTAGTCTGCTCTCATGTTGTCTGATCGATCAATTCGAATGATTTCCCAGAACTTGAAATTCTTCAAAATTCCTTTGACTAACTCACAATATTTGATCAAGATAGGATTATGAACTACATACTCCCCCTGTACTTGATTCACTACTAACTATGAATATGAGTACATCGTAACAGAATCAATGTCCATGTCCAATGCGAGCTCAAGTCTTGCGATCATGGCTTCATACTCTGCTTGATTATTAGAGGCGGCAAAAACTTAAACCGAAGAGCCATTTCAAACTCATCTTCCTGATCAGGTGTAACTAGTAAGATGCATGCCCCACTTCTGGATTTGCTCGCTGCACTGCCGCAAACAATTCCCAACAATGTGCTAGCTTGATCTTAATTGTTTTTTCTTGTTCAGCAAGTAAACTTGGGGTTGGAATGAGCTCTTCCTCGTGGTTGGAGAAACTTGTTTCTACCAGGAAATATGCCAATGCATGTGCTTTGATATCCCGTCTTGGTTGATAATCTATATGAAATTCCATGAGCTCGATGGACCAGCCGAGCATCCTACCCGAAAAATTAGGTTTGTGCAATATTTTTCTTAATGGTGAGTCAGTGTATACAATTATAGCATGTGCAGAAAAGTAGGCTTGTAGTTTCCGAGCAGCAATGACAAGAGAATAAGCCAACTTTTCTATATTGAAATAACGACTCTCCACCGGATTGAGAGCCTTGGACACATAATACACAGGTTTTTGAATGTTAGATTCATCTCTAACCAAAACAGCGACCACAGCCTGGTCTGTGGCAGCCAAATACAAATACATATTTTCGCCCGTTCTAGGGCTGCCCATCAGAGGTGGTTTGCCGAGGTATTCCTTAAGTTGCTTGAAGGCTTCAATGCATTCTTCATTCCATTCAAAGCTTTTGTTACCGCGAAGAACTTTGAAGAAGGGCAGACATCACTCAGCTGAGTGGGAGATGAAGCGGCCAAGCGCAATGATTGTTCCATTCAAGCGTTGTACGCCGTTGAAGCACCTGGGTCGCTTCATGTCGAGTAGAGCCTGAATCTTCTCCGGGTTGGCCTCAATCCCCTTTTGATTAACCATGAAGCCTAAGAATTTTCCATCCCGGACTCCAAACACACATTTGCTTGGGTTTAACTTCATGCTATGCTTTCGTAGATTAGCGAAAGTTTCTTCCAGGTCCTTGTTGTGGTCTCTACTCTTCGTTTTGATGACTATGTCATCAAAGTATGCCTCCATGTTTCGGCCAATTTGTCGGCCAAAAACTTTGTTCATCCATACGCTGATAAGTAGCCCCAGCGTTCTTCAGCCCGTCGGGTATCATTTTGTAGCAATAAAGACCACCACTTGCCCGGAATGCGGTCAGAGCTTTGTCCTGCTCCTCATTTTTACTTGATGGTATTTGAGTACGCATCCAAGATACTTAGCATCTCGAAGCCAGCAATAGCATCGACCAACCTGTTAATGCGGGGAAGAGGGTAGCTGTCCTTAGGGCAGGCTTTATTGAGATCTGTGAAATCAACACACATCCTCCACTTGTCATTGTTATTCTTCACCATCACCACATTGGCCAGCCAAGATGGGTAATGAATTTCCTTGATGATGTCTGCTTTTAGCAGCTTCTCCACCTCTTCTTTAATTGCCTCATTTTTCTCCGAGGAGAATTGTCGAGGGCTCTGTTAATGAAAGGCCACCTCCTCGCTTACTCCCCTCATATCTTCCACAGTCCAAGCGAACACGTCGAGACTCCTTTTTAACTGCTCGATCAATCGTGTCCGCTCCTCTGGGGACATTGCTGTCCCAATTTTGATTTTTTGCTCTGGGTGAGCAAGATTGATGACGATTTCTTCGAGCTCATCTTCAGCTTGAAATTCTGGTTCCTCACGAACTTGTAGCGTTTCCATTTTGATTTTCTCATCACCAACTAGCTTTTTCCGAGCAGGCCTTGGTGTCACGCCCCAAAATCAAACCCCCAAACTGGAGTCTAAAATCGGGCATGATGAGTTTGCTATTAACACTAAACAACCTGTAAAACAGAAAAACCAATAACAACTAGAAGAGCAACAACAACCAAGCTGCGCTACTATATACAACAAACCAAAAGAAAGTACTATCCATAGTTATACAAACTCTAACCAAACCATAAACACCAGGAAGACATCCAATCTTCCACCAAAAGAAGGTATATATAACATCTAAGAGTTCTATACAAAGGTAGGTCGACAAGACCCACAACCACCCAAAATAGTAACCACCTGCTCTCCGGCACTCCTGGACAGCTCACGATCACTTCCTTGCCTGGCTGTGATCTAAGGAAAACAAATAAACAAACAATGAGATTTAACTCAATAAGGTTCCACTATACTTATGCACACTATGAATGGATGCAGCATATCAAGCGTGCCATGATGACAGTTCATATAGAGAATTTATAACATGTTATTTAACATTTATTCAATAAATTGTCACATAGATATATAAATACACAATTAAGGATATAAGATTGAGATACATCTTCAATCATTCACTTCCAAGAGCATTAGATCATTAACAATCTGGGTACCAAGTCGACACGAGACCAAGTCCCTACAACCTCAGCAGTCGTGCCACTAAAGAGTATTACCTCCGCTATGACCATTAGCGAAGAAGGGTCGGGTCACATAAAGTTCCACACTTGACTCACACTGCCCTTCGTCCCATGTCAAGTCCGGGGTCGCCATACACTTCCCTAAAAGATTATTGTCACATAACAAACACCACCAGGTGTTCCAAGTATTGCTCACAAATATTGTTTCTTATTTGACTATTCAAAATTGTAACAAATATGACGAGCTATAAAGTAAATTCGTCAACTACTTAACATGGATAATTCACGTATTTCACCTGAGCTTGTTAATCTCAACTCAATCTCAATCACAATTTGTAAACATATTCAAAAGCACGGCTTATTATCAAATAACCAACAATATAACCAATTAATCATAAATTAACCACTAATAACGAATCAATTTCACGTATAACGAATATTAACCACGATAAATAGACAATTGACCGTGCAACAATGAACATACATAAGCAAGTAGTTCCTTACCAAAAAGGTAGAAATTATCCCGATTAAAATACGCCAAAATAGCTTTAAAGTAACCCACGAGCTAAACCATAAGCTTTCCCGATGTTAGATTTAAGAATTAAGCTGAAATTAGAAATTATAGAAAATACTCTCCGTATATATTTGCGTTCTCGCACCTGCTCTATAATTCTCGAACTTACGGAATGAATGAAGCAGAGACAGTAAACATGTGACTTATATTATTACAAAGAAGGTAAGTGATGAAAGCTAAGTGGAGTCAACAAATGCGGCGGTCAACATGACACTTTGGAAGAGAAATGTTAACGTGCAATTCTTTCCTATTACTAAGGCAGCCAAATAGACTAAGGAATAGTATAATAATAATAATAATATAATATATAATACTATATATCATACTAATATAATAATATTATTATTAAACAATTGTATTATTTTAAGGTAACACAAATATTGACTAGTCAAACATACCTATAAATGTAAAATTAATTCTCAAATGTTAATAATTCGGTTATTACAATTATAGCATTTCGGCCAATATAACATTTAATACTATAAAATAGTCAACGTAACTTAATTAAATTTATTATAATATTAATATTTATATTATTTGGTATAATATAATTAAGGAAAGTCAACAAAATATTGCTCAGTCAATAATAACATGCACCAAAGTAGATAATTATGAGATAATTAAACTTACTAAAACCTCAGGTGTGACACTTGGTACCTCCTCAACTGTCTTTTCTTGCTCGTTACCCAGCTCATAAATCTCCATATCTTGTGGCTGCGAGCACTCTCCCTCTGTAATTACTCCTATACTAACAGGGTCTTTGGTTTGATAGGATTTTTCCTTCTCCAAAATAGTGATTTCTTCTTTGGGAGTAGAGAAGGTAATTTTTTGTTTCTTTTTTTGTGTGTCTTGAACATACTCCCACATTGCTCGGGGTTGGCTGTGAAGTATCCCAATGCCATTGTAAGAATAAAATTTTACTCGCTGGTGAGGTACTGAGGCAACCATCTAGAAGCGAGCCATGGAAGGAATGCCCATGATGGCATCATATGACGATTTTAGATCGAAGACGAGGAAGGTGATGACCTCCAGCCTCGTGTGCTCCTTATCGTTGATGTAAACTTCCAGGTCAACCGTGCCCTTAACTCCGACCTTGTAATTTGTGAATCCTTCCAGAGTTCCCAAGTAAGGTTTCAAAGGAGCATCGGTGAGACTGATCTCCTTGAAACAATTATAGTACAGCACGTCCCGACATGCTCCTGGATCGACTAACACTCGATGCACTTGCCAATTATTAATCAAAGCTGATACTACCAAAGGCTGCTCGGAGGCTAAAGTTGTGCTCGCTAGTTCGTTGCGAGTGAAGTGAATAGTCTACTCGCCAAGCCGTGTTACTGGTGGGGTATACTCATCACCTTTGAAAGCGAGTAAATGTGCTTTCTGAGTTGAATCAAGGTAGGCTCCTTATCGAGAATCATGTTGACAACTCCGTGTATTTAAGAGGCATTTCTCCTGTTTCCCCCATTTCCTCCCCGAGCAGGAAGATCACGACGATTATTTCCATTGTTGTTACCCTGTTTGAATCTATCAAGACGTCCTTGATTGATCAATCGTTGGATTTCCTTCTTTAGGATAAAACACTCATCAGTAACATGCCCTACATCATTTTGATAAGCACAAAATTTTATGTTATCCAGATATTGAGCTATGTCCGGATTCATAGGGTAGGGAGCATGAAGATCATTCTAGATCTGCATCATAATTTCCTCCCTTGAAGTATTCAGGGGAGTAAAATATTACTCTCTAAATCGTTGAGTCGAATCAGAAGTCATGTTCTGATCTCTCCGAGAATTATTGTTATTTCCTGAGCTAGGAGTTGTAGTTGCTGCCGAGCTACTTTCTACTTTGTCCTTTCCCTTTTCTTTCCGATCTACCTCCGTCGAGTTGAATAATTGAGCCCGAGCAAGCAATCTCACCCTGAGTTGCTGGCGGATGCATTACCAACTCATGTTTCAGTCCCCCACTCCGCATATTATTCAAAAAACAAAGTGTGAACTCTCATTCAGTCATGCCCGTGACCTGCTCGAGCACCTTTATGAATCGTTCCATATAACTGTGAGAAGATTCATCAACTCCCTAGACCACCTTGCAAAGGACAAAATGACTTTTTGGTAGGGCACTGGCAGAGCCAAATTCAGCTAAAAAAATTTCCCTCAGATCCTTCCATGATGTTATAGATCCTCTTGGGAATCTTCCCAACCGGCTCTAGGATTTACCTTGAATAACCCCTGCAAACGCTTTCATTTTTAGGGCCTCATTGCCAGTTACCAATCCGACTTGTGCCTCAAACGAACGTAACCAATCTCCTGCTTGGGTTTTTCCCGAGTACTTATCAAAATTGGGAAAAATAGCCCCCTGAGATGGAGGTGTGTTCTCAATCCAGTCTGAAAAAGGACTACCATATGTTGGTCGGACCATCCCGTCAGGTTGGCGACCAGCCTCTCATCCATCCATCCTCCCCTGCACGAATGTCAAGACCTCAACCATTGTTTGAGGTTGTGCTGGTAGTGGTGTCGCAGGGACCACTGCGAGCTGAGCTATAGAAGCCTGAGGTGCCACAATTGGTCGTGCTATTATTTTTTGGGGAACCCTTGGTGGTCTAAGGGCTTCATGATGGTCTACTCGTCTATCATGCTCACGGCGAGGTGATGTTCGACGAGACCGATGAGAGTAATGGGAACGAGAATGATATGAGCGTTCATGCTCATCTTCCGACTCCGCCTGCTGGCAGGCTGTGACTCGGCGACCATACTGAGCTCTCTAGCACGACGCTTATCTCGTCTACGCCTTTCCTCGTGGATTTTAACCACACGAGTTCCTTGATTGTGGTTGCCCCCACTTTTTGCTTGGTTTCGAGCTGGTGCTTGATCGATGACTAAAGGGGTCTGTGTGGGGCATGGCCACCAACACTAGGCGCCCCTTCAACCATTTGTGGAGCACTGGGGCATGGGGATTAGCACCGGTGGTTGACTGTTGCAATATGAACATCTTGTTCAAGTATTGAGCTTGTGCTTGTGGGGCATGGCCACCAACACTAGGCGCCCCTTCAACCATTTGTGGAGCACTTACTACGGGCATGACTGGGATTAATTGTTCCTCTATGGGAACTGGTGGTTGACCTAGCACGGCCAACTGTTGGTTCAATATGAACATCTTGATCAAGTATTGAGCCTGATTACGGAGAACCAAAGCATGTGCTTGTTCATTTAGTGGGGCAGGCTCTGCCACGTTGATTCAGTCGTTCACGTAACTCAACCGAATTAGCCCTCTGTTGCTGCAAATGGTTTCTCAAATCGGGCTGAAGTGAATCATTCACTGGGATGAAGCCAACTTCACCAAGTGGTGCATGTTGAGTTGCTATTTGTGACCTAGTCATTACCCCTCCACCTATTGGGGGAAGCCCATTCCTCGGATGATCGGGTTGGGGGACCCCCTCGGGGCGATTATTGATTGGTGGCCAATCTCCTTGGTGTACAGATACATCTCCACCAACATTCCCAATATCACTTTGTTAATCACCTTCCAATATCCGACTTAATAATCACCTTGTTATAGAATGACATTTATCGATATCAAAATATACAACTCCTCATTTAGGGTATTTAACGACTTCAAGTCGAAGGACAACGGACACATTTGTCACTATGAGAATCGCTTATGATACTCACGTAGCATTTTCATGCGGGTCAATCCAGTACGTTGTTACACCTAACACGCACCCATGTGTAGACTGATATCAACTATATGAGTCTCAACACATACTAGTCTCCGTGTATTATTATTGCCCTTATTAATAATAATATTCGACCAGGGATATTTAAGAATAACATATTTATTCTAAGGGCTTTATGATGTATTACTATGAATAAACAAACAATACATAATAAATAAATATCTCAATAAATAATGATACATGAAGATATAGATTTTCCTCTAGAGCATAAACCAACATACAGATACATCACCACCAACATTCCCACTTGCTCCAACATGCCCCTTACCATTCTTAGTCATGTTAAAAGAGTTACTGATTGGATGATATGAAAATTTCGTTTCCCAGCAATGGAACCAAATTGATGCTACACAATTTGGTCTTGGGTTGTTCCTTGTGGTATGTAGGATATCTGGGCTTATGTGATTGTATGATCTAGTTGAAAACATGTCAAAAGAAGAAACCTTAGAAGGAATGCAAGACAGAGCCTCACGAAACCCCTCAGGCGTGAGAGAGAGTCTTTAGCTTGTAGAAAGCAAAATGACAGAGTTTCGGTGTGTAAAGTGAGCGTACCTTTGGAAATGAAGCTTTGTAAGGTATATATAACCCATTGGGGGTGAAATCCGGGCTGAGTCATTATTATGGAGAGATCATAGGCCTTTATGATCATAAATGCAGGTTGACCACGTAACTGACGGAGTCGAGACATAAATCTCGGGTTCGAGAGTCATCGGGCAGTTGAGTTTGAAATGAATATCTGATTTATTCGAGCAGCCTTTCTCTCTGCTCGGTCAGATTGGTAGAAAGATTCTTGATCGAGATATATGTATAATCCTTACCCCAGGTTATCCTGCTCGGGTGACCTCCTTCCCGATTCCTGTCTTCCACGTGATTATCACGTGAAGGCACATATGCTTGACTTGTGACCATGGTTTGGGCCGAACTCAGTGTTACTTTTGATATCAAATAACTTTTTTCCTACTTCTTTCAAAATTCTACAACAACTACAATATATTAATGTTTTCCTTATTGAGATTATGGAGTAGAGATTAAAGTATGGTATTTGCAATTTCAATAAAGAAATCAACAAAACGAGAAGTAAAGTATGTAGTAGTTGATAAATGATTAAGTTGACATGTATATATTTAATTATTTATTCACACAAGTGAAATTGAAAGTTCATATTGACATTTTCAAATGACAACTTATTAGGATAAAGTTGATATTGTTGCAATTGCGGGACGGATCTAGGGGTTTCACTCTTACATGGGGTAGTAGTCTCTGTAAAATTTTAAGGTTTATACAAATTTTCTCTTATAATTTATTTATTAAAAAATATAGTTCAGTAATTGGGCCACGTCAACGGTTATCTAAGTTCAATATGATAATTTTTGTTTATCCTCATATAACTCTTGCGGCAAGTCAACAACAAGCTCTGACATTAACTACGACCTCGATGATAACCTCATCACCACAACCACGAGTGACCTCCACCACATTTAAAAAAAATGCTTGGTTTATTGAATAATATTATGATAATGGTTAGATGTCCAAGCACATTTATGAGTAGCCTATTTTATACCATTGTTGTTATTTAGATCTTCATTTACTCGTTTATTTGAACTCGCAACCTATATGAGCGTTGTGTCACCCATACTTGTTGCCTTTTATAATTTAAGCTATAAAAGATGGAGTATTAGTGATAATGATGTCATTAATTAAAGAGATAATTAAATTAAAAGTGATAGAACAAATTATAAAGTCAACAATATTTTTAAAATGTAAATACCGTCCAATTTGGATAAGGGTCGAGAATTATGTCTTTCGAATTCATTTTGGATGGACAAAAACATTATTAAACATATTCTAAACGTTTGTTAGTGGCTCCAAACAATTTGTGAAGGTAGCGATAGGGCGACTCCATCGCCAGAATAAAAGGCTTTCCTTTTATTCCCTTCCCTGCCCTCATCCACTGGCCTTAGCAAACGCCACGTCACTTACATTTAATTAATTTTCCCTCTCACTGGGACCCAGACCAAATGCAGGCTCCCTCCATCACAATCTGAAATCCCCATCCCATGTCTCCGCCACCCACATTCAGCGACCGCTCCACCACCCTCCGGTCGCTCTGCCCCCACACCCTCTTCTATAGGGTTTCAACCGAACCCTATCAAATATTTCCGACCAATTCACTCGTGTTTACATGTATATCGCTTACTAACTTGAATTATACCCCGCCCAAAAAAAAAAAGGAAAAGGAAAAAGAAAGGTATATAATTTGAAGGAAATATGTCATCGTTAATTCGAAGGAGAAAACCGTCCGAAAATGATGAGAAACCGCCGGATTTGGACCCGAAGCCCGACGGAGAAGATGACACGAAAAAGAAAGTATCAAAAGAAAAGTCAAAGAGAAAGAATAAATGGTCGTGTGTGGACAGTTGCTGTTGGTTTGTGGGATGCATTTGTGTGGTGTGGTGGATTTTGCTGTTTATGTACAACGCGATGCCGGCATCTTTCCCACAATACGTAACGGAAGCCATCACCGGGCCGTTGCCGGATCCTCCTGGTGTGAAATTGAAAAAGGAGGGATTGAAGGCTAAGCATCCCGTGGTGTTTGTGCCGGGGATTGTGACAGGTGGGCTCGAGCTGTGGGAGGGAAAGCAGTGTGCAGATGGACTTTTCCGGAAGCGGCTTTGGGGCGGCACATTTGGTGAAGTTTACAAGAGGTAATCGCGATTCATCTAGTGTATTTTGTTGTTGTTGTTTGTGTATGTTCTCAGAATCACAATTGCAAAATTTCCATTTTCACTTATTATTCGATTCTGTTAAACTTCCATTTGAAAACATTGACCTCCTGTCCGTTATGAGGAAGTTCATTGTATCTTTATACTTTATATCAGTTAATTGGAATTTTGGAATGAAATTCACACTGCTCATGGAAAAGAAGATCCATTAGAGGTGAGAGGGAGTTAGTTGCTATCCATTTCATGATGTATTGTGTTATGAATGGTGGTATAATTGCTTAGCTTTTGTACCAAGAAAAATAAATGCTTAGCTTGAAATTTAATAATCCCTCCAACCCAAAATGAGTTCCCATTTTCAGGCGTTTTAGGCAAATTAAGGAAGTTATATTTAAGACATTCTTAGCAACACATACACACGTATGCCTTTAGTGTCCACATTATAGCAGTGAAGATGCTGGCTAGGACATAATAATTGGAAAATGTGAGTAGTAAATTCGTAGAAATTTTAGGACTAGAAAATATCAAAAAACACTCATTTTGGGATGGATGGAAGGACATAATAATTGGAAAGTGTGATTCTAGTAAATTCGTTAAAATTTTAGGACAAGAAAATCTCAAAGGACACTCGTTTTGGGATGGACGGAGTACTTGTTTTCACTGCTTGTCCTTGTGTACACAAGCAGAAGATATCGATATGGGCTACAAGGTTACTATTTGCATTTATCATTCAACTGTATTAAGTGATGATTTCCTGCCCACTCCTATATTTTGTGACATTGTCTGAAGATTTAAGGTTAGTCCAAATTATGCGTGAATAACTGGGGCGTTTTTCTGAACAGCAACCCTAGGCTCGCTCAAGTGATCCTTTGTCCAATCAGCTATTTCCTTGTTTGTTTTCAAGATTCATCTCTAACAATTGACCTTTTGTCCAAAATTACTCTACTATTTTAGAATTCAACTCTACTATTTTAAAATTACTCTACTTAATGAGGCCATAGATTCCTGGTAAGAGTATGTTGCATGTTTTGGCAGAGGAATATGGGAAATGACATTCTCCTTCAAAAGTCTGAGTTTCAAAAGGTTAATCTTTGGAAGTGCAAAAGGTTGGTAGTTTTTGTGGGGCAAATTTGCATATCTTAAAAATTAATGGCTCGACTTTCCTAAATAGTTGGACCTTGAAATGTGTTAAGAAAATGGGCTCCTCAAAATGAGAAGTGAAAGTCAAAAGTGATGGCTACATTGTGTTTGGTGGGTGCATATATCAATGATGAATGTACTTGGTGGTGAATGTGTCAAGGGGTGCATTGCACTTGGTAGTGTATGTACCAAAGTGAATGTATGCACATGGACATGGGCAATGTATTTAACTTCTTGGGGAATGTGAACAACCTTTATTTGAAGTATAAATTGAGATCGAATAACCATCTTTTGAGATGTGATGGAGTGTGCCGGAGGATGGCTGGAGAGTGGAGACGTGGAACATGAAATGAGAGCTAAGTGGTCGGTAATTGGCAAAGGCCGGTTACTGGTCAGGGTGCTAGGATGAGGCTAAAAAGGCTCGGTTGGATGTCAAAGTCCAGTTAGGGGGGAGAGAGAAATAGAGAGTTGAGAGTATGTGATTTCACGAGGTTTTTAAAATGGGTGTACAAAGGGATTATCTGGATGGGTGAGGAATTTTATGTTGGGTGTAAACATGAGTGAACTTTGTACTATGTATTACTCTAAATTAGTAAAATTGGTGGCTCTCCGGGAATGTAGGCAGGTTTTTGCTGATCCACGTAAATTTATCGTGTGTTATTTCTTGCACTTTTTTGGCTATCTCTCTCTCTATATATATATATATATATTTTTTTTTTTCTTCTTCACCATCGGTTGTCGTGAGTGCTTGAGTCTGTTTCTGCTGCGCCACTTTTCCCAATAAGTGGTATCAAAGCCCAAGATTTGTTTGTGTAGTTTTGTTCGAGTTTTATGGCATGAGAGGTTTGATGGCAGGGAAAGCTTTACCCTTTTGAAGAAGGGTGAAGGAGATTGTGGTTGAACAATGCTTGGTAAAAGCGTTGAAAGGATGGGAAGCTGGAAAATTGTTTAAGGATGACTGTGAAGGGATTTGGTGGTCATCACAAGTTCAAATACGGAGACAGTGAAAAAGGCATGCAGTGCTACAAGTTCTAAGAATGGGGCACCGGATAATTCTTGGAATGAGAAAGAAAGTAGTGGTGTAAGAAGTTCCTTGGTAGGGATTGCAACTGATGAAACACTTATCTTGGGGATGTTGTCACGGTTTCTAAAGATGGCACTTCTTCTCAAGATCGGGTGCAATGGTCCTACTAAAGGGAGAAGAGTGTGGTTGTTTATTTCTTCCAGTGAAGAGTACTGTGACTAGTAGTGACATCGACGAAATGTTGGAAACAATGTGCACATGAAATGAAGGCTTTTAAGCGTGAATGGGTTGCGAATATAGCAGATTCACGAGTGACATGTTGATGGTGAGACGGAAACTTCTGCTGGTGAAGCAGTCGCATTAAGGTTCCTCTTCAGACCCAATGCATTATGTCGACTCGGTTTTAGTTGCACATACCATTGCCCAAGATATTGTGAATCAAGAGGAGTAGGACCGTATATTTTCTTGATTTGGAATTATGTATAGTTGGTGCAAAAAAGGAAGGGCCGATGGTTCGTTTGTGGTTATTGACAAATGGGTAATCTTTATGAACTCTTTCAGGTATGTTTGGAGGGGGAGAATTGTTAGGAAAATGGGTTCCTCACAATGAGATGTAAAAGTCAAACGTGATGGCTACATTGTTTATGGTGGCTGCATGTTCCAATGATGAATGTACTTGGTAGTAAATGTACCAAGGGGTGCAATGCAGTTGATGGTGAATGTACCAAAGTGTTAAATGTATGTATATAGGCAATGTATCAAACTTCTTGGGGTATGTGAACAATCTTTATCTCAAGCATAAAATGGGACGGAATGACAATTGTTTGAGATGCGCCGGAGGATGGCTGGAGACATGGGACATGAAATGAGAGCCAAGTGAGGTTGGAAATTGGCATAAGCCGGATACATGCAAGGGCGAAGGCGAGGGCGAGGTGTCAGAATGAGGCCAAAGAGGCTCGATTGTGTGTCAAAGTCCAGAGCAACAGAGTGGTGAAAGTATATAACTTTAATAGGTTTTAGAATTGGTGTACAAACGGTTTATCCGGGTGGATAAGGGATTTCATGTTATAAACATGAGTGAACTTTGTACTTTGTATTTCTCTAAATTAGTGAAATTGGTGGCTCTCTGATGAATTGTTGATGTAGGCGGGTTTTTTGGCGAACCACGTAAACTTATTATGTGTTCTCTCTTGTCACTTTTTTGGCTTTATACATTTTCTTCTTCACCATCGGTTGCCATGCGGGCTCTTAATTTGCTCCCGCTGCGCCACTTTCCCAACCATGATTCATGTGTATCTTCTATATTCTAGTCAGTTATTTGTATGAAGTAGGGGTTTACGTGATTCAATTTGGGCTAAAGCAAACCGAACCACCCCTAGAGATCCCAAAATTTCTCAAACCGAACCGAACCGCGCAAAGTCCGGAACCGAACCGAACCACTCGATTTGGTTTAATTTTATGGTTTTAAAAAAAAGTAATTAATCAACTTGGAAGTTGGCAGAAACCAATAGCAGCACCCCAATAAATTATCAAAAATGCTAGAAACTTTTAATAAAATTAATTAACTTCGATGAACAAAGAGCAACACTAATAAACAAAACAAATAGGCTAGAATGTTTAGTGTTTTTTTAATTTTGAACGGTAATTAGATTTAGGGTTCTTTTCGTATATTTGCTATTAAACAATTTGAGCTCATGAGTTGTATCAAATATCAATCTGAAGGTATGAAGGACATTGGAAAATTGACAGGAGGAGTACAGGACTATGTGGTATGTAGCTGTCAAACATAAATGAAGAATTAAAAATTAAAAAAAGTAAATCAGTAGTTAGAGGATTATATATATATATATATATATATATATATATATATATATATATATATATAAAAAAAATTAGAAGAGCGGCTCGATTCGATTTGGTTTTACATAAGAAATTACAAACCGAACCATGCGGGTTTTTATTTTTCCAAACCAAACCACTCTTGACTTCAAAACCGAACCAAATACAAGCGATTCGATTCATCGATTCGGTTCGGTTGTTCAAATGTACACCCCTAGTATGAAGTGTAAATAGAAGACTTATGGTCCTTACGACCAAATAACTAGACAGAGCTGAATGGCACACAGAGATATATGTTGCTGATCTCAAGTAGTTGTCTATACTTTCACTTATCTCTTGGAGGTTTATCGTGTTGTGATCCTTACGGCTTTGCCAGTAATTCTGATGTTTAAGACTCAAGTAGTGAACCTTGCTGCTTGGCCTTTGTATAAAACTGTTTTTTACTCTTATTCAACCATTGTGGCTTTTTCTAAATGTAAAAAATTTAGGAACACGCATCTAACTTATCTTTTGTATGGCCTTAACACCCAGGCTTTCCGCCTCTAGGTCCTATGGGGTTGAAAGGCCACTTGCATTTTGGAATTAAAGTTTTCTCCTTAGAGTCCTTTTTCTTGGCAATCAAACTGACGATCATCATATTTCAGTACCCTTTCTTTCTTAGCAAAAAATTATGGTTCAAGTCTCATTCGAGAGTAAATAGGCTCAAGCCAAGAGACGGATTTCAGGGATGGATATAGAAATTGCATGACAAGAGGGATTTGAACTCATTGGGGAGTTCTCGCATTTCTGTAAGGGCAAATTCACGAGCTCAGATGGAACCTAAACCTCAGTCTTTATGCTTCAGCCATTTCTTGATGCAGAGACTGAAGAACTAAAATACTGCTACCCAAGAATCTGCCCTTCTTGTCGAGGTCCTAAGTGAGAGAGCTTGCTGCTAATAAGGCTTCTCTCGATCATCACATCTGAGTTTTCTTTTCTAATATTAAAGGCTCGGGAAAGCATATTGATCTCCGCGTCCTGCCATATCTTGTCCTATACCCCCCCCCGGCCCCCAAGAAATTCCCTTCGCCTCTAACGTCCCACACCATTGCGACAGGCGGGGACATCTGGCCGGATCTGTAAGATGTCATCCCGCAGGAGGGTTATTTTGAGGAGGAGGCTTGGATGCGATGTGTGGAGAAAGACTTTTCTGTAGTCCGACATGTCCGGGTAAGACTTTTGCAGCTTTAGCATCTTTTGTGTATGCGAAATGCACCAGAGTGGATAGACAGGCGTTGTGGAGTGATCTTCTTGTTGAAAGAAGTCATATTTAGCCTTTACCTGAAAGATAGAGCTGCCCCATTCTCCGGAAAATTGTTAGCCTCATAAACACTCTTTTTCCAGAACGTCCTACGGAGAAAATTCTGGAGTCAATCTTTAGGAAGCTTCCTCTATTCTGATTCTCTCTCTCAAGAAGAAAGGGAGCAGCAAGATTTTCATAGTCTAATTACTCTTCTTTATGGTCGAATTTCAGAAACCTCACACTTGCATCTGCATACCAGGCAACTATTCTAAAAAGTTTCCGTTAAGGTTGATGGGATTTCTGGATCGGTCTAAAGATAGAGACTGAACAAGGCTTAGGTCTTTAAGCAAGGAAGTGCAGAGGTGAGTAGCCAAGATTCGCTTCTCTTAGCACCCGGATACTCAAGATCCTTGGTTTTGCCCCTAAAAGTGGAAAAGGCACAATACAGGGCACAAAACCTGTGACATACTGCGCAACGGGACACCCAGGCTTCAGAGTCATAAGCTCTAGAGGAAAGAAAGAGTGGAAGTCTTCATTGATAGAAAGAGACTATTTCCTGGTACTAAGAAGGGGGAGCTCTTTTCAAAAGGAGAATGAAAGCACAAGGCAGAAAGAAGAGAGAGAAGAAGGGAAGGTATGTTACGAGCAGAAGTTCTATTGCTAGTGGAAGTCAGAGTAGGAAGGTTAGCGGAACAGGCAAGCTCTCTCGTCGCCATGCTCGGACCGATCAGTGTCATCTAATCTGGTAAGAGGCTTTAGTTCTTCTTGAATCTCCTAATCATAGTCTCTTAGTCAAGTAAGAAAGCTTTTTCAAATAAGTAGACAAAGCATGAAAAAAGAAGATGTTGCTCGTACAGAAGCGGTTCGACAAAGACTCGTGGCGGCTTATCCAAGCTGTCAAACTGAAAGACAGGCCTGGATTTTCTTGCGAACCTTACAGAAATTTTCATCTTTGATTTGATTGATGTCGAGATTGAGGTAGGCTGCACGCAGCTAGGAGGGCTCGAAAGACCTGCAGTCTGGTCTCTCTTTCTCTCTGCCTGAGCAGGTTATGCTTGAAAGAAAAGTTCAACTTGAGTCTGAATTTGCTCTAGAACTTGCTCCCGCTCCGGACTGAAAGGAAAGATAGGATTGGGCAAGTCCGCCTGGAGCTTACCTTATTATTTATTCTGAAAAGGGGGAAAAGCCGAGGAAAAAGAGGAGCCAACCTTGGGCCCGTAGAAGGAGTTAAGAGAAGATTCGCCTGCCCTGTCATTATATATAAAGAAAGCTCGCCCATACATGCAAACCTGTATTTGTGATATTTGTTCGCTGCTTATTGTTGCATGATCATTGGTCCTCGTTTACACCTCTTACTTTCTTTCTGGACTAACAAATTGAAGGAGTGCTGGTTTTATTCTTCGCCATAATATACTTAAATAGTTGCTTTTGATGAGGTAATACATCATGGCTGATCTGGATCATGTTGACTTTTCTCTTTCTGTTTCCTGTTATCTCTTTTCTATGCTGATTGTGGAAAGTTCTAGTGCTTATGGGTAATTAGCTTGCTCTTTTGGCTGGATATCTTGCAGGCCTTTGTGCTGGGTAGAGCATATGACTCTGGACAACAGAACTGGGCTGGATCCTCCAGGTATACGGGTCAGGCCTGTCAGTGGACTCGTAGCTGCTGACTATTTTGCCCCTGGATATTTTGTTTGGGCAGTTCTGATTGCTAATTTAGCTCGAATTGGGTATGAAGAAAAAACTATGTACATGGCCTCATATGATTGGAGGCTTTCGTTTCAGAACACCGAGGTATGTTTACGCTTCTTTTTTGCTTCTAAAGTGCACAATGTATTCTTACATCTTAGATGGCTATATATTTCTCCCTTACGCACTTAGTTTTTTAACTACACGTAAAATCCATTTTTTGCAGGTGAGGGACCAAAGTTTGAGCCGGATAAAAAGTAATATAGAGCTGATGGTCGCAACAAGTGGTGGCAAGAAGGCAGTCATTATTCCACATTCGATGGGTGTTCTGTACTTTTTGCATTTCATAAAGTGGGTGGAGGCACCAGCTCCAATGGGTGGTGGGGGTGGACCAGATTGGTGTGCCAAACATATCAAGGCCGTGATGAATATTGGTGGGCCATTTTTAGGCGCTCCTAAAGCTGTAGCTGGGCTTTTCTCAGCTGAAGCCAAAGATATTGCAGTTGCCAGGTTTTTTACCATTTCATCTTTTCTCTGCCAAGTGAGGGAAATAAAAAAGGACGAACCCTAATTGGCCAAATACCTTGATACTTGTTTTCTTGTTCTAAGCAAGATTAAGAAAATAGGTGTGCATACAGATTATTAATCATATACAATTGGTGAAAAGTATTTAACCTGTTTTTCAACTCTTGGCCCTGTTTGATTCCTCTGTCGAATCCAAGTTTGGGAATCTAATTCACATATAGTCCTTGTTACATTTTTTTACCCTAAACTTGTTTTCTTAATTGGACCGGTTTACTAGAAGGTTGGCATCTCTCATATAATTTTAGGAATCTCATTGCTCATTCCAAACTCAGGTGGAAACTATTGAAACTCTTCCGAAAAGATAATTATGGCCTCTTCAATCCTTAACCCACCTCTGCTCTCTTCCTCTCCTCTCATTTTTTGCCTTTTTAGTCTTTCTTAGACAAGCAGGTTCACTAATGGACCTAATCTTAGCTATGAATGACAATTAGCAACATTCTCATGTTCAAAGAGGGATAAAGTTTGTCAGTTGGTCAAAGTCTCATACATATTGACTTGCACTTATCTAAGCCAAATGCAAATTTGTGTTGACCCTGTAATGAAATTCCTAGTTGATCTTCTAGCAAGAACCAGATTTTCTGGTCTGATTACATATTAAAAAAAAAAAGATGTCTGGTCTGATTACTAGCAACCAGATTACCTTTTCACGCAGCCAAATCAAATGGGGGCTTAATGCTTTCATGATCTTTGCACTAAGCAGAGCAGTACACTTTTTGAAGCCTTGTAGACTGATATGTAGACCCTATACTCAAAAATGTATATATTAGGCCGCATAGTCTTTCATTCTCATATGACCTATTTTTAACCATTCTCAGTTTTGAAGATAATATCTCCTTGGATTAAATTGCAATAAGTGCAGATCAAATTACATCTAAGCAGTCGTACTAAATGCAGATCAAGTTACTTTTAAGTACTCATACATTATGAAAATCATAGAAGAGTTGTAAGCCTTTATATGTTTATTTTTTGAGAATTATAAGTATCAGGCTATGAAATTTGCATTTCACTTCAAAAAATCGTTGCCAATCATCATTAGCTATGAAATTAACAGTTGTCATTAATTATATGACAGCAAGTTATGCCAAAATTTGAAATATGCTCCATGGATATTGTTTATATCATCTCTCCACTATGCGTTTAAGGGACTTCGTTGATGAGCATACTCAAATAATTAATACCTGTTCTCAAAATTTAGGTTGTATCTTCTGGAGAGAGGCACTTGCTTCTGGCTACGATAAGTCAGCATAAACATACCTCAATTTCTTTTACCTGCGTTGCCTGAATTAAGTTTTAAAATACTTTACCTACACTGCAGGGGCATTGCACCTGGTGTTTTGGAGAAGGATCTATTTCACATTCAAACATTGGAACACATAATGAGAATGAGTCGCACCTGGGATGCAACAATGTCAATGATACCGAAAGGTGGGGAGACAATTTGGGGTGGTCTTGACTGGTCACCTGAGGAAGGATATTCTCCTAGTAAGAAACGGAGAGAAACAACGATACTCAGGTTTCAGACCAAAACGAGGGTGGAGGTCTAGTATGTCAAGCAAAACACACCAACTATGGAAGGATTATTTCGTTTGGAAAAGATGTGGCGGATGCACACTCATCAGAGATTGAGAGGATTGACTTTAGGGTAATACTTGTTTCATTGCAAGAGACTAACAACATTCAACTCTAATGATTTTTCTTAATAGGTTAAAGAGTGATTATGATTTGTCTTGTTATTCTTATTATACATAGGTGAAGAATATTTTTGAAAACTAATACTCCCTCTGTCTTCAAATTATTGTCTTTTTTTTTTTTTTTACTTTTTTGGTCAAACAGAATGTGTTTTATGATTTTGAAAAAAATAAAAATAATACATGTCGAATTTGCACTTGAAAAACATTCTTTTTGAGCCAAGAAAGTCAAGCAGGACAATGATTTGGGACGGAGGGAGTATTTCTTTGGCTATCTTTTGCATTGAAGTGAATAAAACTTCTCATTTTAAATTCCCATAGGATATCTTTTATGGATATAAGTTCCTTAATTGAGCTGTATTTACTCTTCAACTTAGGTGAAAGTTGGAGTTAAGGTTCAAAAATAAGTAATAACGTTAATGTGCAGGGTGCTGTCAAAGGTAACAATTTTGCAAATACTACCCATTGTGATGTGTGGACGGAGTACCATGACATGGGCATTGGTGGTATCAAGGCTGTTGCAGAGTACAAGGCTTATACAGCTGGAGAACTAGTGGATTTGCTTGAGTTTGTTGCCCCAAAAATGATGGAACGTGGTAGTGCTCATTTTTCCTATGAAATAGCTGAGAATTTGGATGACCCAAAGTACAAACATTACAAATACTGGTCCAACCCTTTGGAAACAAAGTAAGAATCACTTGACTTTTCACTTGCTAGATATGATAGTTAAGAGTTGATGGAAACTCATAGATAGTGAAATTTACCTCCCAATTGCAGGTTACCCGATGCTCCTGACATGGAGATATTTTCAATGTATGGAGTTGGCATCCCAACTGAAAGAGCTTACGTATACAGGCTGACTCCTACAGCAGAATGCTACATTCCATTTCAGATTGATACTTCAGCTGATAATGGAGATGGAGATAGCTGTTTGAACGATGGAGTGTATACTGTGGATGGAGATGAGACTGTGCCTGCTTTAAGTGCAGGATTCATGTGTGCGAAAGGGTGGCGTGGGAAAACCAGATTTAATCCTTCGGGAAGTCGAAGTTACGTTAGAGAGTATGATCATGCTCCTCCTTCAAATCTTTTAGAGGGCAGGGGAACCCAGAGTGGGGCCCATGTGGATATAATGGGTAACTTTGCCTTGATTGAGGATGTCATGAGAGTCGCAGCTGGGGCTACAGGAGAAGAGTTGGGAGGAGATCAAGTTTACTCTGACATCTTCAAGTGGTCTGAGAAAATCAAATTGAGACTATAAATCCAGATGGTGAGTTGTTATGTTTTTAAATGAAAATAACTGTATACTACCATTTTTTAACACGATTACTTGTGTAAATTTTAGTAGTAAAAGATATCATATGTAAGAACAGTGCGAGTACATGATCAAGTGTCAACTTCTTTCTTTCTTTCTTTCTTTCTTTCTTTCTTTCTTAGATGAATTCATCCGTGTTCTAATAGAATACATCCCAAATTCGATTCTTATTATTAGTCATTGCGCTGTTATCAGTTTGCACAAATTGTCATAGATTTTTAAGGAGAATTTAGTCAGAATTGTAATTGTTTTTGGTCTCCGTTCTGATTATATACTCCTGCGATGTTGTTTTTCTAATTCATACAAATATCTCTGACAACCTAAGCTAACTTTGTCATCATAATTAAGTCATTCCCACACAAGCTAAATCCCAACATCATAACTTGTATGTTATCATTCTATAAAATGTTACAGTAGAACATAGGGAGTATAATATGTAGATAATTGTGTACCAAAATAAATACTATTCCTTCCGTTTTCAAATTGTCGTCCTTTCGTCTGTTCTAAAATTATTGATTTTTTTAAGGAAAAATATTTTTACTTTTTCTACATATTTTTATTATCAAGTGTATTTAATTAAATTATATATTTCATCAATATTTATAATAAAGATAATTATTTTTTCTTAAACAGTGTCGAATCAATATAAACGATAATTTCAAAATGATGGGAGTAATATCTAGAGTGTTTTGGTTACAAAAGTTCCTAAAATCGTCCCTTTTAATTATTTTATATCATAACTTGTATTGCAAAATACAAATCAAACTGGGATTATAAAGCCCTGAGGGGTAGCTGAATTTAACTTGTGAAGTCTCTTCCCACGCCCCATAGGAGAAAAAAAAACAATAAAAAAAACTAGGGTGATAAAAATTCATGATTGGTTCGTTTGGAACCTTGGGAAGCTGAATTTAACTTGGAATTGATTGATGATACAAGCCTGTCAAACTTCTTGCAATCAGTACCAAGGAAACAGGGCTAAAACAAACTAGGTGGGTCCTTACTCCTTATTCCTTATCCTTAAAAGCCAGTCAACTCATTTATTTTGATTTCCAAGTAAGAGCAACCACAGTGATAACACCCAATATCCACACTCTATTTACCTTTTTTGTTTTTTTTATATTTTTTTAACACTCTAAAAAATAATTCATTCCAATAATCACCCTTTATACAATCTTTAAAAAATTCAAACCTCTCACATCTCAACTAACAAACCTAACTATCACAATTTTTTTCAAATTTTTTATTCACATTTTTCACACAATTTGTGTAACTGTTCTGCTAACCCTCCCTCAATACTTCCGATGAACCTTAGCAAAATTTAGGGATAGAGTGGGTTGAAACTGGTTCATTATGACCTCCGGTGTTGATAAAAGACAGTAGAAATAGCTTTAAAAGATTGATAAAAGCTCTCATTGTGGAAGCTCTAACCAATTCCAAATGAGTGTTGCTAAGTACCACCTTTTTATGACCCTTTTTCAAAAAATTCCCATCTCCTCCCACTTTCATCCGGCCATCTCCAACCCAAAAACTTTAATTTGGGTCCAAACTTACCCCAATTTGAGATAATTTCAACACTATCCATTGTTCATTTGTTTCAATTTCAATCTTTCACACCAAATATTACATCAAAAAGAATATTTCTAAGCATATTCTATTTTTATTTTCTACTATAACATTTAAAATTGTAATTATTAAGATCGGATAATTAATAATTATTATATTTAATAAGTTTATTTTTATAATTAATTATATATTAAAGTTAGTAATTTAATATATTTTAAATTACAAACCATTTGATAAATACAAACACATACATTATGATAAAGCAAGCAATACATCTATTTAAATGTCAAAACCTATTTAAGTTGTATGTCATTTTTATTTTCAAGTTGTAAGTCTTTTTTTTTTCAATTTACATAATAAATCAATTTATTATAATTTATTTTTCATTTTTTAATGCTTTAAAATAAGTTACATTATTAATAGTTATTACATAGCTATTATTAGTTATTAATCAATTAAAATATTTTTAAATTCATAATATAAATTATGAATATTTGTTGTATTTAAAAATCAATTTGTTGTATTTAAAAATCAATTTTTTGTTTCAATAAGAAGTGGGCCCCATCAACCGCAATGTAGGTGAATAGTGTTGCCCCAAATTTGGGGTGACGCTATTCACCGTCTCAAATTGGGGAGAGGTTCGGGGGTTGGACTTGAATGATTTGGTGCAAGTTTGGACCCAATTTGATGATTTGGAATACCGGTTGGAGCTGCCCTCATACAACCCCCCCCCCCCAAAACACCTATCTCCAATACTCCCACTCTCCCTTAAATTAATATTCTATTTGATGAGACAGACTCATAAAGGAAAAATATTTGACTTAATTTTAATATTAATATAATGTAAAGTTTTTTTTTTAAAGTTATGTATACATGACCCGTAATTAAAACTCTGAGAAAAAAATAATGGCCAAAGTGTTGTCCTAAAATACTCCCTCTTAGGGGTGTGCAGGATTTTTTCGAAATCGGACTGAACCAATAGAACCGGACCAAATCAATCAAAACTGGACTGGATCAATACTTTGGTTTGGTCCTGGATCTGAATTTTTATAAAATTGGACATTTGGGTTGGTCCCGGTTCTCGAACTAAAAAAATACGGAACTGGACCGAACCGAACCAATATGTTGTTTATTGTATTATTATATAAGTATATATATTAATTCCTAATACTTTCTTTGTTCTACTTTTTAGTTGGTACTCTTTCATTATTTTGTTTCCACCGGTATGTTATGCCATGAGTTTATAAGTTCGACATTTTTAATTGTTGAATGTACTTTTATCGAAAGTTTTTTAATTTTTTTATGAAGTTTCAGCCTTAAAATTTTTATTATGTATTTGTATTAAATAGTTAAAAATCATAGTATTGTTCCGGTCCTGGTTCTCATACATCTTTGATTGGTTCTGGACCGGACCAATGTTTTGGTTCTAATACATATTAGGTTAGTTTCAGTTCTAAATTTTTTAAGAACCAGACTATTGGTCTGGTTCCTATTTTCTCTTTTTTTTTTCTTTCAAAAAACTGGACCGAACCGGACCAAGCTCACCCCTACTCCCTCTAGCCTTGTATATAAACAAAGCTAATTGATTTCACACAAATTTAAAAAGTAAGTTAAATTAGTTAAATTATCTTGATTTTATATAAAACAAACATATACTCACTAAAATACCCTTAAATATCACACTCAAAACTAATGACAATTAATGTAATATTAATTTATTGTCATCAATTCATTATAGCTCCTTTTATTAGTAATTCTTTGTGTTCTCTATGAAAGTTTGTTTCTCCCGCTACATTTGCTCATGAAGTTTGTTTTCAGCTTCATAAAAATAAAAAATTTGAGTTTTTGCTTCTCATTTGAATTTTGTTTCTCCCATAATTTTCTATAAATAGAATAATAGCACCACATAACAATATATCAAAATCCGGCTTGAACTTCCCAGTAGATTGCACTTCTTCATTTTTTTTTAATAACCCAGTTACCTTTATTATGACCTCATCGTCATGATTTTACATCTCTTCATCTTTATCCATTGAATCTTCAACAATAAGATGTGAGATATCCTCATCATATGCCCAAATCAAATGAGGATATGCCTTTGATTCTTGTGCTTCTCCCATTTTCTGATTATCAGCATGAAGGAGGTGTTCATGAAGTTGATAACTGATTAGTTTATGAACATAACTTTTGTCATTCATGTGCTAATAGTCGATTGGAAGTTGTGTATATGGAATGTGCATCTATCTTGAAAAACAAAAGAATTAACAAGGGGTATTTTTGGTACAAAATTTCTTGAAAGCTGTGAGTAGAGTTTAATATGATGATTTTTGCTTATATATAAGACCACCAAAAATTGGTATTTTTTGCTTATATATAAGGTCGGAGCTATTGTTTATTGGATTTTAAGAAAAATTAAAGATTAAAAAAGTCATTTAAATTTGTATAGAAACTCACAATATACATGGTATTTTGCGCATTTAATGAGACCTAATATGGTTTTTCAAAAATATTGGTGAATGATGGGTCATGTAATTTATTGTTATACTACCTCCGTCCCTAATTTATTGTCCTGGTTGACCCGGCGTACCGTTTAAGAAAACCTATTTGACTGGATTATTAATATTTGTTTAATGTGTAGTTTCTTTTAAAGACCATGTGTATATGGCCCATAATTAAAGTAGAGTGAAAAAGTAAGGGTAAAGTGGTAAAAGTGATGTTTTAAAAAGATAAGTTTCAAAGTGGACAATTATTTTGGGACGGACGAAAAAGAAAAGGAAGACGATTATTTAGGGACGGAGGGAGTAGTACAAATATGCCTTCAATTAATAAGCGAAATCAGCTGGGAACACAGTTGTTTTAGATTAATAACATATAAGAACATAACTGTGTTAAAACTTGCTAGGAAAGCTTTTACCATCACTCGTGTCCTACTCGACTCAAGAATATAATTAATGTGGAATTTTAGGCCTAGGAACCATTTGAAAAACCAATAAATATAAATAAGCCTTCAAATTGTACATAAGTTTATTTATTTATTTAGCTAAGACACTCATTTCATCTAAAAAGTTAGTGAATTGAAAATTGTTTTTTTCCCCGTATGCATAGGGTATATATTTTATATATATAACTAGATCTTAATGTCTGTTTCATAGCCAGTATATTTGAATGAGGTATGATATTAAAAGTTAGAGCTTGTGGTATTATTACAAGTTTTAGTGTTAGTACCGTTTGATCAAATCTATTTAGATCTCTACACTGTTAGATCAAATATACTTTTTTAAAGTAATGATACGGACTTTCCAAATCATCACCAACTTAATCATCTAACGACTCTAACGCTTAAGCTTGTAATAATATTACAAGCTCTAACTCGTAATATCATTTGTCTATTTGATTTCGTCAATTGAAATGACAGTGTCTAAATAAAAGGTGAGATTTTAAAAAAATATTACAGTTGACGGGTACATCGCTTCAAGTGATAATTGAATGATTGATGTTTTATAAGGGGTGACTGTTCAGAAGATTAATCGCAAGGTGTGACTTTGTAATATGAAGATAAAACATAGAGAGAAGAAAAAATGGTGACTGGTCACATTATATTAATTGTAATGGTGACTTGTAATAGGAAGAAAAATATGAAGTTAAAAATGGATAACTACTCACACGTGAGGATGAATCTCAACCGTTAAAATTTTTAAGATAATTTAATCTCAACATCTGAATAATCCTAGTCAATTACCTATCTGTTTATATATATATATATATATATATATATATATATATATATATATATATATATATATATATATATTGTGTACTAAAATTTTATTTTATTTTATTTTTTGTACTAAAACATAGATACTCGGTCCTCCCCGAAAATTTATAGATTGAATAGTCAAAATTTTAGTTGTATTTAAAAACTTGCGCTGAAATCATATTTTATTTTTGGTTATAAAGTCGCATCGTTTTTGTAAAAATTATAATTCAGCTTAGCATTTAAGACCTTTTATTTACTCCCTCCGTCCCTTAATAATCGTCATGCTTGATCCGGCGCACAGTTTAAGAAAAAACAATTGACTTGATTATATATATGCGTTTAATGTATAGTTTTCTTTAAAGCCCATGTATATGTGGCTCATAATTAAAGTAGAATGAAAAAGTAAAGGTAAAGTGGTAAAAAGAATGTTCTAAAAAGATAAGTTTTAAACTGGACAATTATTTTGAGACGAACGAAAAAGGAAAGAAAGACGATAATTTAGGGACGGAGGGAGTACTTCTTTGAGAGCTTTTTTCCTTACTTCCAGTTCCCACCATTGGTGTTCTCGAACCAATGGATGTTTCCACTTATGATTTTATTGATGTCCATGATCATTGAGGGCCTTGAGGCCCATCAATTTATGTAGCAAGAATATACTCCGTAAAAGGTAAACAGGTAAAAGTCACATTTCAATATATATATATATATATATATATATATATATATATATATATATATATATATATATATATATATATATATATATATATATATATATATATATATATATATCACTTTTGGATAAATCTTCATTCTAAAACATTTATGTGAAAGCTTTAAAAACTTTTGATTTTCTAGTCATTAGCTAATAATAATACATAATAATAATCAATATGATAAGGAGTATTAATATTAGTATATATATATATATATATAACTTCTTTTATTGTTAATAGTAGAAGACTTATATTTAAAAACTTTTACAACTAACATTACTTCTAACCAATGTGAGATAAAACTCTTCAACGTTAGATATTACTTCTAACTAGTTTTACACCCGTGCGTTAAACGCGCAGACGAAAATATTTTTTAATTAAATAATATTCAAGCAAAACGAATAAGTAAATCAAAATCAAAAGAATAAATTAAGAAAAGTAATGTTTGAGACAACTACTTAAATATAAATACATTATTTTATTGGTAATATTATAGATTTTGAAAAATTTCCTTATACACAACATTTGTTGTTTTATTTGTTGGTTTTCCATCTTCATCAGTATTGATATCTTCAAGCCATAACAGTTTGTTACCCTATAACCTGCGACATACAACTGACCATGACTGAATACTGACTTTTTCACGAAGAATCCTACATGCGAAAATGATTGACCTTGACTTTTATTAATTGTCACGACATATGATACTACTAATGAAAATTATTTTTTCTGGAAACTTGAAAGACAACCTTACATCTGATGGATACAATGACATTCTTGGTATAAACATTTTGTCTCTAACATTGCTTCCATTCAAAAAATTTGCTTCAACAGCGTGATTCTCAAGTATGGTAAGGATTAGTCTTGTTTCATTACACAACTCTGCAACATGGTCAATGTTTCTCAACAACCTTAAGTGTTAATTCATGGTTGGACAATGCTGAACACTTTATATTATTCAAAAACTCTGCAAAATGATTGTATTCAAACAAACTTGTGTTGTTCTCTGCCCTGCACATATAATTTGAACTTAAATAAGTTCTTTCTTTTAAGTGATTGTTTAGATACCATGTACTCATTTATGGTGTCAAAAACATCAAGAGTCGGGGCAGAGAACAACACAAGTTTATATCATGTCCTTACAAATATGACACGTCATAAAAGACTCAAAAAATGACCGATATATACTTTCAACAATTTACTGGATCAAATTATTTGATGAATTAACTAAAAGATCATTTGAAATTTCCATTGTTGCAATATCATTATTTTTATCATCACATGTACCGTCGTCGATACTTAAAATCCACTCAGAAAATGCCTTCAACACGAGACTACATTCGTCATTGTCAAAAGCTTGAAGTCTTATGTTTTTTGTAAGTCTCAAAACTTTGCATTGCGTCCATAAATGGTACAATTTATGATCATGTTAACAAAAAACATGTTGAGTTTTTTCGAAGGGTCATTATGGTGATACTGTTTTGATTCCAAGAATGTCACTGACATCATCTAATCATAGAATTTCATTCAAATTCTAGATAAGACAGTTTCCGCTAATGGTGTCTTACACAATGTCTATATATAAACGTTAGGGTTGTCGAATGTATGACTTCTTTTGAATAAACATGTCTTTAGTCTAGCCAACTGTATGTCATTTGGTCTAGAGTTGTTGATCCTAAGGGCCTTCAAATTTTGTTATGTGATATTGATAGTTGTAATAGTCGTACATGTTCAAGATAATGTTATAAAACGAAGTATTCCAAAATTTATAACAAAACTTTACATTGAGTAAGTGAGAGATATACATTTAAACGTTTTTTCTTGCTTGAAATGACAATAGGATTTGAACATTCTCCATGATTTATTGAATCAACAATGTGCGAGATACTTGAACTTGTGAAAGGTGAGTAGGTATAGAAATTGTTTTTCCATGTATTGTGTGCTTGTGTAGCAACTGAAAAAAATATGTATACTTTAAATATAAATAAATAAATAATAAAATTTACTTTAAAAATAATATAATAAATTTTACCATTCGTGATATTCGATAAAGGAAGAACTGAAGTAGGATACAATACATTTTGATTAGAAACTTCAATATTATACTATTGAGAAGCAACATTTGCTGCAACATAATTCATATAAGATTATTAAATTAAAGAAATAAACACAAAAAAATCTTCCATTCATACTATTATTTTCATATGGACTAAATAACTCGAAAAACTTTAATACATCTCTTTCAAAAAATTTCAACAAAATTATCGAGGCACAATATTATTTTATTGGGTGATAACCGGGCCGGTACCTTTTGGAGAAATGTTAACCGCAAAAGTCTATAATATTTTTTTCAACCGGTAAAGTACACTTTTGAGGGAAAAATGACAAACACACCCTTAATAAAGACGCATGCACAAAGCCCGCCCAAATAAAAGTTGGGCATCACAATAGAAAAGATGGCATCGCAATGAAAAAGATGGGCATCGCAATAAGCCCTGCCCAAAGAAAAACTGGACATCGCAATGGAAAAGATGGGCATCAGAACTTACGATGCCGGCGTTGGAACTTACGATGCTTACGACGCGAGCATCGAAATGTGTCAAAGACATTCTTCTGTATTAATAGCGATGATCCATTTCGATAGCACCCATCCCGCGCCTCCTAAGTCATGGAAGAATTGTAATGGTCACTTACTTTCTGGTAAATTTTAGAACCATTTCTACGAAAAGAACAGCTTTCTCGATTGACGAATGAAGAAGGAGAGAACTTGGATGAAGAAGGATTTAGAAAGATAGAAAAGAGGAGTGATCGAAAGACTTACTAGTGGATTAAAATCAAGAATTCCTTCTTTCATTAGGAAATGAAATATAAAGTATGAGCTGGAGTCAACTTAAGGAAGAAAGATAAGGCAGACAAGATCAATCTCAAGTAAAATCTGTGAAAGATAAATGAATAAAGAGACATGGGTGCTTAATTAATCCTTCACCCTTCCGAATCTAGGTCAGTTGAGAGAGAGAGCAAGAAAGGGAGAGGGAAAGACTGATTTGATTAAAGGAGGGACTAAGATTCAAGGAGAGGGAACACAGAGGGAGAGGGAAAGCTCTTCTTCCCCTAACCGGCCGACTCTTCTTCCAAGAGTAATGCTTCGGTTTTCGAAAAGTATTGTTTCAGTGGGAATGATGACATTTAAGGAAGAAAAAAAAAGTACTTTTGCAGTAAAAAAAAAAAGTGTACTTCAGTGGTTAACATTTTAGAAAAAAAGGGACCGGCCCGTAATTATTCCTTACCAAAATGAGAAATAAAAAAACTCACCTCATTGAAAAACACAAAAAGTTCTACTATATATAAAATCTAGCCCATTAAAATCTCACATCCACCCTTAAGCCACATGTCATGTAAGTTGTCCCTTTTAACCTATTAATATAAAATAAAAACTTAGAAAAATGATATTATGTGTATTTTATTTAAGATGGATCTTCTTGACCCAACCCACTGTGTGTCGGTGAGTTGCGTTGTAAGATAGTGGGGCTCCCTCTTACGAATTAAAACTCGTAAGACAGTCTTACTAGAGAACTACTTTTAATAAAACAATACATGACCTCAACATCTAACCAAATTCAACATATGTCGTCTAACAAATACAATCATTCAGTTAGAACTCTTCATTTAGAATCCTTCATTTGACATGTATTATTTCACTTCAAAATTTCATTCACCTAACATTCGGTAAGAAATCGTAGCAATCTCTCCAGATTATTCAAATTCTTTTAATTTTTCATTGAGCTAAAAATTGAACATATATCATTTTGTTTTACCTTCTATTTCCTTGTACAACTTTTAAAGTTTTTTAAAAATACAAATCTAATAATTTGAGACTTCAATATTTAAAATAAAGTCAAATATTTAGTAAAAACATTGTTTAATGATAAATATTTTATTTTACTGTTCGAGATTTGTTATATTCAAAAAATTTAAATATACTTTTCAAGGTTATTTTGAAAAGAATACGTAGCTCAAATTTTGAGATTTGAATTTATAACTGATGAATTTATCTGTTACATTTCTCAATATTTTTTATTTAACCATTCTCCATGCTTATAAAAAATATACAACTTTATAGTTAGACTATGTCAACAACTTCATTGTTCATTTCAGCTGGGACTAACTATTTCCTTGTAACTTTGACATTGAGAATCCATTCGAATCTTTGTTTATGGACGTCTCTTAGGACGGATGGTATAAATGTCAAATAGTTGTAGTAAATATTTTGGGTTCAAAATGTCTAAATCTTATTTCGTGATCAATTTTTTTTAAAACTTTGTAGAAGATTGGTTAAATATCCGCAAAGAACATGAGCAGACTTTATATAAATGTGATGAAAAATAAAAGGTCAAGCATGATATTGTGAATTGTGCTGAGAATACTAACAGTTTGAGTGTATTCAAAGTTTCTAGAAATGTGTAAATATATTCATGTCAATTTATCTAAAAATATTAAATGTTTAGCATAAAAACAAACGAATTTTTTTAAAAAAGACAAAGTGTTTCAACTTCCAATGTTTCCATTTATGGATATCAATTTTAGGCGGGAAAATCACGTTTGTTATTATATATATATATATATATAGATGACTCACTTTTAACATCATACTTTAAGCTTTGATATCTTATTCATCCAAAACTTGATTTGGACAAATAAATATATCATTTCGATGTTCTTGTCGAGTAGAACATATTTGCACAATTACTTTTGTCAACAAACAAATGACACACAAATAAATTTGTGCCTCAAGTTGCACAATTTCTTTCACTAAAAACATTACTTTTTTAATAAGTATTATACTTTAAGTTTTGATATTTTTATTTATCCAAAACTCGATTTGAACAAATAAATATATCATTTCGATACTCTCACCGAATAGAACACATTTGCGCAATTGCATTCGCCAACAAACAAATGATACGTAAAGAAATTCGTGTTTCAAGTTACACAATTTCTCTCACTAAAAACACTAATTTTTTAATAAGTATTATACTTTAAGTCTTGATATCTTAATATCCAACACTCGATTTGGACAAATAAACATATCATTTTGATGCTTTCACCGAGTAGAACACATTTGCGCAATTACATTCGCCAACAAACAAATGACACGTAAATAAATTTGTGCCTCAAGTTGCACAATTTTTTTCACTAAAAACATTAATTTTTCAACAATAGAAGAGATGTATCCCACATTGGTTAGAAATTGATGTTGGTTTTAAAAATACTATTATTAAGTACCAATAGAAAAAATGCATCATACATTGGTTGGAAAATAATTTTGATTTTCAAAGTCATTTGATAAAAGATTTTTACCATTATTACCAATAAAAGATGTATATCTCACATTAGTTAGAAAATGATGTTGAGTTTAAATTATTTTATATTATTACCAATAAAAGAGATGTATAACACATTGTTTAAAAAGAAAATGTTAGATTTTGAAGTCTTTAAACTAAAGACTTTCACTTTTACAAGAGATGTATCTCACATGGTTACAACATATTCTACTATTATTACCAATAGAAGAGATGTATCACACATTAATTAGAAATTGATATTTGTATTAAAAATACTATTATTAATTAATAATTGAAAAAATGTATCATACATTGGTTAGAAAGTGATGTTGGTTTTTAAAGTTTTTTTGATAAAAGAATTCTACCATTATTACCAATAGAAGATGTATATCTCGCATTGGTTAAAAAATGATGTTGGTTTTTAATTATTTTAGATAATATAAAAGATTTAGTATTATTAGCAATAGAAGATATATATCACACATTTGTTATAAATTGATGTTGATTTTAAATTATTATTATTACCAATAAAAGCGATAAATCATACATTGATTAAAAATTGATGTTGATTTTAAAAGTCTTTAAATAAAAAGACTTCTACTTTTATCATTAATAAAAGAGAAGAGAAGAGATATATCCCATTATATAAAAAGAGATGTTGGTTTTAGATATTTTTTTAGATAAAAAACTTCTACTACTATTATCAAATGATGATATGTATTACACATTGGTTAGAGAGTGATGTAGGTATTAAAAATCTTTTTATAAAAGATTTAATACCAATAGAAAAAATATGTATTTCACATTAGTTATGAAAGTGATATTGGTTTAAAATGTTTTTAGATAATGTACATCGCATTGGTTACTGAGCTGCTTGGCCCAATAGGCCCAAGCCATGAGCCACGTGTCAAGCATGTGTCTCTTCCGAGCAAGCGAGCAAAGGCTTTATGCGAGCAAGTGGGCAAAACTATAGTTTCTATCAGGTAAGTTACTCGCGAGATGGGGGCTCAGCTGGCGAGCAAAACCGATACACGAGCATGGTTACTCGTACTCGTGAACGAGAACCGACATCAGTTGAGGACATTCATGTCCGGGAAAGATCAAGGTGTTAGCCGAGGGTGGTCACATCCGAGCAATAATTCTAGCCAGTGACAATGACCGGGAAGTTCTCTAGCTAATCCGTTGTCATTAGTGGGCTAGTTAATGCGTTTCCATTAAAGGCCATGACCGTTTGTAGTGTAGTTAATGGCATTTATGGGCGGTTAATGGAGATCATGGGCAGTTAATGTCAATGATGGGCGGTTATTTATGGTTATTGGCGGTTATGCCTCCCGGCGCATATAAAAGCTTGGCAAAATGATGGAGAGAGGTATGCGCAATCTAATTCTCTAGCCAAAACTCTGCCAAATTGCTTACTCTTTTATACTGATTTACACGCCGAGGGCTGCAGGAGTGCCCTGCCCGATTCACGTTGTTCATTTGCATTGCGAGTTGGGCTTTGAGGATCTACGACACGACACGTTGAAAGCCAAGTGTTCGATTGGGCTTATTCGGTGCATCCGATTTCTTGGGCATCGTTGGTTCCATTCTTAGAAACGAGTTTTTGCGGCATTAAGATTGTAACATTGGATACTGTTCTGTTTTGAGCTTTAACAATGGCGGAGAATGGTGTTAACGGTGGCAGTGGTAGTCGTAGAGAGGAGGTGCACCCGAATCCCAGCCTCAATCAAGTAGCTGGAAACAATGTCCCTCCGCCCCATGATGCACGCCATCAGCTTAATCAACGGCGTGGGGTTGATTCGTTGGCTAGAAGTGCTGAAGCAGCAGTTGGTTTAGTACATGAGTTTCGTGAGGAGGCTTTAGGACAGCGAGCTATTTACTTGGGCCAAATGCATCAGCTTAATTTGCAGTTGATCGCAATGGGCAAGCCACCATTGCCCATTGAGTTGGACCCTTTGCCCGCCCTGTCTGCTCCAAGCCAGGCCGCCGGCGTTTCTTGCACTGGGGGTAATCAGATGAATCCCCTGGTTGTTCATTCTCAACCACGCGCACAGGGTTCTAAGCGTCACGAGCAACCAGAGGGTAGCAAGGCCAGTCACAAGGTTGTTCCCAATGTTCATTCAAGGCTGGGACCACGAGTAGGAGAAGATTCGGCTCAGTCTCGCCGTCGACGACGTTCGCCTTCACCGCTCAGATCAAATGTTCGCCGATTTCGTTCACCTTCACCGCGGCGATCTCGTGCTCATAGTCGTCGTTCGCGATCACCAAGGGGCTCCTATGTTCGTCGCCGTAGAACTCCCTCACCTAAGCGAACTCATCATTCTCATTGCTCTCAAGGGAAAAGGGACGTGCATCAATCAGTTGCACAAGCTGCACAGCTCGCTGGGACGCCTCAGGCTCAGGTGGCGCAGGCCGTCGGGGTTCCTCAAGCCGCTGCGGTTATGGGACCCCCACAGGCCCCTCCTATGTTTGTGGTACAGCCTCAGCTCGGGGGTGGTTTGCCTACAACCATAAACATGCATGATTTTGAGGAATTAAAGCGCCGGATGGAAGCCTGGGAGCAAGGTAAGGCTTTAGATGGCAATTTCTTGGGTACATCTGCCAGCATGTTAGCTCCATGGATCGAGAATGCTACACCAGCACAGGGGCTGATATTTCCAAATATTAAGGAGTATACGGGCAAGACTAAGGCCAGGGATTGGCTAATGTCTTTCGAGTCGCAAATCGGTTTGGTGACCTTAGATGAGGCGTTGAAGATTAGGGCT
Source organism: Codonopsis lanceolata (assembly GCA_013146195.2). Classification (NCBI taxonomy): domain Eukaryota; kingdom Viridiplantae; phylum Streptophyta; class Magnoliopsida; order Asterales; family Campanulaceae; genus Codonopsis; species Codonopsis lanceolata. The sequence continues at coordinate 9,876,889 of CM028378.1, read as the reverse complement.
TTTGTGGGCGCGCTGCAAGGCAAAGCTCTAGCTTGGATGTGGGCATTGCCACGACGTTCGATCAACAATTGGGCAGACTTGCGAGCAAAGTTCTTGGCTGATTTTGGAACGGCAGGAACATTGGCGAAGACAAGGGCCGACCTGTCAAAAGTTAAGCAAGGGGCGCATGAGTCAACAACGAGTTACCTTGAGAGGTTCACGAAGGTGTTAGAGCAAGTTCCTGGGTTGACCGAGCAGGAGGTGACCCTATGTTTTGAAACTGGGTTCCTTGAGGGTGAAGGTGGTTTGCGATCAGAGTTGAGCATGCGTGAACCGAAGACACAAGCCGAGATGCTCATGCGAGCACAAAATGGTGTCTTGGGGAGACGGCGAAAAGGAGAAGAAAAAGGAGAAGAAAAAGGAGAGTAGCGAAGCTGTGGGAAATGCCAAGGGCAATGGTCAGGCAGGAAGTGGAGGCTACAATAAAAGCAAGTCTCGTTATGATCGGCCGAAGGATTTTCTTCGTGAATCAGATTTGACCCCGCTCAACACGCTGCGTGAAGACATTATGTATGAGATAAGGAACGAGCTTCCTAACCCACCTCGCATGAATCCAGCGACTGCCGGCGAGAGGGATCAGACTAAGAGGTGTGCTTATCATGATGACTATGGGCATACTACAGAGGAATGTTGGCCGTTGAAGAAGGCCATCCAGAAGTTGATTAATGAGGGGCGGCTAGATCGCTTCAAGCGAGATGGAGGCAATAGAGGGAATGCTCCTAGGCGAGAAGCCCCACCGATCAGGGGGGTCATAAATGTTATAATGGATGAGGAGCTCACTCCGACACAGCTTGGGAAGCAGATTTATTCTTTGTCCAAAGTGGTGGATCGACCGCGACTTTGCGGGGATGGTGAATTATTCGCTTTACTCGTAGCCGGCGAGTAATGTGGCAGGCGAGCAATCCTTGATTGTCTCGGCGTTAGTTGATGGCTGGGTTGTGCACAGAATTTTGGTAGATACAGGAGCATGCCGGGACGTGATGTACTATTCTTGCTTCCAGGGGCTGGAATTGAGTGATGATCGTTTGAAGCCGTATGCTGGGGCATTAGAAGGTTTTACAAATCAGAAGGTCCCGGTCAAAGGCACCGTCGAGCTAGAAGTGTTCATCGGTGAGGGAAGCAAGACCCGAGTTGAGAAGATTACCTTTATGGTAATAGACTTGAAATCTCCTTACAACATAATTTTGGGAGTACCAAGTATGGCCAAATTTCAAATGGTGGCATCAATCCCGCATCAGCGAGCTAAGTTCTATACCGACCAAGGAGTTGGGGTGCTGCGAAGCCAGCCGAGAGCAGTGCTCGAATATGTGCGAGATACTCAAAGGAAGAAGCAGAAGTTGACCTTGGAGGATGGCGAGCAGAAGATTACCGTCAGCACAAAGGAAACTTCGCATGTGACTGTAGGACCATCAGTGGTGGCGATGGTACAAGAGGATTTGGAGATGGTTGCAAGCTCTATGCCGACATTGAAGTCGGGGGAGCAGAGTCAAGCTGAAGCAGATACGGCAGTGATTGTTAGCCAGGCTAATGCTGAGCCCAGTCCATCTTTGTCGGCGTTGCAGTTAGTGGAGCGAGTTGAACAAGGAGAGGTGGTCGAGCAAACCATTAGTGATCCTTTGCCGACATTAACGTCGGGGGGGTCAGAGAAACCGAATGAGGACGTTGAGCTTGTGGATGAACCTTTGCCAGCATTGATATCAGGAGAGTCTGAAGCTGATGTTATGGAGGTAGATCAGCTTGACAAAGTTGAAGATCGAGCTGAGAAGGATGAGAAGGTGGAGTGTGACACGCTCCAAATGCGAGACGAGCCAGAATTTACGGCTCAAGACGAGCTTGAAGAGGTTATCATTAATTATGCTTATCCAGAGCAGAAGATAAAGATTGGTAGGGATTTGACAGCAGAGGCGAGAGCAAGCTTGATCAAGCAATTACAAGACAGCCTTGATGTTTTTGCCTGGCGACCAGAGGATATGCAAGGGGTAAGCGAGACTGTGGCCTTGCATCATTTAAATGTTGATCCCGCTTTTCGACCAATCCAGCAACGACCTCGAGTTTATTCGGTTGAAAAGGATCAAGCCATTAAGGAAGAGGTCGAAAAGTTGCTTAAGGCGGATATTATTGAGGAGATACATTATCCAACCTGGTTGGCTAATGTGGTTATGGTGAAGAAGTCAAATGGAAAGTGGCGGATGTGTGTTGATTTCACGGATTTGAATAAAGCTTGCCCGAAGGATCGCTATCCTCTGCCGAGAATTGACAAGCTGGTGGATGCCATTGCAGGGTTCGAGCTTCTTAGTTTTATAGATGCCTACTCTGGGTATCACCAGGTGAAGATGAATGAGAAGGACAAGGCTCTAACAGCTTTCCGAGCAGCAGGGGGGTTGTACTGTTACAAGATGATGCCTTTCGGCTTGAAGAATGCTGGAGCTACTTATCAAAGGATGGTGAATAAGGTGTTTAGCTCGCAGCTCGGGAGAAATGTGGAAGCCTACATTGATGACATGGTGGTCAAGACAAAAGGGCACGAGCATACAGAAGACTTGGGCGAGACCTTTGCTAATCTCAGGAAAAACAGTATGAAGTTGAACCCGAGCAAATGTGTGTTCGGGGTAAAGGCTGGCAAGTTCCTCGGGTTCATGGTGACTGAGAGGGGAATCGAGGCCAATCCTGATAAAATAAAGGCATTGGTCACTATGAAACTTCCTCGTTGCGTTATGGATGTGCAGAGGCTTAACGGCAGGGTGATTGCTCTAGGAAGGTTCATCTCAAGGTCGGCAGAGCGATGCTTGCCTTTCTTCAAAGTTCTTCGGGGTAACAAAGGGTTTGAATGGACTCCCGAGTGCCAGAAAGCTTTCGAAGACTTGGTGAAGTATTTGGGAAGTCCGCCTTTGCTGAGCAGCCCGGTTTTTGGTGAAAAGTTGTTTGTTTATCTAGCAGGCGGTAGCCGCTGTTTTGGTTAGGGAGGAATGCAATGTACAAAAGCCTGTCTATTATGTTTCAAAAGCCCTCACTGATGTAGAGGGAAGATATTTTAATGCAGAGAAGTTGGCTTACTCGCTTGTTGTTGCTGCTCGAAAACTTCGAGCTTATTTTTCTGCACACTCGATTGTTGTGTACACTGATTTGCCTTTGAGAAAGATTTTGCACAAGCCAGACACTTCTGGTCGTTTACTCACTTGGTCGATTGAGCTAACCGAATTTGATATTGACTATCAGCCTCGGCGAGCAATCAAGGCTCAAGCTTTGGCAGATTTTGTGGCTGAAACAAGCTTCAAGGAGTCTGGCGAGGAAGAAGTAGCGGGTAAAACAGCAACGACGAGCAATGCAAGTCCAAAGCCGAGGCCAGAATATTGTTGGGAACTTCATGTTGATGGTTCAGCTAGCCGATTTGGGAGTGGTGCCGGTTTGGTGTTAGTCCCACCAGAACAAGATGTAGAATTTGAGAAGGCACTGCGCTTCAAATTTCCAGCTTCCAACAATCAGGCCGAGTATGAAGCTTTGATTGCCGGGCTCGAGCTCGCACAAGATATTGGAGTGCGTGCAGTGGTTGTATATTGTGACTCCCAATTGGTGGTGAATCAAGTCAAGGGCGATTATGCAGTACATCATCCGATCTTGGTTCGTTATTGTGCAATGGTAAAGGAAATTTTAAAGGACTTTGATTACTGGGAATTAGTGAGAATTGCCCGGGAAGAGAACATGCGAGCAGATTACCTGTCGAAGATGGCTGAGGATGAAATTCAATCTTTACATCCTGGAGTCATGATCGAGCATTTGGAGGTTCCTGTCATTGAGAAGGAGGTGGTTATGGATATTGAGCCGGCTACAAAATGTTGGATAGATGACCTTCGGGCCTACATCGAGCAGGGGGTGTTACCTGAAGACAAAAAGGAAGCTAGAACCATCCAAAAACGGTCATGTCGTTATCTTGTTTTGGACAACATTCTGTACCGGAGATCTTACACCCGACCTCTGTTGAGGTGTGTGCGACCAGAGATGACGGAAGGAATTTTGGGCGAAGTGCACGAAGGCAAGTGTGGAGGTCATCCTGGTCAACGGTCATTAGCCGAGAAAGTGTTAGCAGCTGGATTCTATTGGATAACACTGCGACGGGATGCCGAGATGTATGTTCGTCGATGTGACAAGTGTCAGCGTTATGCCGATATACCGCGCTTACCATCTACCGAGCAAACCCCTGTTATAGCCTCGTGGCCGTTTGATATGTGGGGAATAGACTTGATTGGTCCTTTTCCCGTAGCTCGCTCGAAATTCAAGTATGCAGTGGTAGCTGTCGATTATTTTACTAAATGGGTGGAGGCGAAACCTTTGGCAACCATAAGTGAGGTAAATGTTATCGACTTTGTTCATGAGCACATATGGTGTCGGTTTGGAGTCCCGCGAGCAATTGTTTCCGATCATGGGACTCAGTTTTCGGAAAAGTTTACTAAGGCATGTGAGCAAATGAGGGTGAAGCATTGGCAATCATCTGTGGCGTATCCACAAGGCAATGGGCAGGCCGAAGCAGCAAATAAACAAATCTTGCATGTCTTGAAGAGGAATCTGGAAGAAAAAGCAGGAAGATGGGTAGACGAGCTGCCTTCAGCCTTGTGGGCGGTTAGAACGACAGTAAGGGGTCCAACAGGTGAAACAACCTTCTCTTTAGCTTATGGGTCTGATGCTATGGCTCCAGTAGAGATGTACTTGCCCACTCATAGGGTTTTAAACTATAATGTTGAGTCTAATAACACAACTCGAGCAGCCGATTTGGATCTGTTGGAGGAAAAACGGTTAGAAGCCAAGATGAGAATGGCAAATTATAAGCAGCGAGCAAAAGCTCACCACGATAAAAGGGTTCGTGGTCGATCGTTTGCTGTGGGGGATTGGGTCCTTCGTAAAATTGAGGCAACGGGTCATCGAGCTGAGTGGGGAAAGCTGTCACCAAATTGGGAAGGTCCTTTTCAGATTTCAAGGATCATTAAGGAAGGCACTTACATGTTGCGAACAGAGGTTGGTGACGAGTTAAAACATCCATGGCATGCGGATCATTTGAAGAAATACTATTGGTAATTGATTTGCAATATGTAATTCTTTGATCCTTTTTCTTATGGCAATTAATAATGGTGAAACTCGATTGTCTTTTCAACTTTATGTTTGGAAAGTTGGTCTTCGAGTTGGTTTTGTTGTTTTCTCGATTATTCTCTTTATCGAGCATGAGTTTTTCTTGCTCGTTTAAAGAGTTGGTGTTCGAGTTAAATGTCTCCTCAATTTTGTCTTTTTCGAGCATAAAGGGCTTTATGTTCGAAAAGGTTTGAGGAGAGGTTTCCCGGTTCTCGATTATTCTCTTTTTACGAGCATAGAGGGCTTTATGCTCGGGAAAGGAGTTGGTGTTCGAGCGGGAAAATGGCTAATAGTGGTCGCTTTCGTCCGAGTAAAGGATACGTTTTTTCCAGGATACTTTTGCCCGGGAAAAAACTTGTGAAAAACTTATATAAAAGCAGTCATTCCGAAAAAGAAAAAGTGAAGTAGCAGGAATAGTACAGACATGAAAAATAAATTGTTTGTGATACAAGGCACGGAGGCCAGTGAGGCACGCAGGCCATAATTGTGATTTCAGGCACATGGGGCAGCATTGTTGTCGTTCGTTGCGGGGGCAGGTTCCTCGGTTCCTTCGGTTGCTGTCTCGAGGATTGTGACTTCATCATCGGTTTGACCGGTAGCATTCTCGTCTGTGGAAGGGGGAGCTTGAGACCCCCAGATCTTGGTCATTAGATCGATAACAGTGGGGCTGGTGACAGGAGGTGGATTCCATGGGGATAAGCCCTTCTCGACATCGGCCTCGGCCAATGATTCCAGTTCGTCCTCGTTGAAAGGCACTAGGGCGTGGCTGGGGCGGGCAGAATAGATGAACAATGGATTGGCACCCCACTCAGCGAGTTGCTCGGGGAGGATTTCTAGCCCACTGTAAGCAAGCTGTCTCAAGATGTGATTCATGCCCTGCACAAAGAATGGGTAAGCCTCACCTTTAACGCAGCTCGAGAAGTCGTTAGAGCTCTTGTAATCTTCGATAATCTTCTGCTTTAACTCTTCTTTTGCTAAAGAGCCGAACTCCATTAACTTTTGCTCGAGATCGGTGATCATGTTGTTAGCGCCTTCTAAATCATTTTGGCAAGCACGAAGTTCCCTACGTACCCCAGCTATGTTGTTTAAGGCAGTTTCCTCGGATTTCTTGGAAAGGCTCAGCTGGGATTCCAAGGATTTTTTCTCAGCTTCTACCTTGGAGAGCTCGGTTACTTTGCTCGTAAGGGTTTCCTCGGTGCTCTTGAGCTCAGCTCGAATTGAGTTTATTTTTTCCTCTAATGCATTTTTCTCGGTGGTAAGAGTATTCTTCTCGGCAGTGAGTGTGTTGTTGTTGTTGAGGTTGGTTATCAGGCGTTCATACATCAGGATTGACTTGTTGGCAATCTACCAGAAAAGAAGTCGATCAAACGAGAAAATGCAAGGAAAATAAGTGGTAAGAAGAAAGTGTTACCTCGGTCATGCACATTCCCATCTCGCCGATTAAGACGGAGCTCGCTTGGTCGGCGTACTTTTTCTGGACCCCACTGTGATGCAGCCGTTTCATCAAACCAAGTCCAGCAGTGGCCTGGAAACCACTTCGTTTGTTTATGCTGATGTTGTGGAGATCGGGTACATTGGCAAGTTCCCTAATAAGGGCAGCAGCTTTGGGCTGGTCGTCGGGCATGACGAAATTTTCCCTCTGCCAAGAAGGAAGTTGGGGAGTACTTTCTTCGACTATAGCCTTGTCTGCCCGACGTCTGGTCCTCCTCGGGCTTTCACTTGGCTCGATATTGATGATAGGAGGGAAGACGTTTACAGCTTCACGCACGGCAGGAATCGGGATAGAGGCTGCTGCAGGTTGACTGGGCTCGGGTTGATGGCGTTTTGTTCCTCGGCTAGAAGTGTTGGCCGGGACCGTCGGAAGATTAATAGCTGGCTGGGTTGACAAATGTTTAGCTCGCTTGTTGGAGCTCTTCTTCGCAGCTTGCATAAACTTGGTAACATCATTAATTGCCTCATATCTCGTAAGATAAAGTGAATGTTAACCGAGGGAAAAGCATAGATTTGTAAAGTAATCAAAAAGGATGATGAAGTAAGATGCGGTTGAGATGTAACCGGTCGAAAGAGGGTCAGAGAGCTCCGAGCACATTCCTCGCACTCACTAGGGAATTTCTTCCCATGGCAAGAGCCCTAGTATGGATGAGGAGTTTCTGGATCGAGAACAACTCGGGGTTCAATTCCTTCAATGGGTAGGTAGGAAATCCCAGCGGATCGTAGAAGACCAAGGTCGGAAGTAAGAACTCGCCAGTCAAGCACAAAATCCTGTCCTGCTTGCCCTTCTCTTGCTCCCAGTAGATTCCTGAAGGCTTTAACTATTCGAGGTTCCCCAGCTCGGTAGGCGTCTTTGTCGCGTTCGGGAAGTCCGTAGTCGCTGATGTAGGGCGCGAAGGGCCAGTCGATGCTCGATTCAACGAGCAAAGCCTTCAAGTCCCAACCATCGACTTTGTTGGGACCATCAGTAAGAAGCTTGAAGAACCCGTGGTTTGAACGGCTATTGATGCGACCAGTTTTCTTGTCAAGGGAGAGAAGGAATAATTTTCGGAATAAAGTCATATCAGGTTCAAATCCGAGTGACCGGCAAGCTACAGTGAATGACACTAGGAACCTTACAGTGGTTAAAGTTAAGTCGCAGGGGAGAGTATTGGATGCATTCATTAACTCGACAATAAACGGGTCAAGAGGGAGACGGAGCCCGACTTGAAAGAAGTCAAAATAAAACACCATTTTGTCTCCTTGAAAGTTGTGACCTTCGCTGTCTATGTCTAAGTTAAAAGCGCGAACCCGGTAAAGCTTTGGGTCCATTCCTAAAGAGTAGAACCAGGTGCTGACCTCTTCCTCGGAGTTCAAATCTTCCCACCTGATTGAGGGGGAGGAATACGAAGAGGCGAGAACGAACAAAGTTTGACTTGGTCTGGGTGGTTGGTCGTTTAAACGAGGAGGATTATCTGGTCGCTCGGTTTCACAGGGGATTTGGGGGCTACTGGTCACTTGTTGCTCGCTTGATTGCACGGGTTTTCGTCGGCGAGTAATTAGTGGAATCACATCTTGCTCGCTCCCTTCAGAAGATGAGGTTGAGGACAGAGGCATTTCTTCTGGAGCTCCATGGTCGTAGCTCTGGCCTTCAATTTCGGAAACAGTTCCTTCGCTAGACATCCTACAGGAAGAGGAATCGAGAAGTGCAGGTTAGACGTTGACTAGGTGAGGTACGACAAAAGAGAAATTGAATGTGGCAAACAGGTTGAGAGATCGACAAGCAGTGCGATCACGGATTTCTCGATTCCCTCGGTCTGGATTGAAAAGGGCTGATAGTTTGTGAAGAGCAAAAGGGGATTGGATTTTGGTCTACAACATCAACGGGATGAACAGTTCGTAGAAAAGCAGAAAAGGGGTTTAAATAGCATAAACCCTAATTCAGAATTTAAAATGAGGAAGGAAACGTGAAATACCTGGAAGTTTTGGAGAATCTTGATTTTGCTTCCGAAAGTGTTGAGAAGGATTGACTCCGGGAATCGGCTCTTGGTGAGAATCTGCATAATCCTTAGTTTTGTTCTTCTTTCTTTCAAGAGTTTGTGAATTGTATGAAGCGAAAAGTTGTAAAAAGAGGAGAATTCCGCCTTTTATACTCAGTAAAACCGCCGGTTGAGGGTTCGAATCATTGGGCTCGAAGCACGAGATGCGGTGAACGAGGCAGCATTTAATGGGGCATAAGGAATTGGGCCTCGGGGCGGCGGTGGCGGCCGACGCTTTCACACTTTCAAGAAACGCCTCTTTAAACGTCTCATGATTTGCCGCCTCTTCAGATTTTTGGCTCCAAGATTATTCGAGGGAAGTGTGTTTTGAATTTTTGGGTTCCTCCTCGTCACGAGCATGAATACTCGGCAAGACAAGGAGTTGGAGGCTACTGAGCTGCTTGGCCCAATAGGCCCAAGCCATGAGCCACGTGTCAAGCATGTGTCTCCTCCGAGCAAGCGAGCAAAGGCTTTATGCGAGCAAGTGGGCAAAACTATAGTTTCTATCAGGTAAGTTACTCGCGAGATGGGGGCTCAGCTGGCGAGCAAAACCGATACACGAGCATGGTTACTCGTACTCGTGAACGAGAACCGACATCAGTTGAGGACATTCATGTCCGGGAAAGATCAAGGTGTTAGCCGAGGGTGGTCACATCCGAGCAATAATTCTAGCTAGTGACAATGACCGGGAAGTTCTCTAGCTAATCCGTTGTCATTAGTGGGCTAGTTAATGCGTTTCCATTAAAGGCCATGACCGTTTGTAGTGTAGTTAATGGCATTTATGGGCGGTTAATGGAGATCATGGGCAGTTAATGTCAATGATGGGCGGTTATTTATGGTTATTGGCGGTTATGCCTCCCGGCGCATATAAAAGCTTGGCAAAATGATGGAGAGAGGTATGCGCAATCTAATTCTCTAGCCAAAACTCTGCCAAATTGCTTACTCTTTTATACTGATTTACACGCCGGAGGGCCTTTGCAGGGAGTGCCCCTGCCCAGTTCACGTTTGTTCATTTGCATTGCAGAGTTGGGCTTTGAGGATCTACGGACACGTTGAAAGCCAGATGTTCAGATTGGGCTTATTCAGTGCATCCAGATTTCTTGGACGCATCAGTTACAAAGAGATCCACATTAGTTAGAAACATATATTAGTTATAAAATCCATAGATAAGCGAATTTTATATTATTATCAATACAAGAGATGTATCACACATTGTTTACAAAGAGATGTTGGTTTCAAAACTATTTAGATAAATTACTACTACTATTATTATTTTTTATGTTATATCCAATAGAAAAGATATATCTTACATTGTTTAGAAAGAGATGTTGATTTAAAAAGTTTTTATATAAAAGACTATTATTATTACTATAGAAGAATGTATCTCACATTTGTTAGAAATTAATGTTGGTTTTAAAAATACTATTATTACAAATAGAAAAGATGTATATCACATGGTTAGAAAGAGATGTTTGTTTTAAAAGTCTTTAGATAAAAGTCTTAAACTTTTATCACCAATAAAAATAGAAAATAAATATCTCACATTGTTAGAATATGAAAAATGTGTAACTTATATTGTTTAGAAAAAGATGTTAGTTTTAAAAGTCTTATAATAAATACTTTTACTCCTATTACCAATAAAATATATGTATCTCACATTGTTTAAAAATAAATGTTGATTTAAAAAATCTTTAGATTAAAGACTTTTTGTTACAAATATAATAGATGCATGTATTTCACATTGGTTACAAAGTATTCTACTATTATTATCAATAGAAAAAATATATCACACATTGGTTATGAATTAATATTGGTTTTTAAAATACTATCATTACCAATATATAGAATAGATGTACGGAGTATCATATATTTGGTAGATGATAATGTTTGTTTTTTAAGTTTTTAGATATAAGATTTCTACCATTATTATCAATAGAATATGTATATCTTATATTGGTTAGAAAGTAATGTTGATTTAAAGTTTAGATAAAAGACTTTTACTATTATTACTAATAGAAGAGATATCCTACATTTGTTAAAAAATGATGCTGGCTTTAAAAGTTTTTAGATAAAAGACTTTTACTTTTATCATCAATGTAATAGAATAGATGTATCCCACATTATTTAGGAAGATGTGTTAGTTATAAATTTTTTTAAATAAAAACTTCTACTATTATTGTTAAATAAGGATATGTATTACACATTAGTTAGAAAGTGATGTTTATTTTAAAAGTCTACAATTATTAGCAATAGAAGAGAAGTATTTCACATTGGTTATAAAAGTGATATTGGTTTAAAAAGTTTTTAGATGATGTATCTCACATTGGTTACAAAGAAATGTATTTCACATTATTTAAAAACGAGTATTAGTTATAAAAGTCATTAGATAAAGACATATTTTGTTATTACCAATAGAAAATATGTATCCACATTGTTTAGAAATGAATGTTGGTTAAAAAGTCTTTTATCTACTACTATTATTACTAATAGAAAATATGTATACCACATGGTTAGAATGTGTTGTTGGTTTTAAAGTCTTTAGATAAAAGAATTAAACTTTCATTACCAATAAAAATATAAAATAAGTATCTCATATTGTTTAAAAATGATAAACTCTTTTTGAGGAAAGGATGGAGTAATGGGGAGTTTTTTAATTCAACTTATGAATTATCTTGCATAAAATAAAGGGTTGCTTTGAAGTGTAATAAATAAGGCAAAGTTTTTTTCTTAGTATAAGTTTCGAATATATACTCCATGGTTTGTAATTAGAGTTCAGTTTGACACTCACATGTTCAAAAGAAATCTTTCTGTTTTACTCAAAGAGCATATATTTAAAATTTTAGATACTTCGTCTGTTTTAAACAAAAAATCTCCATTTAAAAGTTAATTTTTTTTAAGAAAATGACCTTTTTTTGTAACTTATTAGTAATAAAATGACACATTTATGTTTTAATTTTTAAAAATGAACTTTTTAATTGAAACATTTCAAAATAGAATAGTAGACTATCATTAAAATGGGTCATAATTACTTTAATGTTTGAACATAACAAATATGTTAATATCAGATATAAAGGATAAAAATGCTATAAGGCCGATAAATATAATTTTTTGAAAGTGTATTATTAAAATAAAATATACTAAAATAACAGTATGTATACAGTGTACCACCGTAAATGAAGAAAGTGATAATTCAAGGTAAGTGAGATTGATTATCTGAAAACATCACCAAAGAGAATACAAATCTGAAGTTATCCATACGGATAAAACAGTAAAAATGAGAGAGAGTGAGAGAGAGAGATACAGGTCGCTAGATCGTAAAATGGTAGTATTGCCACAGTTTTTAAAATATTATCTATTTTGATTTGATACATTGTTTAAAAAAGTATCGTAATTAATTGTGTTATAAATATATTAATGAAAAGTGTGGGTTTTTTAAATGTTATTGAGAATGTAATCGTAGAAAAAATAAAAATAAAGTAATAAAAATATTTTATTAAAAATAAAATTTTTTTAAAAATAATTATTTAAAAACGAACAAAAAATAAAAATAAAAATAATTTAAAAATGAAGTGAGTATCATTTTTTTTGGTGGGAATGACCGAATGACAGACTGCTGTAAGGTTAATCGGATTTGAAGCCGTGTGTGAAATTATCGGAGCAATGTTTCGAGCGTTGAACCACGTTCGTCAGAAAGAGCGTGGATAAAGCCAATTAGCCAGTAAAAGGCGGCTCTGAAATCTGAATGGTACCACTCCTCTGATACACAGTATACTGCTTTAGTGCTATGCTATGGAGTACAGTGATTAGAGAGAAGTCAAGATTACTTCTGCCAACATTACTTCATTGTTGTCGACTCATTTACTCTCTCGTCACACAACGCAACAAAATCATTAAAAAAAATTTAAAAATAATCTCTTTGTTATTGTATTTCTTTTTAGAATTAATATAATGTTTGGTCCCTGGACATGTCGAAAATTAATGTTTTGGTCTCTGGACAAAAAAATAATAGAATTTGGTCTCTGAACATGTATTTTTGGACCAATTTGCCCCCTCCCACCATTATAATTTGGTCCATGGGAGGAGGCAAATTGGTCAAAAAATAGATTTCCAGGGACCAAATTTTATTGTTTTTTTGTTCAGGGACCAAAACATTAATTTTCGACATATCCAAGGACCAAATTATTATTTAATTCTTCATTTTACTATATGTATAGTAATTATACCCAAATGACTTAACACGTGTTGCTACCCTTAATCTATTAGCATATGTTTGACATCAAAATTTATACCCTAAATTTGAAAAAAAAAATATTCGTATCTCTATCATTGCAATTTTATCATTAATTTTAGTAGTCTCTCCTACGGTTCTTTTAAAATGTTTGGAGATCCTTAATAATAGCTAACATTAGAAAATCTATGATTTTTTGGTTTTGAGAGTCTTTTTTTAAGGGTTAAAGAAGATGATACTTTATGAGACAAAGGAAAAGAAATAATGAAATATAAACACGAAAACAAGAAGGAAAATATAAATTTTTGAAATAAAAAACATTTTAATCAATTACTCTTTACATTTTGTTTTATTGTATCATAATATAGTAAAAAAATTAAAAATAAAATATGTTAAGTTCAAAGAAATCTTGTTACTTAATTAAATTTTTTTAAAAGTTAATTCATGAGATTTAATCTTCAATACTCATTCCTTGAATGTAACTTTAGTTCTTGTAATGAGAATTGATTAGGAAAATTTAACCTAATATTGTAAAGAGAATCTCCCTCTCTCTCTCTCTCTCTCTATATATATTATTCCATAATATAAGTCGTTTTAGAAAAGTTTTTTTTTTCAAAATAAATATCACTTTGTAATTTTTAATGAATTTTTTTAGTTTTTTTATTTCAATTGTACTCATATTTATTAACTCCATAACTTGTGTTTGACTCTTTGGATAAGAGTATCAAAAGACACCTCATTAATGTTTGAAGTAAAGTAAATAAGGGCAGTTTAGTCTTTATAATATATTTCTTTGGTCTGTTTAAAAAACTTCAAAACGACTTATATTTTAGAACGGAGGGAGTATATAAAAGGAGAGGTGCCCATTTTTTGAAAGTTTTCGTTAAAATACACTTTCCAAAATAAGAATCACTTATATGTTTTTTAGATACATATTTTGCTTTGGGAATACAACTAAACCTCATTAGTTTACTTGGAAAACTGGGAAATGCCTTGGAAATCTAAAGTTATTGTTTAATATTTTTTATTTTTATTTGATTACTAATTGAAAAAAACTCTTCATTATTTCAAATCAAGTTAATTGAATGTTATAACAATATTTGTTACATTGTAAATAATGATAAATCAATCTAAAAACCAAGGGTAGCAGAAACATCAGTTCGATAATTGAGTGAATCACTTATTGACTACTACTTAAATTATAATAGTATTACTCAATAAAGTTTAACCTGTTATTGTTGAGATGTTATTCAAGTTTAGGAATCATTCTCTCTTTTTCAAATCAATTTATTTTTACGGCACACCTCTACATGTTAAAGTTTTAAAGTTAGCAAATGCAGTAAGATTTAGAATAAAATTTTTTTATTGCACCAAAGTAGTTTATCCAAAACTCTGGCTAGATTTTAAGTCTAATATCAAATGCTTAAGCATTAATATTATCATAATTGTAATTTATGTAAATTTTGTAGAACGATGTTATTGATTGAAAAACAAAAATGCTAGGACAAAGTTGTCTTTCCCTAAAACACATATACTATTATTTTTCAATAAAGTTTGCAATCAAACAAAATATGATGATATTGTATGTTAGCTCAAGTAAATTATAACATATCCAGAAAATATATCTTAAAAATACATAGATCTGGTGTTTTAGTTGTACCTTTTATAATAACAAAACAAAATCTATAATTTGAGATACGATTTTTTGTGTGCGAGTCTATTACATGTTAACAATTGGAGAGTCGTGAGTTTATGATTACTTTAGTGACTTATACACATTTAAAAATGTAATTTGTAAAAAAAAATATTATGATATTAAACAATAAATTACAGCAAAATTGTCTGTTGGTGGAAATAAATCGTAAATTTATAAGTCTAATAACGAGAAATATATATATATATATATATATATATATATATATATATATATATATATATATATATATGTATGTGTGTGTGTGTGTGTGTGTGTGTGTGAATTTTGCTTAAGCTATTTTGTCAGATCTTAAACATCCTTCCAAAAAGTTTTCCGACAAGAACGAGCCTACTACTTATTTTTAAATGATAAAAAATACATCATAAAATGAAATTTAAAAAATAATGAACTCACCAACATATCTCCAGCAAGATGGTGAACATAGCTTTTATTTGTCGGAATTGCAATAGGTGAAACTCTTACGTTTTATGGGTTTGCATTTTATAAATTGAGTTTTTATCACAGGATATGAAGGTGAGAAAACATTTTTGAAACTGCCGTTGTGTAAGAATCCCCAACTGGGTTTATTATAACAGCGTTTACTTTGTGCGGGTTTGACCATGCTTAGGGGTGCAATACATTGACTTGACATGTTTTAGGGCCATGAGCACACACGTATTTCTCTATAAATAACTTCCTTTTATTAAGATTTAATTAATTTCTTAATTTTCATGGGTTGAATTCAAGAAAACAAATATTTAATGAGAAAAATACCAAAAGATGAAAAAAATTCCTATATCCAAAAAAGTCTAAAAAATAATTCGTTCATATAAGAAGTCCCACAATTAAACTTTTTTTTGTGTGTGAAATAGTCTAAAACTTAACGTCTTTATTAACATCGTTGTGGTATGAGTTTTATTTGAAAAAAAAAACTTATTTTGTTATCAACGATATTAATAATTCAATAATCAGTCAAATAATGCATTGAAATATGAAGATCAAATATTGTCTTGGAATATAAAAATTAAATACTACTTTAGAATATGAAAACCAAATAATGCTTTGGAATATACATAAGATTATAATAATTTGAAAACACATTTAACAAAATATTTCAACACCATTAAAATCTTAATTTTATTGTCCATTTTACATGCTAATAAATCAATATCTCATTTTTAAATAATATTTTATACGTTAAAAATTTGTGGTCTTATATAAGATAAAATATGACAAACTTATAATATTGGCTTTAGTGTGTTTATTAAAATATTAGCAAAAAAAACCTTGAACATTTACCAACAAACTAAGTTTTAGCAAATATGATTTTTTGTAACAATATTGCTATTTGTTATGATTTTTATAATCAATCCCCCGAATCTAATCATTTTTGTATTTTAAAAATCAACAAATATTTTATTGTAATTTTTTTTACCAACTAAGAAGTATAAAGTTTGGACATCACATTGTAGAAGCTAAAATCTTGAATGTAAGCAATTTTGGAGAAAACATCTTTATTCAAAAAAAATCATTGTTTCCAACAGTAAAATGAAAACGAAAAAAAAAATACTTGATCACGAAAATAATTTATATTGAAATACTACTTAACGAACCTAAATCTTCATCACAATTATAGATGTAACTTATTGACATATTTGAAACTAAATTACATATCTAATGAAATGGACAAAAAATAAAATCAATGAATTGACAAATCTATAAAAATATGAAGAAACATAAATAAACATATATTTTTTCCATTTCCATCAAACCAGAATTTAATATAACAAATTATTTCAACACCATCAAGATCTTAATTTTATTGTCCATTTTACATGTTAATAAATCGAGATCAATTTTTTATTATATTTTACACGTTAAAAATCCATGGTCTTATAGAAGATAAAATATGAGGAACTTAAACAATCGGCTTTAGTCAGCATGTATTCTAAAATTATCATATTTTTAATTTTATGTAAAAGCAAAATAGTCACTACAAAAGTGTGTTTATTAAAATATTAGAAACTGAAAAAAAAATCATTACTTATAATTTCAACCCGACAATTTAGGTCAAATAAAAATTAAGGTCAATCATTGGTAGTATGATATATAATGACAATTAACAAAAGTTAGGGTCAATCATCGTCGCACGTGTGACACTTCCTGGAGTATGATTCAGAACAAATCTCGACTTTTAGTTTAACAAATCGTTCTTGTCTAAAAATTTGATATGAGATAAAAATGGAAAGCCAACAAAATAATATAACAAATGTTGTGTATAATGAATTCAAAATCCATCATATTATTGATACAATGATGTATTTATATTTAATTAGTTGCAATTCATTCTTTTAATTTTATTTTGTCATTATTTTGCTTGAATAAAATTTAATTTAAAAAGATATATATTCGTACGTTTAATGCACGGGTGTAAAACTAGTTAGTGTAAACATAAATGTTTTACTTCAACACATAATATCGAACATGAAAATTATGTCATGTTAAAATTAATTTGTAACAATGTTTTATTTTTAAGTTTATATATACTTATTTATGTTAGTATTATTTTAAAGTAAAAGCTCACTAATTTTCGACTCTGTTTGTTTCACGGAAAATGATTTCAAGAAAATGATTTATGGAAAATGAAAAAATTTCGTTTTCAGGTGTTTGGTAATTTTTTTGGAAATGTGCTGGAAAACATTTTCGGGTGTTTGACAAATGCACGAAAAATGCTACGGAAAACAAAATGTGAATAAATTAAAAATATATATTCTACTATTAATAATGCTCATATTGAATATAAAATATTGTTGAGCTTTAAATAATTTTCTATTAGTAATCTCAATTTATCATTAGTCGTATCAAATCAATAAGGTCTATCTTTTTTCAATCTCACAAATACAAATAAAAAATTAATAATAGATATGAAAAAAAACATTTAAAAAAAGAATATGAACAATGTTTGAGACGTTCTTAAATAATATAGTTGACACAAATTTTAAGACGTAATGAGTATTTATTAAAATTATAATTTATAAATAGTGTGCACAAACTCCATTTATATTTTATAAACAATTTATTTGTTGAGTGAAATATTGTGCGTATATATAAATATGTATAATTGTGGAAGGGGACGAAGGGGTGTTCGAACTTTTGAAAAATGACTTACGAAAAATGAATCTGTAAGTCATTTTCCAGAAAAGAAGATATCATTTTCCGTTGACTCGAAAAAGTTTTTACGTTGACTATATTTTCCTAAGGTTACCAAACACCGAAAAATGAGGAAAACGTTTTTTCGGAAGTCATTTTCCGTGAAACAAATGAAGCTGAAATATAGGAAATTGACGTCCATCAACAATTTACCTTACATCAATTTCCTATATTTCGGCTCTGTTTGTTTCACGGAAAATGATTTTCGAAAAACGTTTTCCTCATTTTTCGATGTTTGATAACCTTAGGAAAATATAGGCAACATAAATATCACTTTTGTCTTATTTACCATGTGAGAATATAGAAATGTACACGACTTTTTATGTTTTTAAAATCTATATAACATTTAACATACTAATTAAAAAACATAAAACATTAATTTATTGATTAGTCAAAAACTTTTAGAATTCACAAAATCTCTTTATATTTAGTTTTTACTCTTCATTTCTTGGAAACAAATTGATTATATATTTGGTCCATGGTAAATGAGCACAAAAACTAAAACATTTATTGGGCAGCTGAAATCACTTCCATTAATCTATTGTCATATTCATTTTGCTTATGTATAGTACTTTAGTTAAAAAAAA
The DNA here is from genome assembly GCA_013146195.2 of Codonopsis lanceolata. Taxonomy (NCBI): domain Eukaryota; kingdom Viridiplantae; phylum Streptophyta; class Magnoliopsida; order Asterales; family Campanulaceae; genus Codonopsis; species Codonopsis lanceolata. The sequence continues at coordinate 9,858,502 of CM028378.1, read as the reverse complement.
ATATATGTCGTGCGTTTAAAGCACATGTGCAAAAACTAGTTTAAGCTTAAACTCCCTAGCTTCGAACATCAACTTTATTAAAAAAAAAAAAAAAACTTTAGGTGAGGTGATTGCATTTAATTCTTCAACATTTTTTGAAATTATAATGGTAATTTTCCTCAATAAATAGTACATAGTCAGAATTTAAAAAAAAAAGAGTTATTGTTGAAAGAGTTCTTTTTGGTTCAAAAATTGTATATTTGCATTGACAAAAATACTATTCCATCCCTCCCTAAATTATCGTCTTTTTTTCTTTTTTCGTCCGTCTCAAAATAATTATCTAGTTGAAATTTATATTTTTAGAACATTATATTTATCACTTTATCCTTATTTTTTTAATTTACTTTAATTATGGATCGCATACACATGAATTTTTTAAAAAATTATATATTAAACTAATATAAATAATTAAATTAATTATTTTTTCTTAATTTATAGGGACGGACGGAGTTATATTTTAGAAACGGAGAAAACTGGAATATAAAATTACGGGAACAGAAACCGCTTGCAGAGTTATTGTTGTTGATTGGGTGGGGTGGGGTTGGGGAGGAAGACGCCAGAAATCCGTCCTTTATCCTTTACTTAGTCCTCCTGTAAGTAAACTACACCTGATATATATATATATATATATATATATATATATATATATATATATATATATATATGTATGTATGTATATATATATAATCGTTTTTATTTGGCAGCAAACAACAGAGAGAGAGAGAGAGATGCGGGCGGGGGTTTGAAGAAAGGGGACATGCCCGAGCTCATTCCAACAAACCATTATCTGCTTCCGTCTTCACCAAATCTCCATAGGTTTTTCCCCTCTCCCTTTTTTGTTTTGCTTCAGCTTTCTTTATTCCTTTTTTAATGGGTCGTTTTTTACTCTACTCTACTTCTGTTGCGCCCAAACGCAACCCCAACCCTCCAATATTATTATCAGTAATCTTAAAACTTCCTGGTTGTGACTTTTGTTCTGCAATTAGAGCTAGCTAGCTTCATAGTATGGGGATGAGGGATCTCGCTCTTGGGGAAATGGGGTTTGCATGTCCTGTTGACTTTTTGATTTCCCTTTGTTTGTTTGTGGGTTTTTATTTTTGGGGTTTTGCATGTTTCACTTGAATTTCCATTTTCGAACGTGAATATTTTTATGATTAATTTGTTACTTTACCTTCTATGAAAACTTTCTCTTTTCACTAATTTCTGGTTTGATGTGCTCCTTTCTTCTTCTTCCTCTTCTTCTTCTTCTTCTTCTTCTTACATCGAATTTGTGATGCTTTTGATTTTGTAATTCGATTTTTGTGATGAGGATACATATTGGTTATCTTGGACCAAGAAAACATTTGAAATACCAGGGAAATTAATCATTAATCTATGGCATACTGAGTATGTATGTTGGCAGCCTATTAGCATCTTACTCTGGATGACATCATTTCCCAACATCATAATGGTTCGTTTTTGTTTTCTTTACCTGATTTACTAAGTTCGAAAGTTACTCATTTCTACAGCTTACTCTATTTTTTTCTTTTCTGGGTGGCAGTTGATCTATATGGCTTCGGAAATTATAATTATAATTTGATTGTGGTGTGTGTGGATTACATTGCTTTGGACTAAATCTAATGGCCAAGAAGTATTCATATAATGGACCCCTAGTGATGATTGAGAAAAAGGCTGAGTTGAGTGTTATTGTGAGAAATATTTAATGAATGTATACTATTTCTGATTAGTCGTTGTTTCTGTAAATGTTTGTTGGTTCACTATTAGAGGTGGTAATTACTTTCCATATCTATTTACCCGTCTTGAATGACCGCCCACACATAAATGGGCATGAGCACATATCTCTTTAGTAGTGGGCTATAATGGGCAAGACCATTTTAGCCCACTAATTTTCATCGGCAAAAAAGGGTTTACATGGGCGCCCACCATAATGTCAGAGCTCATACATTGTATCCAAGCACCGCAATAAGTGCCTTGCTGTAATCAAAGTTGCGGATTCGGGTGGGGTTTGGGTCGATAGTTGCATATATATGATAGGCTCTAAACCATTGCCATTATTGGATATCTGCATATTTATGATAGTTAGCGCCCACCATAATGCCAATGATCTTTTCTATCACTAGTGGTTTTTGTTTGATAATTATTGGATCATAATTTCATTGAAGGCTTTAGATGAATTTTTGTAATGTTTGTTTTTATTTGATAATTTTGTGGTAATGGGTGAATGGGCGCCCAATACCATTTATGCCCGTGTGCCGTGTTATCAATCGGACATTTACTTGCCAGCCAATTTGAGCCCGCAAGCCCATATCCACCCACACATTCTTTTGCTACCTCTTTTTCACTATTATTGTGGGTGCTGATGGCAATCTGAGCTTTACTTCTGAAACGATCTCTGGGGTTTACAATGCCACCAAAAACATAGTTAATAATCTAGTTACTTTCACTAGAGTTGGCCTTTTATTGCAACTTGAACGCCTGCCAAACTTTGTTCGCTAGTCGCTACCTTACTATTGCTGTAAATATAAAGTTACCTTCAGTTGCTGATGAGCAGGTAACGTAAGCTCGAGCAAATGCCACCTTCGTGTGTATTAATTGTGAATTTCTAGTGGATTTCACAGCACATTTTCCATCCTTTAAAGAGTTGTTCATCGTCCAGAAGAATGAAGGGGTTTCTTAAGAATGATTCTCACCTGAGTACCAGTCATTCTACTACCCCATGTATTGTTGGTTATCCATCTTGGTGGACTTCAACTGAATCATCACATGTTGAACAGTCGTCTCTCTCCAACAATTTGACCTTGAAGATGGCATCTCCTCCGCCCCAGAATAGTGAAAGTCCAAAGCAATTGGCGTTTCAGTGTCAAGGTCAGGACTCGTCGTCAACACAATCAACTAGCCAGTCTGAAGTAGCTAGCGTCGGAGAAAGCTATACGTATGGACAGAAAACAGTTCCATTTCAGTCGGGTAATAAATTGTGCCTTTTTATTGTGTATCCTTTACTATATTTTGTTTGGAAATTCAAATAACTAAAGTTCTACTTGCTTCAATTGACTAAACTATGAAATTGAGGAAGGGATATTCTGGATCAATTTCAACCATTTTCAGGTGTAGAATTTTCTTATCAGTTGAACATGGTTTGATTTTTTATAGCCACAGGTTTTCAGTAGTTGGTTTAACTCTAGCACTAAAATTGATGCGATCATCCGCGATAATTCTCAATGACCTTTATTTATGGGTACTTATAATCTAAGGTTGTTAACTTGACTTGGCTTTATGACTGAGATTATGAAAGAACTTGTGGGTTGCAAGGAACTGCAATGTGAGTCTATTAGTCTAATAACGATTCTATACAATTGAGTTCTGTTTTACTGTTGAAATTTGTACCTTAATGAGGCATTAAATTATCTTTTTAGATTTTTGAAATCTTTTTAAGGTTGAAATTCACCTGCAAGAAGGATATAAAGAGATCATTACACCTCAAGTTGTAAACTTAAATTGCAATTGCCTTACCTTCTCCATCACCTTTATGCCGTACTCCACAGATTGGCCTACTTCCCCGAGGAAACTCGTAAGCTGTGTTTTTGTTTCTTCTAACAGTATGAGTTTTGGTGTCTGTATAGCAACAGTACACTTATTTTTAGTTATTACATGTGGTATTGACCTCTCTCAGAATCTTTTCCCCTGATAAATTTTCGTCACAAAATGAGTGTCCCTTCTTGCTCATGGTCATGAACAAGGATCACTCAATTTGGGACGGAGGGAGTACTACTTTTTGGTTTGCTATTGTTTTTGACTGACCTAGTAATTATCCTTCAATTTTCCCCATGTTCATTCAGGATGTAATGATACTGAAGCACAGCCGAAAGAAGGTCACATCATATCAGCTTTGTCAGTGGGAGCTCAGGATTGTGCTTCTTTGCCCCTTCAAGTTGATTTTAGACAGCCTTATGTAAGTTGATAATGCCAAATGCCAATGCTGGTCCTTTCCAAGTTTCTTCTTTTGCCTGATGCAGTTGCGTCAATTTGTAGCGGGTGGTTATACTTTTTTTATTGTTTCACTCTCAGGCTTGTATTCCTCTTTCTTACCCTGATCCATACTATCGTGGGTTGATTGCTCCTTATGAGCCACAAGCTATGGTGAGAACAAATGTAGGTTACTGTAATTTATTTACTTCTGCCATTTACTAGCTTCTACCGTAATGAAATCCAACGTAAAACGGAATTCTGGAAATTGCAGCAATTTGTGTTGTTAATCTGTCATGCATTATGACCACTTTGACTAAATTAATACGTAATTTTTGTACTTTCATCTGTGGGTCAGTACCCAAATTGTGCTAACAATGTATTTTGTCAAATTTTAACTTTAGGATTTCCTTTTCTCCTAGTAGCTTCATGCTGTAATTGGTCAATGTGGAGCTTAGGACATCCCTTTCCTTTTTTCTTGATGCATAATCTGTCTTTAACAGTGCATGTGCTATACAGTACATAATACATATATTCTATCTTGAAGATTTTTTCAATATTTGTAACAGAGGTTTATGAGTTATTTGTGTTTTAGAATTATTCTTTCTATCAAGTTTGCATCTTCTTTTCTTTTATTGACCTCTGCTTTTCTGATGATGATTCTTTTTGTTGTGCTAGGTTCCTTTTAGCATTTATGTCAGTGATTAGCTCCGAGTGCTTAAAAGACTTGGACTTTCAAAGCGCATATTCGAAATAAGTTTATTAGCACCTGTGCACTTTTTTCTTTCTTTAGTAAACAAAACTGAATCTGCAGTAGGATAAAGTTATAGTAAAAAGCACTCCTGGTTTTCTTATAAAGACTTGAGGTTCTTGGCTGTCGATAATTTCTCATTGACAACTTTATATAAACCACTATGTGTTTTTTATGCGATCATATCATGAGATTCTTATGCCTCAAGTATCGACAGATTCATCATCCTCAAATGATGGGCATGGCGTCTACTCGAGTTCCATTGCCTCTTGATCTTGCGCAAGATGAACCGATATATGTCAACGCGAAGCAGTATCACGCAATTCTTCGCCGAAGGCAGTACCGTGCTAAGCTTGAAGCTCAAAACAAGCTTTCAAAGCCTCGAAAGGTATTTGCTCTCCTCTTCCACTTGTATATGCCACTGTGAGATTTAGCTCTTTCCACTAGACAAGCATGAGTTCTTGTTGATTTTGTTTTAAAATATGGTCAGCCGTATCTCCACGAGTCCAGGCATCTTCATGCACTGAAGAGAGCTCGAGGGTCCGGTGGACGCTTCCTCAACGTGAAGAAGCTCAAAGAATCCAAACCTAATGCACCGTTTAATGGACCAGATAAACCGAGCTCCAAAAAGACCTCAGAATCCGAAGTCACGTACCCCTGCTCTGACATCACAAATGTCTCCGACAGTGACGGCATCTTCCATCAGCAAGGACATAGGTTCTCTATTTACCAGTCATCTCATGTGGGTGTGCCTATGCAAGGCAGCGGGCACAGTATGCTTGGTGGGAATCACAAGTATCTCTCGGTCTTTCGCTGAGAGATAAGGGGGACAATACAGTGAATCAGCAGTCGTGGGATTCGCTGGTGGAAGAGGGAAGTCATCCTTGGCTCAGTTACTTAAACTTCTTGTACTTTATTTAGTTTCTACAACTTGGCTTGCAAATTAAGACATGGAGGTTTTGCCAGCTTTCAATTCTATGCTTTTGCGTTTTGGGAGGAAAAATGATTCATGACTGAAGTCTGAAAAGATAATTATGACTATCTATGTAGGTGTATGCTTTGAGATTATGTGGGTTGTGTTGTTTTTTAAATTCGTGGGAACATAGGGTTCTAAGGGTTGGGCAGATTTACGTGTTTACAGCATATATCTGGAGTGTATTTATGTATGAATTAATTTTTTATCCACCAACGTAAAATTATTTTTACATAAGTTGTCTTTAAAACACGACATGTTGCAAACCATAATTTAGAAAATAAAGATATAGATTGTGATCGACACGTGTCACCATTCAAAATCGCCTTCCCCCCGCTTGTATGTATTCAATAGTTTCATGCCCAATGCTGTTATAAGACACCAAACAAACAGAAGGTAATTCATTTTCCACTAGTGTCTTTAATTTGGTCTCCTACATTCCCTCCCTGTTTGTCTATGGCCGAAAGAGGAAGCACATAATTTGACCTCCTCCTCCTCCTCCTCCTCCTCTATGTGTCAGTGTGTGTGTGTAAAGGGGAAGGATATAATTGACACTTTTGGTCTTTTGGTCTTGCTTGCGGTGCGATGAATCCTACTCCTATAACCTATTAAATGATTACTGCGTGTGATGTTAACTTAGCATTACTCTGTTAAGTAAACAGCTGAAAACTTACTTGAGAGACATCCTACTCCTATTAAATGATGTGAATTGATGATATACTTGTTTTTGGGATACAAATCCAAAAGTTTAACCTTTTTAAATCTATCTATCAATGGTAAGGGTAGATTTATCCCTCAAAAATCTCATTTTTGAATTATTGGCGTTTGAGTTACTATTGCACTCTTTATCTCTCATATCTTCTCTTTATTTTCTCTTTTTTTTTCTCTCTTGTCTCCTCCATATTTTTTCACTCATCACCATCATATCCTCTCTTTTAATTATGTTTAAATATTTTTCTCTCTGTAAATATAAAAAAATAGTAACTAAAATAAAAATAATAGTTTCAGAGTCAAGAAAACAAAAAATATAAGAGGAGGTTAGTAAAATAAAAAATAATTTATGGAACAAGTCACTATAAAAGTAAAGGTTACAGAATCAACAAAACAAAAATAATTTAATGCGGAGGTTAGTAAAATAAAATTATTTGATGGAACAAACATAATAGTTAAGGAGTCAACAAAACAAAAATAATTTAAATTGAGGTTAGTAAAATTATAAAAATAATTTATCTAACAAAAGTGGTAAAAACTGAATAGAAGAGGAATTGATAATTCTTGAATTGATTTAGTTTCTTGAATATGAAATACATAACAAGGGAGGATATATATCCAGAAGACTTACAACAGCTAATAGGCCAACATACTGAAGATAGAGAGAGAAAATACAATCCTACCCTTAATGGTTAACAAACAAAATTGAACCAAAAAAAAAACACTTGACACCCCTGGATAAAGATAACTTCTGAATATAGACACATAGGACCCTGAAGAGGTTAGATGTTAGTTTTCCTTCTTCACTTTAACATCCCCTCTTAAGTTGGAAGGGAAGAAAAGATTCTTGACATGCAACTTGCTAAGAAGATTAGAAAATTGATGGCTGGGGAGAGCTTTAGTAAGCAGGTCTGCCAGTTGTAACTGAGATGCAATGTGTTTAGTTGAAATAAGATTTTTCAGAAGCATATTTCTCACAATGTGACAGTCTATATCAATATGCTTAGTTATCTCATAGAACATTGGGTTAGCTGCAATGAATAGGGCAGATTTGTTGTCACAATGAAGAGGGATATGATTATCAATATCAATCTGGAAGTCTTTTAGAACAGCCATGAGCCAAGTTAACTCAAAGCAGGTATTGGCCATGCTCCTATATTCTGTTTCTGAGGAAGATCTGCTTACACTATTTTGTTTTTTTACTTTTCCTTGATATAAGAGCACTCCCAAGGAAAACACAAAAGCCAGTTACTGATTTTCTAGTGATAGGGCAGGATGCCCAATCAGAATCACAGAAAGCAGTAAGATGAAGAGGATTATTAGTAGGGTAGAAAATGCCTTGACCTGAGTTTCCTTTGAGATATTTAACAAGTCTTAATCCAGCTTTCCATTGCTCAACAGTAGGATTAGACATAAACTGGCTACGTATGTGGACTCCATAACATATATCAGGTCTTGTGATAGTTAGGTATATCAATCTTCCTACCAATCTTCTGTAGGGAATAGGATTAGTAAGAAAAGGTTGAGTAGAGGAAGCAAGTTTGAGGTGAAGACAGACTCCTGAGGGATTTCTTGCAACTTCAAGTCCAAGGAAATACTTGCGTTCTCCCAGATCTTTGACAGGGAATTTGGCTTGGAGATACTTTTTGACATTGATAATCAAATCTTTATTTGTTCCAGTAATGAGGAGATCATCCACATAAACCAGGATAATAACAAGGTTGTCTTCAGATTTGAGAGTAAATAGGGAATGATCATTCTGAGATGGGATGAAGCCAAATTGAACAAGAGTGGTAAAGAGCTTTTCATACCACTGTCTTGGAGCTTGTTTTAGGCCATATATAGATTTATGAATCTTGCACACAACAGGACCTTTGTCTAGGGATAGATTGTGACAATAACCATGTGGTAGGTCCATGAATACTTCTTCTTTTAACTCACCATGCAGAAAGGCATTTGAGACATCCATGTGGTTTATCTCTCAGTTCTTTGAAGCAGCAATACAGAGAAGAATTCTGACTGTTGTCATTTTCGCTACATGGGCAAAAGTCTCCAAATAATCATTTCCTTCCACTTGACTAAAGCCTTTTGCAACTAATCTGGCTTTGTATTTATCAATGCTACCATCTGGACTATACTTAATTCTGAATATCCATTTTGATCCAACTTTGTGATTCTTTTCTAGTAGATGTTGCACAGTCCAAGTTTTATTGCTCTCCAAAGCTCTTAATTCATCTTCCATAGCCTGACACCACAAAGAGTCTTTAACAGCCTGTTCAAATGTTTGAGGTTCACACTTTTCAGCAATTTTAGTTAAACAAATTCTATAAGTATTAGAGACTTGACTAAAGTTACAAAAGTTTTTAAAAGGATAAGGAGATGTACCTTTTACACTTCCAGCGGTATGATCCTGAAGATGAGCATGTAGACCTGCATAATCTTTAAATTTGGTAGGTATGTATTTATTTCTTACAGGTCTATTTGTTATAGGCACATTAGGGTTTATTTCAAGTATATCTATAGACTGATCAACATTAGTAGTAGGAAGTTCATTAGGTGTCTCCTTTTGAACAAGAGTATGATGTTGTTCATCATCATCATCTATAAAGGTGAAAGATTTTGAATTAGGAAATAACTTGCTGTTGGAAGATTCAGATTGATTATGGATTTGAAAAGGAAAAACATCTTCACAGAATTCAACATCTCTACTAAAGAAGATTTTGTGAGAAGTGACATTGTAACACTTATAGGCCTTTTTAGATGGAGCATAGCCAAGGAAAACACATTTCTGTGATCCTGGCATAAATTTGTCCCTATTTTGAACAAAAGTAGAGGCATAGCACAGACAACCCATAGTTGTAAGATGTTTGTAAGAGGGCACAGTTCTATGTAGAGCTTCAAAGGGAGTCTTAAATTTCAGAACATATTTAGGTAGTCTGTTAATCAAGTAGGTGGCAGTAAGGAGACAATCTCCCAAAAAGTGTATAGGGAGATTAGCTTGGAATTTTAAAGCTCTGGCAAGTTCTAATAGATGTCTATGCTTTCTTTCAGCTTTGCCATTTTGCTGAGGAGTATCAATGCAAGAGCTTTGATGAATAATGCCTAAAGAATCAAGCAGAGAATTCATACAAGTATTGAAGAATTCAGTCCCATTGTCAGATCTGATTTCTTTGACAGATTTATTAAATTGAGTATTGATCATAGTTAGAAAGGATTGCATAATATTGCAGACATTAGCTTTAGTTTTAAAGAGTATAGTCCAAATAGATCTAGTGTTGTCATCAACTATAGTAAGGAAAGAGTTGCAGCCTTCATAAGTAGAGTGTTTATAAGGTCCCCACACATCACAATGTAGGAGATCAAAAGCAGAAGTCTTAAGGGAGTTACTGACACTAAAAGGTTTTCTGGTTTGTCTTTCCAGATGACAGATATCACAACAGAAATTTTTATGTTTATTGAAATTTAGAAAGCATAGAGAGTCAATATATTCATAGCTTGAAGAGGAAAATGTCCAAGTCTTTTGTGCCAGAGATATACAAAATCAATAGTATTGGAAGTAGAATGAAATTCATTATTTAGAATTTGGGGAGAACTATTATTGAAAGTGTTATATGAAGAATAGGCAGTTTTGGAGTGTTTCTTGTTGTTATCCATAGAGGACTGAGGAGGATCACGTTTATACATGCCTTCATCAAGTTTACCAATCACCTTGTAAGTTTTCCTGGCTAGGTCCTAAATATAACAAAGATTTTTAGACAAGGTGAGAAGGCACTCAACATCTTGAGTAAATCTACTTCCTGACAGTAAGTTGAATTTAAATTCAGGAACAAAGAAGACATTAAGAAGATTAATTTCATTCGACAGTCTGACAGTCCCTTTGTGAGTAATAATGGAACTCATCCCATTGGGTAAGTGGATGACAGATTGAGTAGGAACATGATTAATAAGGTTTGAAAAACAATTAGTTATATGATGAGATGCACCCGTATCAATAATCCAGTCATAGGAGTTGTATTTGTAATTGTATAGACAACGAGGATTAGCATATTCATGTGTGTAGAAAGAGTTACCTGTTATGTGATCTGCATTGAATTCAAGAGGAGATTCAACCTCAATGTTATTGACTTTAGGATTGATCATAGCAAGTAGTGCAACAACTTGTTCATCTGTGAAGTGACTACTGAAGTTTTCTTTCAAGGAAGCAGAATTGGAGGTTTTTCCTTTTACTTTGTTCTTTGGCATCCTGATAAGATCAGGTTTAGTGCCAAATAAGGGGTGCTAGTCTGGAAAGGCAAAACACACCTTTGGGCCACTGTACTTTTCAAAACATTGTAATTAGGCCACTGAGACGTCAAAATTTTCGGGATGGCCACTGTACCAGACTTATCTTGCACGTTAACCCCCTTTTTGGATGAACGTTAAGTTTGGACGTTAAGTTATGTTAAATGTCTGTTTTGCCCTTGTCTTCATCATCATCACTGTGACAAAGTAACCCAGATCTGGGTTTACAAAGTTTTATCTACCAGATCTGGGTTTTAAAGCTCCTGGCAATGGAGATTCACCAAGTAAGGAGGCCGATTGGACATGGGGTTAGCGTTTCTGATGGGGGCACAAACTGGGTTGCTGGGGCAGCGATGGAGGATGGCGGTGAGGATGGAGATGAGATGAAAGAATTCGCCGGGGAAGATGAAGGGGGTGGAGATGATGGCGTGAGACCGGAATCAAAACTAGTGGAGACATGGAGGAAGGGATATGTTGATTTGCCGGAGAAGATGATGGAAGGCGGCTGAGATGACACAGATCCTGGCAATGGAGATTCACCAGGTAAGGAGGCCGGTTGGACATGGGGTTGGCGTTTCTGATGGGGGGCACAAACTGGGTTGCTTGGGCAGAGATGGAGGATGGCGGTGAGGATGGAGATGAGATGAAAGAATTCGTCTGGGAAGATGAAGGGGGCGGAGATGATGGCGTGAGACTGGAATCAAAACTATTGGAGACAGGGAGGAAGGGAGATGTTGATTTGCCGGAGAAGATGATGGATGGCGGCTGAGAAGACACAGATTTGAGTGAGGGATGTGACGGATGGGCGACAGAGGTCAGGCTGACATGGGGGCCGGTTGCTGAGAAAGAGGGGGGGAGATTGAGATGGGGATGAAGACGATGGCCGTCTGATTGGCACGAGAAGGTGGAAGGGAGCATATGCGATTGAAGATGGCAGCCGGATTATGGATGCTTCACCGGAGAAGGAGGCGACTGATAGAACATAGACGCGATGATGATTGGGGATGCCGGATTTGAAAGATGAAAGAGAGGTCCCTGCCCTCTGTTTTCTTTTTCTTTTAATAGTTTTAATTCCATCCTTAAAACCCAGATCTGGGTTGTTACAGTGATGATGATGAAGACAAGGGCAAAATAGACATTTAACCTAACTTAACGTCCATCCAAAAAAGGAGTTAACGTGCAAGATAAGTCTGGTATAGTGGCCATCCCGAAAATTTTGACGTCTTAGTGGCCTAATTGTAATGTTTTGAAAAGTACAGTGGCCCAAAGGTGTGTTTTGCCGTCTGGAAATCCATTGAGAAAGAAACATTTTTCTTTAGGATGAGAATCTCCATGACATAAGTCACAAAAAAACTTCCCTTTTGAAGTAGTACTACCATTATTGCTGTTGCCAAATTTTCCAAGTAGAGTAGTGCTGCCTCCATTATTGTTATTACCAGATTTTCCAATCACAAAAGAGTCACCTCCATTGTTGTGGTTTCCAAATTTTCCAAGTAGTGCAATAGAGAATTCAGGTTGACTAGAAGATGTACCACACTGTCTTTGTCCTTCTTCTTGAATAAGTATAGAAACAGTCTTGGATAAAAAAGGCAAAGGGAACATTCGTAGTATCTGCCCTCTTACATCAGTGTAAGAGTCGGATAGCCCCATAAGGAATTGAGTTATTTTATATATATGATCATAATCCTCACGAAATTTTGATGCTCCACAAGTGCAATCACAGATGCAGTTTGGGAGGGGAAGCAGGTTTTGCAATTCATCCCATAGACCTCTGAATTTAGTAAAGTAAGCATTGACAGACAGTGTTCCTTGAGTACAAAGGGCTATAGTTTTTCTAATTTGGTAAAGTTTTGTAGTGTCACTTTGAGAATATCTGGTAATCAAATCTTCCCACATTTCACAAGATGTAGGAAAATGGACCATACTTTGACGGATTTCAGAAGTGACAGAGTTAAAAAGCCATGATATAGTCATAGAATTGCATCTATCCCAAGCATTGGAGTATTTGGAGTCTGGTTGGGGTTTCTTGAAGGTGCCATTGATCATGCCAAGTTTATTCTTGGCAGATAAGGCAATAGTGATGGCTAGTTTCCATTGGGAAAAATTTGAGTCTGTGAGAAGGTCAGAAACAAGGGTCATACATGGATGATCATGAGGGTGAAGAAAAAGAGGATGTCCAGGAGGCAATTGGAATGTTGATTCAGAGAAGTCGTAAAATCCATTTGTATGACTTGTTGATTCTTGAATTTTGTATTTATTATTCTCTTTAGTAGGAGAAAGATTGACATGATCAGTCATACTGAGAATAACAAGAGAACAAAAGATGGATCACGGAAAGATAAAGTAGGAATAAGAGTAGAGGATAAAACCGTTGATTTGAAAGAGAAGACTCATGAATGTTTCCCAACAGCAACCATGAGAATGTGGAACATGGAGAAACAAGAATCCAGGATCAACAAGAGTTTTAATGGCTCTGATACCATGATAAAAACTGAATAGAAGAGGAATTGATAATTCTTGAATTGATTTAGTTTCTTGAATATGAAATACATAACAAGGGAGGATATATATATCCAGAAGACTTACAACGGCTAATAGGCCAACAGACTGAAGATAGAGAGATAAAATACAATCGTACCCTTAATGGTTAACAAACAAAACTGAACCAAAAACAATTATACACTCGACACCCCTAGATAAAGATAACTTCTGAATATAGACACATAGGACCCTGAAGAGGTTAGATGTCAGTTTTCCTTCTTCAATTTAACAAAAAGTTTAAAACAAATTCTTAATAATAGTTATGTAAAACAAAACTACGTTAGTAAAATAAAAACACTTGATGGAACAAAAAAAATAGTTACAAAGTCAATAAAATAAAAACAATTTAAACTGAGGTTAGTAAAGTAATAAAAATAATTTACGGAATAAAAGTTTTCCGTGAAATTAATTCTTAAAAATAAAACAAAAATAATAGATACGAAGTCAATGAAACAAAAAATATAATGGAAGTTAGTAAAATAAAAATAATTTACGGAACAAAAATACTACCTCTGTCCCTAAATTATCGTCCTCCAATCTTTTTTCGTCCGTCCCAAAATAATTGTCCAGTTTGAAACTTACCTTTTTAGAACATCATTTTTACCAATTTACCCTTATTTTTTCATCCTACTTTAATTATGTGACACATACACATGAGCTTCAAAGGAAACTACACATTAAACCAATATAAATAATCAAATCAATTGTTTTTTTAATCCGTGCGCTGGCTCAACTAGGACGATAATTTAGGGACAGAGGGAGTAATAGTTAACGGTAAAAATAATTTGGTTATTTTGATTTTAGCTTATTTTCTTATCAGAAATTCTTTTATTCGTAAAATACAAATATAATTTAATAAAAGTAATCATTCAAAAATGAAGAACTTATTTGAGTTCATATTCTATTTACAGGGCGGAAAAAATCTAAGTTTGTTCAAAAACATCATTCTACAGAGTTTTTGAATAGTATAAAGTGTTCGGGGTTGCCAGACCATGGATTGATACTTAAAATTGGTGTTTCAATAATGCTATTGAGAAACATTGACCATGCTGCAGAATTGTGCAATAGAACAAGACTAATCATCATAAATCTTGGGAATCACATTGTTGAAACAAATTTTTTGAAAGGAAGCAATGTTGGAGAAAAGATTGTTGAATCTTGCCTTAATTAAATTTGCTTAAAATCATTCTACTTTTTGTCAGTCAAGAACTTATAACGTTATTAATTATTTTGGTCAGCTTGCAAATTATTCTTGTCAGTCAGTTAGAAATAGCTGACCCTAGTTTTAAAGTGTCAGCTTATTTACCTTTTTTGATTAAACATTTCCTGGTGCTGACACTTTCTTATTTTGTATTTTGATAGATCTTATGCTTGTTATCTCTATAACAAGATCCCTATGATCTTGTAAGAAGATATGTCTGTATTTCAAAACACATTTCAAATTCACATGTGTTCTTAACGGACTGCACTTCAAGTTCTATAAATACATACAGGAATCACTTGAAGAAAGTATCTGAAGCATTCATATTCTCAAAGCAATTCTCACTGTGCCTCAGTTTTTATAACTTTAGCTAGATATCCTTCACTGATATTTTCTTTCTAGTTATTGTTTAGACAAACACTGAGTTACTTCTTTCACATTCTTTGAGAAATCAGTTGGTTTGTCTCACGAGTGTGATTGTCTTTCAATCATACTCCATAAACACTGGCCTTTTAATGTACACTGATTCATTAGAGATCAATTAGATTTTTAATAAAATTAGCGCACTTCAAAAAATCCAAGTTTGACCAACTTGGTAGTGGACGTAGCAGTTTTACTGTGAACCACTTCAAATTTCTCTGTTAGTTATTTCGTCAGCTCTTACAACCTGATCTAACACTTAAGAAGTCTTGATCTACTTAAGTGTCAGTCAGTTACTTATATAAATTGTTTACTTATTTGTTTTGATAAATTGTTCTTCAACTTCTTCTTTATATTCAGTGATCTAGTTTCAAAAGACAATTAATTGTGTTAGCCACCTGACCAACTTCTTAACAGCATCAGCCTCTTTGAAACATCAGCCAACTGACCATATAGCTAACTGACAAAATTACATTTTCCGCTGCAATTTTTGAAGGTTTTCAAATCTACCCTCAATTTTTTTAAAGGCTATTCCCTCCCCCTCTAGCCTTGCCAGTTGCTAACTGGACTTACAATTGGTATCAGAGCATTGTTTTTTGAAAAATTATTATTTTCCAAGTTTAACAACTTGAAAGCTCGATCATGGCAACTATAAAAGCTTTTCAATCAAACAATGTTACTCAAGTACCCATTTTTGATGAAGATCACTTTGATATTTGGAAAGAAAGAATTACAAGATATATGAACAATATTGATAAATGATTGATGGAATGTGTAAGAGGTGGTCTTATGCAATCTATGAAAATCAATACTAAAGTTGGTAAATCTTCTACTGCAGATGATGATGCCATAAATCCTCTTGCTCCTACTATAGAAGAATATGTCCTCAAGCCTCAATCAGAATGGACTGAGTAAGATAAAATTACTGACGGACTGGATGCTAGAGCTGTACACATTCTATCAAGTGTTGTTCCTGCTGAAAACTACAAACAAATATATGATTGTGTTACTGCCAAAGAAATTTGGGATGCTCTTGTTGAATATGTCGAAGGAGACCAAAACACCAAGGACAACAAACTCTATGACTGTATACAAGAGTTTGATGCCTTCAAAAAGGACCCGAAAGAATCATTGAAGAATGCTTACGATAGATTTATCGAGGTAAGTAATAGATGCTCTTCTCTTGGTAAAGTTTATAGCATGAAAGATTTGAATATGCGTTTTCTTAGTAGCTTGGGAAGTAGAAGGCATGTTAAGGTCACTGCCATAAAGGAAGCAAAAGATTTGAACAAAAATCATAAACGTAGTCTTGTTGCAAGTCTAAAAATTTATGAAAATGAAGTTCTTAAAACTCAAGAAATTGAGAAATTTTTAAAGGTATCTCTCTACAAGCTGAAGAAGAGACACCTAAAACTTCTACATTCCTGTCAAATGATGACTTTGATGAAGATGAATTTGCTGCTTTTGCTAGACAATTTAGAAAATTTAAATCCTTTAAAAAGAACTTCCAAAAACCTTTTTCAAGTTTTCAAAGATCTTCCTCCAATACTCAAAAACCTTCCTCAAGCTTTCAAAGACCTTCTTCTTCAAACTTTCAAAAGCCTTACTTCAAAGCAAATAAAGACAAGGATGAGAAAGAAAAATTGTTGTGCTTCAATTGTAGAAAACCTGGTCACTTTGCTTCAAACTGTCATTCTACCAAAAATGAATACTACAAAAAGGCTCCCATAAATTTTGAAAAACAAAAGGGTTTAGTTGCTGAAGATCAAAATCTTATAACATGGATTGAGACATATTCTGAAGATGAATCTGCTGATTTTGTGCAAGAAGCAAACATGTGTCTTGTTGCAGAATCAGCCATGTATGATTCAGAAACTGATTTCCCTTGTCCAAAATATTCAAATGAGTCTGATAATGAGCTTCCAAGCTCACCTATTAAAAACCACAAGCTGACAAAGGTCATCAAACCTGATCAGTTTATGGTTAAGAAAATATGAAATGGTTTTTATGGATAAGAGATCACAAGTCAGCCAGAAATAAAAATCAAGTCAACCTCTCCAAGGACTGCTGACCCTAAAACAAGCAGAATGACAAAAAAAACATGAGGAGAAGGCTACTGACATAAGTGTTGATGATCTACTGGAACAAATGTAAGAAATGTATTCTAAGTTTGAAACACTTAAAAAAACTCATGTTTCTTTATCTGGTGACTTCAAACGAATCTCTGATGAAAATTGTGAGCTTCAAAAGATCAATGAGCTTTATAAAGTACAACAAAATGAATTGCTACAACTTAAGAGCATCAATGAAAAACATGAGATTCAAGCAAAAATCTCAGATGCCCAGATTGCTGACCTTGTAGAAAGGAATCTTCGACTGACCAATGTAGTTGATACTTATTCAAAGTCAAAAGTTGTTGAAACCATCATTAGTCAACAGAAAAATCATGAAGACCAACATGGTCTTGGACATTCAAAAGGTGATGGAAACTGTGAGATCAGATAGTCAAATGGTGAACCTAAGATTCTGCTAAAAAAGAATAAGGGATTACCTTATAATGTTGTTTCCTTTAAATACCCTAAAAATGTGAATCAACTTAAGAAGTCCATTAACAAAAAGGATAAGTTAAACAATGACAGTTGTAAGTCTTCTGTTCATAAGCCTCAAAAATTGTCGGCTACTACAACAACTGATAAGTGTTAGCCAACTGATAGATGTCAGCCAGCTGACAAAAGAGGAGGAACCAGAAGGAAGACAACTGATAAGTTTAAGCAAATCAATTTTGTTGCTGCTAAGACTTCTAAGCTAAGTCAAAATGAATCAAAGAATTCACCTCCAATGACTGATAAGCCTCGTTATCACAAGTGCAAAGTCTGTTCTACTTTTGGTCATCATTCTCATGAATGCTTGTTTAGATTTAAACCTACTGACAAAGTCAAAATGCACAACTTAAGACAAATTTGGCTACCAAAGAAAACTAACCCTTTGGACCTAAAGATATAATGGGTAGCATGATTTAAATGTTCATATTTCAGGTATGCTTAATGGTAGATGATCAATCAACTGACATATGGATATTAGACAGTGGATGCTCTAGGCACATGACTGGATCAACTGAACTTCTTACTGACATTATCTTAGCCAAAGGACCTTCTGTCATTTTTGGAGACAACTCAAAAGGAAAAACAGTAGGTTATGGATCTATTATCAGATGATCTGTAAAAATTGAAAATGTCTCATTATTACAAGGTTTGAAACACAATCTACTAAGCATCTCACAATTCTGTGACAAAGGTATGAATTGCACTTTCTCGACTACTCACTGTTTTATCAAAAACAACATCACAAATGAAGTTTTACTTACATGTTCTAGAAAAAGAAATGTTTTTGCTATTGACTTACTTGTTTTAAATAACAGTACTCAAATATGTTTAGTAGCAAATAATACTTCAAAAACTTCATGGCTTTGGCACAAAAGACTTTGACATTTAAATTTTAAATATCTTTCTAAACTTTCAAAAGGGGACTTAGTGAAAGGTCTGCCACCTATAAATTTTCCTCCTGACAAAAAATGTGGTGCATGTATTTTGGGAAAAATAACAAAAGCTTCTTTTAAACCCAAACCAGGTCTTTCAACCAAAAGAACTCTTGAACTACTTCATATGGATTTATTTGGTCCTATTACAACTGCTAGTTTGGGTGGAAACAGATATACTTTGGTAGTTGTAGATGATTACTCAAGGTACACATGGGTTGAAACGATGCAATCCAAGGATGAAACTTATGGTATTCTCACTACCTTGTTCAGAAATCTTCAAACTAAAAAAGAATGTGAAATCATAAGTGTAAGATCAGACAATGGTACAAAATTCAAGAACCTTGGCATGGATACATACTGTGATGATCATGGTATTGATCATAATTTTTCAGCAGTTAGAACACTTCAGCAAAATGGTGTAGCTGAAAGGAAGAATATGACACTGATTGAAGCAGGTAAAACCATGCTAGCTGAAGCAAAGCTACCAAAGTATTTTGGGTAGAAGCTGTCAACACAGCTTGTTTCACTCAAAACAGATCCCTCATAAACAAGTTTCATGGAAAGACTTCATATGAATTTTGGAGAGGAAGAACACCTAACATTGCTTACTTTAAAAATTTTGGGTGCAAATGCTTCATTCACTACAATGGTAGTGACCACAGAGGTAAATTTGATGAAAAAGCTGATGAAGGTATTTTTGTTGGTTATACTAAACATAATAGAGCTTATAGAGTTTATAATAGAAAAACTCAAATAATTGTTGAATCTATGCATGTTACATTTGATGAATTCAATTTACTTGAGTCTACTGAGACTCTTGATGTTACTGACAATTTTGAGATTTTTGAGACAGAAAACAGTATAAGTTCAACTCAAAATAATCCTTCATTTTCAAATTCTCCAGATGATATCTTAGTTATTCAAAGTGAACTTCAGCAGACTGACAATACTCAGCCAGCTGACAATCTAAATCATTTATTAGATCCCGTCATAGCTGACCATTCAGCTGACACATTTCCTACTGAAACTCTTCAGTCAGCTAACACTCCTTTTTCTTCACCTTTTCCAACTGAACCCCTTCCAAACCTTCCTAGCGAAATCAGAGAAGCTAAACACCAACCAGTTTCAAACATTATTGGTGACCCTTTTGCTGGTCTAAGAACAAGAAGTAGTTCAAGAAATGAAACTCTTGATTCACATGCTTTTGTCTCCTCTATTGAACCCAAAAAGATTGATGAAGCTCTGGAGGATCCCCAATGGATTGAGGTCATGCAAGAAGAACTAAATCAGTTTGAAAGATGTCAAGTTTGGCAATTTGTTCCAAGACCATCAGATCAACAAGTAATTGGAACTAAATGGGTGTTTAGGAACACGTTGGATGAAGATGGAAATGTCACTAGAAACAAAGAAAGGTTGGTATCCCAAGGCTATAGACATGAGGAGGGCATTGACTATGACCAAACGTTTGCTCCTGTTGCCAGACTGGAAGCTATTAGATTATTTCTTACCTATGCAACTTTCAAGGATTTCAAGGTCTATCAAATGGATGTAAATAGTGCATTCCTAAATGGTGATCTACAAGAACAAGTTTTTGTTGAACAACCTCATGGATTTCTTGATATCAAAAAGAAGGACCATGTGTACAAGCTAAGAAAAGCTCTTTATGGTCTCAAACAAGCCCCAAGAGCATGGTATGAAACACTATCAAAATTTCTCATGGAAAAAAGGTTTCAAAGAGGTAAAATTGATACTACTCTTTTCTCTCTTAAGCACAAAGGTAATATCTTACTAGTTCAAATTTATGTTGATGATATTATTTTTGATTCTACTAATGATGTCTTGTGTAAAAGATTTGAGAATCTTATGAAGGAAAATTTGAAATGAGCATGATGGGAGAACTCACATACTTTCTAGGCTTGCAAATCAAGCAAACTGAAGAAGGAATTTTTATCAATCAATCAAAATACACAAAAGAAATGATCAAGAAATATAATCTTTAAAAAGCAAATTCAGCAAGCACTCCAATGGGAGTTGAATGTCATTTGGTCACTGATGAAAAAGGTAAACCAGTTAATGCAACTGAGTATAGAGGTATAGTTGGATCTCTCTTATACTTAACTGCTAGTAGACCAGGCATCATGTTTGCTATGTGTATATGTGCTCGTTTTCAAGCTAATCCAAAGGAATCTCACATGATTGTTGCAAAAAGAATTATTAGATACTTGATTGATACTGAAAAATTTGGTATTTGGTATCCTAGAGACTCTTCATTTAACTTAATTGGATACTCAGATGCTGACCTTGCAGCTTGTAGAGTAAACAGAAAAAGCATCAGTGGAACATGTCAGTTTCTTGGTAATAGGCTGACATCTTGGGTATGCAAAAAGCAGGCATCAGTCTCCACCTCAACTACAGAAGTTGAATACATTGCTGCTGGTAGTTGCTGTTCACAAATTCTTTGGATGAAGCATCAGCTATTTGACTATGAAATGGAAATGGGAACATGTCCTATTTATTGTGATAACACTTCTGCTATTTCTGTTTCAAAAAATCCTGTTATGCATTCTAAAACCAAGCATATAGATATAAGATATCACTTCCTAAAAGATCATGTTGAAAAAGGTAATGTTCAACTAGAATATGTCCCTATAGAATTTCAATTAGCTGACATATTTACAAAAGCCCTAAAATCTGATAGATTTGAATTTCTTAGAGGTGAATTGGGAATGCTTATAATGTCATAGAAAGATATTTTGTATCCCTAATCTTTGCAGGTAAAATAGATCAGTTGTCAAAGAAAATCAGCCTTGACCTCTAAATTTGTCAGTCAACCATCTTCTAGCTGACAGACTTTATCAGCTAATAGCTGACAACCATGTCTCATATAACCATTTGGGATTCAGCTTCTGAATAAATCCTCAGTTGACACTCTTCAGTCATCAACTGACATTCTTCAACCAACAACTGACATCCCTCAGCCGTCAAAAGTCATCAGCTGACACTTTTTATCCATCTTTTAGCTGACAACCAGCTGAAAACACAATGATTGACCTTATAGTCACTGTTCAGGTAGCTTTTAATCCCTAATCAAAGCTGATCGTATCTCAGCTAAGATTCATATTAAATTCAGATATTTATAAATTCCTTCATTTATTTTCTGCCTTTTTATTCCTTCTTGGAACTCGTGAAGCTTCCTTGAGAAGCCAAAATGACTTCCTCACTATCCCACCAACATTGGCGGTTGAAGTGACGTGATTACACAAAAACAACTCTTAATTATGATAATTGTCACCTGTCATAAATCACCTTTTATCTCAAAAATCAAAATTTTGTGTACTTTCTCACTACAAGCCATATCTTCACTTTTAAAACCCACTCACATAACTTTTATAAGCACCCGTAATTATAAAACCTCTCATACATATATACTCCCCCTACACAACACTACCCTCACTTCTTTCTTCAACTCTAAAACTTCTTCTCCCTCAAACTCTTTCTCCTTCAAACCCTAACTATCAATCTTCTTACTTTCTCTATCTCTCTCTCTGTTCCATCTTTATTTTTAACCTTGTTTTTTTGTGTTTATTTCAGGAAATGACTAACAACACTGCATTAGGATGCCTCTTGGATGTCGTATTTTTTAACTCAGAACCGCTAGGGCTTGAACTCCATAATCTCTTAGCGATGTCTGGGCTGATTCCTCTTTTGACCTTCAACATCAGAACTTATAATTGCCAGTTAACTGAGGAATTCTTCATGTCCATGGCTGAAAACCCCTTTGACCCTTTCTCTCTTGTTGGGTCTAACAGAGGCGTACCCATTGTATTTGACTCAGAGACTATTACGATTGCTTTTCCTCATCTGTCAGATGATGGTTCAACCACCTACACTATTCCGGAAGAAACACAACAAACAGGCTGGATAACCATAAGAGGAGAGATTCCAGTTGAGCTTGCCTTTGACAAGCACAAAAATAGGTTTGCCCCTCTTCACTATGCACTGGCTACAGTCTTGGATAAGTGTCTCTTGATCAAGTCTGGTGGGCATGATAAAATCACAGAGCCTCAATTATTTCTGATGGAAGACATTATTGAAAACTATTAAATCAACTGGGTGCTGTTCTGGTGGAATGTGTGAAAGCAAACATAGCCAAGTATAAGGACAATATGGAATTAGGAAACCCACTCACCATCTCATTATCAACCACTTTCTTAGATCCCTTCCAGCACTGCAACATCATCTACTTACCATTGGAGACTTGGAGCCAGTAAGACTCAAACAATATATGAGTGCAGACATCAAGCGAGCAAATGTATCCAACTGCTTTGGTCAAGAAATCTCCACAGCTCAAACAGGTCGTAGATCTTGAAGGACCTGGACCCAGGTTCTTACTGCAACTTCTACCAGTCAGCCAACTGGAGTTGGTCAGCCAGCTGAAGTTGCTTAGCAAGCTAAAGGTGGTCAGCCAGCTGTTGTGCAGCCAACTAACATCTCTCCTACTCCTATGCCCAGAAGATCCAGTAGAAGGAGATTGATAACAGCTGATGAAGATGAACCTACTCAGCCTGCACCTTCTCCCTCAGTGCCTCCTCTTTCCAAAAGACATAAAAGAAATCCTGATCTCAATCCAGGTAATTTTGTTCCATTCTCACCTCCTCCAGAAACTCCTATCATTGATCCTGCTTCCCACTCCCCTCCTTCAAATCCTCCTTCACCAAATACTGCTCCCATCAAAATTTTCCCTCCTATTAGGAATCCTACATTTCATCCTAGACAATCATATTACCAAGAAAATCCTATTCCCATTCCTCCCAATTGGGTCTTTCCCATTGACCACCTCCCTTATTTTGTTCAATTCCTTTTCTCTTTTCATGAAGAAAAGAAAGATGACAAACCCCCTGTCAATCCAATCAAATATATTGACCAGAATCTCAAGAAGAGACCCTATGTTTTGTACCCAACAACTCCTAACCTGACACAAAAATATCTTATTGCAAACTATGGCAAGTATTTTGACCCACTTTTTCTTCTGTGGAATCGTTTTTATCTTTCAAATGACCGATTTGTCCAAGATGAGCTCATATTTCTTACCTGGACCATATACAACAAAGTACATAAGCTGCATGCATTACCCTACAATGACCCTTATCTGGTTGGAAAACTTGCACTGCCAAAAGATGATTTGTTGCATCAAGATAGGGAACAACCATTAGTGGATCCAGCCAAACTGACCAGAATCCAAAGAGCAACCAACAAGTATGTGCAAGATGCTGTTAATTTAGCAAATCTGGCTTATATTGAACTCCACTGAAAGATGGCCTCCATGCAAGGATGAGCTTTTGCCTCTACAACTTTTCTTGATGCTTTCACAACTGATCCCGCTCCTTTAATCACTGATTTGACCCCTTCAGTCTCTACTTTGGTAACTCTTCCCTCTACCACTCCTACTGTTTCTCTAATTATCATTCCTGCTGTTATTCGAACTGTGACTCCTGTTGAGCCATTACCCACTTACACATCTATCGTGCTACCTATTCCAGCCCCTGTGATTGTCTTAACCATTGAAGCCTCATCCTCAGTCACTCCAATTCCTGCCTCACTTCCTGTACCAACTTATGTGTCAGCCATTCCTCTGTCAGCTACTCCCATTCTACCAACTGAACCCCCAGCTGATGTTATTCCTCCCTCAGCTCCAGCTGACATTGTGGTTCCTTCCCTTGAACTTTCAACTTTTGAAGATACTGATCAACCTACTCACCCAAACCAAGCTTCTCCTCTGATCATTTTGCCTGACTTATCTCTTCACTTTACTGTCCCCGTGTCAGCCAGTCCTATTCATGCACATCAGGCAACTCTGACTGATCACTCCCCAGCTAGTGAATCTGATAATCAGTCAGCTGATGAAATTGCTGATGATTTTTCTATGGCTTCATCATCTAGCTCCTCCCAATCCTCATCCATTGATGAATCTGTTCTCTCTCCCTCTCAATTGGCTTCCAAGATGGCTAGGAAACAACAAGCCAATATCTCTCAGGCCATTTAGAACCCAACAGGCAGAAAGAATGTCTTTCTTGACGAGTATCCTGAGTTTGAGCCTGAACCCATATCTCCTGCTCCTGCATATCCCATGTCTACATTCTTCCCACCTGACCCTGAAGATGACGATATTCAGAACTTTCAGCTCTTCACTAATGCCCCAGGCTCTTCTCAATCACCAGCTCCTGAACCTGCTGATCCTTCTCCACCTGACACACTATCTGTTTCAGCCAAATTGGATTTGATCTATGTACATCACCTTCAGATGATAGCAACTTTCATTCATCATACCAATTAGCTTGCCACCCTCCAACAACATGTTGCATCTCTTCTTCCCAATCTTAGGCAGATAATCACAATTGAAGTACAGACTGCCATTGTAACTGGTGCACCTAGGGAAGCTCATATGGATGATTGAAGATCCATTCTGCTTTACCAGAAAGAGTGGGCAAACAGAACCTTCAATGTTGAAGCTGTTATGCTTCAAACCATTCAGGAGGAGAAGAAACATAGAGCAATAGCTGATGCATTCTTGGCTGGGAACAATATTCTCAGACAAAGGCTGGGTCTCAAACCATCCCAGTCAGTACATGCTGAAAAGGAAGCTAAAACTGATGCTGAAAAGACACCTGAAGCTGATGTTGGTCCATCATCTGCTGCTCAAGCTGACGAGCCTGCTGAAGGATCCACATCAGCAGACAAATGAACTCATCTCTCTTAAACTTTTAAACTCTTTAGACAATGGTTTTACTTGTAGTAGACAAGTTATTTCTTACGGGACTTTTAAATTCCTGTAGATTAAATTTATCTCTTATCTACTTGACTTACTAACTTCTATTTTGCAGGATTATAAGTTCTCTTTTTTAGCTCTCTGCTTTTAGTGAATGATTTTAAGCAAATAGGAGGAGATTGTTGAATCTTGCTTTAATTAAATTTGCTTAAAATCATTCTACTTTTTGTCAGTCAAGAACTTATAACTTTATTAATTATTTTGGTTAGCTTGCAAATTATTCTTGTCAGTCAGTTAGAAACAGCTGACACTAGTTTTAAAGTGTCAGCTTATTTACCTTCTTTGCTTAAACATTTCCTGGTATTGACACTTTCCTATTTTATGTTTTGATAGATCTTATGCTCGTTATCTCTATAACAAGATCCCTATGGTCTTGTAAGAAGATATGTCTATATTTCAAAACACATTTCAAATTCAAATGCGTTCCTAACGGGCTGCACTTCAAGTTCTTCTATAAATACCCACATGAATCACTTGAAGAAATTATCTGAAGCATTCATACTTTCAAAGCAATTCGCACCGTGCCTTAGTTTTTATAACTTTAACTAGATATCCTTCACTGATATTTTCTTTCTAGTTATTGTTTAGACAAACACTGAGTTACTTCTTTCACATTATTTAAGAAATCAGTTGGTTTGTCTCACGAGTGTGATGATTGTCTTTCAATCATACTCCATAAACACTGATCTTTTGATGTACACCGATCCATTTGAGATCAATTAAATTTTTAATAAAATTAGCGCATTTCAAAAAATCCAAGTTTGACCAACTTGGTAGTGGACGTAGCAGTTTTACTGTGAACCACTTTAAATTTCTCTGTTAGTTATTTCATCAGCTCTTACAAACTGATCTAACACTTAAGAAGTCTTGATCTACCTAAGTGTCAGCCAGTTACTTACATAAATTGTTTACTTATTTATTTTGATAAATTGTTCTTCAGTTTCTTCTTTATATTCAGTGATCTAGTTTCAAAAGACAATTAATTGTGTCAGCCACCTGACCAACTTCTTAACAGCGTCAGCCTCTATGAAACATCAGCCAGCTGACCATATAGCTGACTGACAAAATTACATTTTCTGTTGCAATTATTGAAGGTTTTCAAATCTACCCTCAAAGTTTTTAAAAGATTATTCACCCCCTCTAGCCTTGTCAGTTGCTAACTGGACTTACAAAGGTTTTTATCACAAGATTATCATTAATTTTATCTAATGTAGACCCTAAGAAGGGGTGGTCCAATGATAGAGTTAGAGCTTTACAAAATGTGAGGTATCATGTTCGATCACTTCCCATGCCCCCTTATGGGAAATGTCTACAAAAAAAAAAAAAAAAAACTCCGTCTAATGTAAGACTGACTTTCAAGTTCCAGAGAAGACAATTTCTATTGCTAGTATCATATGCAATGAAAATTAACAAGTGTCAAAGTCAATAATTGCACGTATGTCTCTTCTTTTAAAAAATCAGTATTTAGTCATGAGCAATTATGTCACAGTTTGTAGAGTAACAAATTGTTTTGATTTAAAGATATTGATATGCGGTGAAGATGAAAAATCAACTAATAAAACAACAAATGTTGTGCATAAGAATTGTTTTTAGAATTTATAATGATTAGTGATATACTGATGTGTATTTGTTAATAAACCAATTATTCTTATTTTATTTTAAAGAATTTTTTATCCTCTTTATTCTGTTTATGTACGATTTAGTTGAAAAAGAAGAATGACGTGCACACACAGGTTAAAAAACTAGTTTATTTCTTAATGATGAGGTAACTAAGGGCTTGTTTGGTAGCCATTTTGTTTATAATATTTTTGTTTATATTTCTAATTTTTTGTGGAAAATAGAAATAGAAATACGTTTGACTAACATTTCTATTTCTGATAAACTAGAAACGATTCTCATTTTCTCCCAAAAAATTAGAAATGAAAAAAAATAGTTTCTCCTTTAAGAGAAATGATTTTTTTCAAAACTTGGAAGGGTCAAGGTTGATCAATTTAAATGTGGTCGAGCCTTTGAACTTTGACACGGTAAATTTTCAACCCTAATTTTTTCCTCCTTATATATATATATATTTTTTTTTGGTTGAAACGAACAACCCGTTTTGACCCAAAAATATTAATGAGTTGGGTTAAAGCGGATCGAGACCGTTACCCATTTTGACACAATGACTTTTACTCTATAAATTTATGAAATTTTTGGAGAAAATCTGGATTAAGACGAGTCGTCCAGTTTTAACCCGTTACCCGTTTAACTCAATTTGATTCAATCCGACTCATTTGAACATGTTTGATATTCATATTCCAATGGGTTTCGATCCGACACATGTTCAATCCAACTCATACTTAACCTAACAGATGAGGAGCTGTATATCCACATTTTATTTTTTTAAATAGAAGATGAAATAATGTGAATTATTATTCTACCCGTTCGAATTTGATATAATATACTATTATGGAAGTTGTAATGTGTTAACTTTTTTGAAAAGTAATATAACTTTGTGAAAGAAAATAAAAATGTTTGTAAAAAATGTTTAGCTTTTGTTTCTTTTTCATAATATAAATAAAAACAACTATCAAATGTGTTTTTGTTTCTTGTTCAAAATAAAAAAGAAATAGAAACAAAATGAAATAGAAACATGTGAAACAAAGCTAATGCGAGTAATAAGTGGATTCATGTTAAAATTTAAAATCATATTAAATTTTTTTAATAATATTTTTAGAAATAAGATTATTTTTTGGAGATAAAACAAGTAACAAACAATTATTATTATTAGAATTAAATTTTTATCTGGGTGTAGAATTTTTTACACAAGTAGCCTTTGGATCACGATACGTAACCACTCAAAATCCCAAACAATCAAGATAAGATAAAAAATTGTGATTGACACGTGTCAATTGTTATGTTTCAAGTGCTGCTTGCGTAAGAAATATTTTATACCGTCGATTGATAAAAAAATTACTCTTATTATAGACCCTTGTCCCAAAAATATATAAATTAAAAAAAAATAATTAATTTAATTATTAATATTTATATAATATATATATATTTTTAAGTTCATATGCTTGTGACATATAATTAAAGTAAAAAGAAGAGTACCGGTTAAAAATAATTTTGGAAGGGAGGGAGTATTATTAACGGATGGAGTTATGATCGAAGAAGACGAGGGTCCAAACTCCATTCTCGGACTCATCACCCCTCTCAAATTTAGTTAAACCCGTCCATTATCAACAGATTCAAATCCGCCCCATCTTCTCTCTCCTTAATTTTTTATTTTTATTTTTTGTAATTTTTAACGTAGTCTTTCTTCTCCGTTAATCTGAAAGTACGTGCTTTCATTCTCTCAGACTTCTCACCAGTCCAAACCTCCAAAATCCGACAACCAACCCCGTCTAAATTTATCTCAATTTCCATTTGAGTCTTCCCCCTTCTACATTTACGAAGCCTCATCTACAGAGCTTTATCCTATCTGGTTTTGACTTCGGTGAGCAAAAATGGAGGGAGGAGGAGCGCCGTACAATCCTCGAACTGTCGAAGAGGTTTTTAGGGATTTTAAAGGTCGACGCGCCGGCATGATCAAAGCTCTTACCACTGGTTCGGTTTTCACTACTTTAATGTATTGAATTCCGTGTGTTTCTCGTTTACAATGTTTTCTCCTATTGAGTTGTTCTTCATTTGTCTTGTAGATGTCGCAGAATTCTACCAGCAGTGTGATCCTGGTTAGGGTTCTCCCCGCTCCTCATTTTTGTCTGTATATGTTTTGTTTTAATTACATTTTTTATGCATGCTGATTGCATGCAGAATTGATAGTTATCTGAGCATTGCAAAGCACGAATTATTAGCTTATCCTCGGAAACGGTGCATTGCTTGTGGATTGGGTGGTTTTGTTAAATTCTGGAATGTCTGATTTTTAATTTGGTTAGTATTGTGGCGTTCTTATGTGCAATAGCTAAATTAATTAATATCAAGCACTGAGAGCAGTGAAATATTTGGTATGTGAATCGAAGGAAATTGCATGTGTAAAGTATGGAGATCTGTTACCCAGTTTTATGATGGAGTTGATGCTCACGTTTGTGGGTTACTGTATAATTTATTTACATATTGAGGTTTGTATTTTTTCTACAGGACTCTTGTACTTTACCTTTTGGTGCCAACAACCACCTTTAATTTCTCCCATGTTCTTTGAAATGTGAAGATTGCAACTACGAGAATGATTATAATTTTGTGCTAACTTTGCCTCTTTATATATTCTACTTAAAAAGTTTGGTTCAGTGCTGTTTAATATAAGTTTAGCTTGTAGAGTAAGAGTAATTAATATGCTACCTACATCACTGTCACATTTCGCTGTAATACTGGCTTGGGATATCATTGTTTTAGAATGTCGCAGTTCTCCATTTAACTAACCCTTATGTATCAACAAATTGTTTATAGATTGTGTACATAGTGGAGCCGACATTGCATTACAGGAAGTAACAGGGATGTCATCTAAGTTATAACCCTTTTGTAACTTGAACAGTTTCAGAAATTTCTTTAGTTCATTGACCAGAGATACGCCAAGTATCAGCTTCTTATAGGTTCTTCGCTACCTTGGAAGCTGGTGCCTGGTATACACAGATGGGAGTTTACCAGGATAAGTCACCAGTGTTTCAGTGATTCATCGTCATCATAATTATGCACAATTGCACCCCTTCAATTGTCCTTTTGTCTGATTCTCCTGTTAACCTGCTTCCTAGTTATACCATTTATCATCCCTTTGTTGGTTGATTTGGGGAAATGGGTGTCAACTGTTGAGTGCCGATATGCATACATTACTTGTATTGGATGTTCAATGGAAACATAGCTTGGGTACAGTGTCTAATTATTTTAATCAGGGGTGGCAATGCCTAGCACGACACGATAGCACGAACCAGCACGACACGATTATAAAACACGATTACAGAGACAAATGGCACGATAAGCCCAGCACGACACGACACAACACGAAACACGACATGAAAGACACGAAATTGTTAATATATTCAAATTAATATTTATTGTTATATTTATGATCAAATAAGATAGATAATATGAAAACACGATAATGAGGTGCGAACACGACACGATAACACGAATTGCCACCCCTTTATTTATCCTCCCTTTTTATGCTTCTTATTGGAGTGAGTATTTGTATTTTTCCCGATAGTGCTTAATGAAGAACAATTTGATGCTTGCATATTTATTTTCTTATGTTCACTCTCCCTTTTTGTATGTTTAAATGTAAATACTTATTTAACTAGATTATATATGGGTATTTGTATACGTGTGTATATGTACAATACAGTGTCCTTGCTCAGTAATGCATTCACGCAGACAAGTATTGTCCATTTTGGATTTATTTTTGTGGAGATATCTGATGATTTAGCAGCACCCAAGTACTTCCTCTTTTGTCCCTGAAATGAGTCATGCTTACCCTTTTGCGTTTGTCCCAAAAGAAGTGCTGCATTTTCAAATTTACGCTTTAAATTTTCATTATTGTTTTCAATATGATTCTTTCTTTTGGGAAAACATGTTATTTATCTAACCTGAGATACAAAAAAGATAAAACTTTAGTGTAATTTGAAGGCAATATATATATATATATATATATATATATATATATATAGAGAGAGAGAGAGAGAGAGAAGTAAATGTACAATTTTAAAAAGTTTGGCCTACTCCTTTTTGGAGTCGAGGAAGTGCTATATTTGGCTAGAAAGAAACAAAAGGGTTTTTGAAAATACCGAGGTAGAGGTAGCTCGTCTCAAAGAGTTCGTCATACTATCTTAGTTTAGTCGGTATCTAGTTTGTCGTTTTCTTGTATATTTCCCGTGTACAAGGCTGCATCTCCTGATTAGATGCCTTTTTAATGCAGTTCTTATTTATAAAAAAAATAAAAAACACGGGGTGAATAATAACTCAATAAGTTACTACATACAACTACACTACATGGCATGCTGTTATACACATGTAAACATCATATCAGAAGTATAGTTGTACATATACTTGCACACATCAAGTTGATCATGTTATAATGCACATTGACCAAACGTAATAAAACACATAATCAGGATATACATCTGCAGGAGAGCTTCTCGTCTTGTCATGCCTTTCAATTACTATAGTTGTGTTGTTGCAGTACACACGCTGAATCATGTTTGAACCGTTAGTTGTGTCCAAAACAGGTCCCTTTCGTATGACTCCCTCGGTAAATACAATATCGGTAGTCATACGAAGCCCTTCATATGACTCCCTCGGCAAAAAGGATAATATACACTACCGATAGTCATATGAAGCTTAGCTTACCAAAGTTACTCGTATTGATTATAACAGTGGCCTAGCTACTTCCCCACTACGACCGATAGTTGAGGCTTTGACCAAACAATACGAACCGTATGCCAGCTGGACTCGATGTGATGCACAAGTAGATGTTTACTTGTAATAAGCACAATTGTTTAGTTCCAAGTATGAGAACTCAACATACATATCAAACATTAATGCTTGCTACTAAATAAACACAAAAGCATCTATTTGCTTTAAACAAACATTATAGCTAAATCATCTTAACAGTACCAAGTATAATGTTCGTAAGTTCTAAATGTTAAACATTCCGCAGTCCTACCACAAACACCTATTACAGAAAACAAGTTTGTACATACTAGATTCTTATGACTTTAGTTGTCAAAGGCGAGCGCCTTTGGCGCCCGAGGTGAGGGTGTAGCGCCTCATGTGTCCTAGGCGAGGCGATGTGCAAGAGGCGCTGGAAAGGCGACGCCTTTGGCGCCTTTTGGAAAGTCGTGAGGCGTTAAAAGATCGTGAAAGTAGCTCACTTAGTTTTTTTTTTTAAATTCGGATACACCGGAGAAGGGTAGCCGGGAAATTTAAATTACAGATCTAGCCTCTCATCTTCACTTTTGATCCAATCTAAGGCCAGATCTGCTATCACCGTGACTAGGCAAACAAATCTCTGCCTTCGCCGTCGCCGGAGGTTGCCGAAATTGGAGTCACACACTCCCCCACGCGCCGGTGCCGGAATTTTTTGTCGGACGTCCACAGATTTGTTCGTCAGCGACTATACATGTTAGTCTCTTGCTTGGTTTTTGGATTGGGGCAGTTTCAAGCTATTTTTGGTCTAATTCTATTTAATTGGTCACCAGATTTTTAAATTTATTTATGTACTGTGGATTTGGAACTGAAAATAAAAAGAATGGGTTATCTCTATTGAAAAAAGACTGTACAGATTTATAAACTGTCTAGGA
Source organism: Codonopsis lanceolata (assembly GCA_013146195.2). NCBI lineage: Eukaryota > Viridiplantae > Streptophyta > Magnoliopsida > Asterales > Campanulaceae > Codonopsis > Codonopsis lanceolata. Next base: position 9,825,990 of record CM028378.1, on the reverse strand, counting down.
TCTATTCTAGGAAAGTATAAATCAAATCTCCTATAATTATTCTCCTACAATTACTCTCCTATAATTATGCTATAATATTTACCATATTTAGCAATCTCTAATGTCCACTTTATTCTCTTATTTATCTATTTGACATGTTTTTGTTGAAATTTGTTAAACTATATGTATATATATATTTATATGTGTATTATTTCCGTGAGCGCCTTTTGGGCACCTATTTAGCGCCTCGCCTCTCGCCTCAAATTTGGACCTATCAACTTTTTAGCGCCTCTCGACTTTGACAACTATGCATATGACAACCTCAAACAAACGAGTGAGTCTATATCATACATCAAGCACATACTGACACGTAAGCACACAATACCTTAGACTCGTAATTATGTATGTAGCTACTGGTTGTTAAGATTAACAAATGGATAGTTCTCTAGTCCTACCACCCAAACCAAGAGACAATTGTTGAGTCCATAAATACCGGACACCATGCTCAATCACAAACATAGGTCAATAGTACATATTACATCATAAAATACTACGCAACTACTAGTGAGTATTTGAACACTATGTTTCGTAACATATAATGTTATCAATGGTTACCTACCTTTGAGTATTCAATATTAGATACCCAAGAGTAGGTCGATGATTCTACCCACACAATACATCAATTTGCTGCCAATGATAATCTATATCATCCATAAACTTTCTATTTTAGTTCATAACTATCTTGTATCCAAATGGTGTACATATAAGTCTCACAACATACCCATGATTAACCTACATCAGGTTAGTCATACTCTAGTGATACTATGCCCAAGCTCATAAGTTCAGGTTTCAATTCAAGTATACGAGCAGGCCATTAATGCCTACTACCTAGCAGAATATCCCTTACAATTAACATGTATGCCTACTACCTAGCAGAATATCCCTTACAATTAACATGTATCTGATCCACACAATACTAACCTATAACTAACTTGCAATTACAATATTTAAGTAATCTTTTGTAACAAGTCCGACACAGAGACCTAACCACTTTCCTTTAAAGCGTAGGGATCAATTACTCAATTCATATAACTTAGTTATCTTAAATACTGACTCTACTGAGTCACAAACCCAATGGCTATTTGCTACTAAATAGTTGTAATATTCATCAATTGACATATAGTTATAAATAAATAAATATAAAAAAACATCTAGTTATTTCCACTCATAACTAGTACAATTCTACTCGTCATTCAGGTATACGAACATTTATCAATTGTTACAGCTTCACATAACTGGATTTCAGATACTATTTTCATATCTTATATTATCTATTAAAACCCCAATTTATTCACTGCCAATTATTCTCAAGACTTAATAAATTTAGCATAGGAATAATATTACTTAAATACTTTCCATGTCAGAACTAAATTATTCAGTTGACTTAACTATTAGTCAACTCCAATTTGACTCAGTAAAGTCAATTACAATTATCCCCTAATTAAATTACAAACATCGTAGTAGTTAATTACACTACACCATATAACTTATTTTACTCAAATTTGACTCCATAGAGTCAATTATTCAACGAATCAAATCCGAGAGCGTTAATAATTACAACTACATAACTTCCAAGTTATAATTGTCATTTGCAGTATCACCCTATATCATTCATATTGGCTATTCTACTGATTAAACAGAGTAATTATTTACTACGAACACGTATACCAATTACAAGCTCAAAACAATTAACAAGTACTCCTTCCGTTTTCAAATTATCGTCCACCTTTCCTTTTTCGTCCGTTCTTAATTCTTAAATAATTGTCTTTTTTCAAGACTTTCCCTTTTAAGAAAACTTTTTTATCATTTTACCCATACTTTTTCTACCTACTTTAATTATAACCACATACTCAAGGGCATTAAAGGAAACCACACATTTCATCAATATTATAATACAGTCAATTACTTTTTTTTAAACGGTGTGTCGGGTCAAAGTAGACAATCTTTTGAAAACGAAGGGAGAAGTATATTTTCTACCCGTTAACTAATATAACCCCACAAAACATCCTATGTAGCACATATTATTGCATACACAAGCAAACAAAGGGATTAGTAATATACCTCCTCCGAAAAATATCGGTGGAAATACAAAATATTAAAAGGGGGTAAATGGGCCCAACAAGCCCAATAGCCCAATTCTGTCCAATTAATTTCTGTCGGGGCTGATCTACAAGTCTAAAAATTACAAATAAGGTATGGTTAGAAAGCCCTTGAAGTTTAGTTTCTAACGCCCCAAACGGATCTCAATTCTGAGTTTTCTACACAAAACTGTGGCCAATTTACTAAAGGCTTGTTTCTGGCATGTGGGAATACGCGGTCCGAACTAAAAATCGAACTCCAGCACATGCAATGCCACACAAAACTCATTCCAAAACAATTCCAAGTTAAACATCACCAATAATTCTTGATAAAAAATATCAAAAATTCCGGGTGTTACAACGCACTTACCATATGACCCTTACTTTTGCTTCGTACTTTAATTTTGGGCCACATACACATGAGATTTAAAGGAAATAACATATGATATCAATATTGCTACGCAAGTCAATTACTATTCCTGAATCGGTGTGCCGGGTCATATAGGACAATAATTTTGGGACGAATGGAGCATTACATTAGTTGAATATTATATATCAGAGCTGTATGATTTATTGTCTCTGGATGCATCTGACTAAATAATTGATCATGAATGTCTGTTGTTGACTGGCAATTGGAACCAGTGATCAGGCAAAGATATACTAGAAATCTAGATATTTTCTTTACTTTTTGCCTGCCTCTAAGTGCATAAAAACATAATATCATGTAGTGTTGTTTCACCACATCCCTTGAAAGGCAGCCACCTAATCCATCGCAAAATTGGGCATTTGGCCTTTCATCTGCAAGGCCGGCATGAACACAAACAGACTAACACATTAGAAATGCTGAACCTAAAATGCATGCTTTAGATTTGTCCTAGAATTTTACTTTAAATGATGCAGTTCTTCATTAGTGGATTACCAACTTTTCTTTGTTCAAAGTTTCTCTAACTGTAGTAGAACTGATGCATCACATATGACACCCCTCTTCCAATTTTCTATTTTTGTAAGTTTTTCTCTTGTCATTTCAATGAGTGAACATTACACCTAATTCGATACAGAGAAGGAGAATTTGTGCTTATATGGATTTCCTAGTGAGCAATGGGAGGTCAATTTACCTGCTGAAGAGGTGCCTCCAGAACTTCCTGAACCTGCCTTAGGCATCAACTTTGCTAGGGATGGGATGCAAGAAAAGGATTGGTTATCTTTAGTCGCTGTCCATAGTGACGCTTGGTTGCTTTCAGTTGCCTTCTATTTTGGTGCAAGATTTGGTTTCGATAAAGCTGACAGGTAAATGTTGTTGACATGAATTTCTACCAAATGAAGAATATTGGATTATCTATGTTTTATTACTTGAGATTACACTAATTTGGTTCATTCTCTACTAAGTTATTGATTCTTGAGTTTCAAGAATTTTGCAGGAGTGTCTTTAAAGTATGTTCGTCATGCCACATTTAGGTGGAATTTGTTTAGCTGCATTGATTAATATTTTATCATTTCACGGCTTGAATATATTATTTTATGTAGATGCCTTTGAAGTACTTTCTTGGGATTGAAGTGACTTGATCCAAGATAGGATATTTCTGTCACAAAGAAATTATGTTCTTGATCTGCTTGAGGAAGCTGGATTGCTCGGATCAAAACCGTGTGACACTCGAGGGATTCTAATGAGAAGCTTGTAGTTGGTACAGAGAGATGTTTGAAGCTCCCGAGCAGTATCAAAGATTGGTTGGTAAGCTGAATTATCGCGTAGTTACTAGTTATCCACCAGGATATTGCGTTTCTTGTGAGTGTAGTTAGTCAATTCATGGCTAGTCCTACTATCACTCATTGGAATGAGTTGATTTTAATTGTTAAATATCTGAAAGGGGTGCGTGATAGGGGTATTGTGTCACAGATTATGGGCTTATGTACGTAGAGATGTTTTCTGATGCTGATTGGGCTGGGTCACTAGAATATATACTGCAGGATACTGTGTATTTGTGGGTGGCCATTTAATTTATTGGAGGAGCAAGGAGCAAGAAACAAAGTGTGGTGGCCAGGTCGAGTGGAGAGTTTTGAGTATTGCGCTATGGCTTAGATGACATGTGAACTTGTGTGGATACAACATTTGATGAAGGAGGTTGGCTTTGAGATTGCATTGCCAATGAAGATGTGATGTGATAATCAAGCATCCATGTATAACTTGACAAATCCGGTTTTCCAGGAGAGAGCTAAGCGTATTTAGGTTGATTGTCATTTTGTTCCAGAAAAAAAATTCTACAAAGGCTAGTTTCTACCTCTTATGTGCGCATGGGAGAACAGCTTACCGATTTGTTGACTAAGAGTCTTAGCTGGATGAGAGTGGATTATATTAACAATCTGGGCATGAAAAATTTCTATACTCCAGCTTGAGGGGTAGTGCTAGTATATTGTGGGGTATTTAGGTAATATACCTATGTCAGATTGAAAAGTGTCAGATACATAAAATTATACTAAGACCTCTTTTTCCCTTCACCTCTGTCTCTCTACTAATCAATCTTTCTGTGTGTTAGTTTCTGATTTCACAGTCAATCCGGGTTACCTGATCTGTTATGCAATCATCAGTGAGACCGTCATATCTGCTTTACTGTTAAGAAGTATGCGATATGCTGCTCATTTCTCGTTGAACGTCATGTAGTTTCTCTTTTAGCATAGCTGAGTGATCACCTACGAGTCACATCCACTGCAAGTGTCGAGATGATCCATAGTACTATCATGGAGTTGCTTTTAAAACACCAGGAGGTTTTGGAAACCCATTTAGGTCTGTCAGCTGGCTTCAACTTAGTATAGGGCTGGATGACATCGGAAGTGTGGTTGAGGGGCTGCAAATATATTGCTATCCTAGGAATAACAGCAAGGAAGCTAGACATGCTGCTGTTTTGGCTGTTTAAAACTGCAGAAGGGTTAATAACTGTTCCTTTGAGAATTTTGTGGATGTCTTTGTAATTTTTTCAAAGAACTCATTGTTTGGAAAATGAACCTGACAAGTATATATATCTCAAAGGTAAGCATTTTGTAGCTAAGGCTCTTTGCTTGATGAAAGTCCTGAAATGGCATGTTTCTGACTGACCATTGGTTGATCCTCGAAAAAAGAAGCTCACCGCTCCCACTTAAGGTACATAGAAGTGAGATGGCATCCTAGTTCTCGCTGTTGGACTCTTGCTACGAATTTCAATGTAGTATCTCTCTCCTTCCCCATATTGCTTACGATTAAGAACAAATGGAGACTGTCAGTCATAGTCTAGGTGTGTGACTGTATCCTTTTCATCTGTAACCAAGAGTGATATTCTGTCATGAGTGTCAACCGTCCATTTACTATGGGCATACTGTAGTATTGTTCATGTAATTTATTGAATAGAATAGGAACTGTAGTTTGTTGAGGACAATTCAATCTTGTATAATGATGGTTGAAGTCAGGATTGAACAAATATTAAGGTCGAAAATCCACGAGCTCCATGGTGGGAGAAAAAGAGGAGATTGAGAAAGAAGGGGATAACTGAATAACTAATAACTGAGAAAGTGGTGAAGGGATCATGTTTTTCTGTATAGTAACGGCTGGTTCATAGTTAAGGTCACATTTTTTAGTAAACTAAAGTCATCATATAGCAAGGCATATTTATTTAAATATTTTCTCTATGAATCAAAACATAAGTTGAAGATTCTAGAACTTCAACGTGATGTAACATAGGATGCTTCGATAGACAGTAAACACATATAACCAGTGGAGAATATTGTTTGTCGCAAGTCAGTAAGTTCCACTAATTAAGATAGGTGTATAGTGGCTTGTATCTAGTATGTAAAGAATATCAAACAAAGGGAGATAGTTAAGCTATCTTCAGGGTCGTCAAAGGTTAGTTTCCCCCATTGTCTTCTTTTTAAGGTGGTTGGGGGAGAGAAGAGGGCGTGCGGGAGGCTGCTTCTGTAATTTGTTTTTTGTCTTTGTGCTCGATTACCTAGGTAAAGGGCCAAGTCCTTTGAGGGTTTTCGAGATGTGGTCACAGATATGCGAGCATAGATAAGTTTGAGCGCAGACGCGGCCAAATTCAATGGGTTCTGGAATTGGGCGCAGTCGTGGAGTTGGCACGAGCACGTGGCAGTGTGCACGCGAGCGCGGAGTGGCAACAGGAGATATGGGTTTTTGGTGCGGTCGCACGATAGACATGGGCACGAGCACACCCGACGACTTTCCTGATTATTTTTTTCGGTTTCCTTATTTTGATGTATTTAGGTTTTGGTATTGTATCATTTATATAATTGTAACCCTAAAATGTGATTAAGAGAGGCAATAACATATACAAGAGTCTGATGACCCCAAATTCTCTCGTCTTCTTCAATTCTCTTTGCTATCAATTGCTTTGTGTTTGGTTAATTGTTTGCGTGCTTCCACCTGTGCTATGAAAGTGGATATAACAGAATGTCAAAAACTGATTCATGCAATCAACCTCAAGTGGTTGGGCAAAGGTTGAGTTGGTTTATGTCTCAAACTAGGAGCAGCAACACTATTTTAAAATCAGTTATAGGCAGCTCTTATAGTAAAAAAATGTCGGGCTTGTTTGGTAGTCGGACAAGGATAAGCAGTATTATTAATCTCAGTACTATTAGTACCCTCGCTATTAATCCTCACTTGTATATCGGGGGTAGTTTTGAGATTACAAATGTTAATCCCAATTTTTTTTAGTGAGGGCGCTAATAATACCACCCTCTCCCTTGGTATTAATAGTGAGGGGATAATGACTTTATCTGGATAACTCGTGCTGTTAGTCCCGACCACCTATTGCGTACCAAACATCAGACAACTCGGCTTATTAATCCTATCTGGCATTAATTCTGGCTACCAAACGGCACCGTAGTGTTTTATCAGTCCTGAGCTAGGGCTTCACAAAGTGTGAGGTCTCAGGTTCGTTTCATCTCTTCCCACGCCCCCTTAGGAGGAAAAAAAACCATGATCCTTAAATAACGATTAGGGCTGGTGATTGAGTGGGTCAGGTCGAAATGGGTAATTGGTCGAAGTGGGTTGTGACCCATTACAACTCAAATATTAAATGGGTCTAAATGGGGCGGCCTGTTCTAACCCCATTTTCCGTCCAAAAACATGCATTCATATAGCACAAAAACAGCAAATCGAAATGGGTAACGGGCCTGACCTGCTTTAACGCGAGCCATTAATTTTTTGGGTCGAAACGGGACCCATGTCGACCCCAAAAAATAACGGGTCGGTTGGATACTTTTCAAGCTGGGTTGAGTGGGTTTTGAGTTGTAATTGCCGGGCCTTATAACGATGATCCTTGATGCGAGGCAACTCAGTATTTTTTTTTCTTTTTCCCTTTGTATCTTTGTAGAATTATTTGCTTTGTCTTAGTGCTTTAATTTTGTGATACAGGAAGCGGCTTTTCAATATGATAAATGATCTCCCAACAATCTTTGAAGTTGTGAGTGGTATGGTGAAGAAACAGCTAAAGGATAAATCTGCAGTCTCAAATCATAGTAGCACCAAAGTGAAGTCGAACTCAAAAGTGGTAAAGGGTCTTTTGTCCCTATTTTAATTGATTATTTTATTTCCCTAGACGCTTATTGATTCAAGTCGACAAGTTTGATACTACCTGTTGCCCCAAACTTGAAACGTGGTTTTGGGGTTGGATCTTAATATGGCATGGATGCAAGTACACTTGCAGCATCTATGCTGTGGTGGGAGTCTTTGGGTTCCTGTGCTTTTTAAATCTCCCTCCTTCTAGTTTAGTCCTACATTCTACCTTGGAAAGTGTCTTTAAGAGCCCTACTTAATAACCCAAGCTTATTAGTTTTTTTTTTTGCAAAGTTATCCTGTTTGGCTAAAGATTTGCATTTGTTTTACCCTTAAAAAGTTGGATTGGTGGGCTCTTTTAGCGCAATGGAAGGGAGGGAGTATATGAATATTTATAGTATATAAGTAATAACTTCAATTTTTGAATTTGGCGAGTTTTGTAATTTGGCCAGTCAGTGGTCTCGGGACGAGGCAGTGTCTGCATCCCTATTGGTTTGTAATTGTTGTTAGTATTTGCTGACAAGCAGTGGGAATCTGAACCCCAGGGAAAGTTTTCCAAACCACCACTGCAAGTTGAAGAAGAGGGGCTGGAGGAGGATGAGGAAGACGAGCATGGGGAAACCTTGTGTGGAGCATGTGGAGAAAATTATGCATCTGACGAATTCTGGATATGCTGTGATATATGTGAAAAGTGGTTCCATGGCAAGTGTGTGAAGATCACTCCGGCTAGAGCAGAGCATATCAAGCAATACAAGTGCCCATCTTGCAGCAACAAGAGAGCTCGACCTTGATGTGTTTGTTTAGGTTAATCTCCTTAGTTCCGTAGTTTTGATAGGCTCTGCTAACTGCCATGCTGTTACCTGTTACTGTTAGGTTCTTTCTTTGTTTAAGTGGCCATATCTCGCTGCTTATGTTGTTTAGGGTCATTGTATACCATTAATTTGTAATTTCACTCGCATCTCCATCTTAATCAAAATTAGACAGTGGGAATATCATCTCTGAAAGCTGAATGGAATACCATAAACCTGAGTCTCAAAAAACAAAAAATATTATTCCAACTGTGCTATGCAATGCTCCCTCCATTCAGTCTATATATATATATATATTATCCTTGCAAAAAGTAGTAAAAATTCCACTAACGTATAAGCCGCTTTAACTTCGCTTGGCACATCAACATCAACATCTGCATCAGAAATGTCATTATCATGAGGAAAACAGAAGACCGTGTACATCCTAAATCCTAATGCGTGGCTGGCTGGGAAAGGCAAATTACATTTACCCCCATATAGGAAAATATGCTTGTACTTGAGATTTCAATTTTCTATTTAATTTTTACTTTTAAATAAAAAGTGAGGATTTTATTTTTGGCGGTACTCATTTGTTTAAACGCAATTATATTCTATAACGAAACACTAGTTTCATAATCCAACTATTTAATTACAATATGTTAATGATGAGAAAGGGAACACTAATAATACTCCATTTGTGGATAACACACTTTGCCATATATATATATAAGATAAAATTACAACATAATATTTGTAAACATTAGGTATGATGTATGAACAAAACTTGGAATAAGTTACATTGATCAGGACACAACACTGGGCAATCCCCATTGAAACAAGGAAGAAACCTTCAATTCTGCATTCACGCTGATGAAAAACCTTCTTGATTCTTAGCTGATAGCCGTTTCAAAAACTCGTATGTTGTGATCATTGTCGTAGCCGACATAGACATTGAAGCGCACCTAGGTCCCAACCCTCTGTAACAAGCCGTCCATCCTCCTTCCTTTACCAAATTCCTCACCGTTTGACCTATTGTTGGACCCTTGCGCCCGTTTTCATCCCCATCAAGAACCTGCATTCTCGTCTTTATTGTATCCATTGGCATTGTAATCAATGCCGACACCCCCCCTGCCATGGCTGCACTAACACCTTGAACTGCCATTACTGTCTTAGAATCAGGCCTAAACGTACTTCCACCATTTTCACTGCTCTCATCATCTTTCTTACAAATATAAGTTCCAAACCCACCCCAAACTAGACTCTGAGCTACCGAGTAAGATGCCCACCAAACTGCATTGGACGGTGCATACGTCAATATCGACATACCAAAACCTCTGTAAAGACCTCTAGGCCCATCCGTATTGAGAATCTTCCGAAAGGCATCGATCCCACCAAGATATTTACAAGGTGATGCGCTGGGAATTTTCGGGTTGTGATTCCCCTGCACCATGAGCCGTTGGCTGATGACATCAATTGGAGTCCAGACAAGCTGTGCAGCCATTGCAGCACTTAAACCAGCAGCAGCATTAGCAATTGCGGCCGCTGTAGGCTCCGGAAATCCTAACCTAATCGTGGCAGTTCCTACATTACTTTTAGTAACCTCGAGCGCAGTCATGTAAAGTGTCCGCGCTGGGATAGTTCCCATCAAGGAAGTCCCGAATCCTCTGTAAAGACCACGAAAACCCTCGTATTTAAGAATCGAAAAGGCAGTCTTAATGCAAGAGATTTGGGACAGAGAAACTTGTTGCCTAGTTTTCAAAACCACTACAGGATAAAGCGCAGCGGAAACTCCGGAAAAAAGCGCGGCACCGAGGACGAAAAACTTTGACTTGTCAAGCATCTGCCAATCGATATCCGCCGGTAAATGAACTTCCTCCGCCGAATCTTCTTCAGCCGCACTTAAACTCATTGCCAGACCCTTTTTTTAGTTCCTTATACAGCAATCCTTTCAAACTGTACAAAAATCGAAAACCCTAATGCCTAATTTCAAAACTGTACAATCGCGGTAACACGATTTTCATCAACAGAGTCGGATTAAATCTAAAATTGAAGATGGAAAAAAAAAAAATATATATATATATATACACAAAAAGTCAAACGTGTAGTGGGTGTTTAACTTTAATCTTCTTGCGGAGCCATATTTTGGATCGAACGTGGGTCACAGCATACGGATCTAACATTTCGAGATAGTTCTTACCAGCGATGCAATCATCTTCTACGTCGCCGTCGACCGATAGATCTCGGAGCGGCGATCGGGAGATAGAGAGTAGAAGAACCGGTTCAAATCTACAAATTTAGAAAGTAGGAAAGCATGAAAATTAAAGATTTTACACGTACAAAAGGGAGACAAGGAGAGAGAGAGAGAGAGAGAAGGGAACGGCGAAAGAATCGGTATATACAGTTTGTAGAAAAGGAGAGAGAGGGACGGGACTGAGGGTTGAAAATTGAAATGGAAGGAAGGAAGCGGACGACCGAAATGAAATACGGTAGGAAGGAATAGGATCAGTCGGAGTTGGTTAGGTTAAAACTTAAAAGGAAGGAGATAAATAATTCGGAACTATACACGGCTGTGATTTGAAGATCTGCCAAATGTAAATGTGGGAAATTTTGAGTGTGACCTAATATGTACACATTTAGTCATTTACCTATATATATATATATATATATATATATATATATATATATATATAAAAGAACTTTTCTGATTAACCATGAATAAGGTTTATGAATACAATATTTCAATTAATATTTTCATATTTACATATTTATATTCTTGAGGATGTAAATATATTTTAGTTATTATTATTTTTCTTTTTAAAAACTAGTTTTATTAGACTTAGTTATTCCATCTTCTTTTAATTTTTTATTGGATGAGACTAACTACACCAAAAAAATTCACTATCTAAATCTTATTTTCTACAAGATACAACATATAAGGTATAATACCTCAATACAATAAATATAATATAAGAAATGAGTTTTGAGATGTGCTTAGTCTCCACTTTTTTATTATTATATATTAAGTTTGTTAGTGGTGAAACGCAAGCCACTTATGATCAAATTGGTTCTTAACTAAATTCTATTAGTTAGCATCTTTCTTTCTAAAAAATTATGTTTGTTTGATTTCTATAATCTTATCGTTTTTACTATCAACTTAGTGTTGATTAAGTCATTGAACCAACTCATGATGATAACTTGATCAGTTCTAGCCTTAAAATTTTACTAATTCATAAGTACATTTATTACATGGAATTTCCGAAAATTAAAATGAAGAATATTATCATATGCAGAAGTGCAAATAGTTTGAACAACTTTGTGGATTGAGTTTTGGTAGAAATGGAAGTGTGGGGCCGGGGGAGGATAGAATAGAAAGGAGTCATTCGCCCATAGTAGACCGTGTTGGGCCCGATAATACTATCAATACAACTTTTTTTTTTTTTTTTTTGAATATTTGTGGTCGTTCCATTTTTTTAAAAAATTTTAATTGATACAGTTTTAATTTTTTTTTCCGAATAATTACAAGCTGGTACATTTTTTCAAATCAATCCAGTCATTTTTTAGACATATCTTTTAGGTACATTTTTGGAGTAAAAATACATCACTACCCCCAATTATCGTGCTGATCATCTTCCCCCAATTAACATCATTCCGTCTTCAATTCATTACCAAGATTTGATGAACGGGCAATGTTTGCGAGTGAGTGTTCGGAAAACGTGCCGTTGGATTTCATGAGGGAATCTAGCCATCTAGGGTGCCTGCGTCCATGTACTCCATAAGTATGGCGATGTCGCCATCGGGCTTCTCGAATATTTCGTGGCAGTGGACGACGAACGGGGAGTCGGTGCGGCGGAGGATCTCCATTTCACGAAAAATCTGACGGCGCATCATCGGATCACTATCGCCGTTGACCATTTTGAGAAATATATATATATAAGCAGTCTATCGGAGTCTGGAGAAGTGGAGGAAGACAGACGGTCAGCGACTCTTCCGATTCCTTCGTCCAATTAATCAGGAAGGGCCCTGATTGAGAACCGGACCCATTTTTCTGAGCTTTAAATATTGAATTAGTATATATGGAATAATGTAATCTGTGAAGATGGCCCGGCAGAGTGGCTGGTCAAAAAGGGTACTTCAAGAATATTTTGTTATTTATTATGAGTTTTGATTTTAAATTTTGAAGGTTCTGATGCCAGGCATCAGGTTGATTTCTGATGCCTGACATCAGGTTGATTTTTGACATCAGATTGATTTCTGATGCTTGGCATCAGGTTGATTTTAGCATCAGGTTAATTTCTGATGCCTGGCATCAGGTTGATTTCTGATGCCTGGCATCAGATTGATTTTTTGGCATCAGAGTTTTCATTAATGACATTTTTGTCATTTGGCAAGCAATTTGTAGTTTTATGAAATGTGCAAAAAATTAATGGTCCTAGATGAAAACATGTTTTCAAAATTGTACCCACTTGAAATTCCCCTTTTTTTTTTCAAGGGTGATAATTAGGCCGGTCTTATAAAATGAAATTATAATCTAAATTTTTTTTCATTTTTGTTTTCAACTGCTAAAATACACTATTGATGATGAAATGACCAAATAACCTTAATGAACAACAAACGCACACACAAAAGCCCACGATCAAACTTCAGCATCCCAAAACTAAAGAAAGTAAGCGATGCCTAATTAAATAACACCGAGACATGATTGGAAACAAAGTCTAATTAAGTAACACCGATGCAGGATTGAAAAAATAAATTGAATTATGCCACCATAATAAAGAAACGAAGCCTAATTAAGCAACACCGATGAAGGATTAGAAGAAACGATGGCTTATTAATTAACAATGAGGCAAGATTGGAAAAAGAGATGCTTAATTATTTATATCCCGCGATACAAAAAACATATTGAAGTCTGCCATCATATTAAAGAAACGATGCCTAATTAAGTAACACCGAGACATAATTGAAAAAATAAATTGAAGTCTGCCACCACATGAAAGCAACGACGCCTAATTAAGTAACACCGAGGCGTGATTGTAAAGAACGACGACTAATTAAGTAATACCAAAACATGATTGGAAGAAACGATGCATAATTAACTAACACCGAGGTAGGATTAGAAGCAACGATGCCTAATTATTTATATACCGTGATACAAAAAACAAATTGAAGTCTGTCATCTTATTAAAGAAACGACACCTAATTAAGTAACACCCAAGTAAGATTTGAAGAAACAACACCTAATTAAGTAACATTTAGGCATAATTGGAAAAATAAATTGAAGTCTGCCACCATATGAAAGAAACGATCCCTAATTAAATAAAACTGAGGCAGGATTGGAAGAAATAATGACTAATTAAAAATCATCGAGGCATGATTGGAAGAAACGATGCCTAATTAAAAAACATCAATACATGATTGGAAGAAACGATGCCTAATTTTTGAAAGTTAACACCAGCATACAATTTTTAAATTAATAAACACGTGTATTTTTAAACCGAGGCAGAATAGAAAAATTTGAAGTCTAATTAAATAACACTGGTGCTTAATGAAGGAGGAATGAAGAAACCGAGTTGTAAGAATGATTCTTTCGAATTGGAGGCAAATAGATTGTTGGAAAATTAATTACGATTGTTGTTGTTGTTGATGCTCCTTTTTAAAAGTGGTGCTAAACAGAGCATTCAATGGCTAATCCGAAAGTTTCTCGAGTTGCTTATCTAATTGAAAACGATTGAGCGGTTGAATTTCAGAAAAAAAGATATTTAACAAAAAATATTATTAAAATAGACTTTAACGGTTGAATTAAAAACGAGGGTAGTGCAATGGTTATAATTTCAGAACAGTATATCGACCCACAATTATTCTTTTTTTTAAAAACCCGAAAATGACACTTTTGAGGTCAAAAAGACTACGATACCCTTAATGAGCATGAGACACACTAAGGGAATGAATTTCGGTGCATTGCAATTTTATTGTATTAATTCATCAATTTTATTACATTAATTTTTGCACCGCAGTTCAATAGTTTAATTGTCTAGTTTTAATGCACCGCGATTCATTAATTTTATTGCATTAATTTTTACATAGTGGTTCAATAGTTTAATTGTCGAGTCTAATTGCACCACGGTATCAACTTTTATGTATCACGATGAATTAATTTTTGAACCACGATACATATACCTAATTCATATTGCATCGCGGTATAAACTTTTATGTACCGCGTTAAATTAATTTTTGAACTGCGATACATAAAATATTATCCAAATCATTTGTGCACCGTGATACAAAATTATAATAAACCAAATCGTGTCTTCCACCTTCTTCTTCTTCTATCTCCTCCGTCGTAAGTTTTCTTCTTCCTTTTCCTCCCTCGCATTCGTCCTACTGAAAAATTCTTCAACCCAATACAAAACTATTGCAATTTTGGCAGAGCTATTGAAGGAGACCATGACATTTTCGGAACAATATTTCGAAAAGTGGTCTTTTGCGGTTGAAAAAAAAAGGTGGACTTTTGGGGTTAGAAACTTTATAAAAGGGACTGGCCATAATTTCACCCAATTTTTTTAGAGATCATTTAAAAAGTTTCAATTCGAATGACCATCCTCTAAATTTGAGATATTATTTAGGCCTCGTTTGGTGCAACATTTTGAAAACGCAGCTTTTTCAATACGCAACGTTTTTAAAACACAGTTTTGTTCTTATAAACACATTTGAGAAACTATTTCAAAACGCTATTTTCATAAGCATAGTATTTGTAAATACAAAATATATTTTTAAAACGCTACATATTTTACAAACACTACGTTTTAAAACGCTACGTTGAAACACTTTAAAAGAGAAAGTGTTGCATTTTTTGTCAGCGTTTTGGTCAAAATGTTCTACCAAACAAACACTTAACTAACAAACCTAACTATCAATATATTCTCTTTTTTTAATTTTATTTTCCTACCGCAATCGGAATAAAATATATATATATATACTTTATGTCTAGTTATTTTATCCGACATTTTGTAATCAATACTAAGTTCAGGATTGTTTTTTTTTTTTTTGAAAATACACTTATATTGGATTATGATAAAATATGACTTCGATTTATCTTATTTATTGTATGATATGCCCGGCCTAAACCCGGTCACGAGCAAGACACAAGCTATCATCACGTGCCGGTCACGAGCACAATGGATATGGGGCCCACAGCCCTAGCGAGCAAAGTAATGGAAGCATCAAGCAGTGAGCAGTGTAACTCCCGTCCAAGTCTGGCCGGGCATTAGGGTGAGCATGAGCATGCAGAGCCCGCTATACATAGTGCCGGGCTTTAGATATGTTCGATGCCCGGGCTCGGCACACCCTTCAAGTTCTAATGCCCATCTAAGCCCGGCCCGGCCCATCATCACATTATGTTTTAAAATTATAAATATATCATAATTAATTAATTATATCATTACAATAACAAAAAAGAACATTTGTTACTGCTACATGCCTACCTTCGTTAATTATATTATTATATAGTGACTAGTCAATTATAATATTATATTATTATATAGTGATTAAGTGATATACCAAATTACCAATACAAATAGCCAAAACTCAAACAAAAGGCAAAGTAAAACTCAAACCCTAAACAAGAAAACATAAAACAAATTGACTGCTACCTGCCTTCCTTCGTTCCTTCGATACCTCTACCTGTCTCCAACGTTCATTCCTTCGGCTCTATTAGTCTATTATATAATTACATAATACATAATGTAATTTTTGTGTATAGTTACAGTTTGGATTTGGAGGAACTAGGTGAGTAGGTGTCATGGTTCAGGTTCAGTTGCCAAGACTTTTAAAATTAATTATGTGTAATTTAAAAAACATGAAAATCAATCGGAGAGCCCATCTAAGCCCGCACTGCTCAATGCCCGTTCGACCGATGCCCGTGGGCTTGTTTACGATCTTGGGCTTTTTAAAATGATGCCCGCCATATGGGCCTATCTGGCATTACCAATGCCCGCGGGCTTAGGACCTCACACCCCTAGGGCATAGGCTTTGCTGTCAATACCCTGACACCACACTCATACCTAAGCAAAGGAACCAGATTCATCTCGTTTAAACTTGGTCGGGCATCGGCCGCCCGGCCTAGGCCGCCTTGAATCTACATCAAGTTCCAAGACATATTGAATAGCCGGGAGCCCCTCGCCGGGGTACTCATCGAGCCGGAAGCACCGGAGGCTTGCTCTCCAAGACAAGTCAAAGGTTTCCATATTTGAGCAGGGCACTTATCTTATTTGCTCCTACATCTACGCGGCCAGCCGCCTATCATGCCTAAAATCAAAGGATTCTCTCCTTGATTGATTATGTAACTATGGAAACTGAATCCTAGACGGATTCAACCACATTGGGGACCTATAAATACCCCTCCATAAGTCATTAACAAGGTACGCACACTTTCTTGAGCCTCGACACTCTGTCAATTCACTTTTTGACATTCACACTCGATACTTACTCTCACGCGGGAGGGGTTTCGCGAGGCCGTGCCTTGCACTTCCACTCAGGTTTCTTGTGATCTTAAACAGGCTCAAGGAAGGTGATTCAAGCCCAGATATCCTACCTAACTCATGGACGGCCCAAGCTGTGATTTTGACGCATCAGTTTGGTTCCGTTGCCGGGAACGAAGTTCTAACGCTTCTTTCAAGTTTCTCCGGTGTAAATCTTCAAAAACCTCTTCATTGTAATGGCTGGAAAAGGTAGCAAGCATCATGCCACCGTCAGCAACCAACAGGCTGGAAACAATAACCCCCCACCGTTGGTTGATCTGCCACAGAGGGCACCGCAGAGGGTGCAAACTAGAAACCAAAGGGTGGCTGCTGGGCCTGTGACCCATGGCAATGAGGTGCCGTATGTGAAAGAGCAGCTCTCCCAAAATGTCAGTCAAAGTCGTGCCAGCCAACGTGATGCTAGGGAGGTTATAAATGAGAAGCGCGATGCTCGCACCCAAGATCTCAGAATACAGCTAAACCACCAACGGGAAAATGGCCAGGACAGCCACATGAGCTTGCCCGGGCAAAACCAAGACCAACAGGTTGCTGCCTTGCAGGTCCAGGCGGAGTACTACAACAAGATGTACGCCCTTAACCAGCAACTACTCGCTTTGGGCCACGCCCGTACGGTTGCGAGATCTTATGCTTGCCGGCTCATAACCCCCTTGTTGGGGGACGGCCATGCCTCCCAACACTTGCCCGCTCTAAGCAGACGGATCCCATCCATCGTTCTCACGCATCGGAGAAGGTAGAGATGGTGAAACAAGCGGATGACCGAGGCGGCATACGACCGCCATAATTTCTCCCATAGACACTATCACCGACAAGAATACCGTGCTCGGGAGGAGAGCAATGGCCGACGTAGGGCCCGTGAATGCGTAGAGGCGGATGCGCAACGGCCAAAATACAAAGCTCGCGTCACACAGGAGGTCGGATCCTCTTATGAGCCCACTTTTTGCCCTCGAATGCGTGGCTATCAATCAGACCCCGCCCACTCTTCTAGACTCATAGTGGATGCGGAAAGACGGCTATCCGAGAGAATGAAGGCCATGAAAAGAGATATGGCCAAGAAAATGGCTAATCTAGCAGTGGCCAAGCCCGGCTATAGGGCCACCAAGCCGCTGGAGGGCAGCCCGTTTACTCCAGAGATCAAAAATGCGCCACCTGCGCAAGGGGTCATCTTCCCGCAGTTCGACAAGTTTTTCGGGAAGACGCGGGCAAGCGATTGGCTCCGATCATTTGAGGCACAGATTCGGATGGTCAATGTTGAGGCCTTGAAGATGCGGGCATTCGAGGGAGCTCTTCAGGGAAAGGCACATGCCTGGTTGGGCAGAGTTCCCCGAGGTTCGATTGATAGCTGGGCAACACTCAGGGAAAAGTTCTTAGAAGAATTCGGCACTGCAGGCCTAACCCCCAAGAATCGTTTCGACCTTGCCAAAATTAAGCAAGGTGACAATGAGTCTTACAACAGCTACTTGAAGAGATTCGAGGAGATGCTTAATCAGGTGACCGCGACCAGTAACCCTGAGATCACTTTTTGTTATCTCAACAACATGAGGGCAGGGCCACTGAAGACAATGCTAGCAATGAACCCAGGGGCTTCCAAAGCAGAGCTGCTAGCGAATTCACATCTCTTCTGCTCGACTGAGAGCGTCAAGGCCGACAAAGCCAAAAATAAAGACAAGGCTCAGGGCAGCACGGCCACGCCAGCTGACCAGAGCCCGGAGGGCTACCACCGCTCGAACAGAGATAGGAAGAGAACAACCACCCCCGGGCAAAGATTCAGGGAGGCTTAGTTCACCCCGCTAAACATTACGCGGGAAGAGATCATGTTCCAGGTAGGGGACGCGCTGCCTGTCCCAAACCCACTCGATCCCGAGCTCGCCCACACTCGGGACAACACAAAGTATTGTGATTACCACCATGGTAATGGCCACACCACTGAAGAATGCATTGTGTTGAAGCGAGAAATTCAGAAGCTGATCAACACGGGCAAGTTGGACCGCTTTAAAAGGGATCAGGGCGCGGGACACAATGCCAACAACGACCAAGGAAGATCCCCAAGAGGAAGAGGTGGCCAGGCCCCTCAGATTCGAAGGGTGATAAATATGATTCAAGAGGAGCTTCCATCAAGCACACAGCTCGAGAAACACATCTATTCCTTGTCCAAGGCCATCAACACACTGATACGCGAGAAAGCGAGCATCTGCTTTACCCGCAGCGAGTTGGCAAGCACCCCCTTGGCATCCGAGCAACCGCTGGTTATTTCCTGTTTGGTGAACAACAGGCAAGTTCACAGGGTCCTACTCGACACTGGGGCGTGCAGAGACATCATGTACTATTCTTGCTTCAAGGGATTGGAACTGCCAGACGCTAGCCTCAAGCCTTATCTGGGAAAGCTTGAGGGATTCACCAATCACCAAGTGAGCGTTAAGGGTACTATCGAGCTGGAGGTATTCATGGGTGATGGGGCTCAAACCCGGATAGAGATGATCACGTTCTTAGTGATCGACCTAAAATCAGTGTACAACTGTATTTTGGGCGCTCCAGCAATGGCTAAATTCCAGATGGTCACCTCCATCCCCCATCAGAAGGCTAAGTTCTACACTGAGAATGGAGTGGGCATCCTTAATAGTAAGCCCCGGGCAATGTGGGAGTATGTCCGGGAATCCCAGCGGAAGAAACAGAGACTGATCGTGGACATTCCCGACTGCATCAGGGCCCGAAACCGATCGTGGACCCGATCGGTAAGCAACACGCTTTTTTAGCCTCTGTCCCCATAAGCAACATCGAGCTCGGGGAAACTTCTGAAGCCGCTGATCCCATGGAGATAGAGGTTCCCGAGCAAGCCCCGGCTCCAGAACCCTCCAGGCGTAAGTCTAAGCGCCCCGAGTCACAAGATATTGAGATGGACACCCTGCAAGTCCGCGACGAGCCTGATATTCAACCAAAGGGCGAGCTGGAAGAGGTTGTTATCAATCTTGCATACCTCGAGCAAAAAATCAAAATCGGAAAGGTCATGCCTCCTGAAGCTCGGGAAAGATTGATTAAGCTACTAAAAAATAGTCTGGATGTGTTCGCCTGGACAGTCAAGGACATGCAGGGTATTAGTGAGAATATTGCCCGCCACGGCCTGAACGTAGATCCTACTTTTCGGCCTATCCAGCAGCGGCCAAGGCAATACTAGCCTGAGAAAAACGCGGCTATCAAAGCAGAGGCCGAGAAGCTCCTGAATGTAGACATCATCGAGGAGATTCAGTACCCGACCTGGCTGGCAAATATGGTAATGGTCAAGAAGGCCAACGACAAATGGCGGATGTGTGTGGACTTCACAAGCCTCAACAAAGCCTGCCCGAAAGACTGCTACCCATTGCCCCGCATAGATGTGCTCGTCGACTCCATAGCCGGGTTTGAAATGCTCAGTTTCCTGGACGCATACTCAGGATATCACCAGGTCAGAATGAACGAGCAAGATAAGGCGAAGACAGCCTTCTGGGCAGCGGGGGGCCTCTACTGTTACAAAATGATGCCTTTCGGGTTGAAGAATGCAGGGGCCACTTATCAACGCATGGTCAACAAAGTCTTCGGCTCTCTGCTCGGCAGAAACATGGAAGCCTACATAGATGACATGGTCATCAAGACAAAGGGCCGCGACCACACTCTTGACCTGGCAGAAACGTTTGCCAATCTGCGCAAACACAACATGAAGCTGAACCCGAGCAAGTGCGCCTTCGGGGTCCGAGCAGGAAAGTTTCTTGGGTTCATGGTCAACCAGCGCGGTATAGAGGCTAACCCGGAGAAGATACAAGCCTTACTCAACATGGAGCAGCCCTACTGCATTAAACACATCCAGCAGTTAAACGACAGGGTCATTGCCTTGGGTCGCTTCATCTCCCAGTCAGCGGAAAAGTGCCTCCCTTTCTTCAAGGTTCTGCGCGGCAACAAGGGTTTTGAGTGGAATGCAGACTATGCCAAGGCCCTCGAGCAGCTCAGGGAATATCTTGGCAAACCACCTCTCCTCAGCAGCCCCGTGCCCGGTGAGCCTTTATATGTATATCTAGCAGCCACAGACCAGGTCGTGGCTGCTGTTTTAGTTAGGGAGGAATAAGATTATTCAAAAACCTGTGTACTATGTATCTAAGGCCCTCAGTCCTGTTGAGGGTCATTATTTTAATGTAGAAAAATATTCCTACTCGCTTGTCATTGCTGCCCGAAAATTAAGGGCTTATTTTTCTGCACATGTAATCATAGTATACACAGACGCACCACTACGCAAAGTCCTTTATAAGCCTGACACATCAGGCAGACTGCTCAACTGGTCAATCGAGCTCACAGAGTTCCACATAGACTACTTGCCCAGGCGAGCAATCAAAGCCCAAGCTTTAGCTGATTTCTTGGTTGAAACAAGCTTCACTCAGCAGGAGGATCCTGAGGCCCAGCGGCCAACAGAGACCGAGCAAAGACAGTTGCCACAACCACGGCCAGCCTACTGTTGGGATCTTTACGTGGATGGGGTATCGAGTAAAGTTCGGGAGCGGAGCTGGCATCCTTCTCATAGCTCCCGACGAGATCACAGAGTTCGAGCTAGCACTCCGGTTGAAGTTCCCCACCTCAAACAACGTCGCCGAGTATGAAGCGATGATTGTTGGTCTTGAGCTCGCGGCTGACATGGGCGTAGAAGCGGTCATAGTGTACTCGGATTCACAACTGGTAGTGAACCAAGTCCAGGGGGAATATATGGTGCATCACCCTACCCTGGTCAAATACTGCGAGCTTGTCAAGGAAATCTTGAAGAATTTCAAGTTTTGGGAGATCATCAGAATTGATCGAGCAGACAACATGCGAGCAGATTACTTGTCCAAGATCGTTGAGGCAAACCTGGCACTGCTAAATCCCTCAGTAATGATTGAGCACCTGGAAACCCCAGCCATCGACAGGCCAACAGTCATGGAGATCGAGCCACAAGTTGGATTGATGACTACAAAGATTAAATCGAGCAGGGAATTCTGCCCGCAGACAAAGTCAAAGCCACAACAGTCCGGAGCCAAGCCTGTCGTTACTCGGTAGTAGGGAGAATCATGTACAAGCGATCTAAGGTAAGACCTATGCTTCGTTGTATACCCCCCAGAATTAACCGAGGGCGTTCCGTATGAAGTACATGAAGGGGAGTGTGGTGGCCACCTAGGCACACGAGTTCTGGCAGAGAGGGTACTGCGCGCAGGATACTATTGGATAACCCTCAGAAGGGATGCAGAAAAGTATGTTCGTGAGTGTGACAAGTGCCAGAGATATGCGAAAATACCAAGGCTTCCATCCACCGCCCAAACTCCAGTCGTCGCGGCCTGGCCCTTCGATATGTGGGGAATCGATCTGATCGGCCCATTCCTGCTTGTACAAGGCAAGTACAAGTATGTAGTGGTCACCATAGACTACTTTACTAAGTGGATCGAAGCAAAACCCTTGGCTTAGATTTCAGAGGCCAATGTCATCAAATTCGTCCACGATCAAGTATGGTGCCGGTTTGGCCTCCCCCGGGCAATCATCTCCGATCACGGCACCCAGTTCTCGGACAAATTCACAGCAGAATGTGCTCGCTTGGGTGTTAAACACTGGCAGTCATCTGTAGCTTATCCAAAAGGTAACGGCCAAGCCGAGGCCGGAAATAAGCAAATACTGCACGTTCTCAAAAGAAATTTAGAAGGGCGAGCTGGAAAATGGGCGGAAGAGCTACCATCAGCCCTGTAGGCGATCAGAACCACTGTCCGAGGACCAACCGGGGAAACTCCGTTTGCACTCACATACGGATCTGAAGCCATGATTCCGGTAGAAATGGCCTTGCCTAGCTATCATGTATCACATTACAGCGAGCAGAATAATCAACTGACCCGGGCTATAGACCTAGATCTACTTGAGGAAAGGAGGCTGGATGCACGACTCAGGATGGTCAACTATAAGCAGAGAGCGAAGGCTCATCATGACAAAAGGGTTCGAGGTAGAGCTTTCATGGTCGGGGACTGGGTACTCAGAAAAATTGAGGTAACGGGTCATCGAGCAGAATGGGGAAAGCTGTCACCAAACTGGGAGGGGCCTTTCCAAGTCACTGGTATAAATAAGCTAGTGTAGCTCCACCCCAAGCATAATTGGGAACATTAGCTAAAGGCGTCAGGAACATGATCGTGTGCACATTAATTCTGTTGGATGTATTGTCCATGAAGATGGTCGCCCCCAATAACCAAAATAAATACCCAATCACTCTCGTATCAGCACGTATCTCTGGGGGAGAAAGACGTTCATACACGACCTTGAATTTAACCCCGGCCGACTTCACCGCAGCTTCAATCTCACACGAAGCCATCCGTAGGATGTTCCCAAGTGTATTTTTGACAGACGTTATATTGGTATAAGAGATAACAGGTCTCCCTTGCACAGGGAGATCTAGTACATAGTGCACATCATGTAGTGTGAGTGTCATCTCTCCGAATGGTAAATGGAAGCTGTTCGTTTCCGGTTGCCATCGCTCAACAAATGCAGATATGAGTGGCATGTTCAGGTGCTGAAACATGCAATCCTTCAAATGACATAAACCTGTTTTACCTATGAGCTCAGTAATAAGGGGATCCGATATGACCCAAGATTATAGGTGATCGACGGAGCCATGACAAGCCAGCACATCCCTCTCCTGTTGAACATAACAAAATATCATCAATCCTACAACACTATTAACAACATGAAAAGAAATGAAATTAATAAAATGTTATTGTCTAAAGAAAATAATTAATTATTACCTCGCCATTCCATATCGCGTGTGCAACATGGCCAAGAAATCCAGTCAACACATCAGGGATAGTAGGCCCTCCTGGAAGTGAATGGGTCAACCTCCAACCATCATCATCACCAACACCACCCTCCCTTCCTCGTCTTCCACAACCAGGACCTCCTACTCTACCTCGACCTTCTACCCTACTTCGTGCTCGACCTCCTCGGTGTGCTCGACCTCTACCGATATCCAACTCGGGCTCAGGTTCCCTCTCCTCGTCCTTCTCATGCTCGGGTGTCTGCTGATCAAATTGCTGCTGCAGTGACCTAAATATAGGAGCACTCATAAGACCCTTCCCATGCCCAGTCATCGTGCTGGAACCAACTATCTCGCTAACACCCGAGGCACCGGCGAAACATAGGCCCGCCATCATCGGTTCATCCTCTACCGCGTCATCTTCTGACATTGGCGAAGGACCTGACCGAATAGGTGGAGTATGAATCTTGGGCGCAAATGGAGTCTCCACATGATCAGTGCTTACCGGAGACTGTGGAAGGGTGACATGCTGCTTTGTAACTCTCCGTCGTGATGATGTTGTCACGCGTCATCGGCTACTCTGCTAGGACGATCTTCTTAAACAGCCAATCGTTTTCCTAACCGTACGCGTATTCGACCATCACCATCGCCTCTGCCCGTGCCTGACATCTAGTATTCAAACAAAAATAATTAGTAACTGATAAATAAGATAAACTGATAAAACAAACATTTATAACTCATTAAAATACATTAATAAACGTCCCATTAGTGGCTAGCCATTGCCACTTCTCTTTCTTGATTTAATCACTACTCTGTAGGCTGGTGGAAGAGTTAACACTCATTATAAAATGAAAAAACAGGCTATTTAGGAGATGTCTTTATCCTCTGCATTCTTTTAAAAAATTGCATGATTTTGTGTTTGCTATAGAACCACCGGTTAGTGACAATACTAGTAGTCATTTGAAGGGCTTTACAATGACATAGTCCACCAAGGTAGCTAGCCTAGTCATATTCACTAAATGTTCTTGTGTTTCAACTTCCTTGTTAGGTCTTGTAAATAAATCACAGCTCTATACAAAAACTAGCATCATGTAGTGATAAGGTAGAGAAAATAGCCATGGGACAACATAAACTACCCCTGCCTTTTGCATTCTTAAGTATAATCTTATCAAATACAGAAGCAACATCAAATATAACTCAGGCTAGGCCAGGGTGCCCAGAAAAGTGTGGTAACATGATGCGTACGCGGAAGCTCGAATCACAAAATATGTTCCAGCCTTCTTTAGGCTGCTCTATGGGCCTATGGCTGAACAAAACTCTCCAAAACAGCCTCAAACCCGCCACAAACCCTCCTATAATCTGCTCAAAGTTCTGAAGTTTTCTTTGCAAATTACTACCCAAACCCCTAGCTTAATTTGATCAGTTTTTATACCTTAAGACCTGCTCCAACCCGCCAACAACTACAGCCCCAAACGGTTTGTTTTGAACAGGATTTTTCCTTACCAAAACAACTAACTAATTACCAACCAAACTCCCCTTAACAAACCCTATTACATGCCTAATTAAAGCAGGCCTTGGACTGCCCAACAGCCTATTAATTCTTGTACTCACACGCCTAGAACCTGCTTAGAAAACTTACCCACGTTTTGGACTATGGCTATCCCATGTTTTGGACTATGGTTTGGTCATGGACAGAATGGGGAGCTCATTTGGACACTCATATCTCCTCGACATCCTAATTCCTAATGTTAATGCAAACACTTCAAGGGAAAGCTTCTTGATAAGAGGATACATATAAATTGTAACCTTTCTTTGTTAAGTTGTATTGTCATATGAGATTCTGAAGAAATAAGTTGTATTAGGAACAGATAAAACAATTACTCTGAGATGTTTCATTTTTTTTTTATTTTATACATCTTCAATGACTAAATTTAACATAATCACTTGCCTTTGGATATAACTATTTGAATTTAGCAGCATTTTGAGGGAGCTCAATTCAACCTTTGTCCCAATCACTTAGGGTCGACTTTACAACTATGATGCAACGTTGCAAATCACCGTCCACCCGCATCTCTGCACGACTGCACCTCATTAACTAAATGATCACATCACTGGTTTCTTTTTCCAACATATCAAAAATGCAAAAACATGCACATTCTCATTCATAATTGAACGAAGTGCAGCAACAACCTTCTAATGGACTGGCTGAACATATCCATAGTTCTGAATCAACTTACATTCATTAGCCTAAGGTATCCTAGCCGTCACCACCAATGCTAAATCCTAATCCAACTGCTAAAATAGAGAGTGCCAATCTCAGTTTTATCCCATCAGTAGTGCCTGAAGAGATTAAATAAGCTATCAGTACAACAAGTGAGGATCAGAAGGTTGTGACTACAACTACAAAGTCTGGAAGTTTACTGATTCAGCTGTTACTTTTGAATTTAGGCACCCATTTAAATCGACATTTACTTCCCACATTGACAAACATGGTGCCGAAAATGCCATTCTCTGATCCTTCACCAATGGAGGTTATTGTTAATGCTGCAGACTATGAACAACATCCTGTCTACCCCTAGTGCACCTTCTTTACAGCCAACTAAGCATGAAAAGACAAAGCCAGATTTTGAAGTTCTTTTAGAGCAGACCAAGGTTAACTTAAATAAAAATATCATGGTTGAATTACATGAAGGTACCGTCGCTGGAGAGGTTGTCAAAGACATTGACATCAAGAAGTTTGGTTCAACGGGGGAAACAAAAGAGCACATCATGGAATCAAGGAAAACAAGCAGATAAGGGACACTAATTCAAAGTCAGTTTCAGTGATGAATTGAGTATATTAATTTCAAGATCTTTTTCATTACCCGATCAAAATTCTAGAAGAATTTTTGGTTCCAGCACAAAGTTTTGCTACGGATGAGTATATTAATTTCAAGATCTTTTGCTACGGATGGTTAGTAGAACCTTATTTGACATCAAATAACTTCTTAAGCTTCAATGTTTTTTTATTAGAGAGATTTAAAAATTCTAATTCTTGTTTGGTGGTACTGGTGATTTATAATGGGTAAGTGGAGTTTACCAAGCTTGAAATAGGAGCTACACACTCAAAAAAATCATCCAATATGAGTTATGACAATGGACAAAATACAAAAAATCAGCACAACATCAGAGAGAAGCACATTTCCAAGGAAAACCACATCATAATGCACTACACTCAAGCTATTAAACCGAAATTCTATTGCATGGAATCTGAAGAATTCAATTGAATTTGTATGTATGGTGACATCTAGTATTCCAATCAAAGAACCTAAATTGCAGCTCGACAGCTCATTCTTCAAAAAAACAACTAAGTCGCTAGGATGAATGGAGTAAACATGTATAGAGTCGACTGGGGTTTGGGACTTAGACTGTTGCAAGTCTAACTACCCTAGCGACTTGAACAAAAAAACCTCAACCCAACTTTATTGCCGGCTGAGAGAGAAATCGAAGTTGGAGTCGACTAGGGTTTGAGACTTACACGAGTACAAGTCCAAATATCCTAGCGACTTGAAACAATAAACTGCGTACCTTGTCCGGCCTTGGAGAAGCGGCGTCACTCGTCGCCGGTGGGAGAAAAATTGCGGTCGCTTCTTGCTGTCTTGAGACTTGAGAGGAATGAGGGCGTGACTAGCTAGGGGTGGCAAAATTTTATCCAGTCCATTGGGTTATCCAATATAACCATTATAAAAGACTTATTGGGTGTTATCCATTAACACCCAATTAAGTTAATGGGTGTTAATGGATAACACTCATTAGGAACCAATAACAAAATGGATCATTTATGGATATTAACCGGTTATCCATTGGGTTTATCCATTGATGTCACCACAATCA
This sequence comes from Codonopsis lanceolata, assembly GCA_013146195.2. Lineage (NCBI taxonomy): Eukaryota > Viridiplantae > Streptophyta > Magnoliopsida > Asterales > Campanulaceae > Codonopsis > Codonopsis lanceolata. The sequence continues at coordinate 9,798,364 of CM028378.1, read as the reverse complement.
TTTGGTTTATCGACTAATGCCACCACCACCACCCGCCTCCTCCCACCGCTGCCACTTCCTAACTCCAGTAACCGCCACCAATCACCACCACCCACTGCCCACAGCCACCACCACCACCACCACCATCTGTCGCCCATCGCCACCAACGCCAACACCGCCCACTGCCGCCGCCACCACCATCTACCCCCAACCTCCGCCACCGCTTGCTGCCCATCGCCGTCACCACCACTACTATATGTTCTTTACTTAAAAATGATAATAAATATAAATAGAATTTGCTATTAACAAGATTCGAAGTTTGATCAAGTTAATTTATACCAAAACTTGCTACCACTAGGCTAGACCTCTTTTTGAAATATTTTTGAAAGTTTAATATAAATATAAACAAGCAATCATAAAAGTTGTTGATTATTATGAACTTATTTATTATTTTGTTTTGGGTTATTTATAATTATAATGAATATAAATATTTAATTTTTTTTTGTATTTTGTAAAAATTGCACCTAAATTACAACTTATTGTACCGCACACTCTTCATTTACTTGTCAATTTCATTTTGTTAAATTAGCAGTTGACTCCATTTCATTTATTTAGCTTAATATTTATTGCGCCATTTTATTTGGCTTAAAAAATATTTAGCTAGAAATTAAAAGTTGGCAAGACAAAAAAGAAAACAAAGTCTACACAAGTTTAATATGCATTTTAAAAAAATCATGACCACAAATTATGACATTTTTTAATATTTGATGATCCATTTGATTTGATTAACTTTTTGCTAGCTCATTAGTAATAAAATGATATTTTTATGCCTCAATTTTTGAAAATAGACTATTTAAGTGAAACATCTCGAAATGAAATAGTAGACTTTTTGCCCGGAACGAAGGGAGTATATTGGTCTGATAGTCGTGGGTGTTTGTTAGTATAGTCGGAATGATTAACTATTCACTGCTTGCTGTCTTTTTTAATTTTGCATATGTTACTTTTTTTGATTCTACTATAATTTCTCTAATTTATTTGAAAAAACAAAAATATTTTATAGTCAGCATGTGCTGAGACAACTGAATCATTTTGTGATATAAAATTTCCTAGAAAGATCCCCAAGTTATATATATATGTGTGTGTGTGTGTGTGTGTGTGTGTGTGTGTGTGTGTGTGTGTATGTGTTTTTGTATGGTTTTGTGCGTTTTTTTTATGTGTTGTGATTAATGAATAATAATATATCTAGGAAAGTAATACTCAAAAATAAACTAAAATATGATATTACTTATTGGGTATTATCCGGATAATATCCATTTATTAATGGATAAAATTGGATATTATCCAATAACGCCCATTAAACTTAATGGGTGTTAGTGGATAATATCCAATAACACCCATTAACTATATTGAGTAGATAATGGTTTTATCCAAATTATCCGGTAACACCCAATTGCCACCCCTAGGCGTGACTTGAGAGGAACGATGGTGTAAGAGGGGGTGTTTGGAAAATTATGAAAAATAGAGGGTTATTTTGTTTTAAGGGGAGTAAGTGTGTAATTGTAATATGATCATTTAAAATGGTGCGACGTTTAGTAAATGAGGTGCGACGTTTACGTGTCACCCATTATTAAAAATTGATCTACTTTAGTTTAAGTGCAATTATTGTTAATAAGTTGTCTAATTATATTTTTATTTCCTCTTAATATCCCTCTTTAAAGCATCTTACTTTTTTTTCTCAAAGTTTGAACAACACATCTTTACTCATCTGACTTTTTCCTTAAATTCTTGGATTTTGAAGACAAGTGTTTCTCAATACACAATTTAATTAGAGAGTGATTAATGAGGGAAATTTTGGCAAAATTTGTACAAATTTTTCACAAACTCCTGTAACGTTATTTATTTTGGGATCATTTTTTTCCATCTAAAACGTTATATATTTTTGGATGGATGAAGTATCTGTTACTAATAGTTAGATTTTTCAAACATGACCTCTTTGAGTGGAACGGTGAGAGTAATAATTATTGATTTGGAAAGAATACTATTTTTGGAACAATCAAAATTAAAATTGATTTTCTAGTATTGAGAAATTACATGTATCTAATCTTTTTTAAAAGTATGATTACGATCTAGATCTTGTAATATTACTACAAACTTTAGTGTTAGTGCTGTTAAATCAAATTTTAAAGATCTTTATACACCGTTTGATCAAATATGCTATTTTTTAAATAATCTATAATACAATACAACTCAGTTTATACGTGTAATTGACTTGAGATAAAAAGTGACTGTAATTAATTTTTTTACTTTAATCAATATATGATGCATTTGATAGAAGTAAAATAACATCATTGATAAATATTGAGGTTGAAAATTAGTGGTAATAATAATTGGCGGTAATTGTATTTGTATTAAATTTGTATCATATGTCAAACAAAAAACAATATATTGATTGGTATGCTTGGTTGGTAATTCCGTAATTGTATCATTGAGTACCGGTTGTTATGTCAAACACCCGTTACTCAAAAAGCTAGAATAGAAATATTCCCAGCAATATTCAATAACTGGCACACGCCATTTACATGTCATTTTCTCACTTCCATTCTCAATATTATACAGCTAGAGTCTAGAGAAATCCCATGCACTCTTCTCTCGTTTCTATAGTCGTTATGGTCGAAAAACAGAGTCTAAATCATCTGTATCACTCTCGTGTCGTTACATGTATCACTAATTAGACTAACACGTTAAAAACCAATATGCATTAGGAAGATAAGTAGATAACAAACACAATTAAATGGAATCAAGGAAAAAAGTACATCAATTTTCATATCATCATTATACACACAATTAGATACTTAAATCAATCACTTAAACAATTCAAATCTAATAATATGCCTGTAAATGAACTTATTTGTGTACTGTCTGTCTCAGTTAGAGCCTCCTGGGTTTGGAAAAAGAATAAGGGTAAAATCATCCGATCCAAATATTAAAAAAGTCCACCCTTTAGCTTTCATTAGGGCCTCCTCGGTTTGGGCCGAGATTAGACGTTCTCAGGCCTTGCTTTTGATTGAAAGAATTGATCTTCTCAAGCTTCAACCCAGCCCTGAACTTTGCAATAAAGCTATCAGCTTTAGTATCCACATCGGGGCTCGGACAGAACAACGGCGACGGCGAGTTGTTGTCACTTAACGGAGATTCAATCTCATCCAGGTCAGGAGACCCGCTGCGGGAGCTGTCTGTGCTTAGAAGCCTAGCATAGTCACCCTCCACCACGTATTTCAGATCGGGCATTTTGAACGGTGGAGGTGGCGGCGGTGGTGGAATCCGTCGCAATGGAGACTCACCCCCACTTAAACTGTCATCTATATTGTTGAAGTTATGGATTTTTGTTGGCATCGGAGGTTTTTGGGAGGTAACTGACGCCTTCCGGGTTGTGGGTTTAGGTGCACTCGCCACCGTAGGAGGCGGCGGCGGCGGCGGAGGAGGAGGAGGAGGAGGTGTGCGAGTTGCAGCGGTAGTGGGGATAATTTTCTTTCGTTTGTCCTTTTTGGATGTAAACAAGTTGTGGAAGACAGACGGTGGTGGTGGTGGTGGTGGGGGCGGCGGCGGCGACGGCGGCGCTGATGGTATCGGTAGTTGAAATCGAAGAGGAGCTGGTTGAGGATGATGTAATAGAGAATCTAAATTGTCGACACTTCTTTGTCTTTGCCTCTTTTTCTTCTTCTTACTATAGAAAGAAGTCAAGAAATCTTTAGTTGCGTTTGCCCCGCTTCTTTTCCTGTCATTTCTGCTGCTTCTTTGCTCCATTTCTTGAAACAACGCCAGAGCCGGTGGCGGTGACGGCGGTGTTGGCGGCGAGTCCTCCGCTTCTTCAGTTACTACGTTCTTGGGTTCTAAATTGGCTTGCCCATTTCTGCCTATCCCAAGACTTTGATATGTTCGCTTTGTCTTCTTTTTAGCAGCCGGAGGAGCTGATGCCACCGGTAGTGGCGGGGGCGGCGGAGAAGGTGGTAATGGCGGCGGAGCATGCGTAACTTCCGTGAGACGATTGACAAGATTATCGACGTGAATAACGTCTTTTGTTACCGAAATTTGCCTATCAAGTTCTTTCCAGCTGGGGTGTCGATGAGGGTGATCCGAGCCCCAAACCCGAGAGCTATTCAAATGGGTATCATCTGAAAATCGCCAGGGATCATCGCCGGCGACAACCGGGGGTGATAATTCACGTAAATCAGGGTAAGAGCTGCTAGTTCTATGTCTCCTCAACCCACCCATGCCACCAGAATTGTTGAAAACAGTTTGATTTGGAAAGTCATACCATTGTTGACGTGGTGTTGATGGATTGGATTTGGGAGGTCCATTAGATGAAATAGATCCAGTTCTTCGATACCCATCATAGTTCCTATCCTCATTTCTGTTTCTACTAAGAAATCCAAAGGCTAATGCAAATAAAACCAACACCAAATTAATCCAATCCCAACTCCTTTTAACTAAATTTGGTTTAAAGGCTTGAGAAGTGTGTCTAACAAGTGAAGGAATAACAAAAACCATAAAAAGAATTGCAGACACCAATAAGAGTAAAACCAATGATCCTAAGTTGAAAAAAAGGGAGGAAGCACGGCGGCGGTAGCGAACGGCACGGCCGAGATTGGTGGTGCTTTGTAGCCAAAATGGGGACCTTGGGTAATCATCACCATCTTCTTCCATGACGGACAAGTTGAGACTTTGTTTGTTTGGATTCTTTCTTTTGAGAGGGAAGCTCTTGCCTCTTGTGAATTGTGATGGTGCTTTTGCTTTTGCTTTTTATTGTTTGGGGGTTGGTACCATTTTTGTTGGATCAATGGTGCTAGTGGGCGACTCTTATTTATAAAGAATAAAGATAAAGGGCAAGGGTTGTGGAATTGGAGTGGAAAATTGTTTAATTGGAAATGTGGGGCCGTTAACTTATTAATTAAGAATGTGATGAAGAATGGTTAACGTAATTACATCACATGTTGGGCTGTTTTTTTTGTTTGTAAACTTAAATCTAACTGATACCGCGTACCATGTCTCTACTTAGCTGCCGATGAAGGATGTAGGATGGATGTAGTACTCCAATTCCATCAAACATTTCCGGTGGTCATTATTCTTGAACCCATGTGCTAATCTACCCTACCCGGTATAAAATTACTACCATCAACCATGATCGACGGATTATACTCTCTCCCCATTTGAAATGTTTTTTTAATTATTTTTTCTGCAAATTAAGAGAAATATTAAATAGCGACATTTTATTTCCATTACAAAAATTACTTATTCACTACATTATTTATTATAATACTCAAATAATTTATGATGAGACAAAACTACCATTTAAAATAACATAGTTCAATTTTGAATTATCCTTTTATTTTTTGACATATCATATTAAAAGGTATATTATTACTATTTTTTCTATTTGTATTTTTTAGAAAAAAAGTTAATTAATATGTTTTTTACATGATATGTGTTCAAAAATTAAAAGTTAATATTTGCATGATACTTATTAGTCTATAAAACTTATAAAACTACGTTATAATTGTAACTCTTATTACGAAATAAAAAATATAAATTAAAATAGGGAGAGGTTAGTTCCACTACATGTTTTGATTATCCACCGCATTATAAGTTATTGCATTAAATAAATACTCATTTGGACAAAGATACCCATTAATTACTTGTTTAGTTAACTAATAAAGTTATCTTCTAACATGATTTTTTAGCTCCAAACATTAGGGGTGTAAGTGGTTCGGTTTGGTTTGGTTTATACCAAAACCACAAACCGAACTACCTCCTAGTGGTTCCAAAAATCTCAAACCGAACCGAACCAAGTAAGATTTGGAACCAAACCGAACCGAACCGAACCAATTGGTTTGGTTTGGTTTGGTTTGGTTCAATTTTATGGTTTATATAAATTATTTTTAATAAAATTTATCAACATTAAAAATAACAATAAAAATAAGATTTGAATTTGGAATTAACATCAAAATTAGGAGAAACATATCCAGTTAGTTGGAAAAAAAAAAGAGTGTGTTGTATTTGTTGATTTCTATGTGTTTGGACACATAACTTTGGAAGGTATAAACTCATGAATTTTTTTTATGAAATGACATAAGTGTGTTGGATTTTATAGTGCTAGTTAGTTACATGTGCATATCTTTTCATATTCTAAGACACATTTAATATCTTAGAGATTTAAATATATAATCATATTATTGGGGTATAAAGATGACTTTCTATTTATGACATTTATTTTTTGTGAGATTTTATTATTTTTTGACTACCTAGGTTATATATATATATATATATATATATATATATATATATATATATATATAATATCAGTGGATCTTAAATTATGTTTATGAACTTATTTAGAAACTATGACTAGTATATACAAATTTACTAAGTGGTTTACTCTTTATTTGATTGGTATAATTAGGATATTTTGGCTATTTTGTTCGTTCATTATTCATTTTAAGCTAAGGTAGCTAAATATATCCAAAATTGAATAACTAGTCTCTAAGGTCTTGATTGGTACACATGAATGAAATGCATAATTGATGACATGAAATTAATTGATAGTGTTTGGTGTTGTCATAATAATATTTGGAATAAAAATAGATTATAATTATTACTTAAATTTAAGAAATCACAATCTTAATCAGAGAGGTGATATTTGGATTCATAATAGTTGAAATCTATGTAAAAGAACAATTACATCACTCTATTAGGCCAAGTACTCCCTTTACACAAAAGAATAAAATAGTTATTATTTTTGCTAAATAGCAACACATATTTTTATCGAATTGTTTCAAATGTCAAGCTATTTTGATTTGAGCTAGTTTCATTATAACATTAGTTTTTTATTTTATTTAAATTTAATAATTTTTCATGTTTTATTAATGTTAGATAATTTAAAAATCTCCCCAAAATTGAAAAAAAAAAATTGAACAACTTATTACTTGTAGAGCATTAATAAAGTTAATTTAGAGTTTTTATCATGAAAATCATTAACAAATATATATTGGGGTAATGTTGTCAATTGTCTTTATTCTGTCATTCCATTCCAAGTTGTTTTGTTTATTACCAAACAATATAATACTACATCCATTCCGGGCAAAGAGTTATCGTTTGAAAGTTAAATTTTTTTTAAGAAAATATCATTTTTTTAGTAGCTCATTAGTAATAAAATGATACTTATATTCTTTAATTTTTTTTAAGTGGACTTATTAATTGAAAGTTGAAACATCTTAAAATAGAATAGTAGATTTTTTACTCGGAACGAGGAAGTAAAATTTGCAATATATTAGTAATCACATTCCTTATATTACCAAACATTCTTTCTTATGTATTCATGCGAAATTTCATTAAAAGTACACGCCGCGAAGTTGATTTCATTTCGGTGTATCAACCAAGGCTTAAAAGAATCACTTTTGCTTAAGCAATATCAAAAAATAAGTTGCTGCAGTTATTCATAGACTTGGGATTAATAGACGAGAAAATTATTTAGCGGGGCCTTGTCAAGTTGTGATTAGAATTTACAAGTTTTATTCCGACACACAACTCCTTTCAAATTCTATGCATAGTCTATTGAACTCTTCGTATTCCACAACCACATCAAAGCTTCATAAACGGCTAAGTCTACGTGAGATCTGAGATGCTCAATTTCAAAATTCTAAATTTAAATTAGAAGATCAATTGAATTTTGTATAACTTGGAATTGTGGGACCAAACGTAGCCTTATTCATTTACTTTTATTTTTTATGATTTGACTTATATTCTTAAAAACTCACAGTTCAACAATTCTTATATCTCAGTTCAGTTCCCCTTTCCTAAATTCCTCTTTTGCATACTACTAATTACAATTACATAACAAATAGTAAGCTGAATTATTATTCATTAGTCATTACATTAGCTAACCACTAATCTCAAGTCAAGATTATAGGGTCACTTCCATATTTCGAATTTCTCATTCTAATTATTTATCCACTATATCTATATGTGATAATGTTTTGTAAACAATACTAACCCTTATCTTTTAATATTTTAATATCATAAATTATATTTTTATTGGGAATGGACAAAAAAATTATAAGAATGACGTAATCTCTGATTGTATTATTGAGTAATATTTTAAAAAATAATATTTCTCTAATCTAATTTAAACTTTATTTAGTAATAAAAGTTACAATTATAACACAAGTTTTTATGAGTTTTATGGACTTATATGTATCATGCAAATATTTACTTTTAATTCTTGATCATATCTTATGTAAAAAAACATATTCATTAAAAAAATCTAGAAAATACGAGTGAAATTATTATTATTATTATTCCCTCGGTCTCAAAATTATTGTCTTGGTTGACTTGGCGCATGGTTTAAGAAAATACTTTTGGCTTAATTATTAATATTAGAATAGTGTGGTTTCCTTTAAAACACATGAATATATGACCTAAAATTAAAGTAATAAGAAAAAATAAGGGTAAAGTTGTAAAAATGATGTCTTGAAAAAAAAAACTTTCAAAGAAGACAATAATTTTGAAACATAGAGAGTATATTTTAATTTGTTATGACGAGAAATGAAAAAAATGATCTAAAATTGAATTATATCATTTTAATGTGTAACTAGTTAAGAATAGTTATGTTACATTATAAATTAGTTGAATAATATAATAAATATTTTTGTAGTAGAAATAACTTCTACCCGTCTAAAAACATAAACTTTCATCATGTACAAATGTTGTTGACTAAACTCACAGTAGCGTCGATACCAAGACATGAGTGTGATAATAATAATAATAATAATAATAATAATAATTAATAATTAAATAAAGATGAACTGGCATGGGAAGTGTGAGGATTGGGGATCAAAATACCGGGGGGGATTAATAGGACAAGGTCATACATGTTAGATACAACCGCATCACAATTCACATTTCACATTTCACACGCTCTTGTCATACTTGAGTGACGTCTTTCTCCAAAAACCTTTTTTTAAAAAATAATACTCCCTCCGTCCCTAATTTATTGTTCTGGTTGACTCGACGTACAGTTTAAGAAAATCTATTTGACTGGATTATTAATATTGATTTAATGTGTAGTTTTCTTTAAAACCCATGTGTATGTGGCCCATAATTAAAGTAGGGTAAAAAAGTAAGGGTAAAGTTGTAAAAATGATATTTTAAAAAGGTAAGTTTCAAAATGGACAATTATTTTGGGACGAACGAAAAAAAAAAAAGAAGGACAATAATTTAGGGACGGAGGGGGATTAGTATATAAAAACTAAAAAGAAGAAGACAGAAGTGAGTTGGATCTTTGGGAAAGAAATGGAAAACGCGTAATTTTTTAATCTCACCAGTCTTCGTCAACAAACTTCTTTTAAGACTATCGACTACTGTTATACGCTTTTGTCCCAGCCATATTTAATCTTCTAGTTTAAAAGTCAAATTTTTTAAGAAGAGATGATCTTTTTATAAAACGGTCTTACGGATTTTAATCTGTAACATATCTATATTAAATGGGATAAGATTTAATAATCTTAGTGTAACTTTTCGACTTTTTAAAATTACAATTTCACTTTTTAATATTAAAAGTATCACTTTTCAGTATACAATATGTCACTTTTCAACATAAAATGTGTCATTTTGTGTTTTTAATAAAAAAATATCATTTTTTTTCCTTTAAAAGATATAACTTTTTAACCTTAAATGTGTTACTTTTTAGTCTTAAAAATATTACTTTTGATCTTAAATATATCACTTTCACTTTAAAAAATATTACTTTACATTATAAATGAAACCGTCATTTTTTTGGGTGAAACGGTGAAAGTGTTACTTTATAACATTGAAAGTGTCACATTTTAGTATTAAATGTGTCACTTTTGGCAGTCATTTGTAATTTTAAAGTGTCACTTTTTAGTATTAAATATGTCACTTTTTAGTATTAAATATGCCACAAGCCAACGACTTCACAAAAAGGAGAATTTTTGTTGTACCCTAATTCTAGCCCTGTAACTCCTAGTATAAATACAAACCATGTAGCACTAAGTCAGAGGCCCAAAATTTAACAATAGTATACAGTTTGTATTAGTTTGTATTCATAGTTTATAGAGATCGTTCATGTTTTCATTCATCCACTCGATTGATTCATCATTGACGATGAACTAACCGCTCATATCTAGGAGATTGAGGTAATTTGTATCGAATCTTTTGTTTTATATTAATTTTTATTCAATCAAGTCTTGTTGATCGCAGAGTTTATCAATCTCTTTGCTATTTGGCTTTTTCCTAATTAATGATATCGCAATAGTTTAAAGACCTAGGAGTGCGGATAATTGTAGGACTGTGTGCATATGTCGTATATTGGCCCACCTCTGTGATAAATAAAACTTATAAATGTATAAAAGTGATAAGTTAGGTTTAGATTCTTATGTTCTTAATCTTCAGGTATATTCTCAGTTGAATTATTGGATGGACACTGAAATATAATTCAACTTAGTGACACTAAGTCTGCAAATCATGAACCATAGCGTACCACCATTTTCCTTCGTGATCGAACACAAAACATATTGATTGATACATTAGACAAAAGAGCACTAGAGTAGATACAAGTGAATCCTAACTCCTAGATTCCTCTCCATGATAAAATCTCCACAAACTATGTTTGCTTGCTGCTAATAAAGTGTTCCCTCAGATTAATAGATTCACTAGTAGAATAAATAAATTTAGTTAAATTAGATATAATTTATCAAACAAACCCCCTTAATTATAATTGTTATCTGTTTACTTGCCTTAATTGTTTTTTGTCTCTTTGGTTCGACCCTTGCTTTCCAATCACTATACTTTATATTGATTCATACACTTGCAAGGTAAATAAATAAGACAATCAAGTTTTTAGCACCGTTTTCGGGGATAAGTTAGCTATTAGTTAGTTTATTAGGTGACGTTTAGTTTAATTTTAAAAAAATACACAAAAACAAGTTTTCTTTTAATTAGTAATCTTATGCGTGTGCATTGCATACACGGTCGAAGATCTTCGAATCCTACACTGGCGGAATTAAATCAGAATATCAACAACCTAGATAGAAACCAAAGGGACCCTGATAATCCTATTAGTCCACCACCTGTAGGAAATCATGTTAATCAAGAACCAATAAAAGGACACTTTTATAACATGTTGCCTGCCTTTCATGGTATGGCGACTGAAAATCTTGTTTCCTTTGTACTGAAATACAAGATAATTATAATGGATATTCGGAATCAGCTGCAGCTAATGCCAAAATAGCAGCATTAGAGGCTCAAATAGTTAATGCAAACAGACCCCAAGTGTATGAAGTATGTATTATTTGTGGATTAACCAATCATGCTACTAATTTATGCCCATCTAGTACCCCTTATGTTGAACAGGTCAATGCTATGAACTCATATCATCAAAGACCAATGAATGATCCGTATTCCAACACATACAATCCTGGTTGGAGGAATCATCTAAACTTTTCGTGGGGAGGAAACAAGCCATTGCAACCTCAACAACTTTCACAAAAACTACCACAGTAAGGACAACTTCAAATCAAAGGACCTCCTCAAAATGTACAACAATGTTTAGAGCAACAGACTGGTGGATGTATGCATGAAGAAGATGATGGAACAAATAGGACAATTGGTTGATGATATCAAATTACTAAAAGGTAGAGACAAAGGGAAGTTCCCTAGTTAGAATGAACAAGCAAAATCTATTACTACTCTGCGTAGTGGTAAGGTGATCGGTGAAGAGGTAAGTGTCTGCTCCCTCTAATATTCATGTTGAAATCAATCATGATACTAGTAAAGAAACACGTGATGAAGATACAACGCAAAAAGAGGCAGAACCTCTTGAAGAATGTTACGTTGAACCTCCACCATATGTTCCTCACATACCTTTCCTAGGTAGATTAATGAGAAATAAGATAGACAACAATTTTCAAAAATTTATAATATGCTTTCAAAAGTAAATATAAATTTTCCTTTATTTAATGTCATCAAAAATATTTCATCGTATGCAAAGTTTTTCAAAGATTTTCACACTAAGAAACACAAGTTTGAAAATAATGAAAAAAATAATTGTTTCTGAAAATGTGAGTGTCGTATTGCAACTTGAACTCTCACTTAAGTTGAAATACCCTGGTAGTTTTAACATACAAATTTCTGTGGGTAGTAAGAAAAAGATGAGAGGTATGCAAGATCTAGGTGCTAGTATAAATTTAATGCCTCGCTCGATTTACAAGCAATTAGGTTTAGGGGAATTAAAACCCACAACTATGTCTTTGCAATTGGCTGACCGTTCGATTACACATCCCTTAGGAATAGTTGAAGATATCCTAGTACAAGTCAATAAGCTAATCATACCTGTTGATTTTGTGGTCTTAGAGATGGAAAGAAAAATATGCACCAATAATGAAATTCCTACTCTGTTAGGACGACATTTCATGGCCACGGCCAACATAGTTATTAATGTGAAGAATGGTAAACTGTCTATGTCAGTAATTGATCAAACATTAGAAATTTTGGTTTTTAATGCCATAAATAGACCAAGTGACATGAATACATGTTTTTCAATAGATGAAATAGATGCCTTAGCAAGCCAAAGCCTTGTCACATATCATAAAAAGGATAAATTAGAACAAGTAATAATTGGAGAAAATAAAGAAGTCAAAGATATCATAGAAAGTTTGAATAAATCAAAAGAGGTCCTTCCTAAGGATGCTCCTCATGAATAAGTGGGAATTAAGTTTCGTCCATCATATCTCCTCCAGAGCTTGAATTAAAACCCCTACCATCCCATCTAAAATATACATTTCTTGGGGAAGGTGAAACTTTACCTGTCATTATTGCCTCAGACCTAACAGAAAAACAAGAGGCAAGTTTATTAAAGGTTTTATGGACACACCGAGAAACTATAGGATGGACTCTAGCAGATTTGAAGGAATAAGCCCTTCTATGTGCATGCACAGAATACATTTAGAAGAAGGTTTTAAGCCTTCGAGAGAACACCAACGAAGACTTAACACACATATGGAAGAAGTTGTTAGGAAAAAAGTTTTGAAACTTCTAGATGCGGGTATAATCTACCCCATCTCAGATATTAAATGGGTAAGTCCAGTCCAAGTAGTTCCAAAGAAGTCAGGAATTATAGTTGTTAAAAATGATAAAGATGAGTTAATTCCTATGAGAACAATTACAGACTATATACGATGTGCATTGGCTTACGGAAGTTAAATGCAGCCACAAGGATATAATCAGATTCCTATTGCACTTGAGGATCAAGAAAAGACAACTTTCACATGCCCTTTTGGTACATTTGCATATCGAAGGATGCCCTTTGGATTATGTAATGCCCTTGCCACCTTTCAGAGATGCATGATCTCGATATTTTCTGATTTAGTGGAAAGGTGTGTAGAAGTATTTATGGATGATTTTTCGGTGTTTGAAAAATCATTTGACAATTGCCTAGAAAATTTGACATCGGTTCTTAAATGTTGTTGTGAGACCAATTTGACCCTAAATTGGGAGAAAAGTCACTTCATGGTGAAGCACGAAATTGATTAAGGACACATCGTGTCAAATAAAGGAATTGAAGTGGACAGGGCTAAAGTAGAAGTAATTTCAAAATTGCCTCCTCCAACTTCGGTCAAGGGTGATCAGAAGTTTCCTAGGACATGCAGGTTTCTATAGAAGATTCATCAAAGATTTTTCAAAAATTTGCAAACCCCTATGTAACCTGTTAGCTAAAGATGCATAATTTATATTTGATCAAGGATACTTAGATGCATTCAACATGTTAAAAGAACAATTAACCACAACCCCAATTTTAGTCGGCCCTGATTGGTCTCTTCCCTTTGAGATCATATGTGACACATCAGACTTTGTGGTTGGAGTAGTGCTAGGGCAAATGATCAATAAAAGATCCTATGTCATTCATTATGCGAGTAGGACATTGAATGATGCACAACTAAATTATACCACCACAAAAAAAGAGTTTTTAGCAGTTGTGTTTTCACTTGAAAAATATCGTTCATATTTGCTAAGTGCTAAGGTAGTAATATTTTCAGACCGTCCTTCTTTGAAGTACCTTCTGTCCAAAAAGGATGCGAAGCCTAAACTCATTAGGTAGATGTTGCTCTTGCAAGAATTTGACTTAACAATTAAAGATAAAAAGGGAACTGAAAATGTTGTCGCTGATCATTTATCCAGATTAGAGATCTTACCCTTACTTCAACGTCAATTGCTTGAAAATAGAATACTATGAATGAAGACTTCCCAGATAAACAAAAACATTTTAGTCAAAATCCATGAACCCTGGTGTGCTGATTTAGTGAACTTTCATGTTGCAAAAATAATAAATCATGATTTTGATTATCATCAAAAGAAGAAACTTTTATCTAATGCTAGACATAATTTTTGGGAAGAGCCTTATTTATTTAAGTTGTGTCCTTATTCGTTAGTCAGAAGATGTATTCCAGATAATGAACGACAAAGTATATTATCATTCTGTCATGAGTACTCTTGTGGTGGACATTTTAGTAGTGACAAGACAGTCATGAAGGTCTTACAATCTGGTCTTTATTGGCCTTCAGTTTTTAAGGATACAGAAATCTTCTGCAAAACTTGTGATAAATGCCAAAAGATGGGAGAGATAAGTAAAAGAAATGAGATGCCCTTACATTATAACCTTGTCATCGAAATCTTCGATGTATGGGGCGTTGATTTTATGGGTCCTTTTTCCAGTCTCTCACGGTTTCGAATATATATTAGTAGCAGTGGATTATGTATCAAATGAATAGAAACCATCCCAACACGCACAAATGATGCCCAAGTGGTTGTCAAGTTTTTGTGTGATGTAATATTTAGTAGGTATGGAATACCTAGAGCCATCATTAGTGATCAAGGAACGCACTTCACCAATCGTTTGATGAATGTGTGCCTAAGGAAATATGGAGTAACTCACAAGCTAGCCACCCCATATCATGCCTCAGACATCTGGCCAAGTAGAAGTTAGTAATCGTCAAATCAAAAGAGTTCTTGAGAAGACGGTAAGACCAAATAGGAAGGATTGTGGGTTAAAACTCAATGATGCTCTTTGGGCATAAAGAACAACCTACAAGAATCCCATAGGCATGAGCCCTTATCGAATGGTTTACGGCAAAACATGTCATCTCCTAGTGAAAATCGAACGTAGAGCCTATTGGGCTATTAAATCACTCATTTTGGATTTGACTCTAACAGGGGAGGAACGTCTATTCCAGTTAAATGAATTAGAAGAACATCGAATTAATTCATATGAAAATGCTAAAACCTATAAGGAGATACCATAATATGTGTATCACTAAGAAAATGTTGCGCCCAGGATTGAAAGATCTTTTTTTCAATACCAGGCTAAGACTATTTCCTGGGAAGCTTAAATTGAAATGGTTCGGTCCTTTTATAATAGTACGAGTTTATCCGCATGGTACAGTAGATTTACGAGAACCCCACTCGAATGAGACATTCAAGGTGAATGGACACTGCGTCAAACCTTACTTTGAGCCGTTATCAGTTGAGAGAAGACGATTGAAAGAATTCATCTTTCTGATACAGAAGCCCTATTAGAATATGTTTGGCGTTAGGTCGAGCCAAAGACGTGAAACAAGTGCGCTAGGTGGGAGGTAACCCACTTTGATAATTTTTAATTGCTTTCATAGTTAATTTAAATATATTTTTCACCATCTACTTTAATTATGTGCATTTGATTAAATGTTTCCTATTTATGGCATAATTTAAGTTTGTGGGTGGAAAATATCGTAGTGTTGTATTTATTTGTTTTCTAATATTTTAGTTTAGTTTAGTTTTTGTTTTTGTTTTATAGAATTTTTAGAGTGCATGAAAGAAACGGCTCTAACGGAAGAACATATGAAGGACGAAAATGAAAGGAAAACGAAGAAAAAGTGCAGAAGCTGAAATTCAAGGCATGCGATCGCATGCTATGTTGCTCATGTGATCGCATGGGTAGGGCTTCCAAAAGAGTATAGAGAGTGTGAACCTTGCGAAGGCATGCGGCCGCAATGTCTCACAGAATTCAAATTTTCGGGAATCATGCAGACGTAAGGCCCTAGCACCTTGCCCCTGCAAGCCTACCTTTACAGTCAGTGCGCCATAACTGTGACCCTAACGGTCGCATTCTACAAGGACCTTGCGACCGCAAGGTATGCGAGTATAAAAGGAATGATGCTATATTCGAATTTTGCACAGAAGATCAAAATTATGTGCCTTCAAAGCTACCTCCTCTTCCCTTTCTTCTCCAATAAAATTCCGGCCAAGCAACTCTAATATCGGCCATTGTCAACCCCGTGGTGCATTTCTCCAAGCAATCCTCATCTCCTTCATCTTCATCACCGTCATTGGAAAGCTTGAAGTATTGATCACCACCATTTTTTCGGCAGAAGCTTCAAAATTCCAGTGAAGTTCTGGCCATCTTCATAGAGAATTCCGACCACCAACATTATGGACTTCATTTCCGTAATCAAAGTATTCTCCCCCCTTCTATCTTTGAAAAATATTTAGAAAATTTTGCATGTTAGGGTGTTAGAATACGTAAATTGCTATAGTACGTTGCATATTTTTCTGCTTTGTTGGGATTTTCTGAATTCTTTGGGAGAGAGCTTTGTGCGTCCCTTTCACCATGGCCCCTAAGCGTATGAATACCGGCTCATCCACTTCTCGCTCCGCGGAGGAGCTTGATTTTGATATTCATAGATTCATCTCCGTTGAGGCCACGGATAGATATTCTAAGAAGTTGGCCAAGGGAATAATCCCTGAAAGCGAGTTTCAGCATGAAACCTTCGACCTTCCTATTCATTTTGTTCAGCGGAAATGGGTCAATCACTGCGCGACTCCAGAAGTGGCCATCGTGGCCATTATCCATGAATTTTACGCCAACGGGCGTGTATCTACAACCGGTAAGGTGCACAACTCCAGTAATGTTCGGGATAAGAGTGTCAATTTTTCGCCCAATAATATTCATACTTACTATGGAACCCGTAATGTCGAGGGCACTAATGACTATCGTGCTCACATTGCCCGATGTATCACTGTCAAGGAGGTAAATGCAATGATCGTAACTCCTGGTACGGTTTGGACCTATCACCAAGGTCCACCGTTTGGCCCCCGCACTATGGACAAAGCCCATTTGACCAATGTGGCTAAGGCCATGTACAAATTTATTTGTGCACGTCTTATGCCTTCCAGCCACCAACACACAATGTCGTGGCATAGGGCTATTCTAATCTTTACCATCATGTCTGGTAGTTCTATTGATGTTGGGCACTTGATCAACGCCCAAGTTCACAATATCATCGCCGGTACAACGAACTTGGGATTCCTTTTCCTGAGTTTAATTAATGGTTTATCCAGGGAGGCCTGAGCCATCTGGGCTCCCGATTCTAAGAGGGTGCGTGTTGTGCTCGACATTACTACGGTGTTTTTATTCGAGCACCCGCGCTGACCACGTGAGAGGGGAGCACGTGAAGAGCCTCAAGAGGCTAATATTAAGGACGAGGGGGATTCTTTCGAGGCCATCTCCAATAGAATCAAGAAGCTTGGACTGGATCAACAGATGATCCAACAACAAGTTGCGCAGATGCGCGCTGACCAAAACTATTTCTACGACTGGTCAGGCCTACGACTGGTCAGGCCAAGTATATAGGAATATGATTGCCTTACACGGTATGCCAAATGGCATTGTACACGAGTTTCTTCCTCCTTCGTTATACCATCCCAACTCTTCATGAGTCGAAGCTCAAGTTTCTTCTTTTTCGTTAGGTAGATCTGCAATGTCTTTTTGATATTTCTTCTCCATAAACCCTCCTATATATTTTAGCGAATAGTATTGTAAAATACTAGTTTGTGGAAAACTCCCCACTTGTGGTCTTTGCACGTCCTACCCTAATGGGAAATGTTTCTACATGATGTAGAAACAAATGGGGTAAAAGGGTAGTCTTGCTCTGTCACTTTGAATTCTATTCTCTATCCATTGTATCCCCTAACACCACGACCTTATATTACAAGCTTAATAAAGTCATATTGCTCTTAGTGTCAGTTGCTTGTGTTGGCTGACTTGATTGTGACATATGTAAATTGATCCATGCTTCATATATTTCCACTTATCGCCAAAGCTCACTGTGTTAGCATAATCTTAGCTATTGTAAATAAATGGGATTTGAGAGCATTGTATGTTATACATAGGAAGTGCGTGGGATGGATGTGTAAACCTTTGCAATCCATTGTGTTCTCTCTTTCTGTGATAAACTAGGTTTGGATGGTAGATTGCATGTTTTATGTTGCACTTGTTTTTATTAAAAATATTTTGAGAATGAATGTTGTGCTTAACTTAATAAAACTGTTTAAGTTGGAAGATATTCATTATTGGTTTGCACACACACATGGAGAATGTTGGTACCATTTGCAGTATGGGTGAGCAAAAAACCCGAAAAAACCGAGAAACCAAAAAAAAAAAAAATGAAAACCATGCAACGCCGTTCTCAACCCTCTCTCCCTACTAACGTCTTCTCTCCTCCAATCTCTGTCTCCACTTCGAGTCTTCAACAGCGACAGAGAGTTTCCACCTTTCTCTCTCTCAAGCAACGGTAAGAACTAAGAACCCTAAATCTCCCTTTTCTTCCAAAATTGGAAGTTGCCAAAGAAAGAGGAAGACCAGACGCGGGGTAGGCAAGTGGGCGTCACACACGGGCTGTGTGTGGCGCGTGTTCTTCACGCGGGCTGTGTGTGGCGCGTGTTCTTCACGCGGGCTTGGGCGAGTGAGAGGGAATCCTAGTGGGGTCCACGGCGGCGCAGGCTTGGCAGGTTTATGACTTTTTGTTTTTTTTTTTAAAAAAAATTAAATAAAGGCTGAAACTGAACGGCTTTTTCAAAATTCAAAATCAATTTGGCTGAATTTTTTTAAAAAACTAGCCGTTTCCCACTTTTTTTTTTCAATAATTTTTTTTTCTTTTTTTTTCCTTCTTCCCTATAAATACACCACCTCAACCCTCTTCATTTTCTCCACAACTTCTTTATTTTTTCTTTTATTTCTTCATAATCCTTTCTAAAAATTCACTTTCTCTACACACTTAGCTTCCAAATGGATCCAAGAGATACTCATTTTTTTCAAATTTTTTTGAATTCTTCTGAAAATGAAGAAAATCAAAATACACCTAACTCTCGTGTTCCCGAAAATGTTCAACATTCTCAATTTTCTTCTGCTCCGCAATACCCCCAATACCCACCTAATTTTCCCAACAATCCAAATGTTCCCAACTATCCAAATTTCTACATGCCGCCAAATTTTACAAATTTTCCAAATTTCCAGAATTTTCAAGTTCCTCAAACTATTGGGAATTCATCTGGTAACGTTCATTTTCAACCGAATTATTGGCAACCGACGGGAAACCCATTTTTCACTCAGCAAGGTACGCCCCGTGCAATTTCTCAACCTTATATATCTTCTAATGAGTCACGTCCAACAAGTGTAGATAGGACTTCGTCTGGTAATTTTCCAGCAACGCCGTCATCGGTTCCGGAGACGCCAATCAATTTAGAAACAATTGATTTGGATGACGAAACTGAAGCGGTACCGGTATAACACAAGTCTCAAGCACGTGCAAGATGGACCAAAGATGAAGATCTTGTGCTTACGGAAGCTGTGCAGACTATTAGCCAATGTCCAATAATTGGTAATGGTCAAAAGAGTGTGCAATATTGGAAGCGTGTAGCTGATTATTACAACGAGCATCGCCCAAGTGAATCGATTTCAAGAGATATCGCGAAGTTAACACCACATTGGTCAACTATAATTGCTCCATCTGTGAGAAGCTTCAACAAAATCTACAATAGGCTTGTCAATGCTAAACACAGCGGTTGGAGCGATGATATTTTAATGAAAAATGCAAGGGCGGTATACCATCAAGAAAAAGGTAATCACTTTCATTTTGATCATGTGTGGGAAGTGTTAAGAAATTCTTCTGTATCATATTTTAGTCAAACAGATATTCTTCACACCAATAAAAAGTCTAAGACGTCAGACTCCGATGGTGGTTATTCTAAGACTAGTGTGGATTATGAAGATGTAGAAGATATTGATTTATGTACTCATCCAATAGGAAGAAAAGCGGCAAAAAAGAATGCGAAAGGTAAAGGAAAAGTCGAAAAATCTTCAGATGTAGATGAATTGCATACCCGCAAGGCTGATCACATGTTGTCGTTAGATAAGTACTCCGAAATTAAAAAAAATTGAAGAGGAAGCAAAAAAAACTTCAAGCGGAAGCTGCTGCTGCAAGAGAACAAAGGAAGGAGCGTGAAAGGCTCATAAAAGACATAAAATTTCTTACTGAAGATACATCAAACATGACTCCAGAACAGGTTGCCATACATCGACATGGATGCGAGCAAGTAAAGGCACAATTGAGGAAGAAAGGATATGAATTTTAATTATTAATGTTTTTCTGTAACTTTATTTAATTAATGTTTTTCTGTAACTTTATTTAATTAATGTTTTTATGTAACTTTAATTAATGTTTTTAACTTTAATGTTTTTATGTAACTTTAATTAATATTTTTATGTAACTTTAATGTTTTTATGTAACTTTAATTAATTTTTTTATGTAACTTTAATGTTTTTCTGTATAATATGTATTTTATTGATAATTTATTAATTAAATTATAAATTATTTAAATTGTGAGTAATAGTATTATTTATAAATTAATTAATGTCATTATTTATAATTTAATTATTGATTTGTTTGAGAAATATAAAAATAAGATTGAAGTGTAAAGTTAATGATGTGGCAGTGGGACCCAACTAAGAAGATGTATAAGAATATTAACATTGGGAAGATATATTCTTAAATGGAATAAGAAGAGAAAAATGTGTATGTGGCAGTGGGATCCGGCTAAGAAGATGATATAGGAAGATGAGCATTGGAGATGCTCTTAGAAACTTACCTTTTTAGAACATCACTTTTACCACTTTATCTTTACTTTTTCACCCTACTTTAATTATGGACCACATACACATGGATTTTAAAGAAAACTACATATTAAACCAATATAAATAATCAAGTTAATTATTTTTTCTCAATCCATACGTCGTGTCAACTAAGACCATAATTTAAGGACGGAGGGAATAACATATAAATAAACTTGGATCAAAAAAGGAAAGTAAATATTAATTATGATTTGCATGCGCAGTGCACGTGACTACATAGCGAGGCTATATTTGTCATTGAAGAGGGTATAATAGAAAATTTGCACAAAATGGGTGGATTGGTACTTGTTAGGTACAGTACTTGTTAAGACTTCAAATCGTGTATTTTCTGTCTCACTCTCTGTCTCATTGAATTTTAGTTGTATATTTTTTTTTTCTTTTTGTTTGTCTTCTTTTTATCAAAAAAAAATATGGGGTTGAGATTCAATAAAATATAATATGTGACAGAGAGTGAAATAGATAATTTGAAGTCAATCTAATAACAAAAGTATTTACGCCACACTCACCGTTAACTCAAACAAGAGACACACCCATTCCCAACTCCCAAGGAATACGATCAAAATTTCTACAAAGTAACAAAACCAATGTGGTCATTATATTAACCATTATCCTACCTGAAAACTAGACATTAGTTTTAATCGCACGAACACATATCTTGACCAAATTGTAAGAAACATAAATTCAACAAGCCCTAAAATTTACTCCATCAATTTCATGTAAAATGTAAGCCACTTTATTTTGAAATCTTTCAATTAAAAAGTTTATTTTCAAGTATTATGCATTCAATCTCATAACCTTGCTTTACCCCCATATTATATTCGGGCTCAATGCTGTAATGCCCCAATCTGAGCATCAACACCACGGTTCCACAGTTGTGTCACTGGCCATGTCACTGTAAATCATAATATTTCCAAAATTACATTAATCAAAATTCCTTCAATTCAACAAACTAAATAAAATCATCTAGCTTTCTATTACAAGTCTCAAATCTTATACTCCCTCCATTTTCAAAAGATTATCTACTTTGACCTGACAGACCATTTAAGAAAAAATAATTATCTGTATCATAAATATTGGTGAAATATGTGGTTTATTTTAATACCCGTGAGTATTTGGTTATAATTAAAATAGGTATAAAAAGTAGTGGTAAAATGGTAAAAGTATTTTTTCAAAATGAAAAATTTTGAAAAAAGACAATTATTTAAGAACGGACGAAAAAGAAAAAATAGACGATAAATTGAAAACGAAAGGAGTACATTATATGGTTCCCAATACCAATCAAATTATTTATTCAATATTCCAAAATACGGAAATTACAAGAAATTAAATTAATTATCTAATATTCTCGTCATCCTTGACAATGTCTACCCGAGCTACGTATGAGAGCCCAATATCTAATATGAATTATATTTCCGTGATCATGTAAAGTTTTATTTTATTTTCGTTTTGTGATTCTTGTCACCTAGATGTGATTTTTTTTATGGATAAATCTCATGTAAAAGGATCTTAC
The DNA here is from genome assembly GCA_013146195.2 of Codonopsis lanceolata. Taxonomy (NCBI): domain Eukaryota; kingdom Viridiplantae; phylum Streptophyta; class Magnoliopsida; order Asterales; family Campanulaceae; genus Codonopsis; species Codonopsis lanceolata. Next base: position 9,775,805 of record CM028378.1, on the reverse strand, counting down.
GGATCCTTAGGCGTTCCGTAAGACAGACCTCCACTTTCTCACAGCTCAACCCACCAACACACGCCTGAATCGGATAAGGAAAATCCACCTTACAGAAAATACTTATATAATACCATCTTACCCAAGTTTTTATCATTTATTATCAAACTAATTTGCATAGTATTTGGACTTATGCGTTACCATCGAAGAGCAATAGATACTCATGTCAAACTTCATTTCTCCCCCAAAATAACATAATAAACTAGTCCTATTAGCATTCCCTATGGCTATGTTCAAGAAAGTGTGATTACTAGTACAGATTTTCAACAAATTCATGACTACCCCCAATATGAAGCATTTCATGAGTAAATGTTCAAACAACCACCTCTTCAATATCTATCGAACAAACAAGTTCCCCAACGGAAACAAAACACGTGTCTAAACTTTCATTTCTGAACGTTTCTCCACGTATGAGATAGTGTACATATACACCTTCAAGTTAAGGAGCCAGTAGGGTTGTACTGTACAAATTTCATAAATGGATACACTAGGAAGGGGCCAAACACCCAAACCTGCAGTGACGGATTGTGCCCCAACATGATAATAGTCAGCTTTATCAACACCAAGAATGTTGATGCAATCTTTTGTCTTAGTCAAAGTCAACAAGGGGATAGGAATGGAGGAGGAACTGAAGTAACAACTACAACACAATGATGGCTACTGCGATTAACACTGCTATAGTGAAAATCAAGGCCTGCAATTATGACCAATGTGAATTATCAGAAAGAATCCTCAATAACACTGCACACAGGAGAGCTACTGTTTCTGTGGGTTTGGGTGCATGATGTGTGCGTGTGCGTGTGTGTGAGAGAGAGAGGAGACAGAGAGATAGAGAGGAGAGAAGAGGATTTTTTGTGTACACATACAGCTATTGCGCTTGCAGCAAGCCCTGTCCTCTCCCTGGGATCTTTTTGGTAGTAATTTCCAAAGTAGAGAATGGTGGCATAGTACCACATCAACGGGAATATGAATCCCAGTAAAAGACTGCAAAATGATAGTATATTAGTACGAAAAGGACGCATACATGTATGTGTGTGTGACAGAATATCAGAAGACGTAGAAAAGGAACTCACGAAAACCATCCTATTCCACAGCCACAGCAAGGAAGGGGTTTGTCATATAAACTTAATTGATTGTTCTCATGGTCCCCAATCAGGCTATAATTTCCATTTTTATGCCCCTTGACATCAGATGAAATCACTGCATTCATGGCGAAGTAATTTTTATTCAAGGATCATATGTTTTGCAACAAACGTCAAAAATTCATTTGAGAGCAAACATCAGGCAGTCATAACATCATGCCCATGGCAGTGCAAAACAATATCCGAAATGTCATCTCCATCTGAAACTCATATTAAAGGTTAACAATGCATTAGTATATGAATGGAACCAAGGACAATTGGGATTCTCTCCATTACTTTTTCCCTCAATTTCTCTCAATGCACCATTCCATAGTTGCATATTTCTGTCCTGGTTACATGGCAACCGCCAATGGGCCAATTGAAGGAAATTGAGGGAAAAAGTAATGAAGAGGAACCCAAGTCCTGAAATTACTATCATATACTAAGTCACTATCTAATTGGAAAGCAATTCAGGGGATAAAGAAATATGTTAACATAAAATTCAAAGTGTGGAAGATTTATTAGAATGAAAATTTAAACGCAAGATTAATTAAACTGAGTGAAATTTAATGGAGAAATGACAAAACCAAACAAAGCTGATTACATTGATCCATGTGCTCGAATTATACGAAAATCTGGTGAAATTGTCTTCCTCTTCCTCTATGGTACCTGTTAGAAGATAGGCACCAAATAAGCAATCCATATCAAGAAATGGAGCTATCTTAATGGAAAAAGTATCTGATTTATAATGAATACATATATAAGCCATTTAGGCAACACTTGCCTTGGCTAATATGTAGAGATTAGAAAACAGTTAGCATAATGCAAAACAATACAGGTCACCACTAAATTTTTGACTGATGATCATGTCACGAGGAAACTGAGTACTTATTTCCTCTTTCTATGAACAATTTATTATTTCTTTGGTGAAGCCATAATTCCAGAGTTACATTCTGTGAGGAAGGTATCTCATTTTTCATATGTTAAGTTACCATTTTATTACAAAACTTAAGCTATTAGAAAGAGGGTCTAACAATGTATATCAAACCTTAACACTAACTTGTGCATTAACAATATTGGGGGGAACAAATGCAAGTGGGATAATCTAACCCACAACCTTGCCTAACTAGAGTTCTCATACGATGTTAATTTAGCAACTCATCTAAAAGCATAAGCTCTTACAGGGCCCAACAATATATATCAAACCTTAATAACATGATTATTTTGCAAATAATTTCTGCTGCTATCTCAAGCACTGATTCAACCTTACAAGGAGACATTCCTTGACCTGGAATTTAAAAGGTTTTCTTCCCTCTTATTTTGAGCAACAAACAAGTATGGTGTGAGTGTCTGTGTGTGTGTGTGTGTGTGTGTGTGTGTGTGTGTGTGTGTGTATATACACTAAAACTTCACTTGAAAAAAATTATTATATTTTAAATATGGATTTAATTTTGATACACTGACAGTGTAAAATTTAAATTAAACAAGTGCTTAAAAATGCATCATTATACAATGAAACAATGTAAAAATTTGTTTGATTCATATCATACATGATATTAATTGACATTCTACAATTTTTTAGGTATAAAAATCAAGTATATATATCTTTAATCTTTAAAAGTTAACGTTGCTATCAACCAATCATATGGTTTCATTTAATGCCAAAAATTCCTATCAAACAACGTATTTTCTAGGGCACTTGAGTAAAAAATTAATTACACAGACGGTGTATCAAAATTTTACTCTTTTATTAATAAACCATTAAACATTGCAAAATTTGGGGATAAACGATGTTAAACAGAACCTTTATTTGGCTGTTCTGATTTGTTGAACAAGAATACTAAATACTGACCTATAAATATTACTTTTTAAAAAACTATACAGATACAATAGATCAATTTATATTCCACAAAATACCAAACTACTCCTAGAATCACCAAAAACTGGAGCTCAAATCACACTAGGAAAATCATTTTTAAACGGTGTCTTTGACTCGTAAATCAGGAATATTTGCATCTTCCACTTCTCAGTTCTCACCACCTAAGAGGGGCATGAACCATTAAAACATATTGAAACTTGTATCCTTCTTCAACAGTATCAATAATAAGGAGCCACCTTAGAAAACATAACAGAATTGTATTGGGTTCAATGCATTGCTCTGTGTGTCTATGTATAAGTAGAACCAAGTATGTTGATGTTCTGTACCAATATAGGAGCCGAGTGTAAAGAGCCTTACCATTCTTGGAATCCCGTCAAGTACAGCGCAATTCAATAAATGGTTAAAGAAATAGACACAGAGGAAGATAGCTAACCCTCTCTTGCTGGAGCTTCCTACAATCTGCCAAAGACTCAATGAAACAAGTATAATCTCTAAAAGCAAAAATAATGTCTATATTCAATATACTTCAGCTAACGTACAAGGCTAAAATCTTTCTCAACTCGGGAAAAAAAAAAACAAACAAACAAACAAACTAGAGAGAACCCAGGACAACACTGGTTTGTGAATTCCAAAATAAACAAATTCAAAGAAATTTCAAGATTAAAAATTGTTCAAATATTGTTAGGTCATGGGTGTAACAAAAACGAAATGAATATTCTTGGCAGGATAAAATTTTGCAATTGCTTTATACACTCCTGACTCCTCAATTTCTTTATCTCATTTTCGATAACAATTGGAAAAAACAACATGACTTCTTCCCACACTTTCCCAATCCTCGGAAATTTCATGAACTAGGCGTACTCGAGAACTACTATGAGTGTTCTCATTTTTCAATTTTCATTCAAAATGGATGACTATTAAATTCAAAAATAGGGTACTACTGTGCATATGAGAATTAAGCTTAGGTTTTATAACATTGATTCTAGTGGACAGCTTGCCCAACCTCGAATCAAACATTCAAGTTTAAAAGAAGAAATTGAAAACCCTGTGTCAAGAAATAAACTTAACCCAACCCAATGAAGCAAACTTGATTATAAACGATAAATTCACTAAAATTAAACATCAATAAGTTACCCAGAAATTATTGAAAGCTCAAGAGAGGGGATGAGGGCCCGATAGGATGCGTGACCCCGGCCTGTCGCTGTTCGGAGTCAGGCGCGTGGGGATGATTTCTGTTTCCGATTTTCCAAAGTGCAGTGATAGTGTCTGTGGACTTGTGGGAGTAGCCGAGTAGGTGTGTTTGTCGCAACTCGCAATTCTATTGAATCGGGTAAGCGGTCGGCTAACAGCAACCCAAAATTAAATTCACTCTAGATACCCTAAATTTTGTAAGGCGCAATGTATAATATTCTAATACAAAAAGTGAGACATAAAAATGAAAAAATAAGTTTTTTTTTTTTTTTTGGGTGTGATTAATCTCCACCGTCACATAATAATACATGATGAGATTGACATAGTTTAAAATTACGTTACTTTTACCCTCGAAACAAATACAGTTTGGTATACGATCTTGATTTTTTTCCAAAGAACTTGAGTTTTTTTAACCAAGAAATAAAAACAATTATGGTCGGTAACCCAAATGTTAGTCCATTAATTGAATCAACACTTGTGTCTAGCATACATATGGAAACACTCATATGTCGTTAATGAGGAGTTGAAGATACCTAAATGGATAAATAGTCATGTGTAATAATTGTTCAAAGAAACTTGACACAAACACAAACACTACCCACTACCAAGGAAGGAGACTTGCTTCTATTTAGGGCCGTGGTGAACTAAGATGATTAGAAATAACCAAGTTTTATATATTCAATTGACACATCCAATTATATGAAAAGGTAGGACATGATTAGGTTCTTGATTTAAAAAAAAAAAAAAAAAGAGTTGTACTATTAAGTGAAAACATGAATGTTGTTATGATATTAAATAAACAAGAGGTTGCAGTGGCCATGGCCGAAGTGCATGTAGGTCCATATGGGTCCTATCAATCACGAGAAAATATGATGGTTGTTACATATGCACGGATACTACTGCCAACAATGGCAAAGGATTGCATCAACTATGGAGGGTAGTGGTTAACAAGATACTCCTCATTTTTAAACCATGGCCATTTCCTGGATGGGACGTGAATGTCATATGAAATATATATTTCATGTGCTCCAAATGCCATATTTTCATCATTGTGGCCACAAACTATTTTACTAAAATGGGTTGAGGGCATACATATGAAAACTATAGTCATAAGATTTCTGAAAGAAAACATAATGCACAAACTGGTCTCCCGTATTGAGATTTCCATTCTCATTGATCTAGAAGAGGGCCGGATTTACATAAACCTATGGGATCAATAGTCTTAATTTTACCCCATATGCTCGAGACAAAGGTAGTCCACAAACAAGGTCTTAAAGGTCGCAACAAACAATATTGTCAACCAATCTCCTAGGCTTTGGCACAACAAGTTGCAGCGAATCTTGCGGGCATATCAGTCTAGTCCAAAAGGAAGTATCATTATAACTTCATACATGTTGACCTAGGGGCATGAAACGGCACTACTAGGGTCATTCTTTCGTTTAGAATTCAAGCCAATGGGTTAATGCCCATGGAAAGATTACGAGGACTTAATGGCTGCGAAATCAACGATCTGGACGAAATAAGAAAAATATATCATTACACCTTTAGACTTCAAAAATTAAGAGTTCCAATAAATAGGCTAAAGGAAAAATAGTTTGTAGAAGGGATATATATATATATATATATATATATATATATATATATATATATATATATATATATATATATATATATATGTCCTTCCCTTTTATACTGAATTTTTTTTTTAAATCTTTGGCCAGGTGTCCATGATAAAGTGGAGTCGAGCAGGGCCATGATGGATTGTGGGTCAGAGCACTAAGAAAAGCATTTGATACCTAGAGCACTAAGAAAAGCACTCAAAATATAATGGGCTTCTTTTGCAAAAGTTGGCCGACCTAGTCCCGTAACTTCAAAAAGAAATATTCTTCTTAATTGTTTTGTCCCGTGACTCGTAAAGAAATATTCTCCTTTATTGCTTTTTCTACTGGCTTGGCAGCTACTTTTGTTTTATTCTTCAATGGCAAACAAAGGTAATAATTTATTCTTCCATCATATTCTTTCTTTTGGATTGTTGCACTTTAGCTTGAGTGATGCCTACCATAGCATCCATGTAGTCTTCTAGATATGGAGACTCGTCTTCTTCTTCTGGTATTTGTGATTCCCCGGCCAGGATAGCAAAATTTGATCCTGTTTCTGGTGGAGAAATTGGTGTTAACTCTGGTTGAGAAGCAATGAATTGCTCCTTCATGGATTCTAATACCTTGAGTTGACACTCAATAGGAGTTAGTCCTGGATGTTCTTTTTTAACCATATTCATCATATAGGTTAATACATTTTGAATTTCAGGCTGAGCTGATTGAATCTTTTTAGTGGCTTTTTCAAAAGCTGTGACATAATTTAAAACTGTTTCTTTTAATTTAGTAACAGTTTCCTCAGTATTAAAACCTTCCCACCATTTTAAATGAAATGTTCTGTACAGAACTGGGATTTTGAATTCATCAAAGGAAACTTCTAAGTCTCATTTCCAGATCCAAGTGATCTGTAATTCTGTGAAAAACCATAAGGTATTTCTACCTATTGGTGGGTTAACGGCAGTTTTGCCTTTTAATTTAGGATGGTAATGATACCACGGAATGAATTGCTCTGAAATTTCCTTTGGAAGTACTTTCAAAGTAGGGCCAAATCTGTCCCACCATCTAAGGAACCAGGTGGGGAATCCATAATGCTCATGGATTTTTGGGTTGATCACAAATAACCAAGTATGCTTACGCACAGGATTTTGGTAATAGAAAGCATAAAACCATGCTTGAATATAATCCCAGTAGTTATATTCTACTACTTTGTTAATCTTCAAAGTCTTAGGTTTTGAAGAGTCAAGCATACTCCATTGATGGGGATGCAGAATTTTTATAATATAACAATTTGAATGTGTTCTTGAGGGTGTCTTCCCCCCAGAATCTGCTTTATGGAGGAAATGCTCCATTTGGACAGATTCAATATCTTCTAAAATAGCTTCGTAAATATAACGAAACTTGGTATTTGGTGCTGGATGATTCTGGTTACCCAGATATCTTTCTTTAATTGACCAGGGGTCTTCTTTCCATTGCAAATCTTTGAAAGATAGATCAATAATATTTTCCATATTTTGCTTACGCAAATATGGTACATGAATAAATTCCTTTTTTATTTCTTTAGTTTTAGATGAAGAGCCTGGAGTGGATGTTGTCTTCATGGATTCCTTTACAGGAATAGTGGGGTACTGAGATTTGTATTTCGACCCCTTAGGGGTATTCCAACCTTTGGCTGGATGCATCTGCAAAAATTCAGTAAGAAAATCGGGAAGAGAATTATTCTCGCCTTTAATATATTCAATATCAAAATCAAATACAGATAATTCAGATTGCCATCTGGCAAAAATATGTTTTGAAACAATATTTTTAACATCTTTTTTAAGAATATATTTTGCGGCACTGCAATCAATGCGTAGTAAGAATTTTTGATTTAATAAATCATCTTGGAATTTACTTATGCATTTCACAATTGAAAGCATTTCTTTTTTAATGGTAGAATAATTTAATTGGGCTTTCTTCCACATACTGGAAGTAAATCGTAATAATTCTTCTTTCCCATTACTGGGATTTTTCTGCTTTAATATGCCACCATAACCAATATTCGAAGCATCGGTTTCTACTATTTTAAACCAGGCTGGTTGGGCCAAGCATAAACAAGGTAATTGTTTCACATGTAATTTAATAATTTGAACAGCTTTAGTATGTTCAATAGTCCATGGACTAGGATTTTTACATAATCTTTTATAAAGAATAGCACTATCTTGGGCAATATTTTTATAAAAATCAGAAATATAATTTAAACTTCCTAAAAATCTCTGAAGTTGGGTTTTATCTTTAATTTCATCAGGAAATTTGGAAGCAAATTCAATACTTCTATCTATTTGTATAATTTTACCTTGGGCTATATTGAAACCCAAGAATCGAACTTCTGTTTGAAATAATTTCATTTTTGGGAAAGATAAAACCAATCCATTCTTTTTAATAATATCTTTTAATACTTTCAAATGTTTGAAGTGCTGATCAATATCAGTTGAAAATACTAAGATGTCATCTATATAGACAATACAAAAAGCTGAATAAGGTATAAAAATTTATCTTTCATAATATTTTGATATATATAATTATAAATATTTTATTATGAAAACTAATACATTCTGAAATTCCGAAGGGGCATTTTTAAGCCCAAAAGGCATTACATTCCATTCGTAATGACCAAATGGAACTGTAAAGACAGTTTTGTATTTATCTTTTTCATTAATTTGAATTTGTCAGTATCCTGACTTTAAATCAAATTTAGAAAATATGACTGCTTTATGCAATCTGTCTAATAAATCCTTTTTATTAGGTATAGGGTACCTAATCCATTTTAAAGCATCATTAAGAGGTTTATAATTAACTACTAGTCAAGGTACTCCTATTTCTTTTTCAGCATTTTTATTAACATAAAAGGTTGTAAAGCTCCATGGATAATAACTTTTCCTTATTAAATTCTTTTGTAAAAGATTTTCAATTTCTTTTTTACAAAGTTCTAAATACTCCGATTTTATTTGACTAGGCCTGGCCTTAGTTGGAATCTGATATTTTTCATCAAAATCATTTTTATAAGGAAGAGAGACAATATGTCTTTTCCTTTCCCAAAAAGCATTTGGAATATCACTACAAACTTCCTTTTTATAAATATCTGAGATCTCTTGGATTCTTTTTTGAATATCTTTTGAATTTAATTTTTCTTTTAAATTCATAATAGTAACTTCTTCTTTTAGAAAATTTAAATGTTTTTCTTTTGAAGAAAGTAAATTTTTTAATTCATTAATCACCCTGGTTTCAGGATTTTTAATAAATTCAAAAACTATTTCTTTGTTTTGGATATTAGTATAAATACCCGTTTGATCTATTTTGTGCAAAGGCATAATAGAGTTTAAAAATGGTGTTCCTAAGATCACCGGTTGTTGGATATTTTTAACAAGTAAAAATGATGAAGGGATAAAAATACCTTCATTACAAATATGAGCACTTGTAATTTTATATTTGATTCCTAACTTGTCACCACTAGCAGAGGCGAGTGACTGGTGAGTTTTTTCAAAATATTTTGTGGGTACAAAACCTTCCTGTATACAGTTTAAGTCAACCCCATTGTCTACTAAAGCAACGACTTTATCTAAGATATACTCATTACTAATAACAATAGATATGTAAACATACCACTAATTTTGATTAGTAACTTGATTAATAATTTGAAGAAAATCTTCTGAGATTCTTTCTTTAGTATTATTATCTGTTAATTGTTTTGATTCGATCTCTTTTTCTTTTTGAAAAGAGTTTATAGTGAGATAGTCTATTTGCCTACCTTGGAGTTTTACTAATTGTTTAACTTCACTAATCTCTTTTTTGAGATTATTGATTTCTTTCTTAAGATCATTAACATTGATAGGTTGTTGATCTTTTTTCTCAATCTTTTTAAAGACTTCTTGGATGGAATAAAAATCTTTTATTCCCTTCATTTCGTTAATATTTTTAACAGCTAATAAGTCTTCTGGATTATTATCCTTTCTGATTAGAGATTTTATAATCTTTTCTTTTAATTCTTGATTTGTTAAATTATCAATCAGATTAAGGATTTTTGATTGGTCACTAGTGAGGACATTAATACTTAAGCCATTCATTTTAACTATCGCTTTCCAATAATCATTATTTTTGGAACATTGTCCTTTACAATTATCAATTAGTTCATCAGATGAGGACGAACTATTTATATTATTAATCTCTTCATCCTCTGTGGAACTATAATCCTCAGATAAACTTCAACTATTACTACTGGACTTAAGTAGTAATTTGTTTAATTGAATCTTAAGACCTTCATTTAGATCTAAGTTATTTAATTTTTTCTGTGTAGAGCATTTATTGGCAAAATGTCCTATTTTACCACATTTAAAACAAGTTTTAGGACCTGATTTGGATCCTTGTTTTTTAGGGTTTTTATAATTTTTTCTTCTATAATGTTTCTTAGAATTTTTATAATAATTAGAGTCCTCACGAGATTTGTATTTATTTCTTTTAAAATCTCTTATGTATTTTTTATGTTTTCTTTTGGGGTAATCAATTTTTGTATCATAAGCAAATTGATGACATAATTCCCCAATTTCTTTTTTACCAGTTATATTTTGCTTTTTTAACTGATATTGTAATTTCATGTCATTACATATTTCTATTCCTACTTGAGTACATGTAGAAATAATATTACCATAGGTAATATAATTGTATGGGATGGTTTCACTATGGTATTGATCCTTTAATTTCTGTCTAACCTTTTCAGAAAATAAAAGAGGTAAACCATCTATAAATTTTGCTTTCCAATGCTCAGCATTGGCATCTGATCTTTACATAACTTTGGCAATAAAAACATCCTTATACCACCTAAAATGGGTGAGAGAGGGACATCTTAAATTTTGAAGGATCTCCATGTCCTTTTCATTTCTTTGAGGGACAACTCCCACAAAATGGTGAATTATAGTTTGGATCAGGGTGTAAACCGCATCTTCACGAACTTCTACCCCCTCTGTTTTGATTGTATTAAAAATTTCTAATTTTTGTTCAAGTGTGATAATATTATCCCACCAACCTTTTATTGTACCGACAAAACCGGCAGCAATCATTTTTGCTGTTTCAGAATCTTTATTGGATGCAGTCTTACAGACTGTGGCATACATAAGCATTCTGTGTATAAGTTCATATATCTGATATTCAGAATAACCATCTAAATTCCATTCATAAATGGTTCTAGCATTGTAAGAATTTTGATTTTGGAATACTCCTTCTTCATAAAGAAGATCTGGTGGAGTTGGTCTTTGGTAATAAAATTTTAATCTGGTCGGGAGGTTCATAAGTTAATTTATCACATTGTGCATCAAAGACACTAATGTCAGAAGAAGTACTTTGGCAGTCGTCTTCTTCAATTTGTTTGTCTTTATTAAGAACCTGAATACTAAGACCTTTAATACGGGCTGTTAAATTATCTAAAAACTCGTCTCCTAAATTCATATGAAAGTCTTTTACAGGAATAGGAGGTTTTATATTAACAGCATAAATTGGATTAGTATCTGATGTAGTAGTAGTTTTAGGAAGATTATCTTCAATTCTATTCAATTGTTTACTAATGGAGTTAAGACATAAATTAGCCCAATTATTTTGTTTAATAATAGGCTGGATCTCCGTTTTAATTAATGGGGAAGCCACAACATAAGGTTCAGCTTCTAATTTCTGATCTTTTCTAGTAATTAAGAGATCTTCAGCAGGAGGATGGACTTCAATTTTTATTTCTCCTTTCTTATTAGTCCAATTCTTGTAATAAGAACTGAGTACTTGGATATTTTGTTGAATAGGGTACCACTCATGGAACCACTGAACAAAGTAGGTAACTTTTTGGGCTTGTTCTAAAGTCTCGTAGTAAATTTTTTAATAATTTGTTGTTCTTCAGTATTAAATGCTTCGAAGAACCAATTCCTAAAATCTTCATAAATTTGATTTTGGAATTCTAAATTAATACTAATCCTCAAAGGTGATTTGGGTGTGAAATCCATTTAAACCCACATATCGTTTGTAGAGCTTTCCTCTACTGGTTTGGTAGTATAAATTCCTTGGGGAATTTGGTAATCAGACATTCTAATTCCTTGAATTTCTTCTATATTAGTAGAGGATGTCCTAGGTCTACTAGTATTGGATTTAATAACAGGACTTTGCCGGGATGACAATGACCTTGATAACCTGCTTCTATTACTAGAATTAAACAGGACTTCAACGTCCCCATCATCATTTTGTATTATTTGATCAATACTATTATCTAGTATTGGTTTTGGTGGAACAATTTCTTCTAAGTTCCATTGGGTTGGAAAATTAATTTCATTCCAAGTTATTTGTTTTGGTGTAGCAATATTAGTAGTTATACTATTGCTTTCTATAACCGTAGTTTTACGGATTACTCTAAGTATGGCATTAGGACACATAGTATTCATAACTTTATAATGTAATCTATATATAACATTAATAGTCTCAGTTCCAGGCATAAAATTATAACCTGAAGTTTGGATATTAAGTATAACAGATTCAAATAAATTTCTATCAGTTAAAGATAGACTTAAATTTGGGAAAACATTAAAGTATACTGGTCCATGACATAGACTAGTCTGAGCAATTCCCATTAAAGAAGGAAGAAAGTCTAAACATCTATCATCTCTAAAACATGCAAGAATAGAAGCATTTAACCCAGATAAAGTTAAAGGTTTGAAAGCAATTTGGATACAACCAATATGTAAATAATTATACTTATCATGATATGCAGAAATATCTTGAAGATTCAAAAGAGGTAATTTTAAGTTGTTATCATCTATGCTAACAGATTGTTCAAGAGTTTTAATATTTTTTCGACATAAAAAGTCAAAAGTGCCAATTGAATAAATCTTTTTTGGTTCAATAGACGGAATAGTCCATTGATTTAAAATCTGATTTTGAGACAACTCACTGGTCTCAGCATTTTTTATTTTAATAGCTTTAGTATTACTTTTTCTGAAAATTTCCATTTTTCAAGAATATATCTCATAAGATTTAAAGTATGAATATAGTCATAATAGTTTTGTTTAAAAATATAAATGAATTACATATATCAGAATATTAATTCACATAAATAATAAATATGCTTTGACTCCTACACAGAGACGAATTACAGGTACATATCCTACCTCACCTGGGATTTATGGATGAAAACCTAACTCTGATCTAAGAAGCTTTACGAAACATATTTAAAATTTATCTTTCATAATATTTTGATATATATAATTATAAATATTTTATTATGAAAACTATTACATCTATACTCCCCTTCAAAGCTTATGAGATATAAAATCTATTAGCCACTCATGGCTCTGATACCAACTGTATACAGGAAGGTCTTGTACCCACAAAATATTTTGAAAAAACTCACCTGAGCCATGAGTGGCTAATAGATTTTATATCTCATAAGCTTTGAAGGGGAGTATAGATGTAATAGTTTTCATAATAAAATAATTATAATTATATATATCAAAATATTATGAAAGATAAATTTTAAATATGTTTCGTAAAGCTTCTTAGATCAGAGTTAGGTTTTCATCCATAAATCCTGTGAGGTAGGATATGTACACGTAATTGCGTCTCTGTGTCAAAGCATAAAGCATATTTATTATTTATGTGAATTAATATTCTGATATATGTAATTTATTTATATTTTTAAACAAAAATATTATGACTATATTCATACTTTAAATCTTATGAGATATATTCTTGAAAAATGGAAATTTTCAGAAAAAGTAATACTAAAGCTATTAAAATAAAAAATCCGAGACCAATGAGTTGTCTCAAAATCGATTTTAAATCAATGGACTATTCCGTCCTATTGAACCAAAAAGATTTATTCAATCGGCACTTTTGACTTTTTATGTCGAAAAAATATTAAAACTCTTGAACAATCTGTTAGCATAGATGATAACAGCTTAAAATTACTTCTTTTAAATCTTCAATATATTTCTGCATATCAGGATAAGTATAATTATTTGCATATTGGTTGTATCCAAATTGCTTTCAAACCTTTAACTTTATCTGGGTTAAATACTTCTATTCTTGCATGTATTAGAGATGGTAGATGTTTAGACTTTCTTTCTTCTTTAATGGGAATTGCTCAGACTAGTCTATGTCATGGACCAGTATACTTTAATGTTTTCCCAAATTTAAGTCTATCTTTAACTGATAAAAATTTATTTGAATCTATTATACTTAATATCCAAACTTCAGGTTATAATTTTATGCTGGCGAGACTATTAATGTTATATATAGATTACATTATAAAGTTATGAATACTATGTGTCCTAATGCCATACTTAGGAGTAATCCGGGTAAAACTACGGTTATAGAAAGCAATAGTATAACTACTAATATTGCTACACCAAAACAAATAACTTGGAATGAAATTAATTTTCCAACCCAATGGAACTTAGAAGAAATTGTTCCACCAAAACCAATACTAGATAATAGTATTGATCAAATAATCTGAGAATGATGATGGGGACGTTGAAGTCTGTTTAATTCTAGTAATAGAAGCAGTTATCAAGGTCATTGTCATCAGACAAAGTCTGTTATTAAATCTAATACCAGTAGACCTAGTACATCCTCTACTAATATAGAGGAAATTCAAGGAATTAGAATGTCTGATTACCAAATTCCCCAAGGAATTTATACTACCAAACCAGTAGAGGAAAGCTCTACAAACGATATGTGGATTTAAATGGATTTCACACCCAAATCACCTTTGAGGATTAGTATTAATTTAGAATTCCAAAATCAAATTTATGAAGATTTTAGGAATTGGTTCTTCGAAGCATTTAATACTGAAGAACAACAAAATATTAAAAAAAATTACTACGAGACTTTAGAACAAGCCCAAAGAGTTACCTACTTTGTTCAGTGGTTCCATGAGTGGTACCATATTCAACAAAATATCCAAGTACTCAGTTCTTATTACAAGAATTGGACTAATAAGAAAGGAGAAATAAAAATTGAAGTCCATCCTCCTGCTGAAGATCTCTTAATTACTAGAAAAGATCAGAAATTAGAAGCTGAACCTTATGTTGTGGCTTCCCCATTAATTAAAACGGAGATCCAGCCTATTATTAAACAAAATAATTGGGCTAATTTATGTCTTAACTCCATTAGCAAACAATTGAATAGAATTAAAGATAATCTTCCTAAAACTACTACAGAAGCTAGTACATCAGATACTAATCCAATTTATGTTGTTAATATAAAACCTCATATTCCTGTAAAAGACTTTCATATGAATTTAGGAGACAAGTTTTTAGATAATTTAACAGCCCGTATTAAAGGTCTTAGTATTCAGGTTCTTAATAAAGACAAACAAATTGAAGAAGACGACTGCCAAAGTACTTCTTCTGACATTAGTATTTTTTATGCACAATGTGATAAATTAACTTATGAACCTCCTGGACCAGGATTAAAATTTTATTACCAAAGACCAACTCCACCAGATCTTCTTTATGAAGAAGGAGTATTCCAAAATCAAAATTCTTATAATATTATAACCATTTATGAATGGAATTTAGATGGTTATTCTGAATATCAGATATATGAACTTATACACAGAATGCTTATGTATGCCACAATCTGTAAGACTGCATCCAATAAAGATTCTGAAACAGCAAAAATGATTGCTGTCGGTTTTGTCAGTACAATAAAAGGTTGGTGGGATAATATTATCACACTTGAACAAAAATTAGAAATTTTTAATACAATCAACACCGAGGGTGTAGAAGTTCGTGAAGATGCAGTTTACACCCTGATCGAAACTATAATTCATCATTTTGTGGGAGTTATCCCTCAAAGAAATGAAAAGGACAGGGAGATCCTTCAAAATTTAAGATGTCCTCTCTCACCCATTTTAGGTGGTATAAGGATGTTTTTATTGCCAAAGTTATGCAGAGATCAGATGTCAATGCTGAGCATTGGAAAACAAAATTTATAGATGGTTTACCTCTTTTATTTTCTGAAAAAGTTAGACAGAAATTAAAGGACCAATATCATAGTGAAACCATCCCATACAATTATATTACATATGGTAATATTATTTCTACATGTACTCAAGTAGGAATAGAAATATGTAATGACATGAAATTACAATATCAGTTAAAAAAGCAAAATATAACTGGTAAAAAAGAAATTGGGGAATTATGTCATCAATTTGCTTATGAAACAAAAATTGAATACCCCAAAAGAAAACATAAAAAATACAGAAGATATTTTAAAAGAAATAAACACAAATCTCGTGAGGACTCTAATTATTATAAAAATTCTAAGAAACATTATAGAAGAAAAAAATTATAAAAACCCTAAAAGACAAGGATCCAAATCAGGTCCTAAAACTTGGTTTAAATGTGGTAAAATATGACATTTTGCCAATAAATGCTCTACACAGAAAAAATTAAATAACTTAGACCTAGATGAAGGTCTTAAGATTCAATTAAACAAATTATTACTTAATTCTAGTAGTAAAAGTGAAAGTTTATCTGAGGATTATAGTTCCACAGAGGATGAAGAAATTAATAATATAAATAGTTCGTCCTCATCTGATGAACTAATTGATAATTGTAAAGGACAATGTTCTACAGGGCAATGTTCCGAAAATAATGATTATTGGAAAGTTATAGTCAAAATGAATGGCTTAAGTGTTAATGTTCTCACTAGTGACCAATCAAAAATCCTTAATCTGATTGATAATTTAACAGATCAAGAATTAAAAGAAAAGATTATAAAATCTCTAATCACAAAGGATAATAATCCAGAAGACTTATTAGCTGTTAAAAATATTAACGAAATGAAGGGAATAAAAGATTTTTATTCCATCCAAGAAGTCTTTAAAAGGATTGAGAAGAAAGATCAACATCCTATCAATATTAATGATCTTAAGAAGGAAATCAATAATCTCAAAAAAGAGATTAGTGAAGTCAAACAATTAGTAAAATTCCAAGGTAGGCAAATAGACTATCTTACTATAATTTTTTTTCAAACAGAAAAAGAGGTCGAATCAAAACAATTAGCAGATAATAATACTAAAGAAAAAATCTCAGAAGATTTTCTTCAAATTATTAATCAAGTTACTAATCAAAAGTGGTATGTTTACATATCTATTGTAATTAGTAATGAATATATCTTAGATAAAGTTATTGCCTTAGTAGATAGTGGGGCTGACTTAAACTGTATTCAGGAAAGTCTTGTACCCACAAAATATTTTGAAAAAACTCACCAGTCACTTACCTCTGCTAGTGGTGAAAAGTTAGGTATTAAATATAAAATTACAAGTGCTCATATTTGTAATGAAGGTATTTGTATCCCTTCATCATTTTTACTTGTTAAAAATATCCAACAACCGGTGATCTTAGGAACACCATTTTTAAACTCTAAGCCTTTGCACAAAATAGATCAAACGGATATTTATACTAATATCCAAAACAAAGAAATAGTTGTTGAATTTATTAAAAATCCTGAAACCAGGGTGATTAATGAATTAAAAAATTTACTTTCTTCAAAAGAAAAACATTTAAATTTTCTAAAAGAAGAAGTTAGTATTATGAATTTAAAAGAAAAATTAAATTCAAAAGATATTCAAAACAGAATCCAAGATATCTCAGATATTTATAAAAAGGAAGTCTGTAGTGATATTCCAAATGCTTTTTGGGAAAGAAAAAGACATATTGTCTCTCTTCCTTATAAAAATGATTTTGATGAAAATTATCAGATTCCAACTAAGGCTAGACCTAGTCAAATGAAATCGGAGTATTTAGAACTTTGTAAAAAAGAAATTGAAAATCTTTTACAAAAGAATTTAATAAGGAAAAGTTATTCTTCATGGAGCTGTACAGCCTTTTATGTTAATAAAAATGCTGAAAAAGAAAGATGAGTACCTCGACTAGTAGTTAATTATAAACCTCTTAATGATGCTTTAAAATGGATTAGGTACCCTATACCTAATAAAAAAGATTTATTAGACAGATTGCATAAAGCAGTCATATTTTCTAAATTTGATTTAAAGTCAGGATACTGACAAATTCAAATTAATGAAAAATATAAATACAAAATTGTCTTTACAGTTCCATTTGGTCATTACGAATGGAATGTAATGCCTTTTGGGCTTAAAAATGCCCCTTCGGAATTTCAAAATATTATGAATGAGATTTTTATACCTTTGTAGACATCTCAATTTCGTACCCATGGTATGTGACTGACATAAAATATCAAGAACTGTTAAAACTTAACAAATGTCAAGTTGCAGGAGTCAAAAATGCGAAAGGAAAAACATGATGCGCGAAACAGTGAATTGCAGGGGGGAAAGTGCAAAAAAATGAAAGATGAATAGTTGGCTTGGTGCCGCACCAAGGCCCCTTGGTGCCACACCAAGGGTTTCCTTGTTGGCACCAAGACATGCACTGTAGCTGCCTCTCAGATGGAAAATGTACAACTCCTGAAGCTCAAGGTACAAGTGGCTGATGCAGGAGGAAGAAATTGAAGAATTCCCAGCGTGTCCTGCTCGCTCACTATAAATAGAAGCCTCCGGCTTCTCATTTCAGTTGCTCATTTCCTCCGCGATTTTTAATCGCAGCGAAGCTTTGCCGATACTATTAGTACGAGAGATGCGAGATAGGTGAGTGGAAGCCCCTAGAGTCTCCAAACCCCGTCCAAATTCTGCCAAATCAAAAACTCATAGGTTATAAGTGATCCCTAGCCTAGTTGTTAGGTATCCACCTCATTTCCCCGGTCCAAAAATCCTAAAGTAAGCCGTTACTTTGCCCAGTAACGCGCTGAAAAGTTAAAAACTAAGCCTAGGTTCCGCCCAACCAGAAAGGCCAAAACCTACCCAAATAAGTCACTGCAGAGTTGACAAGCCCAAACTCTCGAAATAGCGGTCATTACGCCCAAATCAAAACAACAACCACACAACAAACAACAAAAGACTCCCTCTCCCTGAAGGACATAGCGAGCACACCGCCGCTCTAAAAGGTAAAACCTTTAAGGGCGCTATTTATTGTATTTATTTACTTTTTGTCTTTTTATTATTTTTAAAGTTGTTATTTAAATCCGGCACAATGTAGCCAATATAAGCCGTTGTGCTGCCCGGATTAAAATAGGAAATATTATGTAAAAGAACCGTTATAATGGTCAAATATTCTTAAATATGTCTGTAATTATTGTAAGGAGATGGCTGCGAGTCCCTAAATAATGTAGCCATGGATGTATTTGTTTTAATTTCCTGTCTTTTAATACTGTGTTTATTTGCGAAATAAATATAACAATAAGCATACTCCAGCCAAAAACCATTTTTGAGACCGAAAGGGCGAGTTGGGGTGCCTAGCACCTTCCCAACTCGTAACTTAGCCTCCGAACCCGTTTTCTTTTTCTCTGGTTTATTTTTCTTTTCTTTGGTTTTGCTTTATTTGCCTTAAAATAAAGATGGCGACTCTTAAAACTTTCAGATCCAGTGGGGCCTCGCAACACTCCTTCTTTGCATTTTTCCCGTTCTCCCCTAAAAAGGGAGAAATGGGAATGGAAGGGTGATGTATTCCCATATCCTGGTATCCCCTAAACAAGGGATAACTTGATGCGGGAAACTCAAAGCTCCCATAGTGATCTGAATGGGACATAAGGCTATTTTAATAAAATCCATAGTGGGGGCGTCGCAATATCATTTTTTGCACTTTTCCGTTTTCCCCTAAAAAAGGGAAAATGGGAATGAAAGGGTAATGCATTCTCATATCCTGGTATCCCCTAAAAAAGGGATAACTTGATGCGGGAAACCATAAGTTCCCATATTGGATACAAAATCCACTCAAGGCAACCGAGACACATTCAAACGTGTTAACATAGACATCACTCCTCTCGCACTTTTGATTTCTTCTTCCCCTAAACAAGGGAGGGTGGAGCGAGGCCGGCGGTGGTGTCCCGCATCTGCGCACCCATCCAGGCGCGGGCGTGAGTCGCACCCCAGGAACCTCACAACCTTATTCAGCTTTTTGTATTGTTTACATAGATGACATCTTAGTATTTTTTACTGATATTGATCAGCACTTCAAACATTTAAAAATATTAAAAGATATTATTAAAAAGAATGGATTGGTTTTATCTTACCCAAAAATGAAATTATTTCAAACAGAAGTCCGATTTTTGGGTTTCAATATAGCCCAAGGTAAAATTATATCAATAGATAGAAGTATTGAATTTGCTTCCAAATTTCCTGATGAAATTAAAGATAAAACACAACTTCAGAGATTTTTAGGAAGTTTAAATTATATTTTTATTTTTATAAAAATATTGCCCAAGATAGTGCTATTCTTTATAAAAGATTATGTAAAAATCCTAGTCCATGGACTATTGAACATACTAAAGTTATTCAAATTATTAAATTACATGTGAAACAATTACCATGTTTATGCTTGGCCCAACCAGCCTGGTTTAAAATAGTAGAAACCGATGCTTCGAACATGGGTTATGGTGGCATATTAAAACAGAAAAATCCCAGTAATGGGAAAGAAGAATTATTAAGATTTACTTCCAGTATGTGGAAGAAAGCCCAATTAAATTATTCTACAATTAAAAAAGAAATGCTTTCAATTGTGAAATGCATAAGTAAATTCCAAGATGATTTATTAAATCAAAATTTTTTACTACGCATTGATTGCAGTGCAGCAAAATATATTCTCAAAAAAGATGTTAAAAATATTGTTTCAAAACATATTTTTGCCAAATGGCAGTCTAAATTATTTGTATTTGATTTTGATATTGAATATATTAAAGGAGAACATAATTCTCTTCCTGATTTTCTTACTCGGGAATTTTTGCAGGATGCATCCAACCAAAGGTTGGAATACCCCTAAGGAGTCAAAATACAAATCTCAGTACCCCACTATTCCTGTAAAGGAAGCCATGAAGACAACATCCACTCCGGCTCTTCATCTAAAAATAAATAAATAAAAAAAGAATTTATTCATGTCTCATATTTGCGTAAGCAAAATAGGGAAAATATTACTGATCTATCTTTTCAAGATTTGCAATGGAAAGAAGATCCATGTTCAATTAAAGAAAGATATCTGGGTAACCAGAACCATCCAGCACCAAATACCAAGTTTCGTTATATTTACGAAGCTATTTTAGAAGATACTGAATCTGTCCAAATGGAGCATTTCCTCCATAAAGCAGATTCTGGGGGGAAGACACCCTCAAGAACACATTCAAAGTGTTATATTATAAAAATTCTGCATCCCCATCAATGGAGTATGCTTGACCCTTCAAAACCTAAGACTTTGAAGATTAACAAAGTAGTAGAATATAACTACTGGGATTATATTCAAGCATGGTTTTATGCTTTCTATTACCAAAATCCTGTGCGTAAGCATACTTGGTTATTTGTGATCAACCCAAAAATCCATGAACATTATGGATTCCCCACCTGGTTCCTTAGATGGTGGGACAGATTTGGCCCTACTTTGGAAGTACTTCCAAAAGAAATTTCAGAACAATTCATTTCGTGGTATCATTACCACCCTAAATTAAAAGGCAATACTGCGGTTGACCCACCAATAAGTAGAAATACCTTATGGTTTTTTTACAGAATTACAGATCACTTGGATCTGGAAATGAGACTTAAAAGTTTCCTTTGATGAATTCAAAATCTCAGTTCTGTACAGAACATTTCATTTTAAATGGTGAGAAGGTTTTAATACTGAGGAAACTGTTACTAAATTAAAAGAAACAGTTTTAAATTATGTCACAGCTTTTGAAGAAGCCACTAAAAAGATTCAATCAGCTCAGCCTGAAATTCAAAATGTATTCACCTATATGATGAATATGGTTAAAAAAGAACATCCAGGACTAACTCCTATTGAGTGTTAACTCAAGGTATTAGAATCCATGAAGGAGCAATTCATTGCTTCTCAACCAGAGTTAACACCAATTTTGTGACGACCCGACCCGAATTCCGGAACGGAATCCCAAGGTCGCGACGCTAGGACAAGGCAAGAAGAGGATAAGCACGAAGTAAATAATAGTGCAAGTCAAACATTAGAGCTATCAAGCTCTAAACATGGATGTGTAATAGTATAAAAATACGGGTAAACAAAAATCAAAGACGCAGAAGCGTTAACATAGCGAAGCCCCGAGTTAGAGAGCTCGAAAACTGAAGCAAATAGAATCAAGAGAGACGTTGTCTCACAAGGCTAAACACAAAATTCACGTGCCGCAACATTGCAGACGTATAACAAACCATCGGCACTCCAGGTCGGCGTTTCGACAAGAACCCTACATGATATAACAATTACCCAACGGCTAACATGCCGGGGTTAACAACAACAATAACAAGAAAGATACTGAATGCCCCGAGGCTACTGCTTGCCCGGGAGACAACTGAATAAATACTAGGAAATGAAGTGTACACGCCTGAGTAAAAATTAGGGATAGGAAAGTACAACAAGACTAGTAATGCTACCCAAGTATAAAGTTTATATGACTTTACTCAAAACGTCCTAAGCGGAAAAGAAGGACAAAATAAAAGAAACAACACGATGCTAGAGGGAACTCCGCAAGCTACTACTCGGGGAAATCGACTACTACAATCACGAACACACGAACTAAGCTCGGACTATCAATCATCTGCGATCTGCTACAATCACGATCTACTCGGCCTCAATGTAGCAGACATGTTACTGCAACTAGAAAACAAAGTACGGGATGAGTTATAATGACCCAGTACGTTACCACTGAACAATATAACATAATATGAAACATTGTTATAACAACAGTAACATCGCGTTACAACAACGAAACCCGTGAAAACGTGTCGTATACTTGACAAGAAATATCTCCTTCTCACTTACTAAACTGTCCAAACGAACTAGGGTGAGATTCCTTGTTCAACACAAACCAAATTAATTAGAAAATAATTCTCATGAAAGCATTACATGTAAGTATGTATAATTTTTTATATACATGTCAAGTTATTCATGAAATTAGCAAGTATGAGCATGCATATTCACATATATGCATATCAAGTCATAGAATTATCAAGTATAAGTATATATACCTACAGATATACACACCATGAAATTCAATCATGCACAATCAAGATTAACATGGTCACTTAAGTGCTTCAATCATGCACAATCAAGATTAACACTTTGTTGTCACATAAGTGCTTGAAATAAATCACATAACATGAGGATATGTTATAGAGCCGCTGCCGCAACGTAGATCCTGGAATGAAAACGGTTATCACGATTGTGGGTTGTCGGATGTACGTGAGTGATACATCGACCAAACACGATAGTATTATTCCAAGCGCCCTAATGGTTACGACAAGGTACTCTTCTCCACTGCGATCAAATAGTGGAGGGTGGGTGCATGATGATGGGCTGGCGACCCATCACTACCACGAATCTCACAATTCGTGACGGTGATGCATCGTTACCATCGAGACAAGACAAGTATGCCAACGCTGGACTAATGGAATGACAAGTAGATATTTACTTGGCATTAAAATCAAGTAGGGATCGAGCTCGACAAGAGCGAACTCATCCATGTCAAGTAGATGTTTACTCATATTAAATCAAGTAGGAAGCAATCTCGACAAAAGCGAGCTCGTTCAAGACAAGAAAGCATGTTATGCGCGACATGTCATGATTAATCACATACATTACTTTAAGAGCCTAATTGAGTCTCAAAAATACAAGTGTCAAGTTGTCCATCGAATGTTTTTCAAGTTCCAAAGGCTAGTAATCTAGTCAAATTGATTATACAAGTTGTAGGATCTCACCACGATCCTGGTAAGGTTCAATTGTTCATTAAGCTCAACTCCGTTGAGTCTTTACTACAATTCATCCCAAATAGGTTATAAATGCTATTTGCATTTCTAACCCTTTTTTAAGTTCTCGGTTCAAGCATAGCTATGTTCTTGTCTCATTAAGAAACCCTAGATCAACAGTTCACAATTTCACCTATTAGTGAAATATAAGTTCAACACAAGTTGGTGAATCAATTATCAATGAAATACAGAGTAATCAAAAGCAGATTATGCTTCATGTCAAAATACACAATATGCCTTATAAGTCATATAATTAAATAGGGATAACCAATCCTTGACGAGTATCACAATTATGCTTTCATAAGTCATAATATCTAATAAGCATATATATTTATTTCTAGCATAAATCCAAGTTAAGTACATCACTTAACAAATAATAAACCACGCAAGTATAGAAATCCATTTCTCTTATGAATCTAGGCTAAACCCGTAACTTAACAAGTAGCAACTCATAAAATCCCCAAGACTTCATTGATGGTCCAGGATCAATTAATAACTTAGATTATATTCGCTAAAACTCATTCTAGAACGATCATTCATCATATGTTCTCAAATCCATTATGGTTCATGTATTATTTATAAACCACGCTTGACAAATCCAAATATTGTGATCCACACATATTTAGAAACTAGACATCTTAAGGTATTATTTACCATTTTGAATCATTCAATTCAGACCTATAATCATCAATTTATGATTATCCCAAACACAAGTTATTTTCCAGATTTTCTGTTATAACTCATTCTGCACAGCCATCTTGTAAATTCCACAATTAATTACTCACAACTCAAAAGGAGGTGAATATTTCTTAGTCTAATGTTAATACTATATTTTAGCCTTTTAAATTACTCCATTATGACTTGTATTCATCAAAATACAGCCCATCAAAGTTCAAGTTAACAACCTGATTTTCTGTTGTCATTCATTCTGCATGTCTATCATACAAAATTCACCAAATATTCCTCATTGCTCCAAATGAAATAAACTTTACATTTCCAGAAACTACACTCTTTGAGCTAGATTTTACCATTTTAAAACACTCCAATTAGACTTGTATTCATCAAATCATGGTCCTCTCAACTTCATGACATAAGTCTGATTCTCTACTAGGACTTACACCGAGTGTCTGTCTTAGAAAATTCACCAAATATTCCTCATAAATCCAAATATCATAAAAATAACATTTCCAGAAACTAGACTCTTTGAACTACAACTGATCTTTAAACTCCTCAATTAAGACATGTATTCATCGGATTATGGTCACCTAAATCTCATGTTAACAGGTTGGATTTCTGGTAATAACTTACTGGAACAGCCACGTTTTGTGACCAATGAAAAATACTTCCTGAATTCCAAAATTTATGAAACTTTACCGAGAGTTACCTAACATGTATAGATATAACATACTAAATTTTTTGAAAATTACCATTAGTATATTAGTACCAGTATTTTTCTGAAATTCGACCAAAACAGAAACTGAATATATATAGTTTATTCCTTCATGGATGTATCATTTTATGGTATTTGGGTCATAAAAATCAAAGTAGCATCATGTATTTCGAGTTCCTCAAAGGGTAGCATACTTACAAGTCTTAGAACCTAACAAGGGGGTTTAGTACACGTACCTTAAATATGGAAATCAAGAACACAAAACAGGTTACGAAATAGGGGGAAACAGAACAGCCACAAGAGGTCTCAAATCCGGCTCCTAGCTTGAGTTTTCGGGTGAGAAGGAGTTGTTGTAATCAAGCTTAAATCTCCAAACGAATCCATGGCTTCCATGAGTCTCCAAAGCTCAGCCACACAAGCAGAAAAGGCTTGAAGAAACAAGAAATTAAAAGGTAGAATTAAGGGAGGATAGAGTCTACAAACAACAAGAACACTCACCAAATTCGGGGGAGAGGAGTTGTGGTAACAAATGGCTAATCTTCCAAGCAATCATCAAGAACTCCAAGGGTTTCTTTATGGGCACAAAACGAGCAGAACTTTTGTAGGTTGGAAGGGCTAGAAATCTCGGTATCAAGGAGAAGAAGGCAGCAAATCGGGTGAGGGAAGACAAAGAAACAAGGTTCAACCTTCAAGCAACTTCAAGACTTCTATGGAAGTCTTCTCTCTCCCTCTAACACTCTCTAACCCACGGTTTGCAAGGGGAAGAGAGGCTGGAATGAAGTCTTGGCAGCCTTGGAGTGTAGAGGTAGACAAGGGGACAAGGATTGCAAGGCTCGATGCTTTGGTAAAAGGGAAAATGTGATTATAGTGGACTTAATGATTTGGTCTCCCACTCTCCAAACCCCACTAAGGCCAACTAGGGTAGTAGCATGCGGCTAAGGCTGATAGGATAGCTTAGGAACAAAATTTGTGGGGATTTATTAAGGGTAGGTGGGTATTTGGTCAAAAATAAAGTCGAACACACAATGAGTGGTCAACTATAGTAGACCAGAATTTGAGTCAACTTACAAAAATGATTATGAACCGTATACAAGTCCTAAAATTACACAAGTGGGATGGTTAGAAAGATATCGAAGTCTAGTTTCTAACGCATCAAACGGATCCAAATTTGGAGTTCTGTACACAAAGTTATGGCCAAAATGGCTTGTGGGAATACTAGTTAAGCCAAAAATCGAACACGAGAGCATGCAAACGTGTATCTGATTAATCCAAAATAATTCTAAGTTACTCCCCAAGGTCCCCAGTCATACCGGGCTAAACTTAGGATCGAAAATAATATCAACAAAGTAAAACGACAATAAATGCAACCGGTACGACAACACTGCGTAATTGTAGTCCATCGTGCCTATAACCGGTAATTGGTAAGTTGTTTAATAACCCTAATTTCTTTTCAGATTCAATCACAAGTTTTTGGAAATTTGTGATTGAATCTGAAGGCATTCGAATAGTTTCACAACTAGAAGGCAGGACCCAAATGGGAATTCGATTAGTTTGGAAAACCTGATTGAAAAAAGCAGGGCTCTGTTGCCGTAAAATGTGAACAGATGTCTTGTAAGCTTCAGTGAAATCAATTTGCAAAAAAAAAAACTCAAAAGTACGAACCAAGCCGAGTTAAATCAGTACTAGGGTTTATATTTATACTTGCAAGTGTATTCGCTGCTAATTCGGCCATAGCTACTGTGCGCTCCCCATTTCAGACAATGGCCAAGAAGAACAAACAGAAGGCGACCCAGCTAAGTGTGGCCATGGTGGACGAAGGAGAAGATGAACGGAAAGAGGGAAAAGAGTTAAAGAAATCAAAAATCGATTTGAAGATTGAGGCAGTTAAAGGAAATCAGGACAAGGTCTCTCCTATAATTGGTTATTTCCCCACTGGATTCGACCCTCTAAAGGGCCGAAACCATGAGGACGATCCAAACTCAGAACCTAGGGTTAGGGTTTTGAAGAATGTCAAGCGGACTAACAGGTTGCAGCTTGTGGTCAGCCCTAATGAGTCTCCGGTCAATTTTGTTGGGACCAATTATTCTGGCGAGGCGGCGACGCCACAGATGTGCACTTATGCTCTTGGAGTTCTTGACAAGACCACCCAGACACTTAAAATTGTTCAAATTGAAGCTAATAAGGTATTTCCTCACCAATTTCGATATCTGTGGCATTCTTTTTTCTTCCTGAAGTAGTCTTTGAGGAAATTATTATTACTGTTGTTATTATTGTTGTTTTTTGTTGTGGATAAATTGAGCAAATTATCAGAGTTCTCTGACTATAGTTGATTTGTTGGAACTTAGATAATTGCTTAGTTACCCTAGTCTCTATTCGTGTGTCGACACTAAGCCAAATTGGTGCTTGCAACTTGATTCATCTTAATGAAATCATACCAGGTTTGCCTTGATCCCAGTTCATGTGTTGGTCTAAATTGGTGCTGGCAACTAGATTCATTCCTGTGTCTGACTAGGTTAAGATTGAGGAATTATTTTTTATGTACAAGCAAAAGTTACATTCGTTCATTCAGGGTTACTTTTAGCGTTTGGTGTATTAAGGAATTGACAACATGATAGTTGTTCCTTTACTTGAAGTGGTTGATTTGCCAACATAAAGTGGATGGAGCATTTGAATTTTTCTGCTCTGTGTTAATAATTTGTAGTGTTGGAAATTTTCTATTTCTAAATGACAATAAGCTAAATTGATCATTTTTGGTATAAAAGATTCATGATCATTAGGACACACAAAAAGAAAGGAAACCCAACAGAGTGAACCAAATGTTCGCCTTGAGTGAATGTTGTTTGTTTAAATTCTTAACAGAGAGAATTTAAATATTAATCGAATACTGGGAGTGGATGGATGTTTCTATATTATTGGAACCTCAGTATTGTTTCCTGATTTACTCTTAACAAATTAAAATTGAATTCCTTTTCTATGTCATTTCTCAAATCAACCGCACAAATTTTGGAGAAAGTGTCAAGACTTGAACCCAAGAGCCTGATTCTCAATGCCCAGCTGCCTAGTGGCTCAAAGAACACCGGGAATATAGCAGCTCACATAAAAGTCCATGAAATGAATTGGTGCTAAGCAATACGAGGTGGTCATATATAAGCCTACACTTTGTTCTCCTATCTATTTTGTGAATTGTATATTACAAAAAGGGTCGACCTAATGCATACAATTTACTCTTGATGAGTCCAAAATAAATCATACCGCGGGTGCCAAAGGTAGCGTAGGTACAATGGGTCGTCGGAGTTGCCGGCCGACGGTGTCGTCGGTGGTGGATATCCAACTATATATATCTGTAAAATAAACATTGTGAGTTGGTAGGGAGGGCCCCCGCCAAAAACCCTCCGACATGTTTATCAATACACTACAATAGAGAGGGTGCGTAGCCCCCAAATGCGTGTGATTCTTCTCAGTCAGAAAAAGAGAGATCGCCCCCTCACTATTGACTAGTAAGGGTTATTTATACCTGGATGGAATGGGCCTAGCTCGTGGTTTATCTACCAGATCCAAGCCTTCTGACATTATGTAAAATATAATGGGCCATTAGATGAGACCCACACGCCATTGAGGTAAATTCAAAATATGTACATCAATATCTCGAGGGTAAGGAGTACTATTCGCTCGTAATCTTCTTTAATTTCTCGGGATGGCCCGAGGCTTAATCACTTTCATCTTGGTAGACAAGACAACAAAAGTGCCGGGATGAGTCACGACTTTAATCGCTTTTGACCGCCATTGTATGTTTTGATTAACCGATACATCTTACAACTTGATTATATAAATGTCTTTCTATAGAGCAGAGCGCCACTTGAGCCAAGGTCAAGTCCTATTATTCGACTTTGTGAGCGGGACTACCTTTAAAAAGCTAGCGGGCATAACGCCACTTGGGCCAAGGTCAAGCCCTTTTACACAACCTCGCGAGCGGGACTACCTTTAAAAAAGCTAGCAAACAGAACGCCACTTGGGCCAATGTCAAGTCCTTTTACTCGACTTTGTGAGCGGGACTACCTTTAAAAAGCTAGCAAACAGAACGCCACTTGGGTCAAGGTCAAGTCCTTTTACTCGACTTTGCGAGTGGGACTACCTTTAAAAAACTAGCAAACATAACGCCACTTGGGTAAAGTCCTTTTACTTGACTTTGCGAGTGGGACTACCTTTAAAAAGTTAGCAAACAAAACGTCACTTGGGCGAAGGTCAATTACTTTCACTCGACTTTGCGAGTGAGACTACCTTTAAAAAGCTAGCAAACATTAGCGCAAGTAGGCGCGGTGTACAACTCAACCGCGAGTAAAAACTCGAACGGGGAGCATAAGCACAGATAGGTGCTGTGTATAACTCAACCGCGAGTAAACTCGAGCGGGAGGACAATATGGAGCTCAGCCGCAAGTAAACTCGAGCGGGAGGACAATATGAAGCTCAGTCGCGAGTAAACTTGAGCGGGCAGCATAAGCGCAGGTAGGTGCTGAGTACAACTCAACTGCGAGTAAACTCGAGCGGGAGGACAATATGAGCTCAACCACGAGTAAACTCGAGCAAGAAGTATAAGTGCATGTAGGCACGTTGTATAACTCAACCGCGAGTAAACTCAAGCGGGGAGCATAAGCGCAGGTTGGCGCAGTGTACAACTCAACCGCGAGTAAACTCGAGCGGGAGGACAATATGAAGCTCAACCATTAGTTAACTCGAGCGGGGAGTATAAGCGCCTGTGTACAACTCAACAGCGAGTAAACTCGAGCAAGAGGACAACATGAAGCTCAGCCGCGAGTAAACTCGAGCGGGAGGACAATATGAAACTCAGCTGCGAGTAAACTCGAGCGGGTAGCATAAGCGCAGGTAGGTGTTGTGTACAACTCAACTGCGAGTTAACTCGACCGAGAGGACAATGTAGAAAGGCGCGCCTCGAGTAAACTCAAGATGCAAGCACAACACAAGAAAGCGTGCCTCGAGTGAACTCGAGCGACGAGTATAAACGCAGGAAGGCGCGCCTCGAATAAACTCGAGCGGTGAGCAAGGAGTTCATGCGTGCATATAGCAAAATTTGAGTATAATGTGGCTCGAGCACAGTAATAGCTTGCTTGGGCACAAAGTATAATTTAGCTCTCGGAAAGGAGTGTATCATGCTTGAGCTTCCTTGGTGTAGCCCCCTACTTCTCGAATGCAAGGGTTCATCTTAAAGTTGAGAAGTATCATTTGCAAATCAATAATATGTCCCCCTCCAAATAAATTAAGATACTTGGACATGGAACGTAATTACCTCGGCTGTTATGTC
Source organism: Codonopsis lanceolata (assembly GCA_013146195.2). Classification (NCBI taxonomy): domain Eukaryota; kingdom Viridiplantae; phylum Streptophyta; class Magnoliopsida; order Asterales; family Campanulaceae; genus Codonopsis; species Codonopsis lanceolata. Next base: position 9,745,395 of record CM028378.1, on the reverse strand, counting down.
ACATTTTCATAAGCAATATTAAATAGTATGCATTAAAATTAGCGGCACTATCAAATTAGCGACCACATAATTGAAACATTAATGTCATATTAATTAGTGGTCCTTTTATTTTGTTATTTTTAGCAAGTAACGAGACATGCCAATTGTCAAAATGTCCTGTAATAACAATTTAATCACAAGATATAATATCCTTAATTTTGACACTATTAATTATAATGCTATATGTAACATAATCTGTGAGGATAAGATATAATAAAAATGCTAACAAATATGATTAATGATGTGCCTAAGATAAAATCAAGCAGTACATTTCCCATGACTATTGTACTTAACGCATGGAGCATATTAAAAAGGTGAGATTCATACTCTCGATCCACGAAGCTTTTACTTGGGTTCAATTGGCAATCAAAGTTTTTAGTGAGCTGATCTCAAGTGTACTTATGTGGCCCTGCCAATGAACTAATTAATTATTCAATGCGTAAAAATAAGTAACTAATTATTGGTTGTGGCCTCTATGATTTAACATTGAATAAAGCAATGTCAGGTATGTAAATCAACAAAAAACTAGGGGCACAAATGGGAATGTACACCTGTTAGTGGGTCTGACATCATGGGTGACATTGCCAGTGGGATCGTGGGTGACATCTGTCTTAACATCTTCATCATCTTTGCTAGACCGGAAGTGAGGGATGGCAATGACTTCAGCCATCTTTACCAGCGCGTGACACCACGTGCAAGCTCCGTTCTCGACGAGTCCATTGGTGCTGAACTCCTATGGTCAAGGCGCATGTAGTGGTGGTGTTTGTTGGATGTTTAAAGAGCGGATTCCTGTAAAATTCCTTGGTAATTCGTTGGTCTCCGTGTTACTGGCTAGTGACCGGGCTTCTAAGAACGCCATTGGTACGAACGGCGGAGGACTCCTCTCTTCAAGGCGCATCTAATGGGTAGCATATATTTGATGTTTCGAGTTTATTTTCTTTGCTTAGTTCGCATGGACAACCTTAAATGTTGTTTGTTGAAGACGGTGATGTTGCTTATTTTCGGCACCCATTTGTGTTCGAAAGTGTTTCGTTTCCCAGCAACGGAGCCAACTGATGAGTCCAAAATAAATCATATCAGGGGTGCCGAAGGTAGCGTAGGTACGATGGGTCGCCGGAGTTGCCGTCCGACGAAAATAGTGTCGCGGCGTGTTAGTATAAAAGAGAGGGTGTGTAGCCCCCAAGTGCATGTGATATTATTCTCGGTCAGAAAAAGAGAGATCGCCCCTTCACTATCGACTAGTGGGGGTTATTTATTTATACCCGGATGGAATGGGCCTAACTCGTGGTTTATTTGCCCGGCCCAAACCTTCTGACATTATGTAAAATATAATGGGCCACATTATGATTTATTTTGGACTCATCAGTTTCTTCCGTTGTCGGGAATCGAACCTGGGTCTCCTGGGTGAAAGCTAGATATCCTAAGACGACAACAGAACCAACCGATGAGTCCAAAATAAATCAATGTCGAAGGTAGCGTAGGTATGATGGGTTGCTGGAGTTGCCGTCCGGCGGTGATGGTGTCATCGATATCTGGCTATATTATCTGTAAAATAAATACCGTGAGTCGGCGTGGAAGGTCCTCGCCAAAAACCCTCCGTCATTCTTATCTGTACATAATGAGTATAAAAGAAAGGGTGCGTAGCCCCCAAGTGCGTGTGTGATCCTTCTCGGTCAGAAAAAGAGAGATCGCCCCCTCACCATGGACTAGTGGGGGTTATTTATACCTCGATGGAATGGGCCTAGCTCGTGGTTTATCTACCCGGCCCAAGCCTTCTGACATTATATAAAATATAATGGGCCATTAGATGAGGCCCACACGCCATTGAGGCGGATCCAAAATATGCACATCAACTCTAAACAAATTGCCAACCACCCATGATTAAGTATTCGAGAAAAGCTATAGATCATCAAACCACCCAGTCCCACCTTTTTTCCTATAACTCTTACTTCTTAAAAATCTGTAAAAACAATTAGCAAGGATCGAAAGCGTTGACTCAATTTCTTATCAGTAGAACCTATTGACAATATTTTTATAGAAGTACTTGAGGTTATTCCATCTTGAATCTAACTTTTGTTTTAGTATCACTTAGTATAGGCAAATTATTTTTCGAGAAAGAAAGACCTTTTTGATTACTCAAATCTATATCCTCTACCTTCCAATGAAAGGAAATAATGTTGCTGTTACTTTAAGATTAGAATGTTGTACTAAATGGGTGAAGGTTTTTGATCCATTACATGAATTTTGATAAATAAAAAAAAGAACAAATATACAAAATTGTTTTATTATCTTCATAACAAAATTGATTTGTATGTTAATTTGTGCTAATAGATAGAAACTCTCTTGGTGTTTGTAATTCTGGTATTTACACAAGGCTTTGGTCTATTTTGAAACAAGTTCTATCATCACTGTAGCCAATGGCAATCTGGTATATTATCACTCGAGTGTTGGAAGTAATATGGGATTAACAGCATGATAGTGGTTTCTATGTTTAATGTGGACGGAATGCCTACATACACCCAGACACACAAAAACACACTAGGGGTGAATGGCACATGTGCTTCTCCACTTCCAGGTTACAAGCTGCAAAAATATGAAAATTTAGGATTTTGTTCAGCCGTGCTACCTTTTATTGAATGGGGGTATAGAGGGTTGTAAATTGTAATGTATAGAACTAACTTTTTTATGTGTGTAGATATTCCGTTTGGAACCCAAAGTTGGAGAATCACACTTACCTGACAATGCGGCATCAGGTAGCGTTAAGGAAGAAACTGCCGAAGAGAAAGCTAACAAATTACTCAAGTACACAACTAGCAAGACTATACGGAAGGTATGCCTTCTTTCTTATCAAAAGTGTACATTTTTCTTGGAGGTTGATAAAACTAGATCTTTAACTTCTTTTGTGAATGGTACATACACACATACACCTATGTTTTGTTAGTTGACATGCGTTCTCCCGCAAAAGTTAAAGGTTGCCTATTAGTTTTGCTGATCAAAAAGGGGGAAAATGTTAAAGCTTCATAGCGTGAATCTGTTTTGATCCTTCAAATGTGTAGGGGGAAGAGACATGTTTATCATTTCCGACTTCATGGGTAGATTGGGTTCACAATTAGCACTTGTAAATTGTCATGAAGAAACTTTGTGATATTGCAGGCTAAAAGACTTGATGCTTTACGTCGTAACCAAGATCCCGAGTTCCAGGAGAACTTGGACAAGAAACTCGAGGGAATCAAGATAAACAAAGAAGCTCTTGAAGTTGCTGAAACTACTACTATTAATGCTCGGAATATCCCGCCCCATGATATGTCAACAGATAATGTTGCAATGGTTTATCCAATACACAAGATGATTTTCAGCGGAGAGTGGGATTACCTTTATGATATTGTTGAGCTCTTGCAAGCAGGAAAAGAAGTGAAGCCTGAATCCTACCCCATCTTTGTTTGTAACAGAGTTCATATATTGGATGATATGAAGGTAACCAATTTGAATTTGTTCAAATTTCAACTGTATTTATTTACTGAAATCTCTGGTTCATGGCACCAGATTCAGCAGTTGTTGCTAGCCTTGCAAAAGAAAAAAATAACAAAATACTGATACATTTCAGTGGGGATCGTGGTATTGCAGCCATATTCTTAGATTTAATCCCAAGATGTTAATTTGGACGTATATCTACACCTTATGCAAGGTTTTTTTTTTAAAAATGTCTGATAAGGTAGTTTCTATTCTATTTTGTAGGATGAGAACGCAAAGTCAAATCTTGCTGGCATTTTCTCCTACATTTCTCATCTCATTAAGTTCAAGGATAAAAATTCTATGGATGGTTTTTCCTCTGCAAAGAATCATAAATTCCCGAGCATATTATCCCAGAAGTTCAACACGATGTTTGCTGATTCAGAGGCAAAAAGGCTTGCTGATGATAAGCGAGACCTTCTTATCAGCTATGTCTTGGTGCTTACTCTCATTGCAGATAAGTTCAAGACCGATCCAACAGATATTGCTAAGGATCTAAGAATGAACTCTATTGCACTGCGACCACATTTTGAATATATAGGATGCACTTTTAAACGAGATGGGAATGTACTGTTGGCAGAACTTAAAGCCCCGCTGAAGTTTCCCACAATCAGGGTGAAACGTAGGAGGTGAGGATGGATGCTTGTGGAGTTCCCTAATTTTGTTGTATTTTGAAATGACCAATCCTTAATCCTTGTTCATGAGGTATTCACACATTTTGTTCAATAGTAATACTGCTTTTTGATGATCCTTTCACAGTAGTAGCTCCATTTTATTACAAACAGACCCAGCTAATAGAATATATATATATATATATATATATACATACAGTCAATTAAGAACAAGCTTCAGATTTGAGAGATCAAGCAGCACCCTCCACTAGAGGCCATATAATGTACTAAGAGACATAACTTTGTATGGTTCAAGATCAGAAAGTTCAGAAAATAAACAAAATATTTTGCTTACTATGACATATACCTGCTAACTATTCTCATACACACATTAAGCCCATATGAAAAAGGAATGGGCCAAGCCATGTAACAATGAGATATGCTGTTTTCTTTATATGCGTATGAACTATGTAATAGGTGGAAATGGGTGAACATTATAATATCCTCCTCAAGTTTTGCTTTTGAACTTCCTCTGAGCTTTCAAGTCCACCACAATCACAGATATGTTATCTTTGCTTCCTTTCTGGAGAGCAAGCATCGAGAGGTAATCAGCTGCTGCTTGCGCTGCAGGATCAGCTCCTTGCCCTCTTTCCACCGGGCTCCCATTCTTTTTGTGCCAAAGCAGAATCCTTTTTCTAGCCACTTCGCATGCTTCCTCGTTTGTCATGACGTCCCACAACCCATCACTGGCTAATACAAGGCACTCGTCTTCTTTAGCTCGGGGTAGAAAGGTGACTTCCGGATCTGGTATGATCCATGGTTTTAAATATCTGTCACCTGAAACACCAAGAGAAGAGCAAAACAAGGGCTCAGCACTTGACAAATCCTTGGTCATATCATGTCTCAATCTATTTACTGCAAACACGCCAGTATAGGGTGACCAAGTATTAGACCCACTGACCCAGGGCCTCACAAACTGCGAGGCCTTGGGTTGAACAATCAGTCCACATCCCCTTGGGAATACAAAGGAATAGAGAATAAGTAAAAGGGTTCACTGTATATCGTGATAATGTGTCCACAAATCAAGATAGAACATAACACTTTGAATGAAAAACAATTGAAGAATGTTAATAAAGCTTCCGCATATGCTTTTAGCCCATGCATATTCATGGACAAATGAGCCAAGCAAGAATAAGTACAATACTCGCTTAGTAAGATACTGAGCCTCGTGTGCAACCCCAAACTGGTTATCTTGCATTTCGATTTCCCTAAGCGCAAATCCAATATTTTAATGGCAATGGGGTATCTGGAAGAAAATAAGCAGAAACTTTGACAACTGGTGTATGTAAATATTGAAAAAATGTAGTGTTAGGACCTAACATGTACTGATATACAGTCCCAATAATACAAAACACACAGCAATACCATGTATGAATACAAAATTGAATTTAAATGGACTCACCAATGGATCTAGACATTGCAAGAACTCCAAAAACGCGGTGCCCATTCCACAGTATAACCTTTCCTCCAGCAGCTTCAATCCTTGCATATTCATCTTCGCGATTTGGCTGATTTTTTAAACAAAATAAATGTCATATTAATATTTTTGTGCCGTGATGACCTATTTCTTACTAGCAAAAAAGTTCCAGACTATATTTGCCTTACTTTATGATCATTTGACAATGCAATGGCTTCTTTGCCACGATAAAGGACAGCTCTTGAATCACCGCAGTTTGAAACTATAATATGTGATGAACAGATTAATGCAACAACAGCAGTTGATCCAACAGTTTCCGGAGCAACTGGTTCAGATGTAATATTGAAGGCATCCCCGATGCCTCTGCTAACTCTTCCTCCGACTTCATCATCAACTTTCAGAAAACAATTAGTGAAGGCTTTCTCCCACTGACTTTGTATTGTGTCCTTGATACTTTCTTTAACAGATTCACCTTTTATGAATTTTAGCTCCTCCGCCAACGCAAAATGGACACGATCACGACAATAATTTGCAACCTGCATAAGGGGAGAAAAACTCAATTTTACTACTTTCTTGTTAGAGAACAATTTAGCACATAAAAGCTCAAATGTTACAAATGATAGGGAAATGAGACCAATAATTTTGCATAGGAAGAATTATATTAAATAAGTGTTTACAAAAACAGATACAAAATGCATTTTATTGGTCAGAAACAAGTGAGAAATTCAGACAAAAAAAACAATTACATATATTTTGGGACCCTAGTGATGAAATTGGACAAAAAGTGAAGTATATGAAGGAGTACATACATAGCCATCCATCCAACATAAATGAAGTAGAAGACAACCAATTCCTGTAAACAGAAAAGGGGCACAACATACCTGAGAGCCTCCATGACCGTCATATACTCCAAAAAAGTGAGCAGTCAGTTCACTCAAGTTTTGACTCATTCCATCTATCATGCGATCACCAACAAGCATTTTAATAGGAATTTTCATGGATTGGGGAATAGTTGCAACAGCATCTTCCATCTCTTGTCTCTTTCCAATAATAGACACAGATCCCCAGAGGGGTACATATTCCAACTCGAAAACACTTCTTACTCCTACTTTGCCATTCTTCTCTGTGAAAGCCACCACAGATGCTGTCAGACTACATCCATTAGCATTCTCTTCTTTTGAACTCGCCACCACGGCTAAGAGATCCTCAGTCAGCTTGCTATCCATAGCTTCTTTTCCCAAAGTAATAACCTTGGCAACAATCTGACCATTGTTTATCCCCTCGATTTCAACAGCTATCGGCAGAGTGACAACCGAACTAGTGTCCATATCCAGTAACTCGTTATTTATTTCAACAGGCTCATCCCCAACGGACATAACTTCATCTGAATCATTCTCTTGAATCATAGCATCAGTAACAGCCCTATTGATTTCACTTTCTAGTACCATCTCAGATGAATTAAAATTCCCTACACTTTCTGGGCCAAACAAAGTTCCCATATCAACTTCATTCTTAAACCCTAAGCCTGCTGTCTCCGTAACTAGCTTGATCCGTGTGATTTCCACATGGCTTGCAATTCCAACAGTATCAGATATGGGATTACTAAAGCTAAGTGTAACTGAAACTGCTGGAGACATCTCTTCCATCAAGACCCTCTTCATAAAGCGAAACAAACTAAGAGTACTCCCGCATACCCTCTAGTCTTACCCAATACCTTGCAACTCAAATCCCTTCTCGCCTTAGGGCAATTAACTTGGATCAAGACTTTCAAGTGTACTCAATCCACCAATTCGACAACAAGTCTTACATATACCAGAAAGCACAAACTAATAGCAGATTGCAGGTTCTTTTTCACTCCCACTAAGTTGAGATTAGATGAGCAATTCTTCTATAAAACCAAAAGCACTGGGGAGACTACCAAGGCAAATTAAAGGAAATTGAATGCAGAATCAATATGGTCAGCAGATCTGGTACTGAACAATGGATCTTACAAAAGGAAAATAGAAAGTCCAAGACAATGATGAGTTGAGTTTCTAGACAATACCAAAATTTCCTAGAAAAGAAGCAGACGTAAAATTACTAATCTCCACGGCTAAACATTAAATACCAGAACACATGTGAACAAAAAAAAAGTAGGAAAAAAAAATTCAATCCTTATCCATAAACCCCAAGAATGGGATGATCTAAAGGGGATTTGATGAGAAAGAAACCTAGGAAAAGATAGAAACGAAACCCACCAAGAATCACAAGGGGAAACCCTAAAAAGGTGTCGTCTTTTGTGCTTTATTATAAAATAAGTTCCATGGATCTGAGGTAATCCTTCACAGCCTCTTAATCAAACTGGGTATCTTGTACATTCCAACATCCAACAGAATCTACTAAACTGCTAACAATTACAATCCGTACTAGAAATGTTTTTGGGAAATTCACAAACAAATGGGGTCTGATGTAATATTAAAACTTTGAGCTTCAAACAAAACCACTTGAAACCCACTAAATAGCTAGATCAAACAGTTGAAAGCTGCTTACCAATTCGACTAACACCCCAAGAGCTGAAGCTTCCAAATATAGACAGTTTTCTTAGATTTTTTATTTCTTACGTTCTTTCAGGAGAGAGAAAAAGAAGGGAGGAGAGAGGAACGGAACGAGCGAGAGAGAGAGAGAAAGAGAGTTTCTTGGGGATGCTTTTACTATTTATGTGACACGTATAGGCTCAATTATATACCTCCAATCAATGCTTCTTGACAGAAAATTGTGCTATTTAAACTTTCGTGTAAGTCAATGACACCATCTCTAAATGCTGTTTATTTTTAAACGGGTGATAAGTGATACTCCTTCGTCTCTAATGGGAGTTTCCGTTTAAAAATTAATTTATTTTAAAAAAAATAATATTTTTATATATTAATTTTTAAAAATATATTTTTTTAAGTAAAACATCTCAAAATAAAATAATAAACTATTTATCTGGAACAGAGGAATAACTATATAAACAATTTTAAACAAAAACAAAAGAAATTCTTAAATTTGAAAGCTTATAGGAGTATAGGACACCTTAAATTATTACATGATACTAGTTTTTACACACGTGTATTAAAAGCATATATATATATTTTTTACAATTAAACTATACAAAAACAAAATGAATAAGAAAAGGAAAATTAAGGAAAACAACTATGATTTTGATACTCCGATTAACAGATTAATGGAATATTGTTTCAGCCGGTGAATAGACATATTATATTCTTTGAAATCATATAGAGAGAGGGAGACAATGAGAGATGTAAACATATACATCCGAGAGGTATACATAGATATATAAATGCAAAATGATTTTAGTGTGCCCAATAAATGAATGCTTCGGCTTTCATTCTAAAGTTCAATGTATCTAGAAACATGTACAGTCAATACCAAATCTTTTCATATTTCAAGATTTTCAGCCAACAAAATAGGATTTATTTTTGGAAAGTGCATTTTGACGTGATCTTGCTATATTCGACTGTGCTAATTATTTTTGCCTTTATATATTGATATATTGATATTACTTTATCTATTTTTAAAGTATTATTCTATTTGATATTTTTTAAAATTGACCTTATTTTACATAAGAATTAGACTTTCTTTTCTAAAATTATAAAATACCTACTTCGTAATTTGAAATAACGATAGACCAAACTCATAAAAAATCAAATAAAACAGTTTGAAAATGGAGGAAATGATACATATAACTAATGTACAATTACTCTAATAATATAGCTTAATCGTCCTACTAAATAGCTTCTACTTCAATCAAGACATTGTTTTTTTTTTTAAATTTAGTTTTATTGCCTCAATCCAAGCAGAATTTAAGTCTATTTTTCCTTTTGTTATTAAAAGTCATTTAAACCTTTTATTTTATGGTATTAACTTTATCTTTATTTCTTTCATAGCAAAATAATATCACACACTTTTTAACTGGACCAAATATGGACGGATTGTCTTTAACAATTAAAAAAAAACAATGAAGATGATACGCATCACTACCTAACTACAAAACAAAAATAAAAAAGTGGGGATACTTCTTTTTCTAAAGCACTATTTTTATTACATAAAGTACTACATTTATCATGGACTTTTCCCAAGTCAAGTACCAAATTATAACACGCGTCTACAGTTGGGAGGTTAACTAAATACCTAAAACAGATCCATTTAATCATCGACACATCCCCACTTAACTTAACTCTAATTATACTCCAACTCCCAACCTTTACTTTATTTACATTTTTACCCCCTAAGTTTTATCTATTTATAACCTGTTAGACCCAAAAGTATCCCCCAATATTTTATGACTAAAATTGTTATAGACTATCAGTATAAATATTTATTTATTTATAGATTGGACATCAAATAACTAAAGAATTGATGTGGCCAAAATATCAGTCTTTGGACGTCCAATTGATATAGAAGATATATGTGCTTGATCTGCTTTCTTGAACCTGTTTAAGATCACGAAATCACTTTAGTGTAAGTGCAAGGCTTGGCCTCGCGAAACCACTCCAACGTGAGAGTAAGTATCGTGTATTGTCGAGAGAAATTGACAGAGGTTCGAGGCTCAAGAAAAAATGTGTAACTTGAATAGGGTTTATGGAGGGGTATTTATAGGCCCCTGTAGACACCTCAATTTCGTATCTCTAGTATGTGACATGACATGAAATATCAAGACATGTTAAAACTTAACAAATGTCAAGTTACAAGGTTTAAAAATACAAAATGAAAAGCAGGATGCGTAAAATAGTGAAATGCAAGGGCCAAAGTGTCAAAAAAAACATAAAAATAGAGTCAGGCGCCACCCACAACCATAGCTGGCGCGGCGCCCAGACCTCCTATGGGTGGCGCCCAATAGAGCTTTATGCACTGTAGCACTTTGCCTAAGGTGCAACTTTCTTAGCGCGCGATACAAGCCGGTGAAGTACAGAAAAAAAAAAAACTTAATGACGAAGGAGTCCTCATCTCGGCCTATAAATAGAAGGCCACCGCTTCAGAATTTGGGACGGACACACAGTTCACACACTCTTCGCACGCAGTTAAAACACCACTGAAGAAGTACGTAGTGAGCGATCGTCTTGAGAGAGAGAGAGAGTGCCCCTCTTCTAAAAAGCCTTGAAACTCTGCCAAATCTCCTCCAAACTCAAAATCAACCGATCAAAGTGAACCTTAGCCTCCCAGCTAGGATTCCACCCTATTTTCCCGGTCCAAAAATCAAAAAAAAAAAACAGTTATTATGCCCGAATCCAGAGGCCAAATCCGCTAGAAGCAAACAGTTACTTTGTCCGATTTCCATCAGTAGGAAGCAAACAAGCAAGCAGTTGCTCCGCCCGTTTCCCGAGGCCTAAAAGCTACTTTCGGAAACAATTACTCTGCTCGAATCTCCACAACAAGAAAAAACTCTCTTTCCTAGAAGGACAGAACGAGCACACCCCACGCTCTTAAAGGTAAGCCTTTAAGAGGTTATATTAAAAAAGTGCTATTTCAGTCAGCCCTATGTAAAAATATAAGCAGTTATGCTGCCCGAATTTCTATAAGAAATAGCACTAAAAAGAACCATTATTATGGCCAAATATTTATAAATATATTTATAATTCCTGGAAGAAAGCGGCTGTAAGTTTGTAATAATATAGATACAGATATATATATATGTTTAAATGTTTTATTTCATTTACTAAATAAATATAATAAAAGCATATTTTAGCCAAAAACGATTTTGAGACCGAAATGGCGAGTTGGGTGCCTAACACCTTCCCACCTCGTAACTTAGTCTTCGAACATTTTTTTACAAACTCTGGTTATTTTTGTTTTTTTTTAATTTCTCCTTAAAATAAAGATGACGACTCTGTTTCAACATTTTGGATTACAGTGAGGCCCGCAACATCTTTTTTTTTTTTTTTCACTTTTTCGTTTTTCCCTAAATAAGGGAAGATGAGATGAAAAGGATGATGCATTTTCTATATCTTGTTTTCCCCTAAACAAGGGAGGATGAGATACGGAAAAATCCAAAGCACTCATAGTGGACTAAAGCACACTCAGTGACCGATGCGTATTCAACGCGTTTTTGACAATACTTTTTTGCACATTTATTTTCGTTTTCACATAAACAAGGGAAGATGGAATGAAAAAAGTGATGTCTTCCCCGAGCTGCGTGTTCCCCTAAAAAACGGAGCGCGCGATCCGGGGGAATCCTCTCCGGGGCACTCACAGTGATGACTCTGCTGGGGACGTCGTTTTTATTTTAAATAAAAATAGAGGGCTAGACTCAGTTTTCATTTAAAAAAAACAAGTTTTCATTAGTTTTTGGCTAAAATATGCTTATTATATTTCTTCGGCATTTTAAATATTGCATTTTTATATATCTGTATATATATTTTTGCATTTAACCTTTCACTTGCAGCAGTTTCGTTCCTGGTATCATTACAAATATATCAAAAAAAAAAACAAAAGATTTCCGGGCAGTATAACAAAAGGGCTAGAGCTTATTATTACTTTATATTGCTTTATTTTATATCTTGCCATATATTTTGCTTGCTTTATTTTTACCGCGCAAAATATGTACATATTATATCATTTTGTCATTTTATTTTGGGGATTATGACCGATATGTAATTAATATGAATAGATAGATTCTTCATTTGTCTTTCTATTTCTTGATCTGAGGCCACGGCTAAATTGGCCATTTGTTTGGCCATGTCTTTCTTCATGGCCTCCATCTGCTCGGCCAAATGTTTTTCTGCGTCGACAGTGAACCTGGAAGAGCAGGACAAGCCTTTCAAGTGGGTATATTCTGACCGCTGACTACGTGCTCTCCTGAAATAATCGGCAGGTCGTAGAAGCTCAACTCGTAAGAAGCTTCAACTTCCTGCTTGACTCAAGCCCTGTGCCTTGGTCGCTGCCCCTCTACCTCTGCGAATTCGCGGGCTTTGCGGCGACTGTGTCCTTCACCTCGGGCATGATGCTCCTGTCAGCGGTGATGTCGATGGGACGGATTCAGGAGCAGATATGGTAAGTGACGTACTTGGATAAAGAAACCTTTGACCTGTCTTGGGGAGCAAGTCTTTGAGGTTTCTTGTTCGATGCTTGTCCGGGCGAGCAAGGCTCTGCCCGGCTATATAATGCAGTTCTGATAAAGACAAGTGTGGATCCCAGGCATGGCCCCTAGTCGGGCAGGCAAGGCATGTGCTCGACCAAGTTTAGAAGGGAGTTATAGTATTTTGCACGGTACCTCACTAGCTCTGCCTGCTAGATCGGTAGATCCCACGCTAATTGAACTCGTGACTGATACGTACGTAGTGGTCGCTCGTGATCGGGTTTGAGCCGAACACGTCAAGAATGCTTGCACATAATTTTTTTCATCACATACGTAATACAAATATCCTCAAGCTTGTAAACAAACTTGATTGTGTTCATTTAAAAACCATTCGATTGGTCGAAATAATACATGTTTTAATATCTAAAAATGAAGTACATAAATTATCCATTAGCTTGATGCTGGATACATAATAATTGAGTTTTTAAATAATTTTATTTAACAATGAAATTTTCTAGGACGCTTGTGTATTAATGACACAAATATTATTATGACTACATTTTTGTATGTTACCCCATACAATATACTCCATATTTTTTATTTTATTTTTCTCCTAAGGGGGCAATAGGACGGGATCGAACCTGAGACCTCACATATTGTGAAGCTTCATATCTACCACTGGGTCACCCCCTTAGGGGCACAATATACTCCATATAGTATACGATATACTTGAGTTATGTTGCTCGTATTTCTTGCGGCACAATAATTTACTTTAGTGGTTAGTAATTTAAAAAATAAACATTTTTTCAAATTATTATCAACTAGTTTTATACACGTGCGTTAAACGTATGTGTATATATCTATTTTAATTAAAATATACTCAAATAAAACGAAGATTATAAACAAAACAAAACAAACAAATATAGAAAAAACATGATAAAGGGAACAACCTACTAAAAAATGATTTTTAAATTTGAGACTTGTATATTCAATAATTTTTTTGTATTTTCAAGAACTAAGAAAATAAAGTTAAATTTTTTTTGTTATAAAAATTTCAGATGTGATGAAATTGATAAATATTTCAGATATTTATCGTCTCTCTAGATACTTTATCAGTTATATCAATATATTGTAAAATAATCGTGAGTAATTATCATATACTTGATTTTTTTAGTACAATAAGTTTTTGAAATATTTTTACAAATCTATAAATTTCCAAAGTCATGTTTACTTGAGAGTTGTGTAATCAATTAATGATAGTTGTGTTCTCCATGCATCTTACCTATTTTATAACAATACTTATTAAAGATGACTTTCCTTTTTTAGAAAATGCATTTTGACGAGATTTTACATGTTTTAGACTATCTAGCTTATATATATGTAGATTATGATAAACAAATACCAACTCCATTAATCTAAGTAGAAAATCCCATATTCCCATAATCCCATATGCCTTGGAAGTGGGTAAATTAATGTGTGCTTATATTTCTGTTTTCTAGATTACAGATTGACCAAAGTCAAATCGGATTTTGTAGGAGGAACAAAAGGAGGGGACGAAATTTGACCGTGTTAGTTTTTCTCGTTATGAATTCAAGCGGGAAAAGTGGAAGAGAGTCCATTTGGCGCCAAATATAGTAAACATTTACAACAACAAATGCCGTAAAAAGAACCCACTAAAACACAGGATTAAGGAAAATGAGATTGTAAAAAGAATCAAAACCAAAAAAATCCTAATTTTTGTGGGTTCTCTGCCATCGTTGGGGGTGGTGTTGGTTGTGGTTGTTCCCGCTGGTGAGTTAACCAGCCGGTAAAAGAACAACCTGCAAAGAAGACAAATTCCACACACCATTTCAAAATGGCTAATGAATCACGGTCAGGAGAAGGGATGATCACGACGGCGGTAGCAATCGATAAAGACAAGAATAGTCAATACGCGGTTAAATGGGCTCTCGAGAACGTGTTGAAGAAGAACTCTTTTGTGGCTCTCATCCATGTTCAAGTCTCCAACTCTCGTTAGTACATCCTCCTTGTGTGTGTTGTAATTGCATTGAAGGGAATGTTTAGATTTTGTAATTGTGTGTATGTTCTTCTCTGCAACTTACGTTTGATATATATGTTATTTGGTTATTCATTCAGATGATTCTGCTATATCGAAAGATGGTCGGGCACCAACGGAGTCCGAAATGCAGCAGTTCTTCCTTGCCTACCGAGGATTTTGCGCTCGCAAAGGGGTAATTATCCACGACAACACCCTCTGTATATTTCTTTTTCTTCTTCCTCTTTTAGCTCCACAAGAAAAATTCTTTCTCATCCATCTTTGACCGAGCTATATCAAGAAACGCATAAATGAGAATGTACATACAAGTTTCCTTCATAAAAGAAGCAATGCTAGGATTATAATGCCAGACGACTATAATTAAACAGTGTATGATCGTACAATCAAGATTTTTTTTTTTTAATTTTTTATTTTGCATAGATAATGGCTTAAGAAATTTTAGATTGAGATATGATAAAATCGAATTATCACCCAATTTTCTCGCATGATTGAAGATACTGAATGAAAGAAAGCTCTTACATAGCCTCAATGCGCTCAAACTTATCATAAGAATTCCGTAGATTAGGATTTCCATAATGTCATGGGAGTGGAGGTTTCAGGTTCGAGCAAAGGAGGTGGTTCTCCAGGACGTTGATGTTGCGACTGCCCTGATTGATTTTATCAATAGAAACTCCATCAGTGTCATTGTGGTTGGTGTCTCGACCCGGATGGCTCTAACAAGGTATCTCTCTTCTCGCTCTCTCTCAATCTCTCTCTCTCGTGCACCACACATGGCACAAACACGGACAAGAGAAGAAACTTTGTTACACATTATCTGCGTTGCTTGATGTCGTGGTCTAAACATAGTCCCTAGGATACTGGTCATTACTATGGGTGCAGAACGAGTTGAAGGTGCTCGTTTGGTACGCAATAATGATCATCCTTTTTATGGTAGAATAGAATGGGATGGGAGACCACTCTTGCGTACCAAACAGGGAGTAAGTACCCTGACATTTCCAACTATTTCAAGTTTCTCTGCCTCTCACAGGGCATTCAGAGGCACATTAGATGTGCCGTCTAGTTTAGCAAAATCTGCACCAGATTTTTGTACAGTGTATTCTGTATCCAAAGGAAAATTTATGAAGCTCAAATCGGCTAGTCGACCTCCTACCCCTATCAGTGCAAATGCTTCCCGGCAAATGGATACCGAAGATTATAATCGGTACGTCAGGAAATTTTATTGCTAAACATGAAGGCTCCAATTTACAGTACTTGTATGTCTTGATTTTAGTTTTATGTCCACCAAAGCAGCTCGTGGAGTCAGACGAGTTGGAAAAGTGGCTCTGAAAGAAAATCATTTGAAAGAAGCGGGGAGAGAATCTCATTGGATAAGAGCAGTGATTTTGTGCCGATGGCACCAAGAGACAAGCTCCTGGACAACAGAACTTATGCAGCACAACAGTTGGCAGCCAATCCTAATCTACGGATTCGCACTACAGGAGAATCAAGATCTGATTTCAGTGATTTTTCTGACCCACAAAGTTTCCAGTCATACTCGTCTGAAATATCCTTTGAGAATGTAGACCACTCCCGCACTTCAGATGGTTCTAGGGCCTCAACCTCCTCCCAGAATCCAGTAAGTTCAATTTACAATATTCGGTTTCAATACTGTAAAAATTTGAAAATGGTAAAGTTTTGATCCTTCCAAAATGATTTATTTTTTGCATTAGGAAATGGAGGATGAGATGAGAAGATTGAGACTTGAACTGAAGCAAACCATGGAAATGTACAACTCAGCCTGCAAAGAAGCAACAAATGCTAAACAGAGGGTTAGATTATAACCTTTTGACTTTTTGCTGCCAGATTATTCATCGTTGAGGAGACAATCTCTTTCTTCAACAGTACGTGATTCATTTGTTGTTGCATTACAGTCTATGGAGATCAATCTATGGAAATCAGGGGGGGCTCGTAGATATGAGGAAGCAAAGCAAGCTGAAGAGGCTGCATATGCCATGGTGGAGATGGAGAAGCAAAAGGCAAAGGCTGCCATGGAAGCAGCACAAATGGCTCAACGTCTAGCAGAACTGGAGTGCCATAAGAGGAGAAATGCAGAAAGTAAGGCCAAGTATGAGGCAGCTGAAAGGCAGAAAGCTGTGGATGCTTTGGCTCGCTCTGAGATTCGGTATAGAAAATATGCCATTGAAGACATTGAACTTGCTACGAATTACTTCACCAGTTCACTAAAGATCGGTGAGGGAGGATATGGACCTGTCTATCGAGCCTTCCTCGATCACACTGCTGTCGCCATTAAGGTTTTGAGGCCTGACATTTCTCAGGGGCAAAGTCAATTTCAAAGAGAGGTATGCTATGTGTTTGATTTGGCAGGGAAAAGGGGTTTTCGGGGAGTGTGAGAAATGAGTGATCTTCCTTTCTTTTAATATTTTATTATGCAATGCAGGTTGAGGTACTAAGCTGCATGAGACATCCACACATGGTTCTCCTTCTAGGTGCCTGCCCTGAGTATGGTTGCCTCGTTTACGAGTATATGGAAAATGGAAGCTTAGAAGATTGCCTCTTTCGAAGAAACAACACACCGCCTCTCCCATGGAGACTCCGCTTCAAAATATCCGCTGAAATTGCCACAGCCCTTCTCTTTTTTCATCAAACTAGACCCGAGCCTCTGGTCCACCGTGACCTCAAACCCGCCAATATTCTCTTGGATCGGAACTATGTGAGCAAGATCAGTGATGTTGGATTAGCCAGACTAGTCCCACCTAATGTGGCCGACAGTGTTACCCAGTATCACATGACATCAGCTGCAGGAACCTTCTGCTATATAGATCCAGAGTATCAACAAACAGGGATGCTGGGGACAAAGTCAGACGTATACTCATTGGGTGTGATGTTATTACAAATTATAACAGCAAAAAATGCAATGGGACTAACTCATCAGGTTTCAAGGGCAATTGAGAAAGGAACGTTTTCAGAGATTCTTGATCCGGCAGTGACAGATTGGCCAGTCCAGGAGGCTTTATCATTTGCAAAGTTAGCTTTGCAGTGTTGTGAGCTAAGGAGGAAGGACAGGCCAGACCTTGGTAATGTCATATTGCCTGAACTGGAGCGGCTAAGAGATCTTGGCTTAGAAGATGGAGCAGGAATTGGTTATGGGCCAAGTCAATATACTTCAAGTTTCGAAGTGAGATCAAGTGTGAGTCAGGTCAGTATTTTCTTCTTAAACATATTTGAATGCTTTAAGTTTAAAATGATTATAATGATCTTGTTTAAACAGGAGTCGAAGGAAAGCAATCCCGGTTCGCAGGTAGAGAGTCAACAGTTATCGATAGAAGATGCCAGCAATTCATCAAGTTCCACGCTTGAAAATCTAATTGACGATTAGTTCTCGAAAACAAGGCTTCATCGCACTTGCAGTTGATGGAGAAAAGTGTATAATTCAATCCAATGTATCTGATGCTCATGCACCTGACTGATGTTTCTGATATGGAACTGTGGAAAAACTAAGCATACCTACTTGAATTCAATACAATTTGCATTTCTCTAGCAGTTTACTCCTTTTAGCTTAAAACATTCTCAAACTGGCTTACAAAATGAATTATGGGTTTCTTCAACTGTCCGAGCTCGGACATGGTTTAGTTCTTCTATGTTAACTGGATACTGCATCTGCGTAGGTAATTTCCAGGAACACGTGTGAGACTCAAAAAATGTCTCATTTTACAAAAAAATATCAAGCTTAAGGTGTCCAAATACCAGCCTAAGAATTGTAATTGATAAATGCAACTGATCTTATCTTATAAGTTAATCAACTGTAAATGCTCAATCTAATGAAAAACAGTACTCAAGCATGGGCTAGTACATCACACTATAAACTTGCAGGTGATGTTTGAACTCACTCTATTTCAAATTGTACCTTCCATACTAAATCTAGTTCATTAAACAGCATAGTGCTTCTCAATTCGCCAACATACAGAACTCCCTATCTTCAAAAATCCACACTAGCCAAGTTGGAGCTAGCTGAAAACAGCTCGTATCCAACGCCTGTAATAAATTAGATAACTGTTAGTATTAAAATATAAGAAAGATGGATGAGAATCTCATAAACTCGCTTCAGAAAACAAAGAGTAAAAACTAGTAAACAAATCATTTGGCATATAAGTGGAAGTGAAAAGCACACCCTTGATAAGTAGACTAGGAAAGTAACAAACGTAATGAAAACAAATGCGCCATCTCACAGGTTGAGTCCACTTTGATTTCAAGGAAACTCATTGGTTTTTTTTTTTTCTTACTCAACTTCAATTACCTCTTTCTAAACATTCTCATTCTGTGAGTACATCAAAAACAAGGCCTTCGCAATCAATGATATACGTATGAAAACATGTAATGCCCAGATTCCATGTCTAGTTGAGAAACATGTACACAACTTGTTTCTAGGTCAAATACCCCATCTTGTCTCATCAAGTTGATAATTCATCAGCCTCTTTCAATTTTATTTCTATTTCAATTTTTATTGTGGAATACAAAAGTTTGGTTCCCAGGTCCATACTGCTAGTTTCATTCAAACTAATGTGTTTCTCTTCTTTGATTCTAATATCGTTGTTGGTGGCACAAGATAGGAGTCACTTTGATTCAAAGCAACAATGAGAACAGACATGCGATAACAATAAACATTCTATCACCTGCAACCTCAACCAGATTTGATGTCCCAGAAAAGTACATTGAAAGAAACCACAACTACTTTTGGCAATCAAGAACAGCCACATCAACTATTTTACAGCCTAAAAGAAAAAAAATTGAAAATTACCGAGGCATGACAATATTTCGAGATCGATTCTCTATCTCTCTGCAGTATGTATTCATATCAACTACAGTAAAGCCAGCTGTGACGAACAACATTGACAAGAAATCTTCCGAGAAGAAGAAAGATGACTGGAAATATGTTTAAAAAAAAAATGTGAGGTACAAAATTATTATCTAAAAATTATTTTCTTTCTACATTGATAAGTAAGATCCTTGATTATCCTTACAGTGCCATCTCCTCTTAAAAAGAAATTTTCGCTAATGATCTGATTTCTCTTTTGCAGCTTCACCTGAAAAGTTGGCCATTAAATCATGAGGCACGAATAAGCTCAGAGCTGTTGACTGTGACTTGAAGAGAGTGTTATGAAGTTAAATGATGAGGGCCTAGTTGAACAAAAAGGTGAAACGAGAAGCTATTTAAGAGAAAGAGTGACATGTATGTGAATACTCATACAAAATAATGTCAAGATCCGTATGATTATATCAACTGTGAAAGGCTCCACTATTATAGTGGACAATCAAAGTGCACTCAAATGTCCCCGTGTTGGATCCATGTGATTGATTTGTGTAATCAATAACCAAACAATGTCTATACATTTGAAAGGTCTTAACTCAAGTTTATATTTGTCCCATCAATAACTAAATTCTGACTTCCGCAAAAAGTGTTCATGATTTGCTATGAATACCCTAAATTTTAGAGCTAAAGTATTTTCTTAAAATTTTATTCTAATGTCATAAGGATAAATTTGGACATGAGAAAAATTCATGAGCTTAATGCTAAATAGGACTTTTTAATTGGAACGTTCAAATAGAGAGATCTTCTAGCGGAATAGAAGGAGTACAACCAACCGTGTGGCAGTCATACAAATGTGAGCTACTAACTAGGCATGGACAACTCAACTCAACTTGGCCTTGATCTCAATAACTTGGGGTCAGCACTAATTATGAATGGACAACAAAATCTAACATGTAATAAAGCAAGTGGATCATTAGTATTGACTGTTACATAAACCAAGCAAACAGCAATAATGCCAACTCACGTCAAGAAACCCTAATGGTCAATATAGTCATTGAAGTCTATAAAATTTGCTCAATCTGAAACGGAAAAGAAGAAAGCAAGAGTGAGGCTACTATGTCCAAATCAAGAAAGGGTCAAACTGCAAAGGCTTTACATATACTAATAAAGTAAGAAGATTTGCTATCCCATTAATCGACAGAAAGAATTGAAGATGGCCTAAGAAGTGAAAAAGTATACTCAACTGATGACTCAAAATGCTGAAAATTCGCACTAGAGGAAGCAAAGAAATAGAGCTCCAACACTTACTTGAGCAAAATCTCCACTAGCATAATCACGTAGAAGAATGCGACCGTTTGGCTGCAAATTGAAATACTCCCAGTGTAAAGTTCACTAATGAGGTGCAGAAAATACAAGGAAAATATATAAAGGGGAGGAAAAAAATAGTATCTCAAGTAGCATTCTTCTATAGCGACCTTCAATACTTTCCTGAGGTTCTGTACCACAAATTGCATCATCTCGGGAGAAACTGCAGATAACATGAAAATCTGCTTTAAGAGATTAGGCGTTTACATAATATTCATTTAAAAAGATAAGAATCATAATAGACAGGAATCTCTTATCTAGCAATTGATGTTGAATATGTATCATAACCATACCAAGAACCAGAGCAATTCTCACTTACCAATGTAACAACATCAATTGAAGAAGGCATAACATAGTCACACAGATTGTCTTCTGCAACATTGCAGACAAAAGCATTTATCTTGTCTTCAGTGAATTTTGTATGCGACTGCAATAAGTTGAAGAGCCAACACTATAAAAACTGCCAAGCAATTGCATAACAATTTTGAAGGGCAGCATATATCATTAATAAAATCCAAACCATAAGAACTTGCAGAGAAGCAACAACTGGACGTGGTTTGGCAGCATTGCTTGCTAAGGGTTTTAATTTGTATTTATCTCTCTCTATCTAAATGTGTATTATTTCTGATAAGTGGAAAAGTAAGAGAGGCAGGCAGGAGTTCGTGGGCCATTTCAATTGGAAAGAGCTTTAAAGTTTACTAACCTTAACGAGTGTGATGGCATGAGGAGAGAAATCACAAGCATGAACAAATAGTTTAGGATATCTGGTGACAATAGGAAATATGGTATTACCAACTCCACAACCAACCTGCCAATATAACAAGTCAATATCAATATACCACACGGCTACCACAACATTGCAAACAATGAGTCAGTCATTACCAGGCCAAAATAAGAAGTTCATAAGCATCTATAAACCATTACTAGTTTTTTCTTTCTTTTCTTAATAAAATGGTATGATTTGCCACGTGAAAGAATTGCTTCATATGCAGATATGCAATTGCAACGAGCTAGTTATTATCAACTTGAGTCCAGGAAGCTTTCACCAGCACAAAGACTGTAATGATCCTACATACGACTTTAGTCAATCAAGTGGCTCGTCACAGTAATCATCTTTTCAGCATCACAACACAACCAAGCTTTTATCAAATTCATCAAGTAATAGGAACAATATAAAAGATAAACACAACTCTAGCAGTATGATATGAAGAAGTTGTTCTACCTAAGCACATGCTTCAAAGCTGATGAGCCCATACTTGAGGGCCTGCTCGCCGGGAACATGTGACCGACCATGACTGTGGGCAAACATGGGACAGATGTCTGACCACCAGGATCCATAAGCCCATAACCACTTGGCAGTTATGGTCGTCCCTATAAATACACAACTACAAGCCATGCAAAGGTGGGACTTCTTCACCAAGGCAAAACGCTACCAAATTCTCTTTAGACTTCATACTTAATTAATCTCTGAACTTACTCTCATGCCTGAGTGCACTTACGGGGCAACGCTCTACGTTCTCTTTAGTGTCTTTTTCTTAGTTTTAAAAATCAGATATCCGTTCATCATTCCGGCCATCAACAACATCCACAATTTTTGGCGTGATCAGAGGCATTCTGGCTGCTCGGAAGGGGAGGTGGTATTTTGGAATTTATGATTGTTGCTCAATCTGCATGGTCAACACATGTGACATCTTGGTCCAAAATGAACTCGGCATATAACCAATATGTTCTACAATAAATCCTTAACTTATTGATGGTCATTAATAAGAGTATTACTGAATGAGCTGCGGGATCAGTGCTATTGAGTCACTAATATCCCAGTTTATCTGGGAGAAGTGTAGTAATTTGGTTTCATGACATGTAGTGAAGATTTGTTTGATACCGTTCCCACAACAAGGAAGAAAACATAATCCATATACCATTTCATTCTCTGATATTGACCAAAAAGAGATACAAATTTTCGAGTCTTAAAAAAACAAAAACAAAAAAAGGTAACTTTTCTCGGGGTTTATAAGTGGTCACTTAGGCGAATGAAGTCATTCAAGTATATGTGGTATTAAAAGTCTATTTTCTTAATTTTTGTGAAAAACTAAGGATTCATGCATGAGTGGGAGTGGGAGTGGGAGGGTGGGAGGGAATAATTTTATTTGTTGGGGTTCAGACAGTAAACAAACCTCGAGGACAACCTTTCGATTTGGGGAGACCGCATCCTCATCTGAGAAATAGTGTCCCCAGTCCTTTTCCAAGTAATGCCGATCCCTGAAAAACTGCAATAGTATATTGCGGGGAAAACCAAAAATGTCAGTAATTGATTGTATTTAGTGGTTATGTATGTATGAAGTGATGAAAGATGAGACCTTGTTTTGGTGACGTTGGTAGAATTTGTCCCAGAACTTAGCGGAGCTACGACTATGGCGGTGAACGTCATAATTATTGAACCCTGAACGATGAGATTGGATGATCTTCGGCCGTAAAAAATTTCGGCCATGGACGGCGGTGATTGAGATTGAGCTCAGGAATGACGGCTGGGGATGCCAATGCAACGAGGATGAGATTGTAACGGCTGTGGCGCCACCACTTTTCATTCCACCAGGTTTGGATATCTTTCTTGACCCGGAACAGGAAGTGGCTAAATAATGCAATAACTAGTTGTACAATACAAATAAATTTACTACTCCAACTTATTATTGTCCCAAACAAAATATGTTGCTATACAATATTTTACCAAACTCTTTGTCCCAAATATTTTTCTATCGAGTCTATTTATGATACGTGTAAAAAAAACATTATATAATTTTTTTATTGGTAAGTATAGCCCTCGTTGGTGTAAGAATTCTAATCAAGGAGATCAAGGTCTTTGATAAATGTGCATATTGTCTTTATTTTTTGGTATTTTGAATTTATTTTCCTAATCAATATTGTATTTATCATTGCTAATTTAATTGTTTTGGCACCATTACCTTTATTTGTCTTAATTGGGCAGTTTTGCAATATTATGCGTTAAAGTCAAACTTTATTGGTGAATTAAAGATAAACTTTAATGATGATGTAAAGGCAAAAAGAAAAGTTGAATTCCAACATTTTTCGTGGGCAACGGTTATTTTCGTAGGTGGAAAACTAATATAAAGTATTAAATTGAAGATTTCCAGCAACAATCGCACCATAGGTGCGAAATATTTCGCAACCTTCAATCAGAGTAGCTCAAAAGTCACTTTCAATATTTTTCAGTTTGAACCTTTTTATGCATCTAGACTAAATGACATCTAAAGGGGAAATGGAGAGTTTTTAGTCCCTCATTTATTTCTTATTTATTGTCATTTATTTCTCATTAATCTAATTTATTTTGGTTGGTGTGACAAGGGGAGAGGAAATGCTTAGTTTTTCCTATATATATCTCCTTCTTCCCCTCCTTAGAGAGATATAATTTTACTTCCATATTATCTTTTCAAATAGTTAGATAAACATTTTAAAGTAGTTTTGTTTGAAGACTCTAGTTCGTGAATTCAATCGGAAGTATTTTATTATTACAAGTTCTTTTCTTCCCTTCTCTTTACTTTTATTTTATGATTATTCTTAACATGTTTATTTTAGTTACTTTAATTATGTATGAGTAGTTTTCTAATTCTAGGATTATGTGTAGCCCGTAATAGATTTATAAATAAAGTTTATATCTTTCCGTTTATTTGAATGTCACATGTTTTGATTCGATTTTAGCTTTGTCAATAATTGTATAATATTGTAGTAGCAAAAGACCGAAAGGTGAAACTACTACGTTTATGCAATAATCTTAGTTACTAAAATGAATGACTGAAAGGTAAAGCGTAGGTAACGGAGTTCTAATATCGAACTAGAAATTTATGAGAACGAGAGTTGATTAAATTTCTAGAGGCTTATAGAAATTGTAGGACATAATGAGTTTAGTTTAATTCATTGAACGAGATATCGGATTTGAATTAATCTAGACACGGTTGAGAGTAGTTTGAAAGAATGCAATTAACTTATTTTTATGCAATTCGCCTTCAAAATTTGACATTCATCGCGAACGAAAAGATTGTTACGGAATTTATAAATTCATTGTTGTGGTGAACCGAAATCCTAGAAGCTTTTTAATTATTATTTTTAATCAAAAATCTAATCTTGCATTTTAATTTAGTCTTGCTAATTTAATTTATGTATCACAACCGAAATCTTGAAATCAATCAGTCTAGATAATTTTAATTGTGAGTTCTTCGGTACTTGATTCAAAGTCCCTGTGAGATCGACATCCTAAATACTACACGAATAGTCATGCGCTTGCGGTAGGATTTAGTGATCAATTAAAAATCACTCAACAAGTTTTCTGGCGCTGTTGCCGAGGACTTCGGTAATCAATATCGAGCCAATTTACAATTTGATTAGACTAGACACTTTTTATTTTTGTTCACTTGTTGGCTTTACTAGTTGCTCAATTCTCTTATGCGAAAAATTCGTATTGTTGACATTTTGCTTGAGGTAGATCCAAAAATCGAGAGAACTTTTCATAGGAGAAAAATATTTTTTTCAAAAGGAAGCACAATCCGGTTTAAAGCTATTTGAACCCGAGATAGCGGCTCAAGAAGACAATAGGGCATTAAGAGACTTTGCTACACCAAATACTCAAGGGTTGTTACCAGGAGTCACAAGGCCGAATGTTGAGACTAACAACTTCGAGTTGAACTCTTCATTGATCTCCATGGTACAACAAACCCATTTGGAAGATCGCCCACCGAGGATCCAAATTTGCATTTGAAGATCTTCCTTGAATATTGTGACACTTTGAAGGTGAACGGAGCATCCAATGTCGCCATAAGACTACGGTTGTTCCCATTTTCTTTGAGAGACAAAGCAAGGGCTTGGCTACATTCATTGCCCGCTGGTTCCATAACCACATGGAATCAACTCTCTCACAAGCATTCTTGACTCAATACTTTCCTCCTAGCAAACCGCAATGATGAGAAATCAAATTACAAATTTCTCACAAAAGCCGAGTGAATCAATGTACGAGGCATGGGAAAGGTTCGAAGAGATGCTTAGGCTATGTCCCCACCATGGATTGGAGAAGTGGCTCATAGTCCATACATTCTACAATGGACTCACTTATAATGAGAAAATTTCCATTGATGCCGCTGCGGGTGGAGCTCTCATGAACAAGAATGTCGTTGATGCATACAAATTGATTGAAGACATGGCTAACAATCACTCTCAATGGACAACAGAAAGAGGCACCAACCAATCAAGAGGAGTTCCAGGTAAGTATGAGGTTGATGCTCTTGATTTGTTAACTGCTAAATTTGATTCTTTAAGTTCAAAAATTGATGAATTGAATGTGAGTGCAGTCGTGAGTAACAATGGTTTTCCATGTGAAATTTGTGGTGTTTTGGGTCACTTAGCGGTTGATTGTCAAGTGGGAAAATCGTTTCCCCAATTTGGGTCTCAAGAACAAGTCAATGCTTTGAACAATTTTAATCAAAAATGATCCTTTTTCAAACACTTACAACCCAGGTTGGAGGAATCACCCAAATTTTTCATACAAGAACAATTCCAACCAAGCACCTCAAGGCAATTTCAACCAAGCCTCTGGTTTTCAACCTAGACCTTTCAATCCACCCCCTCAAAAGTCCAATCTTGAAAGCGTGTCAGAAAATTTTATGGTCACCCAACAGAAGCAAAATGAAATGGTTAGTGATGCAATTAAGAATTTGACATCTAGAAATGAAATGGTCAATGATACAATTAAGAATTTAACATCTAGAAATGAAGTGGTCAATGATGTAATTAAGAATTTGACATCTAAAGTAGACACTTTGACTATACACAATAAGATGTTAGAGACCCAAATTGCACAACAAGCTTCTTCGACCTCGACAATGCCTGGAATGTTTCCGCGTATGCCTGAACCAAATCCTAGGGAGCATTGTAAGGCCGTGACTTTAAGGAGTCGAAAACAACTTGAGGACCCTAAGGTTGGGAATGATGAAAGTAAAAATGGTGAGGTTGAGAAAAGTGATGATAATGAACCAATGGTTGAAGTTTCACAAGAAAAAGAAAAAGTTGAACAAGAACCCGAATATGTTCCCCCACCTCCTTATAAACCGCCTATACCATTTCTACAAAGATTGGCTAGGGCTAAGATTGATAAGCAATTTGAGAAATTTTTGGATGTTTTAAAGAAGCTTTACATTAATGTTCCGTTCACCGATGCACTTTCACAAATGCCTTCTTATGCAAAGTTTTTGAAAGATATTTTGTCTAACAAAAGGAAATTGGAAGATTATGAAACTGTGGCTTTAACCGAGGAGTGTAGTGCTATCATTCAAAAAAAATTACCTCCTAAACTTAAAGACCCTGGTAGTTTTTTAATTCCTTGTGTGATTGGAAGTCTTAATATTAATCGTGCTTTGTGTGATCTTGGTGCAAGTATGAGTTTGATGCCAATGTCTGTCTTTAAGAAAATTGATTTAGGTGAGTTGAGGCCCACGAAGACTTCATTGCAATTGGCGGATCGATCCGTCAAATTTTCGGTAGGCATATTGGAAGATGTTCCAATTAAAGTGGGTAAGTTTTTCATACCGGTTGACTTTTTTGTTCTAGAGATGGATGAGGATTCTCATATCCCAATAATTCTCGGTAGACCTTTCCTAGCCATCGCGGGAGCGGTAATTGATGTGAAAAGTGGAAAGCTCTCCTTGAATATTGGAAAAGAAAAGGTTGAATTTGAATTGTCAAATGTTGCTAAATGCTTTTCTGTTGAGAATTATTGTAGCAGGATTTATTCGGTGGATCGAGCAATGAGTAAGGAACGTGAACACCATTTCTTTAATGATCCAAGTGATAGTTTTTTGGTAAAATATGAGCCTAAGTGCAATGAGAATTCAGATAATGTTGTTGCATTTGCACACTTGCTAGAGTCAAACTTTAACCTTCTTATTCAGAAAGTAGAAATTGGGAAGAATGATCATGTGCCTACAACTCAAATTTTTAAAAAGAGCAAATTCCACGAGCAGAGCTCAAGCTCATTCTTTCTACTACAGGAATTTCTAAGGGTTCCAACAAGAGGTTGCAAGATAAGCGAGCTTTTTAAAAGAAGTTTCGTGGGGAAGATGATCACAATTGGCAGGAAGCGGCTAATGTTGTTTAAGTAAATAAATGGAGGTCAAAGACGCAAGTTCATGAAGATGAAAACAAGAAGGATACCACAAATATCTTTTCTTACTCAGAGTGACCTCCAAATTGAAATTAAAAAAAAGGTCGAGCTAATGACCTTAAACAAGCGCTTCTTGGGAGGCAACCCAAGTTCCTTTACCTTGCTTTTCTTTTAATTTATTTTTATCTTTGCTTTATTTTATTTCTAATCATTGATCGTGTTCGTAGTTTTTCTTTTGTTTTGTTATTTTGATTTTGTAGGATTTGTGTAAATGAGAAGAAAGATTTTGCTTAAAAGATGCATACATGAAGGTGCGAAATTTTTCGCACTTGCAGAAGTTGGGCAGTGTGTTTCGCACCCTGGGTTGGAAATCCTTCGCACCCTCTTGAAAAAAAAAAAGACCCAAGGGTGATGAAGCTAATCTTCAATCCCATGTATGACTTTCCTCAGGAGTCTCCCACATCTTACTCCTTCCCTCACCCTCTGATTTGGTGAGCTCGTTCCACTCTCCATTTTGTTATTTCGTTTTCTTCATTCCATTGAGGACAATGCATTCTTTAAGTTTGGGGGAGATGGTAATTTCATTTTGAGTTTTTTATTTAGGGGTAATAAATTTTATACTTTTGAAATGCCCAAGCTTGTAGCTTTGATGATAATTATTTTTGTTTGGCATTTGCAAAATTATGCATGTGTATTACAATTGGGGAGTAATCTTGGACTCATTTGCATGCTAGTTGATGGTTGATAATGATTCTCTTGCTAATTCTTTCTTGGGTATGCTTTGAGTGAAACACAAGGGTGAGAGAAAACACGTGAGGGAGTGTTTGCGAGGCACCTACATATTTCAATATTTTGTTCTTGGTGCTAGGCTAGCAAAGAATTATGTGTACCTTATGGATATATTAGTTGGATTTTTAATATCATGGAGATTTTCTTGAAATTCTTGCTAGATTTAGGCGTGGCATGGGCATTGTGGTAATGAGATATGATTTAGGTCATTTTGGACAGTTTGAGCCTTTTATTGTCTAACCTTTTTGAAAAATGTTATCCCTAGTGTCCCCCTTGAGCATGAGAAAAGAATGGTGTGTGCTATGCACACAAATGACCCCCATTCAACGTTCGTTTCATTTAACCGCATTTACTCACCCATTTAGCCTAAACACTTTATCCTACCCTTCAAGAAAGCTTAAAATGAATATTCATGTGCATATTGTTTGCCTTTGTTGGGTTTGTGCTTTCATATGTTACATTTTTTGCTATTGTGGTGGGAGCGAAAAGGAAGGAAAGGGTATTTGATGAGATCCTGTCAAGCCTAAGTCCGTGTCAAAGTCAAATGTTGATCAAGCATGGAGAGTTCGTGATTGATCAAGAAACCAAGTGCCCAAGAAATCAAATTAACTCTTTAAGAGGCGTGGAATATGATTGGAAGATTCAAGAATTCTACACCAACTTGATTCGTGGGTTCATTGGAGATTTGGGTTATTATAATGGATACTCAACAAGATCGAAGAGGTTGAGCTTGAAGAAGCCAAGGGAGGTGATGAACATAATTCAGAACAAGAAGATCAAGGCTGACATTCTGGAGACCTTGCGGACGCAAGGTTAAATAGGCTTGCGACCGCAAGGCCTTGATATCTTTCGGACTGACTTTCTGGAGAGCTTGCGGACGCAAGGTCCAAATGGTTTGCGGCCGCAAGGTCCATCGACATGCCCTTTTGT
Source organism: Codonopsis lanceolata (assembly GCA_013146195.2). NCBI lineage: Eukaryota > Viridiplantae > Streptophyta > Magnoliopsida > Asterales > Campanulaceae > Codonopsis > Codonopsis lanceolata. Next base: position 9,715,595 of record CM028378.1, on the reverse strand, counting down.
GCCGTATCAGCTTTAAAAATGATACGATCTTCTCGGAAGGCTTCATTGAAGAACAAATTACTCACGCGGCGGAAGCTTAGGATCGAAGGATGTTTGCGGGGGTGACACCTCGACCCAACAATTAGCACGAAAAGAACCTTGGCATGTACAGCTACAACCCGTAATCGTAGCAATTGAAGAACCTAAGTATTGTGAATAACACCACAATAGGTATGGAATTCCTATTGATAAGTTAGGATTCAAACACAACGGAATCACACCGAAGTATTCACAAGTTCATGAAGAACAAGGAGGTTTCGAAGAAAACACTCAAAACTATATTAACTCAATAATCAACTAAAACTTAAACTGTCTTTACAATGAAAGGAAAAGGCCTATATATAGGCTTACAAGTAAACCCTAATACTTGGAGAAAAAGAAACCCTAAAAATAACTAAAATAATGAGAACCCTAATAATCTCGTTTTTCTACAAGGGCATATTTTCCAAAATTGAGTTTTGGCCCCAAAAATCCTCCAATAGTTATTAAAAGCTCCCCAAATCATATCTGAATATATGGGGACCCATTTGAAGGCTTCCTTTTCGATAATGAATTGTTTTAAAGCTGATATAGCAGTTCGGGGACCCTTGCGTCCGCAAGCTCTCCAGAAAGTCAGTCCGAAAGATATCAAGGCCTTGCGGTCGCAAGCCTATTTAACCTTGTGTCCGCAAGGTCTCCAGAATGTCAACCTCGATCTTCTTGTTCTGAATTATGTTCACCACCTCCCTTGGCTTCTTCAAGCTCAGCCTCTTCGATCTTGTTGAGTATCCATTATAGTAACCCGAATCTCCAATAAACCCACGAATCAAGTTGGTATAGAATTCTTGAATCTTCCAATCATATTCAACGCCTCTTAAAGAGTTAATTTGATTTCTTGGACACTTGGTTTCTTGATCAATCACGAACTCTCCATGCTTGATCAACATTTGACTTTGACACGGACTTAGGCTTGACAGGATCTCATCATCCCCCTCTCTTCAAAAAGATTTGTCCTCAAATCTGGACCTACATCAAATGGACGGGAATTAGCAACCGAAAAGTATGAACTCACATTAATCTTACCACGTAAATCCATTTTAAAAGTCATATTGTAGTCATGCTTAAAATCCTTTCGTTCTCGAACGAGCTTTCCATCCAAGCCCACATAAACCACATTTCATGGATCATGAATTAATCGAACTTCATTGGCATCATATCCATCCTTGTGTTCCACATTGATCCTTGCCCAAACCTGTAGGAGAATGATAACAATACTACGCGATGCAAGATGATCAAAATGGTTAGCACAACAATTCATACTTATCAAGTAATCACATATCATCATGCTCAATTTAGCACAACCGAAGTCCCTTTCACTATTATGCATAAACCAAACCCTATCTCCGGGTTCAAATATCAACCTAACATATCTCACTTGCATTACTCGGTGATTTTCCATGAATGACAACATCACATATGCAACATTAAACACAACGAGATCATCATAAGGAATGTCAATGAAAGATATTAGTAAGTATAGAAGATAATATGCAATATGGCATACCAACTCATGTATCCAAATCCGTCATGACAAGTAAATCCATCAATGTTAATAATCTCACTCATCAAGTTATCACAACTCGATGTTCCCTCATGAAAATCCTTTATAGTACCAAAATCACCGGGTTTAAACATTACCTAGTAAATCCCCTTTTTAGCACAACCATGCTCAACATCACAACTTTATGCAATCCAAAGCATATACAATAAATCATGCAAATCAATAAAATGATTATATATGACAAGATACTACCATAATCAATTCTTCCCATGCTCAACTTAAGATCATTAAGCAATTCAATGTATATAATATTAGTCATACAAAACAATGAGGGCATATTTATTGCATATAAATATTAGTCATACAAAACAATGAGGGCATATAATATTAGTCATCATTAAGATCAAATTCGCCAGTTTTGAAGATTAATCTAACAGATTTTATCTTTTGCATATCCATATTTAGCAATAATGAATCATGCAACAATAAGAAATCATGATCACACTTATTATGCAATTTCAAGGATAAACATCCTTTAGGCTCAACAATCAGACTATAAGTCAAAACATGCTTATATCTCTTAATAACATGAAGCTCATAACCTTTCCAATGTTTAACATGCTTAACACAATTTATATCCCTTGATAAAACTATATGCAGTCCATAAATCTTATGAAACATCAACGCATCATGGGGAACTTTAACAATCTTATGACATGCAACAAAATAATTCATCATAGAAACATCATGCATAATCACATGTTTAGAACTCACATCTTGATGAAACTTAGAAATTTCCAAAGCAAAATTCAGAATTTTCTTTCCAACTTGTAATGCACCATGCACTCTTACCAATTTATCAACCAATGTACTATCCATGAATGGATCCACATACGAATGATTAGGTATATGCAATGTCAAATTTAAGTCATCAATGTATTTACCACATTTCTTCCAATCACTTAGACCATGGTGACTAACCAAATTTTGAAATTGAAACTTTCTAAACAAGTCAAGTGGTTTAACAATCTTTTTCATGAATAAGGCACTCACAACATTAATCAAAATTTTCAAAGTAACACCTCTCACAATTCAGAATTTATCACCAAAGTTATGGTGTACATCATGTAATAAATTAATTGGTCTAACAATCTCACCCATGACTGAAGTGTCTACAAGACTGTTTACCTTTCCAATCCCAACAACTACACTATTGAGCTTATGATCAATATCATGGTGATTATCATGCAACATTTCACCACATATATTATTTTTCCAAGAAAGAGTAAGATCATACCTTTGAGAAAGTGTAGGTTCTACAACAATCTCCTTACCTTGTTGGTATTCAACCTTGAGTCTCACGATTTCTTTAGACGGTGTAGGCTTCAACTCATGAACAATCTGTGAATGAGAAATAATGAAACTAGGCAAAAACAATTCAAATTTATTAGTATAAAAATTTGCCTCACTTTCTTCCTTTTTCTCACACTCTTTCTTTTGCTTTCTCTCTCTCTCTCTCTCTCTCTCTCTATCTTTCCTCTCCTTTTGCCCGGTTATCTCACATATTTTACTAGTTTCTAAAACCGGCCTCTCACTCTTGTTTTGACATACACTCTTTTTTTTCTTGACTATCTCACAAAGCTCACTATTCTCTCTAGCCAAACTCTCATTATTTTCACTCAAGTTCTCCTTTTGTGAAGGCTTCTCTATATTCTTTTCCTCACTAGCCTTTCTCTCTTCTCTCAAGCTCTCCTTTTGTGAAAGCTTCTTTATATTCTTTTCCTCACTAGCCTTTCTCTCATTTAATTCATGTTCATCTTCAAGAACTTGATTTGTTGTAGGTGGAACATGTGTAACGTGTTGTGAAGCTTCGAATGCAAGCTCTATTAGTTCTCGAAACTCTTTCAACCTTCGTTCGTCTTTCTTTTCTCTTTCTAATCTTTCCCTCTCAATCTTCTCTCTCTTTATTCTTTCATGATTTTCTTTCTCAATTTTGTCTTCCTCAAATTTTTTTATTTTCATTCTTCTCTTTTTGTCTAACCATAGCTCTAGGTTTTGGTTCTAAAGGTTTATCTTTAAAGTAGTGAACCGGAACGAATTTTCTTCACATCACCCTTTTTAATTCAGCCCAAGTCTCAACTTGAGGCCCTCTACTTCTAGATCTCCATTCCCTTAATCCTTCCCACCAATATGCAGCATAATCATAAAATTCTATGGTGGCAACTCTAACCTTCTTAAGTTCAGAAATGTTATGACCTTTAAAAATTTCCTCCATGTTTTTCTCCCACTCTAAATATACTTTTGGATCATTTTTACCATAGAAGGCTAGAATTTTGAATCTAACTCTATGTTCTCCATTCTCCCTATGTTTATGTTTAGGTAAATATGTTTTTGTTTTAACAACATATTTTAATTTTTCATTCATTCTCATCTTCAACCTATCTAAACTCACTCTCATCTCCTTTGTTTGCTCCCTATTTATCAAACTGTTGCGTCATCTCTTCTAACAAACCACCCATATCTTAGTTACTTTCCATGGTGTTCCTACAAGAAAACGTTAGTAATAAAATTTTATTTATACCTCACACACTCCCTTACGTGTATCACTCAAGCAATGATCACTCCTTTTCGTGTTTACCTACTCTCCCTCACCTTCAATTCCTCCAAGTTCTAAAAGAACTAACAAATAAAATCGGTGAATTCAGAAGTAAACAAACCAAACTCAATCAATAGAATTCTACGTATAGAAATAATGAATTAAGAGTAGAATTCCAAGGATGAAAGGCTCAAAGATCAATTGTATAAGAAGATTCAATATTAATTCTCAAACCTAGATGATGACAATACTTCAAGCTTCTCAATTCGCACAACTTGCAATTATAAATTTCAAGCAATCACAATTTTTTTTCGGCAACTAGCAATTTTCTTTTTTTTTTAATTTCAGATTTCTGTATTTTTTTAAATCTGAATTTTCTGTATTTTTTTTAATTTTCGGATCAGTTCTTTCCCTTTTTTTTTTGTCCGAATACCTCTTTTTTTTTGTAACTTGAACTGTGCTGGCCGAATTAATTTAATACAACAGATATTTTATTTTTATTTTTATGGCGTGAACAGTAGCAGTTTTGTTTGTTTTTTTTTTAATTAATAACCCTAGAAGATTAGGGTTTTGAAACAACAAAAACAAAGAAATCGAAAAGAACAAATTAGGATTGAAGACCCTAATTTGAAGTAGGAAGAGAAACAAATTGATAATCAAAATAAAAACAATTTAAATTAAAATAGATTGTGGAAACGAACCTTTGCTCTGATACCAAAATGATACGATCTTCTCGGAAGGCTTCGTTGAAAGAACGAATTACTCACGCGGCGGAAGCTTAGGATCGAAAGATGTTTGCGGGGGTGACACCTCGACCCAACAATTAGCACAAAAAGAACCTTGGCATGTACAGCCGCAACACACAATCGTAGCAATTGAAGAACCTAAGTATTGTGAATAACACCACAATAGGTATTGAATTCCTATTGATAAGTTAGGATTCAAACACAACAAAATCACACCGAAGTATTCACAAGTTCATGAAGAACAGGGAGGTTTGAAGAAAACACTCAAAACTATATTAACTCAATAATCAACTAAAACTTAAATTGTCTTTACAATGAAAGGAAAAGGCCTATATATAGGCTTACAAGTAAACCCTAATACTTGGAGAAAAAGAAACCCTAAAAATAACTAAAATAATGAAAACCCTAATAATCTCGTTTTTCTACAAGGGCCTATTTTCTAAAATTGCGTTTTGGCCCCAAAAGTCCTCCAATAGCTATTAAAAGCTGCCCAAGTCATATCTGAATATATGGGGACCCATTTGAAGGCTTCCTTTTCGATAATGAATTGTTTTAAAGCTGATACGGCAGTTCGGGGACCCTTGCGGCCGCAAGCCATTTTAGCCTTGCGTCCGCAAGCTCTCCAGAAAGTCAGTCCGAAAGATATCAAAGCCTTGCGGTCGCAAGCCTATTTAACCTTGCATCCGCAAGGTCTCCACAATGTCAACCTCGATCTTCTTGTTCTGAATTATGTTCACCACCTCCCTTGGCTTCTTCAAGCTCAGCCTCTTCGATCTTGTTGAGTATCCATTATAGTAACCCGAATCTCCAATGAACCCACGAATCAAGTTGGTGTAGAATTCTTGAATCTTCCAATCATATTCCACGCCTCTTAAAGTGTTAATTTGATTTCTTGGGCACTTGGTTTCTTGATCAATCACGAACTCACCATGCTTGATCAACATTTGACTTTGACATGGACTTAGACTTGATAGGATCTCATCAATATTGAAAAAATATGTTGATTGGTGGGATGAAAAAAAATTGAAAAGAGAAAAAAAAAAGATGAAGTTAGCATGCCTTGTTCCAAAAAATTGAAGCAATGAAAAAAAAAAAAGAAAAAAAGAGGGCACTAACGAAGGAAATGAAATTAAAGTTTGCATGTGCTCTAAGAAGAAATAAGGGGGGTTAACTGTTAATTAATGACGAGTAATTTCTTCAACCCGATTATTCAAGAAATCATTTTTGGGGGTTGTTAAAATTGGTGAGTAGTCTTTAAAAAAATGAAGAACATTGTGGTGAGCAAGCATTACATTTTACATGAATTTTTTATGCTCTCTTGGTTTGTATATCAATTCTTTCATTTGTAGCCCTCGCCTTGGCCTAACGTTACAAGCTTAAGATAAAATTCTAATGATCTTTTTGTTTGCTTTGCCTATGTCATGCCAATTAAATTAAATAGCATGAATGGAGAGTGCCACTTGATTAGAGAATTTCAATTTTAACATTTCTGTGGTGCCATAATTCGAGCTAGTTGTGCCCCAGGCTTCTCCTTGATTGAGTGGCTAATGAGTAAGTGATTGGAGATCTAGATTAAGCGCTTGAGATTTTATTAGCTTGGGAATCTAAAGACTCCGTCTTCCAGTTTGTTGATGATTTTGAGCTAAATTTCATGGTATAGTGCACTTGTTTTCTCAAGCTAGTTCCTTCCTATTTTTCTTTATCCCGGGCTATTCTTAATTTGAATTTATTCCTTTGCTCGGGACGATCAAAGCTCAAGTTTGGGAGAGTGATAAATGTGCATATTGTCTTTATTTTTGGATACTTTGTGCTTATTTTTCTAGTCAATATTGCATTTATCATTGCTAATTTAATTGTTTTGGCACCTTTACTTTTATTTGTCTTAATTGGGCAGTTTTACAATATTGTGTATTAAAGTCAAGCTTTATTGGTGAATTAAAGACAAACTTTAATGATGAAGTAAAGGCAAAAAGATGAGTTGAATTCCAACATTTTTCGTGGGCAGCGGTTAATTTCGTGGGTGGAAAACTAATTTCAAGTATTAAATTGAAGATTTCCAACAATAATCGCATCATAGGTGCAAAATATTTCGCAACATTCAATCAAGGCAGCTCAAAAGTCATTTCCAATATTTTCCAATTTGGACCTTTTTATGCATCTAGACTAAATGACATCTAAAGAGGGAATAGAGAGTTTTTAGTCCCTCATTTATCTTTCCTTTATTTCTCATTTATTGTCATTTATTTCTCATTAATCCAATTTATTTTGGTTGGTGAGACAAGGGGAGAGGAAAGACTTAGTTTTTCCTATATATATATCTATTTCTTCCCATCCTTAGAGAGATGGAATTTTACTTCCATATTATCTTCTCAAATAGTTAGATAAACATTTTAAAGTAGTTTTGTTTGAAGATTCTAGTTCGTGAATTCATTCGTAAGTATTTTATTATTACAAGTTTTTCTTCTTCCCTTCTATTTATTTTTATTTTATGATTATTCTTAACATGTTTATTTTAGTTACTTTAATTATGTGTGAGTAGTTTTCTAATTTTAGGATTAGGTGTAGCATGTAATAGATTTATAAATAAAGTTTATATCTTTCGTTTATTTGAATGTCACTTGTTTTGATTCGATTTTAGCTTTGTCAATAATTGTATAATATTGTAATAGCGAGGGACCGAAAGGTGAAACTACTACGTTTATGCAATAATCTTAGTTACTAAAGTGAAGGACTGAGAAGTGAAGCATAGGTAACGGAGCTCTAATATCGAACTAGAAATTTATGAGAACGAGAATTGATTAAATTTCTAGAGGCTTATAAAATTGTAGGACATAATGAGTTTAGTTTAATTCATTGAGCGAGACACCAGATTTGAATTAATCTAGACACGATTGAGAGTAGTTCGAAATAATGCAATTAACTATTTTTATGCAATTCACCTTCAAAATTTGACATTCATCGCGAACGGAAAGATTGTTACGAAATTTATAAATTCATTGTTGTGGTGAACCGAAATTTTAGAAGATTTTTAATTATTGTTTTTAATCAAAAATCTAATCTTGCATTTTAATTTAGTCATGCTAATTTAATTTACGTATCACAACCGAAATCTTGAAATCAATCGGTCTAGATAATTTTAATTGTGAGTTCTTCGGTACTTGATTCAAAGTCTCTGTGAGATCGACATCCTAAATACTACACAAATAGCCTTGCGTTTGCGGTAGAATTTAGTGATCAATTGAAAATCACTCAACAGTCTTTGTCTATAATGAGGTAAAAATTTGGTTAATATATGTTAAATAATATTCTAGTTGATCTTTTCTAGTGTTTTTCTGATGTTGAATAACTTTATTAATATATTTTTTAATTTTTTATTTTTTTATGTATTTTATAGATTAATCAAACAACTCAAAATATTATTCAACTAGGTTATACTTGTGCGATGTACGGTTTTAAGATTTTTTTTTTGCAAAAGTTGCTTGTAATAAGAGAATTTTCCAAACTCGTTATAATTAGAATCTTTTGAACAAATCTAAAATAGGGTAAATACTGAAATTAATATATGAATATTTAATACAATATAAAAGAAACAGTTTAATTAAATGAATCTATTATCTTATGAAATTGTTGCATAGACGGATGGGTAATATGAATTTCAAATCTACTTAACCAACTACAACTTGATAAACTCAATTTATATCAAGATAAAATAAAATAATAAAATTAATAGTTTCTTAAATTTATCAGAATAGTTAGTAATTTAAAAATAGTTAATAACTGAATACTTTCTATCTTAAATTTAAAATAAATAAAAATTGAAATAGTAGAAAATTGAATATTTTTTATAATTCCTAAAAATAATTAGCTTTCTTAATTATGATATTATGTTATTATCCAAATTTGTGACCAATGTTTAAAGATTTTTAATTGATTATCAAAAGTTTAAGATACAAAAAAATCAAGAGACATAACCACATGGTCTTTACATGCAACATAATATTACATTAATTTTTGTTATGTTTCTTGTCATAAAACTTACTAAAAATAGACAAAGAGATATAATAATGTAAATATCAATTAACCTAGTTAAAATATAGAATTCTTGAATATTATATTCTTTTATATACTAATACAAATATATAGATGAGTTTAATACATACAAAATGAAAATAAGATTATGCTTAACAATATCGATAATGAAAAAAAAATATCAATATAAGAAAAAAAATAAAAATGAACATTAAAAACATTTTATGTTTTCTCTTTATAAGAGCTTGTAAATATTTCATTATGATCAAAAAATTATACAAACTAAATATACTAAATAAATAAATAAATAAAATTCTAGGTGATATATGCATGTTCAATTGTCCATCAGCACACCATTCAATCTGTCATTGCCTACCATGCATGTCGTGTTAAAAAAAAACATAAGCATGATCGTTAAACACACATACATATGCATTAGTCATATAACAACATTAAAGAATTCTAAAGCATGTTATAATCGGTAAGTTAATTCATTTATTGTAAAATAACATACACACACACACATGTACGCACCTTAATTTTCTCATTCATTTTTAGCATGCATGTGTGTTCTATTGTAAAACCTGCGAAGGAAAAAAAACACAACTAAGCAATTTAAAAACTAAGAAACTTGATTACATCAATTAAACTCTTTTGTAAATGATAGTGGAGCAGACATTTCAATCGTCTAATGTTATTTATAGACATAAGAACATATGTTGTTTAGAGGAGATAAACATAATTTGAATTTGAAAGAGATTGTCTAGAATGTATAAATAAATTTAAATTTGAAAAAGATTTATTTGTTAAAATTTCCTTATTGATAAAATAAATAAAAATCATGGAAGGAGATTTTATCATATTTGATTTGCACGTTTTTACGTATTTATTGATGAAACCTTTAATAACAGTTTTAATAAAAACTTTTACTAATAACTCTATATTTTTATCAGTAATTGTTTTTAAAATCTAACCGATTTTATTTTTTGGTAGCAAAAAAATAAAAATAAATTACAACTTCACAAGAAGGCTACACGTGGAAGTATATAATTTATTTTAAGGTTTTAGCATATTTAACATAAAATGGCCAAACGATTTCTGTTTTAATAATAGTCAATTGATTGATATATTAATTTAGTGTTAAAAATCTAATCTTTTATTTGCAAAGGATATATAAATATAGTAGTAATAATTTGTAATTAGTAAATAATTTTTAAGTTTCTCTTAGTGTAAAATATCAAATGTATATTATTTTTTCAATTTATGTAGTCGTATTAAAATATACTCCGTAGTTATTTTGTTTCAATTTTATTTTAATATTCTGAATTTGTTGGTTGCATTTGCATACTGGCATGAGAAGAAGAGAAAGCCAACTTTGAAGTTTGAACCAACGCAAAAACGAATATCCATCAAATGAAATGAAAGAATCTAAGGCCCGAGAAGCCTCTTCAGCTCTGCACACGTAAACAAACAGTCGGAGGTTCCTTCTATACCTCTCCGAATCACAATTCTCCGGATCTCTTCATTGCCAAATCAAAACCGATTCCAGCCACACATACACCCGTCGTCGAAACCCTAACCCTCTAAAAAGACACCATGTCTTTCCAGCAAATACCTTCCAATCACAACAACGAAGACGACGACCATAATCGCCGACGACTTTACAACCCTTACCAAGACCTTCAAGTCCCCGCCCACACCCTCTACAAGCTCCCAACTTCCCCCGAATTTCTCTTCCAAGAAGAAGCTGTTGCTCAACGCCGTTCTTGGGGCGAGAATCTCACCTACTACACCGGCATCGGTTACCTTGGCGGCGCCGTCGTTGGTGCCGGTAAGGGTTTGATCGAGGGTGTCAAGGCGTCTGAGCCTGGGGATACCACGAAGCTCAGGGTCAATCGGATCTTGAACGCGTCGGGTCACGCCGGTCGTAAGTTCGGGAACCGTGCGGGAGTTATTGGGTTGCTATATGCGGGTTTGGAGAGTGGCATGGTGGCAGTTAGGGATACGGATGATGTAATAAACAGCGTGGTGGCTGGGTTGGGTACCGGTGCGCTTTTCAAGGCGGCGTCCGGCCCTAGGTCGGCAGCGGTGGCCGGAGCAATTGGTGGGGTCGTGGTTGGTTTGGCCGTGACCGGAAAGCAGGTTTTGAAGAGATATGTGCCGATCTAAAGCGGTGTGTGGTTTTTTAATTATCAATTCAATTGTCTGCAATTTTGATGTGTTACAAATATTGGCTGACATAATTTTGTCATGGAAAATGCATAATTTTTCGTCTGTATTTATTTTGCTAGTGATAATGTATTGTCCTCTCCTAACGATGAGGGTGTAGGATGTCAAATAAATTTTAAGTGGCCTTGATATGGCTGAGGCTTAAATGAAATTGTGTTGGTGAGGTGAATTAGCTGGAGATCGATGGATATATGCCATTACTGTTTTTTATTTCAGCAATAGATGAGTGACTATAGTTGCATGAAAGTTCAAACCTATGTATGTTTATGTTGATTTCATGTATCACACTATGAGTCGTTAGTTCTATGTTATTCTGCTCTATCGTGTTTTGAATTTCATTTGTATAATATTCATTGCATAAATTCCCTGATAATGAATTTGCTTTTTGATCTTTCACCAAGCTAATATGAATTTTGAAGAGCTGGAAGAGTGTGTAATGTGTAGAATTCACAAGCCAGAACTCATGAAAAATATGAATTTTGTTCTCAAGGGCATGGCTTACTTCATATATACCAAGTCAAATATGTTTTGGGTCTTTTTGCTTCGAATCTCCAGGCATTTTCCTATGAGAGGAACAATAAAGAATGTCTGGGTAGAAGTGAGTTTCTTTAACTGGCCAATGCAATCATAGCTTGGTACTTGGTGGGAATGATGTCATACGGAACTTGAAAACCTTTGGATGCTCCCACATAAGAACTCCTTAATGATTTGTGTGTGGATTGTGGAACCTTTATGACCGTTTGTAGTGATGGTCTTAACCATGCTTTTGAAGTCTTTGCTGTGTATTTAAGATGGCAATGGATTTCACTTCTTTGAATATTGTTTCTCTAGGAAAGAATCTCAGTCTTGGGAACCTTAAAGGGTGGTTGGTTCGGCTTATGGTGGAAGATGAACTTGCGAGAAGACATTATATAGAAGCTTGCTGAAGGTTTTTTCTAATAAGTTTGTTGCCACTTGGCCTTTGATTATATAAAAGATTGTTTGTATAGTCCATGATATCTTATTATATATTCCTACAGAACCCACACCCCAAAACTTTGTTTTCTCTCCCCCCCCCCCCAAAAAAAAAAAATATATATATATATATATATGTATATATAATTTTCTTTCTTCAGCATATCTGCCTCTCTTCCTTATTGTTATTAGGAACTTTTCCCTGTTTCTTGTAGAAACCTACCTGCAATGGTGCTTAACTATTAACTGGAAAATTGAGGAACCAATTAAAATTTTGCCAAAAATCTATGTGAAATTGAGAGATCGATCTAGTTTGCGAACTAGAATCCTTCGAAAACTTCCTGCTTCCTTGGTCCTAGATCCATGCTGCCTGGATCAAGTATCACCATCTCCCTCGTGGAACCTGATTGCTTCTTGGATGTGGCTGTAGATTCAGTTTGTAACTTCTCCCTAATGTGTTCTTGTTGATGCAGGTCCACATTTTTGGGAATGCTTTGCAGTTTTGTGTGTGTGTGTGTGTGTGAGAGAGAGAGAGAGAGAGGATTGAAATTGAAGTTCCAAATAGTGAACATTTTTTGGATTGTAGTACGTAGCAGGTCGTAGATGACTGCTCATTTTGTGGTAATTGACCTAAGTTGTCTTGTCATAGCCATTTTAACAAAAGGATATATTTGGGAAGAGTAAAACTTGCAGAATCATGGTAATTTTGGAAATAAACCAAGTCATGGCAATAAAAAACCTTCTCTTCTGCTTCAATCATTATTACTTATAGAAGGTGGTCTCAAGATGTAGAAAATGTTGTAGTAGAAAATGTCGTAGTAAATCTCTATAGGATGACAGAAATGAAAAAAAAAAAAATTGGCCGGGAAAAATGGCATATGAAACTAAGTACTTCTACAATGGTCAAGGATATCATTATACCATTTGGATACCTGCCCGCGTTGTTGAGTTCAAATAAGGTGGCTGAGGAAGGGAGTTGTGTTCTTTTTGTACATCTATCAAAAAAATTTATGCCAGTGTTTGTCAGGTATGCATATCTTTGATGATGTACAGAACCATTGGAGAGAAATCTTGGTGCATTATTGACAATTGTTTGCCGTCAACAGATTTTTGTTGGTGTCATATTTAGTTTTGTTGAAATTTTGTAGTGTTAGCGGAAAATAACGAAAACAGATTGTTCTGTCACAGTGTCCGAAACTCTGTGTGATTTAAGGGGAAATGAGTTTATTTTTGGGTCCAAAGGAGGGGCTCTAAATCGACTATCCACTTTCTGTCACATCTCTGTCTCATTTTATCTTTGTCTTGTGTGTGTCCTTGTATAAAGAAGACCGGGTAAAATAACAAGGGCATGTGTATGGTTAAGATTCAATGTGACAGAAAGTGAGATAGACGATCTCAAGCTCAAAAGACGCCCAAACTGCGCTTACAAACAGCCCAGTGATGCCAGCTCTATCCTCGCTTGATCTTGAACGAATACCCTTAGGAGGAACATCTAACGAGGTGAAACCCACCGGCAGCTCCATGGACATGTTTGCCAAATAATCTGCCCTTCTATTTTCTTCCCGCAAGACTGTAACACAGGGTACCCTGCAATCCCCATCTCTTTGAAGCCATGCCTGAGCACCAGGCCCTTGTGGTTTTCCACAACCCCCCCCCCCTGTTTTTTTTGTTCTACCATCCGAAATACGAGAAACTGTACACTAGGGCATAATCAGTTATAAAACCCGAAAACCAAGCTGGACCTCATTGTTGGCTGTCTAAAATACGAGAAACCACCCATCAGGCGTTGAGCGAACGGGCTCACCATTCAGTGGGCAGGTTTTCAGATACAAGTGCTCACCTCCATCTCAATTGCACACCCATTAAGAGCGATTCACCCGCTTAACTTGCCAAACGCAGGACACTTTTAAGCTTGTAAAAATGCACCCTGGGGCACCACTTAAACCTTAAACCATCAAACCAAGCAGAGCCGGATTTGGATTTGGGTGGGGTTATACACACCCCATTTCGGACAATGTACATCTCAATTAGAGTATTATAATTAGATGAGAAAATAAAATTTAAATGTTTTGGAAAAGTAGCGAATGGAAAAAGGAGAAAGCGTATCCATATGGATTATGGCAGCAGGTTGGTATGGCTTCAATTTTTAACTTGAAACTAGAACCTGCACATCCCTAATAGATTAGGGGGGGGTAAATGCAAAACATAAATTTATTGAAGTTGCAACTTGCATGTAATGTAATAATCAATAACGTAATACAGAACAGAAGGGATACTCATTGACTAAATCCTCTCCAGTCTCCATGCACACAAGAAGCCGCATTTACAATCTGTACGAGCAAAAATGAGTACATGATTTTACGCCTCAACGCTCCCTTATGTTTTTTATTCAAAAACCTCTAATCCTTTTGCTCCTATTTATCAAGAAAAGAACTCGCGATACAACCAAGGAAAGTTCTCTTGATTAATCAATGACAGAAGGAAATACAGTTGGAAAGCAAAAAAAAATATCATCTGCTTCTTAAAGCAACATTGTCTCCGGATTCTCGATGTAGCCCTTATATGCAGCCAGCCATTCTGCACCAATTGCACCTACATACAAAGTAAAAATTAAAAATATATTAGGGTTTTTATTATCTCAAGCGATCTGCTGAAAAAATAATGTCAGGTTCTGTAGTCGTCTTACCATCAATAACACGATGATCACAGCTCAATGTTGAGGTCATGATAGAGGCAAACTTAAATTGATCAGGGCCTGAACCAGGTAGCACTCGCTTCTCAGCTGCACCAGACCAATTTATTGAGCAAACAGAAACCGGGAAATTCGTGATAAAGGTTAACTCAAGAATGCAGTCTTACCGGACCCAACAGCTAGAATGGCTGCCTGGGGAGGATTGATAATGGCACAGAATTGCTTGATGCCAAATGGTCCTCCTAGGTTAGAGATAGTAAATGTGCCTCCCTGCAAAGAGGATAATCGGGAATCATACAATGAATACAAAATGGTTAACTTTTCAAAAGATCAAGTCTAAATCATTTGAACCTCGTAATCTTCGGGTTTCAAGTTGTTCTCCTTGGCTTTCTGAGCCAACTGCTTCACTTCTTCTGAAATTTTGGATAGCCCTTTCTTATCAGCATCCTGCAAATGCAAAACATAGTTATCATATTAAATTCTTGCCATAATTAATGGTTAGAAAGCATGAACATTAGTCAATAGCATCAAACCGGAAAGATGACTCACCCTGATAACAGGGACAAAGAGTCCATTATCTGTCTGCACTGCCACATTAATGTTGACACTATTAAACCTGAAAAAGAAATAAATGTAACAATGAATGTCTGTTGCAACAAAAATATAATTTCATGACTTGATGATTTTGGCTCCATTCTTTTTGGCGATTTAGTGATTTGGCTTTGTGGTTTTAGACTTTTTCTCTCTTTGGTCCCATCAGCTTTCTCTTTATCTCTCTTGTTTTTTCTTTAATCATTACAAAAGTACAACCCAAAACCTCGAAATCAAGTCACTAAATCATGATGCCACACCTTTTTTAAAAAAAGTTCCTAGACAAAGAAGAACATGATTTCCAATCCTGATAAACTTACTGGCGAATATAATCATTGGTCCATGAACTGTTGCACTGAGGCACTTTCCGAATAGCTAAAGCAGCAGCCTGCAAAGATTCAAGGCTGTTAGGTACGTCACAATCTCATGCCACTTACTACAAGGCTCAAGTCCTGAATCTTTCAATCAAAAGCACACTTGAGAAAAACTGAAAAAACACTACTTTAATTTAAATTCTCATAATAGAATTGATTGGCTTCAACTTGGACAGTGACAGAACATGATACCTTAATTACAAGATCATTAATAGATAATTTCTTCCCTCCGGAAGCTGCTTGTAGTGCATTGAGTTGGGTCCGTAAACTGTAAATAAAAGCATCATCGGATCATCATAAAGGACTTAATTTGGCACCACTTTCAATTGAGTTGTGAATCAATACTCACTCCAGAAGTTTGTCCACACATGTATCTACCATCAAATAATAATGAGGAATAGTTTGTTTTGAGAGCAACAGGCGTGAAGCTGTGATCTGTCAATAAAATACCATGAATTGATTTCAAATTTCTTTGAAAGCTAGGAGAACTTTAATGTAGATTAGATATACAAGAAATAAAGTAAATCTGTAAAGCATGGCTGTGGAGAAAAAATGTCAAGTTGTTTGGTTGAGGTTAATATAATTAGAGTGATCTGGAAGGTATATAACAATAACCTTTCTTATCTGAGAAAGTGGAATATCGGTGTAATCAAGAGCTGTAGCTGTACTCGTGTCAACTTTAGAGGCAGCTGCTGAAACTTCCTTCCCACGAGATGCTTAAAGAAGAGGAAAATAAAGTATCAAAAGTATTTTACATTGATGATAATAAGCACGATACATGACACAGAAAATCAACATCAAAAGAAGTCTAGATTATATGGGAGAGACAAATGGGAAAAAATACCCAAGTAATCTTCAATATCAGCCTTCAGAATGCGTCCATCAGGGCCCGTTCCCTTGATGTTTGAGAGAGATACCTAATCAGATGAATTATTAAATGCATTAAAGCTTGGAGCAGCACAAAGCAGTGATTGTGACATTGAATTACAACCATGGGATAAAAGAAATCAAACAATAAAAAATTACATGAAATACCTTGTTATCTTCTGCAAATTTTCTAGCCAAAGGACTAGCGAAAATACGATCTACATCCGGAGCTGCACTGGTCTTCGCAACTCTTGGCTCTGGTAAACTGACAGGTTTCTCAACTGCTACTTCCTTGGGAGGAGAAGAAACAGGGGTGGCTTTGGGGGCCTCAGCATCTGATGTTGAAGGTTTGTAATCTTTGAATTTTGCAATATCCTCCTTATCTTCAACAGTTATGGCAATCACCTACAGCACAAGTAAAAGAATTGATTCCAGAAAAGTCTAGACTTCAGACAGGCCATTTCAACACAAAGCCAGAAATTTGTCATGCTATGGCCCCTTTAAGACGTGTCATTTCAGTATCATTTTGGCATTATGCATTTTGGTGTTACTAAAGGAACTGATGCATTTGGACGTGTTATTTTGCATTTTTAATTTGGATATATTTTGGAATCTTATACATATTACAAAATATGTATAAAACTTTGTTGATAATTTTTATATTTCTCGGTGGCTATACCTCTAGTGTACACAGGACGCGCGCGTCACCTGATTTGACGCTAATCTTTTGGATATATACTACTTACCAAAAAAAATATGTAATGTTATAAATACAAAAAAATGATTAATATGCCTAGTGTCAAGCAACTGACCATTATAACTAAAAAACACAAATCTATTAGGCCAAGTGTCAAATATCTGTTGGGAAATGCCCTTTGGTGGAGAGAGCAAAGTGAAGTGAATGGTGATAAATAGTAATAAATGGCCCAAGTGTAAATCGAGTGATTCGCAAGAACAAGACCATCACTTGGATGTGATTTTGGGCCAAAATGCGCCCAAAATGAAGTGTCCAAACACAGCCTATGAAAGGTCAGCAAGAATGCACAGCACAAAGAAGGATCAAGTGAAATGAACACAATCATTTAGGTTACACGGTTCCAATATTAGGGAAAAGGAATATGAAATGCTTCCTTAGGTCAAATACATGCAAAGCTTACTAATAAAAGCTCAAACGGAAATAAAGGTTGAAGATATTCTGCAAGTATCTGTTTATTTCTGAGAATACTATTTATTTATTTTTGATAAGTAAGAAAATATTATAAATATGAGTGTCAAAACATGTGACGCTCTGTACATAGGAAGTATACAAGAAGAAAATTTAATTACACGATATGCTATCCACAAACTCTACAAAAGGGTTTGCGCCAAAAGAACAGAGTATGCAGAGTATGCAGAATAAGCTCCTTGATCCTCTCTAAGCTTTTCTCCACGTTCTCAAAAATTCTAGCATTCCTTTCAAACCAAATAGTCCAGCAAATCACCAAAGGGGTAACCTCCCACAAATAATTCCTCCTTCTCCGCTTATACAGGGGCCAACATCTCATCATCTCCTTCATGGAATTAGGCATCACCCACACCGCTTTGAACAAATTGAACACAAAGTCCCAACACATCGTGGCAAAAGGGCAATGCAGTAGTAAATGATTGACGTTTTCCCCATCACATTTGCACAAGCAGCACCTATTGACAAAAAATTTACCTAAAATTTTACCTCAACGCTGGATGTTGTCACTCGTGAACAGCGCTTCCCACATAAAAACACCCACCCTTGTAGGGGACTGTTCCACACACTCTTCCACGGGAATGTTACATTGCTACCCAAGATCTTTTGATAAAAGGATTTAGCTGAGAATTCCGTGCTCTTCCCTCACTAAATCTTCTTTATGCCTATCCACTTTTTGATTATAAAGCAACTCGAAGGGACACCCAAGAGAGTCCAACTCCCAATCCTAAAGGTTCCTTCTAAAGAGAGGTTCCATGTATCGGTGTCACCATTGAAATGTAAAACAAAACTGACTGTTTCCTCCTTAGGTGTAGCAAGGCTGTACAACGAAGGGAAAACCCTCTGAAGCTCCCTACCCCCACACCATTCGTCACTCCAGAATATAACCAAGTTGCCAATACCCACATCAAAAGCTATGTATCTCTTCATAATAGCCCACCTCATTCTAATTCCTTTCCACACTCCCACCCCATATGAAGAGTGAACCTCATTCGGGTCCCACTCGGCCTGGCAATTGTAACCCATTACCCATTAACTCACCCAACCCAACCCACTAATTACCCAACCCATAAATATTTTTGGGTTGCAGCGAGTAACCCGTTTCGACCCAATAATATTAATTGGTCGGATTAGGTCGGTTACCATTTCGGCCCGTGGCCTTTTATGCTATAAATTGTTTTTTGGGGGGAAATTTTGGGTTGAGACGGGTCGACCTGCTTTAACGTGTTGCCCGTTTCAACCCAACCCATTCAGACTCAACTCATTTCAACCCGTTTGACATTTGGGTTATAATGGGTTTCGACCTGTTTCAACCCATTACCCATTCCAACCCAACCCACCCAATTGCCGGGCCTAGGTCCCACAAATGGTCTCCTACTCCGAATTTACTCAACACAACCTTCTTCCAAGGGTATCCTTTTCACGCAAATATCTCCTAAGCCATTTACCCATCAACACCACATTGAGCAATTTAAGCCTTTTTATCCCCAATCCACTGCCTCTCATACTCGAACATACCACCTCCCATCTAATCAAATGGTACTTCCTATCCACCGCTTGACCCTCCCACAAAAAATCTCTTTCCAACTTTTTGATCCTCAGCACCACTGAAATCAGCATAGCAAACATCTAATAAAATAAGTGGCAAACTTGAGTGGGTACTTCTGATAAGGGTTAATCTTTCACCCTTAGATAGATACTGTTTCTTCCTCGGACTCCACAACTCTTTATTTATAAGATTAGCACCTAATGGAAGCCCAAGATATGTCGTTGGGAAGCCACCAACCTTACAACCAAAAAACTCAGTCAATTCATCCATATCCTCCACCTCACCCACGGCCAACAACTCACTCTTTAGAATGTTCACCTTCAAACCTGAAGCCGCCTCGAAGAAAAGCAGGATCATCCGTAAGTAACCGTGAGCTACCTTTGCCTAGCAAAAAAAAAAACACGCTGGCTCACCATTCTAAGACCGAATATTTCACCAAAGAGATACAAAACAGAAATCGCTGCCCAAAACCCATCTTGCGCAATATATACAACAAAAAGTCCCAATTAATGTGATCGTATGCCTTTTCTATATCCAATTTGCAAAGCAATCCTGCTTCCCCGCTGCGAATCTTCGAGTCCACAACTTCATTGGCAATCAATGGCGCATCTGTAATTTGCCTCCCTCCCACAAACGCATGTTGAGAAGTAGAGATAACCTTATCTAACACTATCCTTAAACAGCTTGCAAGAACCTTCACAATAAACTTGTACACCCCCCCCTGCAAGACTGATTGGTCTAAAATCTTTTATTTCATCCGCCCCGATACGATTAGGGCTATAAATGTAGAATTAAGGCTTTTGCTTCGCTCAAACCTCTTATGTTCAAAAAAATAATGCAAAAGATCCATCAAATCCCCCTTAATCAAATCCCAACAATGCTGAAAAAAGGCCATCGGAAATCCATCCGTCCCAGAGCCTTATCCCCCTTCAAACTGAATACTGCTGCTTTAACCTCATATTCAGTGAAAGGCAATTCCAGGTTCCTCTTTATCCACTGGATCAAGGAGATTGAAGCAAATTCCCTCCAGTTTTGGATGCCAGTTGTTATCCTCCGAAAATAACCCATAGTAAAAGGCTGCAATCCCAGCTCTAATTTCAGAATCTTCAACCAGTAACTCACCATTAATTCGAACCTTAGAAATCTGATTTACCTGATTTCTGAGAATACTATACAATCCTCATCCTACAATATGTTGATTGATAACACTCAACGCAGACATTTGCCAAAATGTCCATAGCTAATTTGAGAATGCCAAGACCCACCGTGACAACAAGGCTGGCCAGAGTTGAGATTGTTACCAAGCCAACAAGATAACCATAATGGCTTTAGAGTCGTTACCTAACTTATCGACCATCATGTAACAAAAATGAGCTTACAGGTACATTTACTATTATGATAGTACCGAGGCAATTCAACCATGTGTCGACCATGGTTCACTAGCTGTAACAACTCCCATTAAGGTCTATTCTGTTTCTGTATTGATTCATTTTTTGTTTAATTAATACATGTGTTTCAGCCAAAATAAGGTGTTTCACACTGAATTTTCAAGTATCCGAGCGGATAATGAAATCAAAAGATTTTACTATTGCTGATAATTTTGGAATGGTATTGCATGCATAAGTAGTACTCTCTAATTAGTAAATACGAGTAAAAAAGATGCATATCAGTGAGGTGTGAAGTTGAAATAATTTATAGCTACAGTAAGCTATCTCCCTTTAAGTATTAGCCAATGAACTGTAAAGAAAAGCTAGAAGACTGCAGTCCAAAGTAAATGACTTGAACAAGTGTAACACCTTAAATGCTTGTGTTATGACATAAAAATAAAAAATAAAAACAAATTATATTGATTGAGAAGCACGATATAGTCAACCAGTTTGTCCCTTTCACACTTACATCTCAAAATCTACTTGATAACTCAGTAGATCATGTATTTATTTATGACCATGTATAGAAAAGGCAACTCATGCAACGGATACAACAGGTTATCTAGGTCAAATTCTTCATCAAAGACAACTTCTGAATTCAGCCATGCAATGAGAGAGAATATCGTAGCGGAGGGAAAGAGATAAAGCAACAGTACAACGCTTCTAGGAAATAACTAGAGGAAAAGTGGCGCGGTACCATAAAAAATCAATACCTCGCCAACTTTTATTTCTTTTGCCCCATCTCCGCAAATTATCTTAGCAAGATATCCTTCCTCCATACATTCCATCTCTACCGTCGCTTTATCCTATACATGTAAATCAATGCATTATCAGTTTTGTAAAAATGAAGAAGACGCTTCAAAGAAAATCATCATCTGACGCAAACTCAAAACCAGAGAAGAAGCCACCATACTGTTTCAACTTCACAAAGTACTTCACCAGGTACAACTTGATCCCCCTCTTTCTTCAACCACCGTGCTATATTACCCTGCGTATCGGAGAGGTGTCTTTCAAAGAGAGATAATATGTGCGGTGCATTAGAAGGCTCTTCTGAGGTTTAGAAATGTACAAACCTCTGTCATGGTAGGTGAAAGAGAAGGCATCCCAATTTCTTGGTGTGGAGGAAGACCTATAAAATGCAGATAATACTTGATAAGTATGATGAAGACGCACCAGTAAAGTTAGCAAGAACTGATTCAGACAAAGATCAACCGCCAAAAGGAATACCATCCATGTTAACAAGTTGAACTTGTGATCAAAACCTTGACCGCAAAAAAAAAATTTACAACCACAATCCTATTCAAACACGCATGCACAAAACCACCTCATCAGCTTGTGCTTTCTGTTTACAGATCTTCCAAGAAATAGAGCCAGGAATTTGGATCATGGAAGTTAAAGAAGATTCTATTTCTAAACAGAAGAGTTTAACTGGTAACCCTCAATTGCCACAAATGTCATCATCAAATTAAGTTTATAAGATAAGATTCATTGAGCAACTCAATCATGTGTTGAGAAAAAGAGAAAGGAAATCTAAACATGCACAAGTGAATAGAAACACAATCAGATTAAGATTGAAAATAAGATAGCAAAAAAGATTTGAAACATCTCTACAGTATAGGAACTATCATTCCTGATAACTGAAACCATGGAGAAGAAAGGACCCAACGATTATACGTCAAAATGATTCAGCGCCGCAAACTTGTAACATAGAATATATGCTCAATGATTGCATGATTTCAGAAGGTTGTTATATACAATGAGAAGCATATGGATGACGACTTACAACACAACTAAAACTCAACTCGACTCAGCCTTGTCCCACTTGGGGTAGGCTACATGAATCTTCTCCTCCATTCAATTCCGTACAAAGCGAGGTCATCACACACGCCACACTCATTCATATCTTTCTTTCTTTTTTTTTCTTTTTTTTTTGATAGGCAAGTCCGTAAGTGTGACCCCTTGTTCATTCATATCTTTCTTTATTACGGATGTCCATGTTAATTTTGGTTTTTCCCTTCCGCTACTTCTAGTCCAGCTATATTGATACACTCGCACTTCTTAACAAGTGCACTAATTTGTCTACTTTGTATGTGTCCAAGCCATCCTAGGCGATTCTCTCATTATATTTGTTGCTATTATGGAAACTCTTACTATCTCACGAATTTGTTCATTACAAATTTTATGTTTCCTAGTTTTTTTTACCACATATCCATCTTAACATTTGCATTTCAGCTACTCTCAAAATGATACTTAAGAGCATACCTGAATCGGTTGAAAAACTTCTCCTTAGTTGGATATGAGAACTGATAGCAACAAATAAATCAATCAAAATGGGAGTCAGGCACAGCTATGCATGACTATTGAAAGGATTGACAATGTGCTACATAATTTACCAAATTTACCATGAAATTCCTCTATTAAGCCCCAAACTAGTCTTTGTAGTTTCCACATTAATTGCTGTCTTTGTTGCATTTCTCTCCTGAATTCCTACTGATGTCGCCTAAACAACAAACAAAGTTAGCAAGCATTGATCTTCTATTGAGCATTGTAATCGTCACAGTGCTGGCCAACACGACAAGCAATCCCAAAATGGACCAATGAAAATTAAATACGATTTATAATACCTTGGCCGGATTAATAGCTCTGTAACTTCGAGCAAACCGGGTTGTAGGTGAAGTGCATCCACTGGAAGACTTAGAATTACCTGCATGCTCACCGGGCATGTCACCAATAGGACAGAACTTCAAATATCTGAGATTTGCATATAAATCTATCTATAAGAGTAAAGGAATTGGGAAAAGAGAAAGTAACATACACCATGCTAGTAAATAGCATCATACTAAAATATATAAATAATTATGAAAATATTCAATAATGAATTATTACAATGTAATTATGATCATCATTATGACAGTAGGATCGATGTCCACTTATATTTACAATAGACTAGACGATAATGAATAATTATTTAGATAACAGCTTCAATTACAGAGCTGTTTCTCTGTTGGTCCCTGTATAAGAGTAGAAGGAAAAATAGTGATTGGGATACAGCTCCGTTAGGAGTGTCTTGGATTATTTGGATGGAGAGGAATCGTAGGCCATTTGACAATGAGGAAAGACCAATTGAATTTTTAAAAGATCTTTTGCAGAAGACCTTGTATTTTTGGGCTACCGAGTCTGGGAAGCATTACACTTCTAGTAATTCTTATGCAGATTTTTTGACAAGCTTAGCTCTAGGCTAACTTTTGTGTTGGTATACTCCTAGTGTACAAAGGATGAGTCACCCTATTTTGATGCCTTTTTATATATACTCTTACTTATTACAAAAAAATATTTAGATAATCGCTACATAATTTAATAAGTCTCTACTGATAATGTAAATATTCTTTTAGCCTAGCTCTTTTTGTTATTATTTTTCTCTTTTTTGATATTGAATAATTTCAGCCCTCCCAAAAGTTAGGTCTTGGGTCCACCTGTGCAGTTAATCTAGATGTGTCTTCTTCATGAGGATTATTGAAACTGGGGATTCAACTCAAAACCAATTGGCTGAGTGGTTTATCCTCACAATTTTACATGCTTAGTGCAATAGCTTAGATTTATGCGATCTCGGATGTTGGGCGACACAAGATGGAAACAAGGCCTTGAGTCTGTCATGTGCGCTTTCTAACCTCAACGGGCATGATCTCACATTTTGATGATTTAGTCTGGATCAAATTGAAATTGATCAACGCGGGGGGGAGGGAGGGCGGGGGGCAAACAAGAAAATGTAGGAGAGCCTTTTTATAGTGTACCCCCTAGCATTAATCACTCAAAATAGACACATCAATACACGGATAGTGAAAAGGGACGCAGGTGTCAAATTAATTTAATGATTATCTGTATCACATTGTGCCTGGTCATGCAACACCTTGCAGTAGCACATCTCTGTATGCAACCCTTAGTTACACAGTAAATAAAATCAAGAATCAGCTTCTCAAATCTCATATAGTTATGACAACAACTTTGCATCCTCGAGTAACAAGGAAAAGAGGTATGGCATCCACTTAAGGACATTACATGTAAAAGGAGACCAAACTTATCTAGCCACAATAATAATTGAACACCTTTCACACGGACAATGAAGAATAGGCAGCAGAAACTAAATTCTAACAGGTTCCTGATGAGGAAGCAGAATCAGCTACTTACCATTTCCTCTTTCAGTGAAGAGCTGTGTATCATTGACAAACCAGCGGACCAGAATTTCACGATCCTTTCGTAGTAAGCCCGGGGCATTTCTCAACTGTGTAATTAGAGAAAAAAATCAAACAAAATTAAGAAATATTAGCAAGGGCACTCGGGCAAAGACATTGAGGTCCTTCGTTCCGATCCCCATACCAACAAGGGGTCAAACTTACCTATCAAGATATATATATATATATATATATATATATATATATATATATATATATATATATATATATATATATATATATTTGCAAGCATGTGCATCCATTCGCCAAGTGACAATGTATGCAGATTAAATGCTTTTACATAGTGTAAACCCATTGAAGGACAAACAACAGCCAAAGGAAAGAAGACAAATTCATAGTGATCCCGATATAAAATAGCTATTAGAAGTCCAGTAACCATTATAAGATATGATCATGCATTCACTTGAGAGTTCAGATGCAATTGCTAGTCCAAAGATAAAGTAGGAGTACTAATCAAAAAGCCAAAATGGTCATGTATAATCGTGCATCCATAGTACACATGTGAGCTCAAACGCAACTACTTGTGAAAAGAGAAAGCATAAATTCATTGGCCGCATTCATCCGCTTCAACTATTCTGAACAGGACATTTAGTTATGCTAGACTTCTCAAACATTATCATTAAGTTCTTTACGAACCCTCAAATGCTCTCAGTCAGTATCATAAACCAATACACTTGGGCAATCCAAAATGGAATCCGTTTCACAGGCTCAAGAAATGCTATGAAACAATGAATGAAATAAGCTCTCTCCATTTACTTCTGACGATTTAGAAGTGCGTGTATTATACAGTGTTCATATACCTTCCACATGAACAGAGTATCTTATAAATCAACAGACTCTTCTTATAAATCAACAGACTCTATCTTTTCATCGATTAATCAACGAAAAGATTTCAGACATAGTTATCAAGACATAATTTCTGGATATATAAAGTTCACATTATGCGTAAACTCTCACTATTTGTTTTATCTCCGATAGTTCAAGGAAACGGAAGATAAAACGAAAGTGAAACAAAAACACACAAGAAGTGGCATCAACTTACCAGGCTTGATTTTCACATTATGCAAATATTGAGTTTTTGTATAGGCAATAATAACTACTCCATTGTTTTCACAATGAGGCTTTTTATTTATTTTTTTCTGTTCCTCCACTTTTCCTGGCACTTTCTGAGATCCAAACGGAGAGTATAAATACAATTTAAGTATAATTACTTATTAAAAAAATTAAGATCAAAATAGTACAACTTATCAACAACAACAACAACAAGATCAAAATTGTTCAAAAAAAAATTCAGTTCTGCAAAACCACTAGCAACTACAAGTATGCAAGGAGGCCCATTCCAACAAGAAAAATCATCCCCTTTTTATTGTAAATTCGATCATTGCATATGCAACATTTCGCTCAAAAACAAACTTTTAAATGATACTACTTCAAACGCCGTAGTGGATGGAATCATATTCGATTAGATTCAATTTGATTTCCAATAAATAAAAAAATTAATCACGCAAAGATATATATAAATATGTGATGAGTCGAGTGAGAAGGGAGAGGAAATAAAAATGGTGAAATATGAACCTGTTTGGAGTGACGGAAAATATGAGAAGCGTAAGTCATGATTCGACAGCTCCGTTCACCGGAGTATGGAAGCAAGCCCTTTCTTCTTCACGGAATCTATGTGACTGTCGTCGATTGTGGAGTTTGGGGAATTTAGGGCTACAAGTCAAAATAAAACAGGATCGGTTTAGATCGGAGTGCAGTAGTGTTTGCCTTTCCCTTCTTCGTGTGTTTCTTTTTTTTTTATTACTTATTAGTACGTACCCGTATTTCTTTTATGGCTGTGCTGGACCTGCTGGTGCTTGAAAAGGCGCCAGTATTTATTCATTTTCTATTTTTCTTTAAATATATATATTTTTTTCTTTCTTCTTTTTTTACAAAAATATTTCAACCTAATTTTCAAATAAGAAAGTCGTATGATATTGCGAGTTTGAGTTTGTAGTATTATAAGTTATAACAAGTTTTACTGTTGGTGCTGTTAGATCAGATATGTTTTTTTTTTCTAGTTAATGATGTGGACATTCCAAATCATCACCAATTTAATTATCCAACAGATCTAACACTAAAATTACTGATGTGGCAAATAATCAGTCTTAGGCCGTCTGATTGATTTGAAGAATATCTGGACTTGGATCTGCTTCTTTGAACATATTTTAAAACACGAAATCACCTTAGCGGAAGTGGAAGGCTTGGCCTCACGAAACCACTCCAGCGTGAGAGTAAGTATCGTGTGATATCAAGAGAGAATTTGACAAAGGTTTTAGGCTCAAGAAAGTGTGTGTACATTGTATATGGTTTATGAAGTGTGTGTACATTTTATATGGTTTATGGAGAGGTATTTAAGAGGAAACCCCTAAATTGTAGGCGTGACAGGCGGCTGGCCACGTAAATATAGGAGCAAATATGGTAAGTGTCCTACTTAGATAAGAAAACATTTGACTTGTCTTGGAGAATAAGTTTCTAAGGTCTCCTGCTCGATGTTTGTCCGGGCGAGCAAAGCTCTGCCCGGCTTTATGATGTAGATCTAATATTTGACAAGTGTGAATCCCAGGCTCGGCCCCTAGTTGGACACGCAAGGCCTATACTCGACCAGGTTTAGACGAGAGTTGTAGTGTTCTCTGCTCACTACCTCACTAGCTCTGCCCGCTAGGTCGGTATGTGATAAATGTGTTTTATACGCATCTATTGTGTATATATTCCTACTTAAATTGTGTTTTTTCACGAGCTTTTAAGCTATTAATATGGGTTTGTAGTGTTTTATAAGCTTCAGGTTGAATTTAAGAAGATAGATTACTTTTGGGCCTTATTCCATATTTTGAAGATTCCAGGGATTTGAATGCAAATTGCTGGAAGTCAAAGAAGGAAGAATGATCAAGCGCTCGCTTGATCATATGGACTGAGCGGTTGCACATTTTCCAAAAAGGTGGATTCCAGTTTCAGCAAGCAAGCGATCGCTTGCCCCCGTACACCAAGTGACCGCCTTCTCTCAATGCCCAGCCTTAATCAGTTAGCAAGCGCTCGTTCAGTCAAGTGACTAAGCTGCCGCGCATTTTCCAATAGCTCATGTCCGGAGAATCAACATTAAGCGCTCGCTCAACAATAAGGCCAAGCGATCGTTTGGCCCCAATTTCAGCAATGTCTCTTTTTGTAATTTCTCAAATTATATCAACCTAGTATAAATACAACCCTAGTAGTTCAGTTTTAGGGATCCAAAATTATCAGTCTTTGAGCCGTTTTGAAGACTGAAAATACACTTTGATTTATTTTCTTTGTCGATTACTAAAGATTGATAATGTATTCCTCATTCATAATTGTGTGTTGATCAAGTGTGATGAACTAACCGCCCCTTTCTAGGAGTTTGAGGTAACTTGTATCAAATCTTATATTTTAATATTAAATTTCATTCAATCAATTATTGTTTATCAATTAGATTATCTCTGGTTTGCATTGCAACTCTCGCATAATGGCTGCGTTAGTGAATTTGTAGGCTCTTGGGTATAATGAACTGCATGATCGTGCGTAAGTTATATATTGACTATCCTAATTGATAAATAGATCTCTTGGATTTCTGATGAGGCTAAGGTTAGATTTAGGTTCACGTGTGTTATTCGAGTACTTAATGGACCTTTAATTACTGTGTGGACTGATCAAGAAAGTACAACTAAAGCGAGGTACTAAGCATTGTAATTCGTGATCCATGCGTCTCAATATTTACAATAGTAAACGAACCCTTGATTGATTGATACATAAAGCTAAATAAACATAAGAGGAGATATAGGTGAATCTCAATTCCTATAATCATTTCCCCATAAATTAATCTTCGATTAATCAATGATACTTGCATTCAGTTCATTCATTATTTAATTTAGTTTAATTAGTCACTATTCAGATTTTAATTGATTGCGAATCAACCTCCCCCTAGGTAAAATTGTTTATGTTTCTTTTTCGATTAATTTCTGTTGATTGCTTTTTATCTCTGTCGTTCGACCCTTCCTACCGCACACCTATACTTTTTTAGAATCGTGCAATGGCAAGGTATTTTATAACACATCAGTAGGTCCCACGCTAATTGAGCTCGTGATTGGCACGTGATGGTCGCTTGTGCCTTGCTCGTGACCAAGTTTGGTCCGGGCACATCAGTGGCCCATAGCTCCTTGTTTGACGAGTTTTCATGCTCGGAGCGGGGAGCGCTTATGCTCGGTGTTGTTGCTTTTGTATCGGGCTCCAACACTTGTAAAATTATTGAGAAAATTATGACTGGACTGGAAGGAAATCGTGGAACGTTCTGGAAGCTTGCTAGTCGGATGTCAGCTAGAGTGTATACGAGAAGTTTTGTTGTCGAAGAGTATTGGGGAGAGTAGGCGTAGGGGCGCGTGAGCCGTCATGAAGTGGAATGAGTTGATGGAGGCGTGCTTTACGAAGCGTCGCATTAAATGCGCTCGTGCTAGGGTGACGTCAGCCGTCCTCATAGGTGCCGTTTAGGTGTCCCCTTTTCCCCCCAAAAGCCGAAGCGTCTGCCTATACAAATCCATCTCCCTCTTCACTTCATTCTTTTATTGATTTCAAGTTTTTTAGAGATAGAATTTATGTCCAAGCTTTGTGTTCTTGCTGCTGCTACCAGAGGTTTCCAGATTCTGACCAGTATTTGTTTCCAAAGTTCGTAATCCTTCTTCGTTTCTACTTTCATCGATTCCATTCTACCCAATTTGTGAAGAGCCTTCTGTTTTATTTCTGACAGTAAGTACTTCACTGTTCTTGGTTTCTTTCCCCGTTTTGGGTTTGTTTTTTATTTTCTGGATTTGGTGAAGCTTTGGGCTCTTCATCTTCATCCCCATGCATTTCTGGGCAAGATTTTTAGATTAGAATCAGACCTTAGGTAGAGATCGAGGAAAAGACCGAGTAGTCCTATCTGCTAGGCGGGCATGGCCCCTTGGTATACCTAGACTTAGGATTTCTCCCCCTTTGCTTCACCGGTTATCCGGGAAGAGTTTTGATTTTTCTTCCTCGATCTCTTTTGTAGACATGTCTCGCTATTCGGACAATGAGAGAGAGGTCTACAGCTACGGCGGGCAGAATGACTCCTCAAGTACCGAGAAGGCTCCTTCCATAGACATCGAAGTGGATGAGGGAGATGGATTTGTGGCTGGAGAGGCCAATAGTTGGCGTATGCCCTTTCTAGTTGTTGACCTCGTTGATTCCTCCAATGGGCATGGCCCATCTGGAGAGGAGAGTGTTGAGGGCAGAGAAAACGTTGGCGGGTAGGGCCCCAAACAACTAGTTGATAGGTTGGAGCCCATGGCCGAGGAAATGCGCCCTGAACAGAGGGAAGTTACCGAGGAGGCTTCCAAGTCAGGTGAGGCAGACTCTGACATCCCAATTGCCCGAAGGATAAAGAAATCTATCAGATCACAAGGCAGGGCGGCTCGTGAAGATGGAGAGCCCGACTGGTCCGCGAATGCCGATGAAACTTGGTATACTGCACGTTGGGCCTCCCTAAATATAGTGGCCAAGGTGACCGATTGGCTCATCTCACTCAGCGTTAATCCTGAGGACTATAGGGCGGATAAGATATATATCCCTGCCGGAGTGGTGTTATCCCGTGACCAGGGAGAAGGACTTTAATTTTTTGCCTATTTTTTTCAAAATAGGGTTGTGCCTTCCGCTGGAACCCTTTTTTATGGATTTTTTGCTTTGAGACCAAGGTCATGCCTTACGATTTAATGTTGAACACTGTCCGAGGGTTTATGGCCTTCAGCGTGGCCTGTCGTCTGTTGTGCTTTAAGCCTGACATGTTCTTGTTCCACAAACTCTTCATCTTCGCTCCGAGCACAGGTGGGCGAATTGGAGTTAGGTCAAACTCCAACTTTTTGAGGATCCTGAGTGATGTCCCGGGCAAAGTTGAGGCATGGGACAGGAGAGCTTTGATAATTGATTCCCGGGTTAGTTGACCTCTTATGCCCACAACGGATGATGACATGAAGATCCCAAAGGCTTCCAAGTAGGACTTTGGTACTGGGGAGAGTGTGCGCTTACTGGCACTTAAGAGTGCCCTCGGAGTGATCGAGGAAAATAAGAAGTGAGTGGGACAAACATTCTTACTCGATTAGGAAAAAATTAGTCTGCAACCTGCGATAACTGTGTCTGACCGCTGTGATCCGAGCAGATTTACCCGGAGTGGAGCCCTTATTGACTCACAAGCCCGAAATAGTTCGTCTTTATTGGGGAGATTGCCACAGGCAAAAATTTAAATAAGAATGCGCTAAGTGTTGACAGCTGGGTCCTGGTGTAACCTGCAAGTCACTGTTCGAGGACAGAGATGATCACTTGCTAACTGTTACAATTTTTATCTGCTTTAATCAAATCTTGCTTTCAACAGTCGTACTGATTACTCCTTGCTTTATTTCAAGAATGAGGAACCTTGCACTGCTGAAAAATAGGAAAAAACAGGTCGGTCAACGGACAGCCGATCTGAAGGGCAAAGAACCTCAGGACTTGGGCAGGAAAGCCCATGTATCGGGCAAAAACCCTAGACCAACCGAGAAGGAAGTGGTCCTTGCTCCTCCTACCCGTGAAGCCGTGGAAGCCGTTGAGGCCATAGTTGATGAAGCCGCTGATGCCGCTGCTATGAAAGCTGATGAAGTTCCCGCTGCCAAGGATGTCAAGGCAACGGGCAAAAGGAAAAAAAATTCCTCTCCCCGTTTTGAACGTCCTGTTCGCCACCGTGGCTCGGGCACTGAGCTCACTTCTTCTACTCTCCCCTGCCAAAGATGACATCGCGACATGAAGGCGGCCCGGCTTTGAGATGCCCGCCACTGTCAGCGCTGCGTTGGCCTTCGTAAAAGAAATTGAAGGTGGCGCCCCAATGCTCGGGGGTATCGATCTAATTGCCTGCGGTAGCCCTACCGAACTGGTGGGCGAAGGCATCGTGGAGCGGAATATCCATGATGGCTTAGTGCTTGATCGAAAAACTACAGGCCACATGTTGGTCGGGCATGTCGGGCTCTGTCTGAGCTAAGTAAAGTCCTTGTGCTTATGTTTGTTTATGTAATCTTTCCGTTTGCCCGATTTTTGTTGACCCCTTTGTGTTTGCTTGCAGATTGTCTCAACTTGCACCAATTTGTATGATCGATACAACGAGGAAAAAGAGGCTCGCAAGAAGATGGAGTCCGATAATAAAGGTCGGGAGGCCTTGCTGAAGAAAAAACTCGAGCAGGTTTCTTCCTTGGCCGGTCAGTGATGTGTTAAAAATTACCTCACAAGTGCACGAGTCAACTGAAGTATAAGTGTGCGGTAGCAAGGGTCAAACCACAGAGAGAAAGAGCAATAAATAGAATTTAATCGGAAAGGGAACAATTTTTTTTTACCTAATTAAAAACTAATTTAAGGAAGGTTTTAACTTAATGCAAATATCACTGATTAATCAAAGATTAATATGTTTGGAAAATATAAGAATTAGGAGTCACTTGTATCGCCTCTTATGTTCGTTTAACTAATGTATCTATCCAATTGAGGGTTCGTTCACTAGTGTAAAGGATTGGGACTCATTGATCAAGATTTGCAATCCTTAGTACCCCGCTTTAACTGTGTTTTCTTGATTCGTCCACACAACAATTAAGGGTCCTTAAGATCACTAAGAACTCAAGTGAACCTAGATCTAACCTTAGCCCGATCAGGATGTCAAAGAGATCTATTTATCATTTAGGGTGACCAATATATAACTTATGCATTTAGATCATGAAATTCATTATACCCAAGAGCCTACACATTCACTAACACAACCATTATGTGATAGTTTCAATGCAAACCATAGATAATCTAAATGACAAACAATAATTGATAAAATATAAATTATAATTGGAACATAAAATTCGATACAAGTTACCTCCACTTCCTAGACAGATGTGATTAGTTCATCACATGTGATGAACAGACAATTACGAATGGAGAACTCATCATCAATCTTCAATAATCGGCAAAGAAAATAAATCAAAGTGTATTTTCAGTCTTCAGAACGACTGAAAGACTGCTAATTTTGGATCCCTAAAACTGAACTACTAGGTATTAGGTTGAAACAATTTGAGAAATTACAAAAAAAAAAAAAAACCATTGCTGAAATCGGGGCCAAGTGGTCGCTTGGCCTTAATGTTGAGCAAGCGCTTAATATGAATTCTCCGGACATGAGCTACTGGAAAATGTGCGGTAGCTCAGTCATGAGACTGAGCGAGCACTTAACGTCTGATCTGGGTTGCGTATGAAGGGTAGGCGGTCGCTTGATGTACTGGGGCAAGCGAGCGCTTGCTAGATTGACTTCAAATCTTCCCTACTGGAAAAATATGCAGCCGCTCAGTGTAATGATCAAGCGAACGCTTGATCATTCTTTTCCTCTAGAAACCCACAAACTCAATGAGACTCAAAAGAATGACTCAACTATGCAAATAAATACAAAAGCAATTAAAGCTAAACTAACAAAGCAAAAATAAATAAATACATAAAATCTTTTTGTTTTTATTCTCAAGTCTGAATAATGCGAAAATTAAGAATTGTCTCAAGGAATGCTCTACATATGTGTAAGGACTACTCCCATTACCAAATGAGTTAACTCCATTAAGCAAATAGTACTATGATTATTCAACTATGTGAACACCCACTCATATAGCATTTCCAAACTTAGACAAATTAATCAAGCAAAATACAACATTTATTCTCCAATATTTTGAAATAAAAACATGTGCAAAACTAAAAAGAAGAATCTACCATCAATAGCTGGTCATTCTACAAAAGAAAGAATATAAAGGAATAAAAAATGCTTATACATCCATCCCATGCAATTCCTATGTATGAATACACTGCTTTTATATCCCAGTTACTTGTAATAGCTAATATTATACTGACATGTTGAGTTTTATCAAGAAGTGTACAAATGAAGCATGGATCAATTAAGCATGTATTATCAAATCAAGAAAGATATATCATGATAAAACAGTACTAGATCAGTAGGACTTCATGTGTACTAGGATTGTCGTGCCTGGTTCTGAATTGACCTATGGGCGAGCGGAGACAGTTACTCGCCCTCGTTCCATGTGTATACTTTCCAAATTTTGAATGGAAATCATATTTTGCTCGTGTGAATGCCCTGTTTTTAACCGGTTCCGCGCCATTGAAAGGCGAGGTGGTTTCAAAACTTCGAAGTGCGTGGAATACGCTCGGCCTCAATTGTAGACTCAAAATATATATAACAGAGTCGCCCTTTTTATTTTAAGAATAAACAAAGAAAAACCAAATTTACCAGATTTATAAGGGTTCGGAGGCTAAGTTACGAGCTGGGAAGACGTTAGGCACCAAACTCGCCCTTTTGGTCTCAAAATAGATTTTTGGTTATAATAGGCCAAATTCCTTTTTACCCCCTAAAGTATCCACCAAATCCCAGCTTACCACCTAAACTAAGGTTTATCGCATTTTAGCATTCAAGGTTGTCATTTGTCCCATTTAACCCCCTTCCGTCCGTTTCCATTAGAATGAAGTCGTTAAATTACACGTGCAAGACCACGTGTGGGGTATTGCCGTATTTGCACCTCCAAAAACACTCGCAACTCCTCACTCCTCTGAATCACATGATGCATCGCTTGTTTCCTCAAGTACTTCTCAAATGTCGCCCTCCTTTGGTCCATAAACTATTGCTTCTGCATCATATGCCCCTCAACGACACTCTTGTTCGGCCGAATCGGTATGACAAAGCCTCGATACAACCCACCAACCGGTCCGACAAAGTCACGATGTCTTTAAACCGTCGCCGGACACTAAATTCATGTCCAGAAAACTCTGGAAGGTTCGTCCAAGTGGTAATTAAATAGGTGACAAAATTATTGCCACCAGGAACCAACAAATTGGACAGATCATGCTCTGTTTTGGGGTTAGAAACGGAAATTCGATTATATTCGGAGCTGGAGGTGAGAGAGGAGGGAGATAATGGTCCGATGGAGGTACTATGGCCGTTGAGTTGAGTAACATGATCACGGTCAAAGGATCGGAAGACGGCTTCGACGTAGAAAGGAGCCTCGAGGAAGGAATTGATAGAGTTAGGGTTTTGGCGAGGGGAGGAAGGTAGGGGATGATCGGCGGCGGGGATTTCAGTGAAAGGTAAAGGAGATTTGAGGGAGCTGGATGAGGGATTGTCGTTGAGAACTGGGAATTCCATTACTTCATGGGAGGTGAATAAACGGGCTTCTTCGAAGCCCTGGTTTTCGTAACCCATCATGGTTTAGTTTTGGTGCTGGTGCCGGCGTTGTGTGTTAGAATTGAAATTGGGAATGAGAATCAGGAGGGAAGGGGGAAAAATTGAGTTGGGAAAGCATTTTGGGAGGGATTGTCGTGAGAGTGAGGGGTTCGGGGATGGCCTCGTGGAGGCAACAGTGGAAGAACAGGTGGTGGTGGTGGTGGAGGATTCAAGAGTAGACCTGGGCGGAGTTGCATGTAGTTTCGGGATGTACGGAGTGTTTTTGGAGGTGAATATACGACAATACCCCGCACGTGGTCTTCCATGTGCAATTTAACGACTTCATTCTAACGGAAACAGACGGGAGGGGGTTAAATGAGATAAATGGCAACCTTGAATGTTGAAATGGGACAAACCTTAGTTTAGGTGGTAAACTGGGATTTGGTGGATACTTTAGGGGGTAAAAAGTAATTTGGCCTTTTTTATAATTTTTTTAATAAATTATATATATATATATATATGACAATAGAAATAAAGAAAATTACAGCAGCCTCATTTTAGAGTTGCAGATAATGTCTATTAAAATTAGGCTAAAATAACGACTTATTTCGTGATATATTATTATTTAAATAGCACTATTTTAAAGATAAAATAATAAATAACCTTAGGGTACCTACCTCTTGAAATGCGTGTGTTTTATCCCGGACCAACTTCTCTTTTGGTAGGCTTTAGGGTGCGCTCGCTCTGTCCCTCGGGGAGAGAGAGTTTTTTCTTTGTTGTTGTTGATGTTGTAGTTGTCGGAATTCAGGCAGCGTGACTGCTCCTTTTGGTTGCTTTTCGCCTCGGGATCCGGGTGGCACAACTGCTTGCTTTTGTTTGTTTTTTGTTGTTGTCGAGTCTGAAATCGGGTAGAGCAACTGATTGTTTTTGCTGGATTTGATGTTCGGATTCGGGCAGAGCAACTGCTCGTTTTGGGATTTTGGAACTGGTGAAATAGGATGGAAACCTAGTCGGGTAACTAAGGTTTACTTTGGGCAAAGAGTTGAAGTGTTTAGGGGAGGTTTTGGCAGCCTGACAGAGCTTCGGGGTTGATATGGAAACTATCAGCGTAACTGCTCTTCGCCTTTTCTTCCGTAAATTTTGTGTCTTCGATCAGTGCACTGGCCTCTGTATTTATAGGTTGAGTTTGGGATTCCTTAACAGTGAAGGAAAAGTATGATATTTATTCTTCGTGCTTCAGAGTGTTGTACCTTGTGCTGAAGGAGTTGTACTAAAAGCAAAGTGCACCGGTGTACATGAGCAAATAGGGTGCTGTCCATTACATGCTTGGGCACGGCGTCCAAACATGTATAAGGCGGCTCCCATTTAATTTTCCTCTTCTATTTTGGCACTTTAACCCCCTGCATTTCAATGTTTGTTAATTCTTTCATCCTTTTGTACTTTAAACCCTGTAACTTAACATCTGTTAGTCCTTTTTTACAGGTCTTGATATTTTATAAGATGCCATAAACAGGGGTACGAAATTGGGATGTCTACAGAGCCCTTCAACGATGGAGTTTATTGGTAAACTGAAATTTACCAGTAAACGAACATCGTTGATAAGAATAGACTCCCAAATTTTGAGGAAATTATAACAGGGAAGAATTTAAAGCAACATTTTATGATGCAACACTTTATACGCTCATGCGCTTACGCTGCGATGGACTAGTGGGAATGAAGCTAATATGATGTAAATAAAAGTTCTCTAATGGTTGTGCCTACTGAGCATGCTGCCTACGTATCCTTTTAAGGAATCAGACTAAACGTAGTTCGGCTATGCCGACGAACTCAATCACAATCTCTGGGTGGACATCGTGCTTCCAGGGCGAATCCTTCCTCGCAAAAGCACGATGGTGGGACAAATGGTAACTACATCATATTCCAGGGACGAACCCTCCCAAAATACGATGGTGGGACAACTTAGAACTACATCATATTCCGGGGACGAGCCCTCCTAAAATATGACGGTGGGACACATGGTAACTGTATCATATTCTAGGAATGAATCCTCTAAAAATACGATGGTGGAGCACAATTGAGAACAACATCATATTCCGGGGACGAACCCTCCCAAAATATGATGGTGGAGCACATGGTAATTGTATCGCATTCCGGGGACGAACCCTCCCAAAATACGATGGTGGAGCACAACGATAACTATATCGTATTCCGGGGACGAACCTTCCCAAAATACGATGGTGGAACACACTGATAACTGTATCGCATTCCGGGGACGAACCCTCTCAAAATACGATGGTAAAACAACTGATAATTGTATCGCATTCCGGGGACGAACCCTCCAAAAATATGATGGTGGAAGAGCACATTGATAATTGTTTCGCATTCCGGGGATGAACCCTCCCAAAATACAATGATAGGAGCACATGATAACTGTATCGCATTCCGGGGACGAACCCTCCCAAAATATGATGGTAGAACGTATTGATAACTGTATCGCATTCCAGGGATGATCCCTCCCAAAATACGATGGTGGAACACATTGATAACTGTAGTGTATTTCGGGGACGAGCCTTCCCAAAATACAATGGTGGAGCATATGATAACTTGCAAATAATATGTTTTCGCTTATAGGGTAGCTTTCTGCTGAGGATAACATTGAGTTAATGGATGCTGGATGGATGGATGTTAACTTTGTTGGAGACAGTCATTTTCGTCAAGTCTTCGTTAAGACATCAGTGGCCAATTTGTAATTTGAGCAAACTTAAGGCTTTAGTTGCTGAAATGGACTCTGGAGGGGAGGAATATGAAACTCTTCCTTTCCTTTTATCATTCACGGGCAGTAGCAGCAACAACCCATTTGTTGTTCTTCCATTGTCACTGTTGTCGAAGACTTCCTCCATTTTCCTTCATCATTTCTTCAATTCTTCCACTCAAATCAATTGTTTGACTTACCAAATAGCTTCTTCTTCAAGATTTAGGAAGGGAAAGACTCATGTATGTTCGAAATCGGGCCAAAGACGCTGAGAAATTCCTTAGTTGAATTGAAATGTTGTCAGATATTGGTACTCTGACAATGATTGGGCCAACATTCATCGAGATCAACACACTCATGCTGCTAATCTCCCCGACCCGACAGTAAGTCTCAATTATCTTAAACCCACTTGTTTAAATTCTTGAATTTCTTGGGTTATTTGGATTTTGTGTTAATCTTGGAGTATGTATACATCTTGTTTTTTCGATTTTCAGAGATTTTGTTGTTTCATTTTAATGCATGAATGATTTATACTAGGATGATGTATTGGAAATGAAAGTATATGCAAAATATGAATTTGATGCTTTTTAATTTTGCGATGCATGTTTATGAAATTTATACTATTTGATTATGCGATGCATGTTTATGAAATTTATACTATTTGATTTTGCGATGCATGTTTATGTAATTGATACTATTTGATTCTGCGATGCATGTTTATGAAATTGATACTATTTTCGGATATATGCACATGTTGATTTAGGCAAAAATGGAACATGCCATGCAGATAGATGCACAAAGATAGAATGATATTCTATATATATTCCTATGAGATATATATATGGAGAATGAGTGAATAAATATATATGCTAAACAAATGCCTCCATGCATAATAATCGCAATATAAATATGACTTTCTCTTTTCTTTGGAATATTTTTCATGACATCTTGATTTCCACTTAATGCCAAGGGGATGATTTTAAAAATCCTAAAAAATGCATATGCTAAATGGCTATATGGATATATGAAATGCCAGATGATTATATGCATGAATAAAGGAAATATACTACTCCCTCCGTCCCTAAATTATCGTCATCCTTTCCTTTTTCGTCCATCCCAAAATAATTGTCCAGTTTGAAACTTACCTTTTTAGAACATCACTTTTACCATTTTACCCTTACTTTTTCACTCTACTTTAATTATGG
Organism: Codonopsis lanceolata; assembly: GCA_013146195.2. Lineage (NCBI taxonomy): Eukaryota > Viridiplantae > Streptophyta > Magnoliopsida > Asterales > Campanulaceae > Codonopsis > Codonopsis lanceolata. The sequence goes on along the minus strand of CM028378.1, from coordinate 9,676,266 downwards.
GCCACATACACATGGGCTTTAAAGGAAACTACGCATTAAACCAATATAAATAATCAAGTCAATTGTTTTTGCTTAAACTGTGCGCCGGTCAGTCAGGACGATTATTTAGGGACGGAGGGAGTATATGTTTTTTTTCCTAATCTGCAAAATGAGTATGTATGTATGACATGATATGACATATTTAATGAAATGGCATGAAAGAGTGAATTAAACTACTTTGTTTGTGTTTTATTTTTATTTTTTTTCTTTTTTGTTTTGTTTTTTTATTCAGGCACATATGACTCACTGCCGACTCAGGCGAGGATCTTAGTGGAACAAACTGGCTTGGCAACTTTTCTGCGAGCTAATGGCCAGTTTCACAGTTATTTATCAGTCAATGAGGTTATGAGGGAATACTGGTCCACAAAGATTCTACGTCATAAGGAGACTATAATTACCCCTCCATAAACCATATACAAGGTACACACACTTTCTTGAGTCTTAGAACCTTTGTCAAATTCTCTCTTGACATCACACGATACTTACTCTCACGCCGGAATGGTTTTGCGAGGCCAAGCCTTGCACTTCCACTAAGGTGATTTCGTGTTTTAAGACACGTTCATGGTGCGGGATAGAGGCGACCATTTCGAATTTAGCCATGGCCGGAGCACCCACGATGCAGTTGTAGGGGGACTTGAGGTCTATCACCAGGAAAGTAATAGTTTCTTCCCAGGTTTGAGCTTCATCCCCGATGAAGACTTATAGGTCCATAGTTCCCTTCACCCCTACTTGTGGTTGGTGAAGCCTTCCAGTTTGCCCGAGTATGGTTGCAAGCGGGCATCTGCTTGTTCCAGGCCTTTGAAGCAAGATTAGTACATTATATCCTTGTACACTCCTGTATCGATCAACACCATGTGAACTTGCCAGTTATTGACGAGGGTAGAGATCACCAGCAGCTGTTCGGAAGCGAGAGGGTGCTCACTAACTCACTCCGAAGCAAAATAAATGTTCTTCTCCCCTGTTCGTTGAATGGCAGGTGCATTGACTGACTTGGTCATGGATATGTCTACCGAGTTGAGTGTTGCTCGGTATTTCTTCCATGATAACGTTTACAACCCATTGAATCTAAGGGGCCTGGCCGCCTCTTCTTCTGTTGAGTTGTGTGTGCTGATTGTCTTCGACATTGTTGCCCGCTCCTTTGTCTTTCTTGAAGCGATCCATTATGCCCGCGTTGATAGCTTCTGAATTTCCTGCTTCAACATATTACAGCTCGCTGTGCTACTCGCCTTGGGCCATGCCCCGGTGCCAATTGATAAGTTCGCGCTGCCCGCTCCAAGCAATCCCGCACCTGTTAGTGATGGCCAGGCTTCCCAAAAACTGTCCGCTCCGAGTAGACGAATTCTCTCTATCGTTCATGTACCCTCGGGTCGGGGTAGGGGTGTGGGCGAAGTGGGTTACGTACCAAATACCAAAATGAATTCGTAAATCATTTTTGCTGAAAATAAGGTTTCATTTTTCGTTGACTCGCAATACAATTTTTTAAGGGTTACGTACCAAATACCAAAAAACATTCCTCATTTTCCAGAAATCTGTGAAATAAATGTAATTAATGTGTCTGGCCCAAACCTGGTCACGAGCAAGCCACGAGCGACCATCACGTGCCAGTCACGAGCTCAATTAGAGTGAGACTTACCGACCTAGCGGGCAGAGCTAGTGAGGTATCGAGTAGAGAACACTACAACTCCCGTCTAAACCTGGTCGAGCATATGCCTTGCCTGCCCGACCAGGGGCCATGTTCGAGATTAAATTTTGTCAAATATCAAATCCACATCATAAAGCCGGGCAGAGCCTTGCTCGCCTGGACAAGCATCGAGCAAGGGACCTCAAAAACTTTTTCTCCAAGACAGGTCAAAAGTTTCCTTATCCGAGCAGGACACTTACCATATCTGCTCTCATATATACATGCGGTCAGCCGCCTATCACGCCTACAATTTAGGGGTTTCCTACTAAATTGGCTCGGTAACTATGGAAACTGAATTCCACAAGGATTCCACGTCATAGGGGGCCTATAAATACCCCTCCATAAACCATATACAAGGTACACACATTTTTTTGGGCCTAGAACCTCTGTCAAATTCTCTCTTAACATCACACGATACTTACTCTCACACCGGAGTGGTTTCACGAGGCCAAGCCTTGCACTTCCACTAAGGTGATTTTGTGTTTTAAGACAGGTTCAAGGAAGCAGATCAAGCCCAGATATCCTTCAGATCAATCAGACGACCCAATATTGATTTTTTGCCACATCAGTTTAGTTTCGTTGCCAGGAAGCGTAGCTTCAAAGAACTCTCATCAGTTTTTCCGATAGCTTTCCGACAAGCGGTATTATTTCAATGGTTGGTAAGGGTAGCACACCGCTAGCAACCACCAAGCTGGAAGCCATTTGGTTGGAAACAACCCACTGCCCAGTGATCTACCACCGAAGGCACCCCATCAGGGAGTGCAGACAAGGAATTAGAGGATGACTGCTTGGCATGCAGCTCATGGCGAGGACGTTTCTTATGTTGAGGAACAAATTTCTCAACACGTCAGTCAGAATCAAGCAAGTCAGCAAAACGTTCGCGAAGTAATCAACGAGCAGCGGGATCATGCTCAAAACCTCAGGATTCAGCTGAACTGTCAGTGAGAGAATGGTCAGGGTAGCCATGTGGCCTTGCCCGAGCTAACCCCTGAGCAACAGGATAATGCCCTACAAGTGCAAGCAGATTATTATAATAAAATATATACACTCAACCAACAGTTGCTCGCCTTGGGCCATGCCCCGATGTAAGTTGCTGAGTTCGCGCTGCCCACTCCAAGCAATCCCGCACCTGTTGGTGATGGCCAGGCTTCCAAACAACTGTCCGCTCTGAGTAGATGAATTCCCTCTATCGTTCATGTACCCTCGGATCAGGAGAATCAGGAGCAAAGGGTAGATGATTAGACGGAGAGTAGATACAGCCGCCAGAATCCATCCAGTCATCACCATCGCTGTGGACTAGAGCATCATGCCCATGCAGAGAGGGATAATCATCGTAGAGCTCGTGAGTACGCCGAGGCAGAGGAGCAACGACCAAGACACAAAGTTAGAGCCGAGCAGTAGGTTGAAGTTTATTATGATCCAACTTACTATCCCACCTCGGTGAGATATTCCGCTAAGGTGTCTCGCTCGGTAAGGGCCATGCAGCCAACGAAATCTACAATAAGGTAGAGTCAGCGGTCATTGGATATCCGCTCCAAGGGCTCATTGCGCACTACCTCTTCCAGACTCACAATCTATGTCGAAAAGCGTTTGGTTGACGAAATGGAAGCCATAAAGAAAGAAATGACCAATAAAATGGATGAGTTAACCGTGGCCAAGCCCGATTTCAGAGCCACAAAGTCGCTAAAAGAAAGCCCCTTCACCCCAGAGATCGAAAACGTGCCACCCATGCAAGGAATTACTTTCCCGCAGTTCAAAAAATACTTCAGGAAGACACGGGCAAACGATTGGCTCAGGTCATTCGAGGCACATATTTGAATGGTCATGGATATTGAGGCGCTTAAGATGAGAGCTTTTGAGGGCGCTCTCCAAGGTAAGGCGCAAGCATGGCTAGGGAGAGTTACTCGCTGATCGATTGGTAGTTGGGAAGACCTTAGGAAAAGTTTCTTGGAAGAGTTTGGCACTGCAGGACCCACGCCCAAGAACAGGTTCATGTTGATTGAGCGCGTACATTTTATTATAGTAGTCCTCTTGCACTTATAGGGCAGCAGCCTGTTGCTTAGGGGTTAGCCCGGGCAAGGCCGCATGGCTACCCTAAACATTCACTCGCTGACGGTTCACCTGAATCCTGAGGTCTTGAGCACGATCCCGCTACTCATTGAGTACTTCGCGAGCTTCTTGCTAACTCACTTGATTTTGACTAGCATGTTGAGAAATTTGTTCCTTAATATAAGTGTGAGTCCCAAAGGGCACAATATCTCTTCATCATCCTTGAAAACTCTAGGGTTTGAGATCTCAATCCATTTGTAAATGGGTTAAGATATCTCGGGTTTGAGATGTCCGGTCATCTAAGTTGTCAGTGAGAGAGAGAAAGTTGATTGGGTTTGTTGGGGGGTTGGTGTGGTCCTCGGTGAGGGGGTTGTTTATTGACCGTGACATAGAGCATTTTCCGGTTGATTTTCTTCTTGGTACGTTTAGTGTCACCGGAGCTCTGAGCCGTTGCCAGATTCAGGTTTTCCTTGGTCGGTATTATGCTGGATTTTCTAAAAGCTTATAATATCATAATTTGGACCACTAAGAATGTATAATGATATTTAATAATAATCAATTTACTCACATTTTATAACCTATAATAATATTGAATAATTTAAAGCTTTTAACGTTTTATATTTTATGATTTTAACCTGACATTCAGGATTACTAATTTGCTTTATTTTACGATTCGATTATTCAGGACTACTAATCTGTTTTATTTTTCGATTTGATTATTCAGGACTACTAACCTGCTTCTCGTGTTTGTGAGTATTTAGAAATTTTGTGTGTGTGCGAGTATTTAGAAAATTTGTATTCAATCTAGGAGAATTTAGCACAATATGTAATTTGTTTAATCGTAGTGTTCTATTTCTGTATGCGAAGTAATTTGCATCAATGATTTCATCCGCCGACTTCTAACAACGAACGTTGAATCACATCTATTTCATAGGTACGTCTGTTAGTTTATTTTGTTTTGTATTAAATATTCAATAGGGAGTTATCTATAGTTTTGAATTTTGTATTTCGGTTTTTTAAAACCTTTAAGATTAATTTTACAAAATGGTATGAAAAAAATAGAGTTTAAAAATAATAGCAAGTATTTATCAAATTTGTTCTTTACCTATTTAAAAAAAAAACGATTTTGAAATGTAAAGGCTTACTTATATTTTCAATATTTGACATAAACCCCAAAGTTTTTATTTGTTGATTAATGTAGAAAAATGAGGGTTTTTTTTTCGAATCATTAACACCAAGTACATTTAAATACGTCAAATAATTACTTATTTTTCTATATTTCTTTATATAGTAGTCATGAAACTCAAAACATTTTCAAAATTATGTTTTAAATTAAAAAGCATTTAAATAGAACAATAGAGATGCCATCATCTCTTGGAATTTGAAAATCATTTTTGTAAATAAAATTCCAAATGACTGAACAAATTAAAATTCGAAAACATTTTTGGTTTTGACCTCCTTAATCAAATTATTAAATACAAAACACTATTACCGTTAAATAACATATGTTAGTTTTTTTTTTACTTGTATGTGTAAATCTTCAAAACAACACTCATGACATGTCGTCTTTTGTGAATGTTTTACCCAATGTCATGATATAAAAATGTTTCAATTGCTAACAAAATAGTTTTATAATAACTATCCATGTTGTTTATCTTCTAACAATGAAGTTATCATCGATATTATAATTCAGTTTGATTAAACATCTTGTTCCATAAGTATGTTATTGTTCTTTCTCTAGTTATATTACTTTTCCAAAATTACTTACTTAATCCATTTTATATATTAATTGGATAATTTTGTCGCATTAGTTACCAAGTAAAATTTATTTGGTAATATTATGAATATAAAATATTGTCTCTTATAATTATCAATATACATTATTGTTACATCCAAATCATAATGTTTATATTATATATATATATATATATATATATATATATATATGTATATATATAGAGAGAGAGAGATAGATTATGTTAATCTTGTATATTTATACTTCAGTTTATATTGTTGTATTTATGTTGATTTGATTACAATTGTTACGTACTGTAATCTTGTTTATTATATTTGGTACAAATATTTTGATTAGTAAGTTTGTTTATATTTAAATACATTTTAATGAAGCAAAATAAATAAAAAATCATAAAAACTAATAAATGTTTATCTAACTTCAAAACCATTGATAAACTATTACAATATGCTAACAATTTAAGTAGTTGAATTCAATATATGACATAAACAACTACAAAATTAAACAAAATCGAAAAACTATGTCCAGCGTCTTTGTTGATTTTCCATGAATTATTTTGACTTGTGGTGAATATTTCGATGCCAATTTTCCAATTACATCTGCAATGAGAAATGAAAACACAAAATGTGGATTTGGAAGTTTATAAATGTGTGTGTGTGTAGAAATAACAATAGTCAGCTTACCAAATATAGCGTTTTCATCTTTAACGTCTAATTTTGATATTTTCTTTAAATGTTTTAAATTCAAAAACTTTTCATGGGAATTTTTTTTCAAAGATTTCACTGCTTGTGTTTTAACCATAAAAATAATTTTATACTTCGACATAGTTGGGCTAATTCTCCATGAATTTGCCACAACAATAAAAGATTTGGTTGCATACAGATGAAATATTTTCAATTTTGATTCAATGTGTGAGTGTTTAATTGTTGTCATAATCCGGGAGCCCTATGGGAAATTTTTGTTGACATCAATGGAATTATTGAAATTAATAATTATTTATGATATATTAATGTAAACATACATTTTCATCATGGAATACATACACATTCAATAATATAATGGCTTGTGTTGTCTCTAAAACATTGGTGTTTGAACAATCTACATAATTACAGTTTTGTGGCTGCCTTTTCTAATTTTTATGGTCATGGGTCTAATATGAAGGCCGAGATTTTGGCAGTTCGTGATGGCTTGGAATTAATTCACCAGTTGGGTTTGTTTGGGGTTGAGGTGGAGACAAATTCTAAGGTGGTAGTGGATGTTCTTATGCATGACCACTCGGATCCGTGGGCGTACACTTATGATCTTCGGGAATGTCGTGCTTTGCTTAATGTCTGTCGTTTGAGACATGTTTACAGGGAGTAAAATAGAGTTGCAGATCGGCTTGCGGCAGCAGCTCATGATATGCATAATAGTAGGGCTTTCACCTCGTATGGTTCTCTTCCCAGTGACATCAAGCAAGCGCTATGTATGGATTCTTTTGGTTTTTATAACTTTCGTCGTAAACTTTGTTAATTTCTTTCTGTATTTCAGTTTCGAGGTCAAGCTCCTCCGTCCTTCCTCTTATAAGGGCAAGGTTGGTTGTCCCCCTCAAGTTTGTATTTTTCAGTCTCTTTTAATAATATCTCGCAGGGTGCCGCCTCTGCTTCCTTTTTTTTTTTTTAAAAAGTTACTGTTTTTTTGTCCATTCAGTCTTGTTCTGACTTATAACAGTAATCATGCAAAAAAGGGGAGACATGTTGATATATATATATATATATATATTTATTTATTATTATTATTATTATTATTTTGCAATATACTAGTATACTTGCCCGTGCCATAGGCACGGTGTTGGTATGAGGTCAGTTCAATGAATGGTCTGGATAAACAAAACTCATAATTGACGGGGTAATTCAAACAAAACTCACAACTGAAGGTTTTATATGTAATTGTAAAGGGGTAATTCAAACATAACTCATAACTGAGGGGTTCATTTGTAACTCACATACTTATGAATCAATCTGAGCCATCAGTTGTATTTAGCACAATTCGATCAGGACTACCAGTTAGACCCTGAGCTCTTTTATAATATATATTTTCATTATTCATATTATTAGTATTATTAATATATTTATTACTATTATTAGTATTTTTTTTATTTTTTTATTATTATTACTTTAATTATTATTATAATTTATATTATTATCAAAGGTAGTCATTTAATATCAAAAGCTTTCGTAAATAAGAGGACATGTGTGTTTTTTAAAAGTATAGATAAAAAAGGTATAACGCTTGCAACTTGTGGTCATACATGTGTTTTAAGTGGTTTGTACATTACTTATACTAGGGTCGGCGATTGGATGGGTTGGGTTGGAACGGGTCGTGTCCCGTTATAATTCAAAAATTAAACGTGTCGAAATGGGTGGCGGGTTGACCCGCTTTAACCCACATTTAATGGGTCAAAGTGGGCGACGGGTTTGATCTGCTATAACTCGGCCTAAACCGACAAGTTAATTTTTTTGGGTTGGAATGGGTAATCCGTTTCGACCCAAAAAATTGACGGGTCGAGCTGGGTCGGATAATTTTCACTGCGGGTTTGGTGGGTTAACAGGTTTTTTATTGTAATTGTCAGGCCTAGTTATGACTGATCATTTTATAAGTTAAATCAAATAATTAAAAAACAACTTATGATAAGTTATAAACACATTTGCAAATGTCAAATCAAACAAACTCTATTATCTTCGATATCAGTATTGAGATAATTGAATAAGCAAGGATGAGTATTGCAATCTTCCTCGTACCCTCCCTTGTAGAATTGCGATAATCTACTTAGATTATTAGTATTACTTTATTTTAATTGAAAGACATTGTTGTAGCCAAATAAATTTGTTTAGTTATTGTTGGATTGATTGGTCATTGGTGGAGTATCACTCAGTTTGGCCCTGCATTGCAAAACAACTCTTGAAACCTAAAGTAAGCTAATTAAGGTATAAACTGTTGTAAATTGGTTTTACAAATAATTGGTTTGACCAATATTTGACCAAGTTTCCAAGCATGTTTCATTTATTAAAAATAGAAATAAGTTGCAAAAATGAAATCTAAATTTCAAGTAGATTAAGTTGATGTATTTATTATCTCAAAACCAATTTCGGGTGAATGAGATATTAATGCTCAAAGTAGGCAACTTAGCTTTGTTAATTGAAGAGTAAAGTGGGTATGAAAAATCATATCCCACACTGGCAAAATAAAGAGCATTAAGGCACTTTATTAATAGGCTCACCTCGGGAAGGAGCATCAAGCGTTTCACAAGGTGCAACCAAGCGGTGTCACACGCGCGAGTTAGCTTCGGCTAGCCAAAGTCGCTGCTCGAGGATGGTGCGATGAGATACAGTCGCGCCGTGCACGTCGCAAAGTACGCATTGGGCGCTTTAGAGACGCACTTTGCACGCCACATCGTCACTAGGAGCTGAGGAGCCTTTCATATTGCAGCATTATCCTGTTCAAAGTCTTGGAAATTCAGAAACGCCAAAGTTCGTTGTGATCTCGTATTGAAGTACTGCTTACGAAGATTGGAAACATCGTTGCATCTTAGAGACGATTGCCGAGAAACCATGAAGCACAAGTACGTGGCAATTTCGTCTTGCGGAGATCGTGCCCAACATGAGTCTCGACTTTAAAATTGTTGTTATAAATTATAGTTCTCTTTATCTCCTTTTCTATTTAAAACACTGTCATTTGCTATTCCGAGGAAACTGCACATATAAACTACAATCGCGTGACGAAATTTTTCTGTTTTCTTGGAAAGTAAAAATGGCAAAAGGCACTGCTACCTCCTTCACTGCTATTACCGTTGCTGCTCCTGCACATGTTCTCCCTCATCCTGTTCATGTCGAGAAACCGGCCAAGTTAACAGGTATGGATTTCAAAAGGTGGCACATAAAATGTTGTTCTATTTGACGACTCTTGGTCTGTCAAGGTTCCTGAAAGAGGATCCCCCTGCTGTGGATGGTGAAGCCGATGCCCAAAGGCTTAATGCTTTGGAAGCATGGAACCACAATGATTTCTTATGTAGAAATTACGTGTTCAATGGCTTGGAGGATTCACTTTACAGTGTCTATAGTAAAATAAAGACTGCCAAGGAACTGTGGAACTCCTTCGTGAAGAAATACAAGATTGAAGATGTCGGATCGAAGAAATTCGTCGTTAGCAAGTTTATTGATTTCAAGATGATTGACTCCAAGACAGTGGCCAACCAAGTGTCCGAAATTCAGTTAATCTTGCATGACTTAGAAGTTGAAGGGATGGTGCTAAGTGAATCATTCCAAGTGGTTGTCGTGATTGAGAAGCTACCGCCTATGTGGAAAGACTTCAAGAACTACCTAAAGCATAAGCGAAAAGAGATGAAATCTGAAGACTTGATCATATGGCTTGAAATTGAGGAAGGCAACCAGAAAGTGGAAGCAAAAACTCACAAAGCCGGGATGGAGGCTAAAGTCCACCTTGCCGAATCAAGTACCGGAAACACAAGGAAGCACCTTGAAAATGTCAAGCCGCGAAATGCTAAGAAGTTCAAAGGAAGCTACTACAACTGCGGCAAGGCAAATCACATGGTTAAAGATTGTCGTCTTCCAAAGAGATACAATCAAAGGGGCAACTAACACCAAGCCAATGTTACAGAATACATGCTCGATCTGTCTGCTGTCGTGTTTGAAGCCAACATAGCAAAGTTGGAAGATAACTCGAGAGAGTGGTGGATAGACACCGGAGCTGCTCGTCACATTTGTACCAAGAAGGAGGCTTTCTCATCCTACACTCCTATAAGTGGAAGGAAATTGTTTTATGGGAAACTCCTCGACTTCCAACGTCGTAGGACTTGGGAAGGTTGTGTTGAAGATGACTTAAGGCAAAGAAGTCACACTTGTGGATGTGCTGCATGTCCCAGACATCCGTAAGAACTTGGTTTCCGCCCTTTTATAAGTAAGACCCGATTTAGACTAGTGTTTGAGTCTGACAAGTTTGTATTGACCAAAAATGGTCTGTTTATTGGAAAAGGGTACCTTGATAAAGGACTCTTCAAAATGAATGTTTACCGCCCAGAGGCGAAGAATAAAGATGTTTCTTCTGTTTACTTGCTGGATAGTTCTAATTTATAGCATGATAGATTATGACACGTAAATTTCAACTCGATTAAAAGGTTGGTGAATCAAAAATTAATACTTATATCTAAATTAGATTCACATGACAAATATGAAATTTGCGTTGAAGCGAAAATGACTAAGTCGTTTCCTTCAGTAATAAGAATCACGAAACCATTCAAGTTAATTCACACTTATATTTGTGATTTAAAATTTGTGCAAACTCGATGTGGAAAAAAATATTTTATTACTTTTATTGACGATTGCACTAGGTATTGTTATGTATACCTTTTGAAAAGCAAAGATGAAGCCTTAGAAGCTTTTAAAACTTATAAGAAAGAAGTTGAGAATCAACTTAATTTAACAATTAAGAAAATTCGAAGTGATAGAGTTGGAGAATTGTTGCTCCGTTTGAAGACTTATGTTGGGAATCTGGCATAATTCATCAAACGACGGCTCCATACTCACCTCAATCAAATGGAGTTACTGAACACAAGAATCGTACTCTTAAAGAGATGATGGAGGAGGGAAATTTAGGATTAGGGTTTCACTTGCATTTACTCTATTGCTTATTTAGATAAGGTATCATTCAATAACTTGGGTTCGTCCACGAAATATATATATAAACTGTCAAATTATAGTTCAGTCTCAATCCCAAATAATTCATCAATTCTATATCATAAGAACAAGAACATATGGATCATATCTGTCACTTAGGTCATATATATGAACCTAACCTTAACTTATCAAAGCTAGACAACTAGCCGAACATGTGTATGGGAGGCAGCTCAAAGTCTCCTTGATCAGGCGCCGGCGGTTACAGGGCGGTTGGACTCCGAAAGGGTGCATAGATTCAACTATGAACTGGTTCGTTGAACCTGGTCGCAGCCCACCAGACCCAGGGGTTGCAACTATTGCCTAAAGGACACCACAACTCTTTAGGGCTCGTTTGTCGCGGCTGATGGCTGATAGCTTTTGGCTGAATGACTTTTGGCTAATATCCTGAATACTGTTTGTTTCAACTGTTTAGAAGCAACTTACGAGTTGTTACAAGCTACATGTAACTGTTTGTTAAAAAAGCTGAAAATGACAGATTCATAATAAAATGACCAAAATACCCTAATATTTAAGTTGGCTTGCATGCATGATAACTATCAAATAACTACATAGAAATTTAACCATTTTTGTTTTTCTAAATTGCGTTAAAATTTAATATAATACAATTTTTGTATTAATACTAAATATTATTTTACCTATTCTTAAATCAAAGTGAGAAATGTAAATACAAAATATGCAGGAATTAAAGATATAAAAATCAAATTGTCTCATAATATTAGGTAATAAAGTAGTACACACTCATTCACTACCCATACATATTTGATAACAAATGTTATTTCTCACAACATTCATCTCAGGGTCTTCACTACCTAAAATAGGGCCACTAGGTTGGTGATTGGCTACACTAGGTTCATCACGCTGATTAATTGGTATGAAATCAGGTTGGTTATCATAATGTTGAAAGTCGTCGTCGGCAAGATTTCTTCCACGAATGAAATTATGAATTGACATTGTTGCAGACACAATACAAACTTGATCAGCATACCGATAATAAGGCATGCGCTATAGAATTCTCCATTTTCCTTTCCAGACTCCAAATGTTCTCTCAATCACACTTCGTAATGAGGAATGAGCTTCATTAAACATCTCTTCTGCGTTTCGAGGCTGCTGACTAAGTTGAAACTCAGGTAAATGATATCTCTCCCCCTTGTATGGTGCAAGATATCCTATTTTATTAGGATATCCAGCATCAACCAGGTAATATTGAGCTGCAATGAAAGTAAAATTAAATTCATGTAAAATAAATAAAATTACATATAAATATGTGTAATATTCGTATATAATTGACACATACGAGGCACGGGATACGGGAACTTTGATGATGGATCTCGAAGAGTATGTAGAAAAATACGTGTGTCATGAGCCGTTCCTTCCCATCCAGGCTTTACAAAAACGAAACACATGTCGAAATCACATACTGCCAATATATTTTGAGTTGCATATCCTTTTCTACCAATATATCGACCTTGCTCTTCGACAGCAACCGTAACTCGTACATGGGTGCCATCTATAGCACCAATACAATCATGTATGTTACAAATAAAGAATAAAAATAAAATTTCAAATTAAAATATAAGTAGTAAAATGTAGAGATAAAATTGTACCTTAAAATATGGCCAATATTTCTTGTTATTTCTAATATGATCATGTATGTTGGTGTTAGTTGAAGGCGCGATCCAATCCATTGACATCTTCGTAGTAACACGAAGAACTTCATGAAAATACTTACTTACTGTTTCACCAGACTTTTGAAATAGCTCTTGAACAACCCTATGACATACACCGTGACCAACTAACAAGAGAAACATTGCTAGTTTTTCCTCCGCTCTAACATGTCTACTATGCTTCAATCCATATTCATTTTGTAGCAATGTACACAAGTGTATGAATGATTCTCGCCTCATACGAAACATCTCATTAGAACGTGTATCAGTTTCAGATTCAAGAATTTCCATAACAAACTTCCAACCTGCAACATCAGATGGTCTACATGGTGATTTTTTGATATACGTATCAAATTTGTATTTTGCAATAGCTAGACTTGTTAAAGCAAGCATTTTCTTCTTGCGCGCTTGAGAAGCAATTTTTTTTTTCGATAGAGATTCTGCCAGCTTGAGATTGTTTTCCTCATCAGAAGAATATGAATATTCATCATTCACATTCATTTCAACTGCAAATAACATTAAATAAATGTGATAATGAAATTTATAAATTAAAAAACTCTTCAAATGAAAGAAAATAGAATAATTAAAAACATCAACGTAACATAGAGACAATATCTTAACAAAAACATGAACTGGATTTTAGAACAAAACACCATCCATTAGTAATATAGAGACAAATCATCTTAATTTAATATATCAAAACGTCGAATGTCATCCATCAATATAAAACAAACCAAACAACTTTTTACTTTTTGCTTAAAGCTTGTTCAGCTTTCAACCAAATAAGACGAGCCTCAACAGTTAGTTGGAGAAAAATCTCACGACTAACAGGACGGTGAAACAAATGAAGCGCAAAGGCGTACAATGGATCGCCTACGCTAATCATATCATCCAAACATGCAAGACACTCCCGAATAGAAAAAGGTGGCTCAACATATGCGGGGGCAGATGTGACGCTATCATTAGTTATCGCCTCCACAATTTTGTCTAGTGCCTCAGTGAGCTTGTTGGAAGCACTAACCCTCTTTGTCTTTGCCTTGCGTGGCCCTAATGTACCTACTCTCTTCCTTGCATTTGCCGCAACAGTACTTGCATCATCATCATCATCAATTCCAATGTCTTCAAGGGGTTGCGCATTTTCATCATCGGTGTCTAAGTTAACCATGTGTGGTGGAAGTACACCAGAATTAGGCGTCCATGCATGTTCACCAGTAGCAACACTATCACAAAATATGGTTTGCAACTCTTTCCAATGGGCGAGTGGATCAGTCCTAAACTTAGCTGCTTCTGGAACTATCTGCAATTTAAGTGATAATATTATAGTTTCACCTAACGAAATAGATTAAAACCTTAAATGACATGAATTAGTATTATATATACCTTAAGTTTTTTGTCCCACCATTCATCAGAAGCATCAATGGTACCCAAATCATGATCCATACCTAGTCCAGTTTCTCCATGAGTCAACTGCCTCCATAAACTCCAATCTTTTTTTAATGCATCCCAATGATTCTTAAACTGCTTCCTTATATACTTTCTTCCAGTTCTCTCATTAAATTTTTTTATCAGTTCCCCAAACCCATATTTTGATAAAGATGAATTTGGCTTATTTCCTGACAAAACTAAGTCCACACATATAGACACAAATATCTCATTGGCTACGGGATCCCAAACAGCCTTTTCAAAGGGAATTTCTTCCTTCTCCTTCTCCTTCCCCTTTCCTCCCTTCCCTTTGTTTTGCATAATGACATATCGTGATTCCATCTGCCTTCCGATAGAGAGAGAGATAGAGTGAAACAAAACAAAAAGAGATCATTAAGAAAGATAAAATTTAGTTATGAACGTAAGAATCAACTGGGGTAAGGAGTACGTTTTTAAGACTGAAAACCCCGAGATTTAAAATTAGAAAGCATAAATAGAAACATAAGGATAAGGAGACGGAAATGACAAAGAGTATATACACGTGAATGAAGAAGAGTATATGATACAAAGGAAGAAGAGTTCTGATCTTTCAAAGGAAGAAGAGTATATGATACAATACCTACCAATTCACATTTACAAATACCAATTTTGATCTAAGAAAGTCAAAGAGCTGGACAGATTGTTTTATTTGATGTGAGATTGTGATCTCTCTAGCATATAATATAATTATAATATAAGCATTAATGAGAAGGAGATGTTGCAAGTTGAGTTGTGTAGACTTATATTGTAGTATTTGCACTAATCTAGAATCTAAAGGAATACATATCACAATTATATAACTCAACAAGAAAATCCTAACAATTCCAACATTGTATCGGCATCTATCATATAAACAGTATGAACATTGAGTTATTCGCTAGTTGTACTAATATTATGGCTTTTCAGTTTTTCAGTATGAACATTGATGAAATTCACTAGTCGTACTAACTTAACCAGTGCTTATAATGTGAAGCACAGATGAAATTGCAAATTTCTACTGTAAATTTTTGTTGCATTATAAGTTTGCTGTGTAACCTGGAAAGGAGTTGTGAATATCAAATGAAAAAGAGCCAAAAAAATCTTTAAAAAATGACAGACTTGTCTGTTACTGTCTAAATTTCTGAAGGGCCTTGTCTAGCTTGATAATTTCCTTTTCTTTTATCATCTATTATCACTTCCACTTATATTTATGCAGACTCGACGCGTGGCTTCGGTGTCTGATATGGATAATAGCCCACAATCTTTGCTCTTGTTCAGTGGCCATGCGAATGTACATGGATTATATGACTTTCTGCTAAATTATAGGTGAGGGCATGATTACGTCCAAGTCCAACATAACATGTTATCCAAATTCTATTGTAGGAACATTGTAGGAACTAGAGCTATATTTTTCAAAGTTGCGATGATTTTGTATTATCTAATTATGTCTATCATAATGTTTTGAAGAGAGCTATGGGCTTTATATATTCCTTCCTTATTCTTGGCCCCAAAAGAAGTTAGCAGTTAATAATAGAAATGTGGGGATCAAAGAGTCCTCAATGGCGTTAATCCAATAGAAATGTGGGGATCCGAGAATGTCCCAAGCTTTACTAAGGGGGATCCAATAGACTTTTGTCGATGTCCCACGTAATGACAATAAAGTAATAGGACAATGACGAGCAGACATTTCAAGCAAAAAAAATTTGATAACAAACAGACATGAAATGACGAGCAGACATTTCAAACAAAACAAATTTGATAACAAACAGACATGTTTCAAATGACAGATTCAATTCTTGTATGATTATAATGGCAAGCAATTTCAATGACGAGCAGCTAGATTGAGAATAAGGTAAGACGAGAATGGGTGAGACAACAAAAATTAAAAATTATAAAGACAGAGAGATGGAGGGATAACAAACCAGAAGATGGAGATAGCAGGTGATGAAATCCACTTTCGCTCGCCTCCCAGACCTCTCACCGCCACCGCTTGTTCGACTTTCCATGTTGTTCCTTTTACGATAACAAACATACATGGAGATAGCTTTTAACTTTTCGTGAATAGAAGCTTGGGAATTAAAATTTTCTTTTCGTGGAAGGAGAAGGGTTGGGAATGCTTTTCAAATGTTGCTAAAATGCTAAAATTTTTGGCTTTTTGGCTTCGGCTTCTTTATGCAAATGAAGGGTTGTACCTTACTTAATGGCTTTTGGCTTAAAAGCTAAAACAAACACTATAAATTTAACTTATTAAAAGTCAAAAGCCAAAAGCCTCTTTAAAAAAGCTGTAACAAACGATCACTTAGTATATATAAATAGCCCATTGGATTGACAATTCATTACATCAGAATCTGAAATCATAACATTTTGTTAGAATAGTTCATATTGCAACATTATCCTGTTCAAAGTCTTGGAAGTTTTGAAACGTCAAAGTTCACTGTGATCTCGTATTGAAGTGCTGCTCACGAAGATTGGAAAAGTCGTTGCATCTTAGAGACAATTGCCGAGAAACCGTGAAGCACAAGTACGGGGCAATTTCGTCTTGCGGAGATCATGTCCAACACGAGCCTCGACTTCAAAGTTGTTGTTATAAATTAAATTTCTCTCCATCTTCTTTTCTATTTAAAACAATGTCATTTGCTATTCAGAGGAAACTGCATATATAAACTACATAAACCACTACCAAATAGCTAGTAAATTAATTTTTGATATGTTGCTTCCACTTGCCTTGCCATGGAAATTAAGTATTTATAGTGAGCTGTTAAAGACAAGTGTTGATCAAGGCATATGACATATGAATAATCCAATAAAAACTTACAACGTGACAAAATTGACTTTTGTCTTGGAACTTTCATCAAAACATATGCACATGAGCATTTAATTTTTTTTACCACGTTTGACGACTCAACTGTTGGGGAATAGGCTTGTAGATAGGGTAATGGTTGTTCTAACAAAGTTGTGTTGTTGATTTGATTCAGCCATAGTTCATATGATCTTATGTCAACCTAATATTCTCATAATTCATTTTTTAGTGGTCGTTGGTTCAGGGTATACGTTGCCCATCATATCATTGAGTAAATATTGATTGGTTCATGGGCTTCGGTTAATTACATGTTACATGATGTCTCATCGAGTAGGGTGGTGATATTTTATCAAATTCATTGGGTGAATGGACCTGACCTAGTACCTCTAATAAGTGGATATGGTTCGACATTCAAGCTATTGACAAAATGATCAAATCAACCTCACCATAAGACGAACAACCATGATGGACAGAATGATTGAGGTATCCATACTCGACATAACATTCAAAGACCACTGAAGAACAATCATGACCGACGTGATGATCGAGGAATAACCGTAATCGACATAATGGCCAAAGATCGCTAATGCCCAACATGATTGCCGAGGAACAACTGTGCTCGACATTATGACCGAAGATCCCCAATGGCTGACATGATCAACATTGAAAATTAACGCAACACATAGGAATACTCACTATTACAATTGGTTCAAAATGCTTTTTAAAACAGAAAACAAATACTCCGTAATTATTATACAAACACTTTATTAGAACACACTATTTCTTTAATTGCAACGAACTTATCTTTTTGGTATGATGCATTAGATAAACTCATACTACTACCATTTTAAAAATGATGGGAAGAATTTCAAAGAAAAACAATGAAAATTTATAAATCAAATTTTTAAAAGAAGATTGTTTTCTCTTTAAAAGAAACTGTATTATGTACCCCCCAAAAAAAGAAAAAAGTATCGACTAAAAAGAGAAACAGTGTTTTAATGAGGGGAAGGAATCTGCACAGACACGTTGTACCGTAGGGGAAGGCTGTCAGTGTCACCGCCAGCGGTACTATATAAACAGAGCTTAAAAACGAAAATTGAGAAAGAAACCCCAAATCCAGGGATATTAGGATCGAGCGGGAACAAGACACTTTTCACATTCAGATTGGACACAGAAAACCCTCCGAATTTCACGACCAATTTTTGATACTTCTATATAGATAGATGAACATTCAATTTACGAACGTTTTGCTGTCCACATTCCATCGGCTCACGCACCGAAACCTCCACCTCAATTAACCGATTCCGTCACCGGCGATGGGAAACCAGAAACTGAAGTGGAAGTCGGAGGAAGAGGAAGCCCTTCGAGCCGGCGTTTCCAAACATGGCACCGGCAAGTGGAAGATCATTCTCAACGATCCTGAATTTTCCCCCTTCCTCACTCATCGTTCCAACATCGACCTCAAGGTTTCCCCATCCCCCTAAAAAAAAACTTTATTATGTATCGATTTTCATTTTGTTTTTACTTGTATATTAGTAATCCTCTTATCATTGTCTGAATTTTGTACCAATTCTACCTGTCTGTGCTTATTTTTTTTTTTTGACTAGATTGAATTCAAAAGCATGCTGAATTATGCACGTGTTTTCGTTTGGTTATATTTACATGACATATATGTGTGTGTGTGTGCAGAAATTTGTTCTTATGTGCTGTTTGTTTGTCCTCCCCTCCTTTCCCAACTAAAAAAAAGAAAAGAAGAAAGAATAGCACTTTGACTTTTCAAAGTGACCATTTTTGTGTCTATATTTATTTTTTGGTTTAAATCTCAATTTGGTCACCCTACTTTCGGCCAAAAGTCATTAAGCTCACTCTACTTTTTTTTTCCTCAATTTGATCACTCTACTTGGACATAAATAGCACGTTCATCACTCTGTTTAAATATTTTGATGGAAAACTTAAAACATTTAAAGAAACCCAAAATTACCCTTACCCAGACCATTAACTTTGAGGGATCCATTAGAAACGGCCTGGAGCACGAGCGAGGTCGTTTGGGGTGGACAGCGGCTTCATTTATGGAAGTGAGATTGGGTGAGAAACAGGCCTGTGGAAATCCCTCCATCATCGCCGCTATTCGTAACTGGGACAATTGATGGAGGCCTGAGATTGGAGAAGATGGGAGGGGAGAACAGGAACGGAAGGGGCCGGCGGATGTGACGGGATAGGCTGGATCTGAAGGAGATCGGGGCAGGAGGACGAGAGAGAGGGCTGCCCTGGTTCACTTGGGCTTAGGAGCAGATTGGAGATGGAGATAGGGGATTGAACGGGACTGAAGAGAGAGAAAGAGGGATGCCCAAATTCATCAGCTGGGTTCGGCCCGATCTGAAGGAGAGACGACGACAAGTGAGGAAGTTGGAGATGAACAGAGATGGATGATTGTGGCTGGAGAAATTGGAGGGGGAATGGAACCTGCAGGATGGCAGCCATGGGGTATTTGAAGACGGCGATGACGATGAGGGGTGAAGCCCAGCAGGGATAGAGGATGGCGGGTATGGAGAAGACTCGCCGGAGAAGGAGGCGAACTGAGAGAGAGATTTGGCGGGCCGGAGGAAGAAGGCCGGCGGTTGTTGGAGATAGTGATGGGGAACGAACGGAAGAGGTGAAGATGACGGTTGGAGATGAAGGACGCCGGCTGATGGAAAATATGGGTGAGGCCGGCGAATGGGACATATAAAAAAAAAACGGTTTGGTGATGGAAGAGAAATTGGAGGAAAGGAATAGAAACAGCTGGGTTTGTTTCTGAGCGTGAGGATGGAGGAAAGGCCGGCACTGTTTGGGGCTTGTTGCTGTCACAGCGAGAGAGGTGAGAGAGATGAGAGAATCAATGTTACGGGTAAGGCCGACACTGTTTGGGTTTAGTTTTTATTTTTTAGTTTGAACCTTCAATTTTTAACATTGAGAGTAAAACCTTTCAACTTAATAAGGGTATTTTGGTCTTTTCAATGATTTCGATCCAACATAAAGGATAAAAATGACTCAAGTGACCTTATTGAATGTCGAAACCAAGTAGAGTGATCAAATTGAGGAAAAAAAAAGTAGAGTGAGCTTAATGATTTTTGGCCGAAAGTAGGGTGACCAAATTGAGATTTAAACCTTATTTTTTTTCCATTTAGTTGCATAGAATAAATCTAGTGTTTATAAATAAAGTTTATTAAACGTACAATGTATGATGTATCTTATGTTTATCAAAAGCACTTTGACTTTTCAAGTAAATAGTCAAGTTGATTTTGAACAATCTAAATTTGAAATCATGAGCTTTATTCTTGAAATTCGTTTGATGTGATCTCTCTGGTTTTTATGGATGAGTACAAGAGTCTGGTTTACTCATTCATTGTAGTGAACTTTTCGAATTCATGGATGAAGAAAGGAAATATCGGCTGAAAGAGTGGTTTAAGATCATGAGTACAGTGACCAAGTAATGACTTCATAATCCAATTAATACTCAGTTTCTGTTGACTATTAAACCAAGCACAATCCAACTAGAATTAGTATTTGTTTTGAAGTCTTTATTATTTATTATTTAGTGGTCAATTAGTATTGTGTTTCCTAATCAGTTTAGAGTTTATTATTAGGACTATTATAAATAGATGGTTTGAGAAACGTTATTACAACCATTAGAGAGGAGGATTAAAAATATAGTCAGAGAGGTTTTGTGTAAGCCGATCAAGTCCAGAGTTTTAATTAATTAGACAATTTTATACTGTCTACATTTGGTATCAGAGCTTGAGGCTTGATCCTGGTTATTGAGAAGTTCAATAAAAGCTTGAGCTTTGTTGGTTCTGTG
The DNA here is from genome assembly GCA_013146195.2 of Codonopsis lanceolata. Lineage (NCBI taxonomy): Eukaryota > Viridiplantae > Streptophyta > Magnoliopsida > Asterales > Campanulaceae > Codonopsis > Codonopsis lanceolata. The sequence continues at coordinate 9,655,270 of CM028378.1, read as the reverse complement.
GAGAAAATTGTTATTCAAGTTTGCAATTTTGGCTATTAGGTGACGACCCCTTGAACAAAGACTCAACAGAATATTGATGTGAGTTTGTTTGATAACGAGTTGAAGAAAGTTTATAGAAGAATTATTGGAGCGTGATTATTTGCGAGAATGAGCTATATTTAAAGGTGAGTCAATTAGTTGCTTGATTTATAATGATGAGTTTTCCCAAGTTAGTTCTTTATAATTATGATTCTTGGAGTATTGACATTAGTAATTATCTCAAAGAATGTTACTTATCGTCGTATGATGTATTTGAGCAATTTGATAATTCGAAGTTAAAGACACTTTCGATAGCGAAAGAGCTTCGTGTTTGGCCGATTTTACAAAACTCGATACATGGAGAAATTTGGGGTTTGTTTACAAGTGGTTTGGGAAAAACTAGAACATACTTTTAAAAATTATGAGAAATGGAAGAAACTTGAGCATGGTTTCAAATACTTTGTAGGTCCAATTTTTTTTAATGAATATTGGACAACGAATTACTCCGAAGACAAATTTACGGTTGAGAAACAAAGAAGACATTTAAAGAAAATAGAGGAGATGAAAGAAATTTTGAAGAAGATTGATGAGGAAAAAGAAATTGAAAAGAGAAAACACGATATAGTAGATGGAAGACGAAAAGAAAATGAATTGGAAGAGAATAATGATGAAAAAGAAAGTTTTGAATTTGGTGGTGATACGAAGGAGGAAGAGTTTGTAATTGAAGTTACATGTGGTGGCACAAATGAGGAAGAATCGATTGGAAATGCAGCAATTGTTTTAACCCTAAAGGATCAGAGTATACTTGCTGACGGTGCCATTAATCAAGAGGCCGATATGCTTGAAAAAGTGGAAATTGGTGAACAGAAGCAGAGGATAGAGGCTTATGGTGCTGCAAAGAAAAAAACGGGAACTTATGTGGACAAGTTCAATGAGGAGCTTGGTTCTGAGAATCCTATCTTGAAAGAAGAACAAGATGCTCAAATTGGAAAAGGTTTAAGAGGTGATGTGACCATATTGCCTACCCTTGTTGTCAATAATCGACAATGCCGAGGGAAGTTGGAAAAAGGTGCTCATGATTTTAAGAATTTGTTTGGGGTGACTCATGATTTTGAGTTTGTTGCTTTAAAGGTTGTTGAGAACGTTGAAAATTATACTCATATCGATTTTATTGGTATTGAAATTTTTTTAGTCCTAATTCAAGTCCTACCAAAGATGAGTTGTTGAAGTATTGTTTTGGTTATTCAATCAATGAATTTCAAGATTTTATTGGCAAAGAAGATTGGTATTTTCTTCAAGTGGATAATGAAGATTGTATAAAGTTCTCTAGATCATGCATTGGTGGATATGTTGAATTGGATAAAAACTACATCGGTGAGTTTGAAGATGAATTGGTTAACATGAAAGATTATTTTGATCGTGAAGAACAAGTCAAGAAGTTGTATATCAAGTATAAAGTTCGTCCTCAATCGCGAGTGAAGATGAAGACCGATGTTCGAATTCAAGTGTACGAAATACTGACAGCTGTAAAGATTGCGTTGAATATTATTGCTCGAGATGGTGATGGACCAACGAGCTTGGTTTAAGGGAGGCAATGTTGACTATAAAACCATGCACAATCCAACTAGAATTAGTATTTGTTTTGAAGTCTTTATTATTTATTATTTAGTAGTCAATTAGTATTGTGTTTCCTAATCAGTTTAGAGTTTATTATTAGGACTATTATAAATAGATGGTTTGAGAAACCTTATTACAACCATTAGAGAGGAGGATTAAAAATACAGTCAGAGAGGTTTTGTGTAAGCCGGTCGAGTCCAGAGTTTTAATTAATTAGACAATTTTATACTGTCTACAATTTCTTCATTATGTATTGGGCTATATTTGCTATTATCGGGTGTGTTTGGATTGAAAGGAATTCCAGATTCTTTGATAACAAAAACTTGGGTTTGAACTTCCTTTGGGATCCTGTTATCTTCTTGGTATTAAGGTGTTGGGAGTGCTCAGGGGTTTGCCTTCGACTGATTTGGCAAGAGATTGGAACTGATTTGGTGAGAGATTGGAAAGCAGCTAGGGATGTTATAGCGAGTCGTTTTTTTTTTCCTTCTTTCTGTTTCTGTTGTGTCTGGCTGTCTCATATCTGTGACTCTGTATTGGTGGATACCTTATCAACATTTGTTCTTTCTTTGGTCTGATGATATTATTTTTTTATATCTTAAAAACAAATAAATAAAAATACTCGAGGATAGGGAAAGTAATGGTTGTCAACATGTTAATGATCTTTGACCGTTGCATACGACACTACTTGTCCTTGCTGAACATGTGGATGGCATGGAAGATAAACGTTTTGCTGGTGGTGCAATAGCTCTCACATGCTGCATATTCTAATTTCATAAAGGATAAGTTTAATCAAAGACATTATGCTGCTGTGCAACAGCTCTCACACGGTGCATTTAATTTCACAAAGGATAAATTTAATAGTATGTAGATCTGATTATTTTGGTCTTGTATACTCCCTGTGTACAAGGATGCGTCACCTGTTTTGACTTGTGGTTAATATTATATTTACTTATCAAAATAAAATAAAATTCACAAAGGATAAATTTAATCAAGGGTTTATAAAATTGGGCCCTTGTCGGATCATTTGGGGTATGTGTGATTGCTTGAGGATTATATTTTCCCTGGAAAAGAGAAGTGTCTACTTCAAAAGAACATTCTCAAGTAATACTTTGTTTGACAAAAAATGAATGAAAAACAAATTTATGCATTTTATGGGAATGTATCTTAAGATTGTGCAATCACACATCAACAGTCAGTGGTGGGTCAGAAAGCTGTTTAGAGATTTGTTGGGGACCAAGTAATTTGTCTCTAAGTTTTTGTTTGTGAATACATCTATATTATTGGAGAGTTTCCAATATTGTTGGGGCCTATGGACCATCATTGCTACCCCTTTGTATGTGTTAGGAGTTCTGAGATTGTTTGATGAAAGAGTGATGCTTGATTCCTCTAGTAGCAATCAGATACAACAATATTAGTAAACCAAGTTACTAACTGTAGCAAAAGATAAAAGTACCAAAAGCATGAAAGAGTATTGAGAATTTATGAACTTCTACTAAAAGAAATATTATTAGAGAAGGTACACACACTTTCATTATGCGAGATATCAATGATGTGCGAGTTGCAGAGAGAGAGAGAGAGAGAGAGAGAGAGAGAGAGCGGCCAACCACAAATCAAACTGAAAAGCAAGAAATAAGATAATCATTTACTTATTTATATTTCATGTTTAACCTTTTCTTTTTGGTGTTGAAACTACTCATTTCACAGTCAACCTGGTGTAAGTGGATCTTATTATAGTATATGTTTGCAGGACAAATGGCGTAACCTGAGTATTATCCCTGGTGTGCAAGGCTCTAGAGATAAATCTAGAGCTCCTAAAGTAAAAGAAACCACTGCTGGCCCAATCTCTAGTTCTCAGATTGTTACTTGTGCTGTTCCTCTTGCTGAGGTCGATTCGATCGATGACCCTTCTAAATGTCCATTGGATGGGAAATTAGCTCCAAGGTGTGTATCCAACTAGCTCTCTTTTCACACCTAAAAAGGTAGTTGCATGGTTGGATATGATTTACTGCACATGCAGATTTGAGCTGTGCCTGTCCTATGCATACATTGGGTTCATTGATGGAATAGGGGAAGGGTAAGGGGGCCATGGTCCCATCAATATATTTTGGAAAATTTTGCTGCATATACGGCATATTGTGATTATATCCTGGTACCTATGAAGTCAAAAAGAAGAAGAGAGGGAGGGATATGAAACAACTGTTGGGAGCTCATAGAATTTTCAGTTTTTACAAAACAAATAATGGGGTGCATGCAATGTGTCTTTGTCACTTCATTTTTTTTCAGTGTTTATGTTTTAAAAAATTCGTTTATTGGCACCTTAAAAGAAGAGGGAAAAAAACTCAATATTTTTTTTTCATTGATCCATAATTGATTCTGACCATATTTTTTCACGTCAAATGCATGTAAATCTTTCTTGGCTTTGAACCTTTTGGTGTGGGCCCCCTTAGAAATTTTTTATTGTTGCTTTCTTGATTGGCTCCAGACTTATATTCTCATAATGTCCGTACTACCCTAAAGTAGCTCAATGCTGAGTCTGTCTGCCTTTCTTTTTACACTCAAAAGGAATTGGACATGAGTAGTTCTGTGTTTAATTAAACTTCGATTGTGTACTGTGATACTTGGGTCCCAAAGGTCTTATCTTTTCAGTATTTTCCTGAAAACTGGGACGGGGATAGTTGTGGAAGGGATAAGTATTCTTCTAGACAACGGAGGAAGGATGCAAGATGATTACATTATCATATGAAACTGTATAAATTACTTTTCACTCTCTAAAAATATATTTTTCTTATGAAACTTAGGGTGACGACATCTTTTATGGTGACTTGCTCAGGTCAAGGTCTGGTTTGATTGTAGTATTATACTATTATATATCTTGCTTTAGCCTTTAAAATATGGTGTTTCGATGGGATGTACAAGTTTTATCTGTTATACGACAATAATTACCATAAAAGCGTTTGTGAAGGGGAAAACATCTGACCGAAATTCTCTTGAAATTATAATGCCTTTTCTTAATATATGCATACATTTATACATATATGTATGTATATGATGTTAGCAAGCCGTTAATGTTCATGCCTTTAACGTCCTTGCCAACATGAGGCTTATGCAAACAAAACTTACATACTTTTGCAATAACAGTTGTTGCTTTGGCATATGTTTGTCATCTTAACTTCCATTGGGTTCACAATATAATCCTTTGTTACCAGGTACAATGCAATGATTTTTGAAGCACTTTCATCCAAAAAAGATGCAAATGGGTCAGATATTAATGCAATTGTTAGCTACATAGAGGTCAGATAGCGGTTTTTTATTTCTATCATTTGCATGTATTTATTTTACCTGGGTCTGTATCATATTTGCTAGAGGCAGAGGCAAATCTATGCTTTCTTGAGTGGGGTCACGTGAGCCGGTCAATCAAAAAGTTTTTTTTTAAAAAAAATAAAATTACTAATTTGACGTCTTTTTGGCAAAACTTCACGCGTGTGCCCCTACTGAAAAAAGTAAAGTAAAACAAAGCATTGGATAATCTAACAATCCATCAATCCAACATTCATGTATACAGGTTGCACTCGTACACGAGTCTAAACAATTTGGTAAAACGAAGCATGAAAATCTAAATTCCATCAACCCGTCATTTGAGGATTTGTACCCTGAAGGCACGTGAAGAGAGTCTCTATGCTATACAATCTTACTCCTTGATAGAAAAGAGTTTGTATATGTAGTAGCCACAATTTTGTTAATTTTCCAATGTAAGACAAACCCAAGATTGATCTTTTCTAACCAACTCTAACACTATATTTTAAGTCTTAATTTCTCCTTTATCCGGACACCAATTTAGACAAGTAAATATACGATTTTGATGTTCTCACGGAATCGAACACAATTCCACTATTAACTTTGTCAACAAACAAACGAGCCATTAAGTAAATTGTGCCGAAAGTTACAAAATTTCCTTCACATTTATTACAATTTTTCAACACAATTATGATTTCTAAGGTTTGTATTGTAATATTATTAAATTTGTGCCCCCACTGAAAAAAAAATCTTGATCCTCCACTGGCTAGAAGCGTAAGTCCATAAGATTGCCTGATATGCTAATCTGATGTACATATATATGAAGCTAGTTCAGGATTCTGACTGTTTGATCCATGCAGTTGGATTTGTGTCTACGAAGCTAGCATGCATGTTAAAGTTTGAGTCTTCTGAAAGATTTCATTTCAGGATCTCACCAGTATTAAATTGAGAACATTTAGCAAATTTCTTAAGTTAGTTATGCTGTTTTGGAAGCTTAAAGCATCTAGCTAAAGTAGTTACGGGTTTAACTTATGCCTTTACTAATGGTAGTTTAGGGTGAAAATACTGTTGAAATCCCTACTATGTTAAAAAAGATGAATTACCCCATTTTGCTGAGAGCAAGAAAATCTTTAACTAAAAAATGATGTCTTCATTGTCAATCACCAACCTTCATTTGCTTCTACTTCTAAGTAATTTACAGAATATGGGAGTGAACTAAAGTAGTGTAATAAAAGCAGGAGTTTTTATCTATCAAATGATTGTTTAGTTCACCTTGTTTTCTTGAAGATTAATGTCACCAAGTAAAAGATAACCAGTTCTTTGATTATTTTTGTACAATTTTTCTTGGCATGAAAAAAAACCCTAATGTTTTTCCCTTTATTTGTACACATATTGCAGCAACGACATGAGGTGCCGCAAAATTTCAGAAAGTTATTGTTTGCAAAGCTCAGACGACTTGTTCTACAAGGAAAACTTGAGAAGGTGATGACCTATCTTGATTAACAAACAGAAGTATCTTTGATGGTAATCTTCAATTTTGCATTGTTATAAAATAATTTTAGTATGTAAATGTACGTGGTTACTTTAGATGTATATATATATATATATATATATATATATATATATATATATGAAATGACCTTATGTAATCTTTACGGGTATTATTTGAAACTCTTTTTCAACATGGTTGATGGTTTGTTGCTTGTTGTCATTGCTTTGCAACCCCAACTTTGACTTCTTCTCTCGCATTCGTCTATTTCTTTTTTAATTCTTCTAACTAGTGCCCTTGGGGCACTCATTAGAAGGCTGCTTGTTTTATTTGTTTCTCCATGTATGGGTATCCAACACCTATAAGAATCTGTAACTGCTTGCACTTTGTTATGCATCTGCACCCTGCAGTTATGTTTTGTAAACTGCATGACAAATGTTGGTTTATTACTGTTCTTCCTTCGTTCCTTTTCATAAAGAGGTCATAATGCTTCCATGTCCTATTCGATCCTTGTCCATCCTCAGGCATCTAGTAATCAAAGCAAAAAAAATCATTCACAAACTTTTTCAGAGAAGTTCGCTAACTTTTGCTGTACTTTTTAAGTTATTTGGATAAAAAAATTTGAAAAATGATTTTCCCTCCAAGTGCAAATGATTCAGTAAGGGTTGCTTGATCTTTGCGATATATTTGGAAAATACTGTTTGACTTCATGCATCTGGTCTATCCAAACCACACATTACTTCCCCATCTCTAAATTGCTACAAATTTACTTTTTGCCGAGAATGTTGAAGAGTGATGTAGACCACTTCTTATATTAATTAGTGGAGGAAAAAAATCTCACATTGCCAAATAAATTGAAAACTTTGTGAAAAGTAATGCTCCCTCCTTTCCTAAATTATTGTCCTGTTTGACTTGGACACACGAATTAAGAAAAACTAATTGACTATGTTATAAATATTGGTATAATATGTAGTTTTTTAAAGCCCTTGTGCATGTGGCCATTATTAAAGTAGGAAGAAAAAGTAAGGGTAAAGTGGTAAAAGTGTTTCACTAAAAAGGAAAGCTTGGAAGCATGGATTTTTTTTTTGGAACGGACAAAAAAGGAAAGTAGGATAATTATTTAGGAACGAAGGGAGTATACACGTGGCCTGTTCACCGGGTAACCAAGAAGTAAATAAACATTTCTTTAGGGCCAAATGGGTAAAGAAAAAAATGTTGTTCATGTGAAAAATTTCCTAGATCACTTCATGCTGTTCCCCTATATGATTATATGTATGTTCAACTTCTGCATGTTAGTGCGGTTGCTATGAATTAATCATGTGTAACAAGTGCCCCCAAGTGATCGGGAAAAAGGTTGAATTTAGCTGAGTTGTTGTATGCTAACGAGCACCTCCATGACACTAGTTAAAATTCTACTTTAAGACATGTTTTGCATTGGGAGTGCTCTTCAGTCCATGGGTGAATGTAGCCAATGAATTGGAGAGTGCTTCGAGTGCAAAATCTTGTTATAAATAGGTGCTTAACAAGTGCCCTGGGCGCTTATTATAACTTCCCATTTATCAAACCAAACCTGGGAGCATAGAAAATTTGGTGTATGATAAGTTCCATGGCACGCAGCAAATTCGTTGTATAAGCGTAATCATCTATTTTACATGATTCCCACTACAGAAATAACTCCAAGCAACTTTAATTTATCATTCTTCAATATGATCAACATGGCAGGTTCATAACTGCTACAAGATCAAAGATGCAGCATGTGAAACCCCAAAAAAGAATGATCTTAAGCCAGATTGCTGCAGTGGGACAAAAGCATCCCTGAATAGCGTATTGAGAATTCATGTTGAAGAAACGCTTGAAGATGCTGCAATGAATGCTGCCTATAAAGTTGCTGATGCAGAAAACAAGTCCTTTGTGGCAGCTGAAGCAGTGAAAGAGGCAGATAGAATTTCGAAGATGGCAGAAGACACTGAATCATTGCTACAGCTGGTGACTGAGATTTATGAAGAATGTAAATTACTGGAACAGTATGTTTCTTAGATTCTTGTTTCCATCACTGTTTTCATGAAGCATTATTATTTCCTTTTTTGTTTTTCACAGGTTCAAAGGGTAAGGTTATTCTCTTGGCTTAGGGGCATCCTGTAAAGTTGATACAGGTAAGCCCGGTAATTTGCTGTTTATGTATTCAGAAAAAAGTTCTTTGAAATTGTGGAGGGGAGGGTGCTCTTTTGTTAAGATGGCTGAGGTGATATTTATTGCATGGAGGCAAAACCAATTCGCTCTCTTGTACAAGTACTGGGGAAAATTAGTAGAGTTTGGAAGCCAATGAAATGTTTTGATCGTGGTCCTTGGATGATGTTTGTGTTGGTTTATCCTAGTTTCAAGTCCCAACATTTGTGTTACATAAAATCAATGTGTTGGGGGCTTTTAATCCAATGAGTCGGCGTAACGTGTATTTTTTTGTATTTAAAAAGTTCCATAACTTTGGACTGATTCTCAAGCTTAAAAAAAGAAAAGAAGTGTTCTTGTATGATTAAAGTTTCTCGATCATGCCCAAAGAACATGTTTTTAATGTGCTTTCTTTCCTCTTTTTCTTGTTGAGATGAGATCTAAAGCAAGATCCATGATGACTTAACTCAGAACATTACTTGGAGAATTTATACAGAAAAGGCAGAACTGAGTTCCGAGGAGATGCATTTGGCCCTATCAATGAAGTTAAGCAAAAAGCTGGATTGCATTCTGTTGAAACGTGGTGGGCTTGAGTATTTAGGTTTTTCTGTCGCATCTTGATTATGTTGCGTTCCATTATTAGCAATTTCAACCCAAAACCTGTTAATCCACCCAAATTGACTTGAAAATTTTCATGGGTTGAAACGGGGCGACCTGTTTCGCTTCACCCTGACCCATGGCCTTTTTTGACCTATATATTTTTCTGTTATTTAATTTAAATGCATGTTTTTAGCTGAAAACGTGGGGTGAGAATGGTCGACATGTTACCCGTTTTGATCCAATTTATTTTGACCCGTTTAATATTTGGGTCGTAGCGAGTCATGACTCGTTGCATACCCGATCTGATCCACCCAATCGCCAGCTCTGATTATTATTATTATTTTCCTAATGGGGCTTGGTTTGGTAAACTTTAACACAACCATGCAATCCAACCACCTGCAAAATGCAAGTTTTCTGAAACATAGTTTTCCCCCCCTTCTAAACATGTCTTGGTGGATAGTTTGGAAAGTTGCTTGTGCAGTACTCAAACTAGGGGTGCGGTTTCGGGCTCTACTGGCCTTCCGTTGCTCCCTGCCCATTATGTTCGGCCCGGTCCGTTCTTTTCTATGATAACTTTTTAATTTTTTTTTAATTATAGGTCTTTGACGAAATCCTATATATTTAATTTATGTGTATTATACTATTACTATATTTATATATTATAATACTATAAGTTATAAATTATAATATATAAATATAATTACTCAATCATTTTATTCTTATGCAAGATTGCAATTTGAATTTGTGCATCAGTATTAATGTATTATTGGTAAGGTGCGGCAATTTGTCTTCTTCATCTTCTTGGAAAACAGTTGCCGGCGGCCCAATGAGGTTCCGACTCTCAAGTTATTCTAGAGAATCTCACCTCACACATCCAACGCCTTTTTCATCTTTTTTGATCGCTTATGTTTTAACTTAGTTGTTTCTCTTCCTTTTCTTCCACTTTAATTGTATGCTTTATTTCAAATTTGCAATTATAATAGTTTGAAAAAAAAGTTTATGGGAATGAATTGATGGGCTGAAGGCTGAGGCCCAAAGTTTGAATGAGAAAACAGTTAAATTATTAAAAACATAAACAAATGGACTGAAGCCCGTGCCTGCCTAATGCCCGTTGAAAGCACGTCCACTAATGCTCATGGGCTCATCAATAGTACTGGGCTTTTAAATCTAATGCCCGCTTCTTGATGGGTCTATACTGGGCATTGCTAATGTCCGCGGGCTTATGGCCCATACACAGCCTTACCTCAAACACAGTTTTTTTGCCGCTAGCGTTCCAAATGTTTGCCATATCTTTTTAAAACTTGCATTCTGGACTGCGTTTCACATGTTTGCCCTTTAAAAAAAAATTTGCATTCTGGACAGTGGCATTGATGCTTGGCACAACCAGAGAACGCCCTAGGTTTCTGCAGTTAGCTGGTTGATTAGCCTTTGATACATTTTTATTCATTCTGGACTGATCGGGCATTTTCATCATTCATTCAGCCGTGCATCACTCATGAATCATCATACTGTATGGCAAAGAGGCATTCAGAAATGATCTGCCTCCGTTCTCTTAGCAGAGGCACGCGCCCAACCATTACACAAAATGGAAGTTACACCAACTCTCCCTGCTGCATCCATCATCTAACGAGTGCACGAGCAAGCATCAGTGCTAAGGGTCTACCGAACTCGGTACTCTGAGCAAAAGGTTTCAAGTGCTCCTGTTTGTGATGATGATAAATAAGCAAGCTCAAAGCATGGAGTTTTTGCCTCATCCCAAGAACCGAGAGGTCAACCTCGTTTATGTACATAATTATGTTCAATTTTTTTTTTTTTGACTTTTTTATTAGCCTTCATATCCAAAGTGTCATCGTACTGATGAAGAAGGATTTAAAATTATTGATTTTTTTTTTTGGCTCCATTCCAGGAGTTCCTCGCATAGGAGAAATTAGACCATTTACATCTTGGGTGATCAATTCGAGGCAGTCGCTCCCTATTCCCCCAAGCCCTCGAAAACAAAAAAAGGAAGAAAAAAAAACCCACAAATTCGATCCCTTTTCTTTTAAAAGTAGTCTCATTTCTAACAACAAAAATATTTATAATGCAATTAAAAGAAAATACTACAAAAAAGTATAGCTACAACATAAAATAATTTGATTTGTCAAATGAGGTTGTACTTTTGGGATTGACAGAGAATTTTGCAGACAAATATAAGCCTAGCCTATAACCAAAAGCTCATGAAAAATATTTCGTCAGTTTCACTTTTCACATAAAGACTTGTATATTAAAAGTTGATAATAATTATAAAAATACTACTATCATAATTAAGATGTTTATTGCGTACGTGGAGATTAAAGCTAAAAGTTCTAGAGATAATTTTTAAAAATAAATTTTAAAATTGAAATGTCACAAAATAGAATAGGACTCTTCCCACCAAATTGGAGTATATATTTACAAACATGGCCATCCTCGCCTTGCATGCTTTTCTTGTACCACTATCACTAAGACACTAAGGGCTCATTTATTGTGGCTGGTGGCTTATAGTTGATAGCTTAGGTTATTGGCTAAATGACTTATAACTGATTTGATGATAAATTGTTTGTTGCAATTGATGAAAAACGACTTATGAGTATATTTGTTAAATAAGTTATAAATTATTTATTTACTACAAATTGACCATAAACCTTAAGTTTTCAAACCAACTAGTCCCTTATTAAGGAAAAAAGTCTCACATTTATCTTTAAAAACTCAATATGGAATAATATTTAATTAATATTTATTTACTTAATCTTACTTAAAACAATAAATAAATATACAACTATTTTCTACACCATTATTATGTGTAGTCTTTTACATTTAATTTTTATTAATCCCTTGCCAATTTTTAATGTGAGTATTGAAAATATTTACTCTATAACAAAATAAATAAACAATTTATAATATTCATTATCCCACATTAAATGCTTATTTTTTTAAAAAATATTAAAATTAATATTCCTAGCACTTTTTATGTATTTATGAGAAAGGGTAAGATTGTAATAATCAAAAGGTTATTAATAAATAGTAATCTTTGTGTTTTCAAAAAACTAAAAAAACTTAAAATTTTAGTTTTTTGACTTTGGCTTTTTAATGCATAAATGGTATTTTAGGCTAATTGATTTTTAGCTTATAAACCGAAACAAACATTTTAAATATGACTTATTTTAGGCTAAAAGCCAAAAGTCACTCTTAAAAAACTACTCCCTCCGTCCCTAAATTATCGTTAAATTATCGTTCTCCTTTCTTTTTTCGTCCGTTCCAAAATAATTGTCCATTTTGAAACTTACCTTTTTAGAAGGTCACTTTTACCACTTTATCATTACTTTTTCACCCTATTTTAATTATGGGTCACATACACATGGGCTTTAAAGAAAACTACACATTAAACCAATATTAATAATCCAGTCAAATAAGTTTTCTTAAACGGTGCGTGGACAATAAATTAAGGACGGAGGGAGTATAACAAACGAAGCACTAAGAGATCTGCGGGATGAAAGATACCACCACCAAGCTTCTAATTATGGGAACCTACTACATGCGGACAAGAGCTCCAAAACCTATTACAAGTACATGTCAAAAACTAATTGACGAAAATCCAGAATATATGTTTATGTGAGTGAGAGAGAGATGTGGGAATATTATGTCATATACTCAGCTCAATTTACGAGCAAAGAGTCGACTATTTTATTTTGTGATATTCTATTTAAAGAGTCCATTTTAAAAAATAAAAGCATAAAAGTGTCACGAGCTACTAAAAATGTCATTTAAAAAAAAAACTTGGCTTCAATTCATTATCAGTAACAAGCTTTTACAACTAAATGCATATCATTGGCACGACTACCATGTTACGTAGCAAAAAACTCTAGTGCAATCATTGCAACAACACAACACAACACAACACATCCATGATAGATAGTTTATAGATGATGTTTGGGTATTCCTCGTAACACTACAAACTGGAGAACAAAAACTAGTCCACTTAAAACTCTATCAAAGAGAAGTTCACGAAGAAACAAAATTCATCATTGCAACTGTTGCAACCTTGAAATAGTCAAGTTCGGCATACATTGCCAAAACAAATCATCAACTAACGCGCCATGGAAAGCAAATTTCAGAGCTCAAACTACAAGAGCACAAGCCCAAGTTCTGATGGTCTTAAGACGTGATTCACCCTGTAATTATAGAGATAATAGTGAAGTTTCCCATCACCTGGCCCAAATTTCAGCTCCTTCAAAACAGATTCATTTTGCATAACATCTAGCGCGTTGAACACATCATAATCCTTCCGCTTTGCCACGATAAGAGCATCATTCATCAATTGAAGCAATGGAGTCTTGGAGGCCACGTTGTAGTATGAATAAGCAGCCTTCAAAGTTGTGTAGTTCTGGTTCCCAAGAATTGACGAGGGAAGTGTGTAAAAACTGCAAAAGTCAGTGATCTCATGAGTCTCAGGACTTTCAACCAAAAAACTGTCCACAACATCCTCTTTTGGTAGCAGCCAATGCTCTACATCATTTTCATCCAGGTCGGGGGCAACAATAAACTGCTGCAAGTAATTCCTTAGCACGCGAGTTACTGCGGGAACATCGTGGAGCTCCATCTTTCTAAAACCAGGTGTGACGGTTGAATCTGGCAACTTATAGAGCTTTATTGTCCGGCTCATTGTCATTCTTGCCCCAAGCCTAGAAAACCCAACATCAATAAGCTTCTTCGGGTTCAGAGATCTATGCCAATATTGACAAGTTGACACTGGTGTAGGCAGAACCACCCCAGCAGTATAAGCAGCTTGCCAGATATTCTCCAAGTGAACCCTCCTAGTCACCTCTTTAATCATGACTGGAGCGAGCCTCTTCGATCTAAGCTTCTTATGAACACACAGAAAATTAATCTCAGCCATACTGACAACATTATCTCTCACCCGAATTCTTGCAGGCACCCCAGTGATAAACGCCACCAACTTCTTCGAACTTTTCACTCGCACCCCAATATGCCAGCTCCTAAAATAACCCGGAGGGCGGAGCGCCCACTGGAGGAACTCTTTCGAATAGTTAAACCTAAACATATTCTCATCGTCCTCAACATAATTATTAGTTAGGAGATTATAAACCTCAGTGCACGTCTCGACCAAGTCCATGTCACAAGTAGTCCATTCATAAAGACTGGGAAGATTAAACGGCTCTTGCTTGACCTCAGTCAAAGGTGTCGGAGGTTCAATGGGGCCTTCGGGCAAGCTCGAATCACCAAGATCCTTGAACTGACCAACAGGCTGAGTCTCCCAAAATTTGTGCCTCTTGGCAAGAGAAAGAGATTCTTGAACCTTTCGTGCTAGGGCATCAATAGAAATATCGCTCTCGTTTTCCAAAGTCACATTGCCATCGGAATTAGGGTTTTGGCTTTCGGCCGGTGAGTTGTTATCGGCCATATTCACAATTAACTAAAAATTCGATAGTCTGAAAAATCAAGAAAATCAAGAATTTACTCAAATCCAAGGAAACGTTCGATAAAATCGTCGAGTATCTAACAATCTACGAACTGGCATATAACCCTAATCATAAATAGTATAAAGTGAAAATTAACCACTTCAGATCTAGCAATCGAGACAACGTAATAAGATAAATGATACGTAAATAAAAAGAGTTGATAATAAATGGATTTAAAGGTTGGAGAGAGGAGACGTTTACCTGATATGTGGATGCCGATTCTTCAAAGGCGAACTTCACAAGAAAGAATGGAGCAACGAAGATCTGGGAGGGGTATAGCGAGAGAGAAAAAGAACAGAAAGGGGAGGATATTTTTTAGCAATTACTTTTTAACCCTAAATTTACATCAAATCTCAGTTTGCCACCTATACTAAGGTTTGTCTCATTTAGCATTCAAGGTTGTCATTTGTCTCATTTAACCCCCTCCAGTCTGTTGCCGTTTGAATCAAGACATTAAATAACACGTGGAAGACCACATACGGGTTATTTTCGTCTTTTTCCAACCCATTAATTCCAGTTTACCCCCACACACCCCTCATTTTCTCTTTCCTCTCTTTTCTCCATCGTCTCTCTCCTCTCAAACCCACCACCATCTCCAACACATTCACATAATCATACAAACTCACATAACTCTAAATATTAAGCCTA
Organism: Codonopsis lanceolata; assembly: GCA_013146195.2. Classification (NCBI taxonomy): domain Eukaryota; kingdom Viridiplantae; phylum Streptophyta; class Magnoliopsida; order Asterales; family Campanulaceae; genus Codonopsis; species Codonopsis lanceolata. The sequence continues at coordinate 9,639,940 of CM028378.1, read as the reverse complement.
ATTCAATTTCAGTTTCACATTTACACGCTGCTAGGAGTCGATGAGCTCATCTGTTGCTGTTTTTGTTTCTGATTCTTCTGTTGTTTCTCACTAGTTTTTTTGTTCATCTGTCATTGTTGACGTGGAGAGATCTCCGTCCCAAAATTTATGGCTCCAAATTATTCTCACTAACACATTCCCCTTTCTATTTCTCTCTCTTTTAGTTTTCAGTTCCAAAATTGGAATGGTAGTCCACTCCTGGGTTAGAGAATAAGTGTGAAAGAATATTAGTTGCTCAGTGTCGTCTTCTTTGGTTTGAAGTATATGCTTAGCAACTGGGTTAGATTAGGGTGTCAATTTTATGCACCAATCGAACGATTAGGGCCTTAATTCATTTTTTTGGTTTGAAATGCTCTGCTACTGGGTTTGATAATTGGGTTTTAATCACCGATCTTGACGTCCATAATCCCCCACTCTCTTCGCCATCTCCAATTGAAGCACTATCTCTCTCCTCACGGTTGCTCAGACTATGCTTTCAGAGAATTTGTCTGCCCACGGACTGGTGTTGGGTTTATTGGCGTACAATGCATCGGATTTATCGGCAAAGAATTTGTCGGAGCTGGATATCCAGGCGTTGGAGAAACCTATTTTATAGGCAAAGACATGGTTGATTGTGGGTGTGTGGTTGGAGGGGTTTTGTTGGTGGTGGTGTTGAGCGTATTGGTTGCATAGACAAGAAAATGTGTAGGCCGAGAAGTAGAAAGAGAATGGAGAGGGCGACAGAAGGCGACGTTGACTTGGGAAAGACCAGTTAACGTGGGGAATGCAAAGATGTCGGTGGCAATTGGGACCCTGACAAGTGAAAACCATAGTACTGCTTGTTATTTGTTGGCAGGGAATTCAAGATGAGAAATTGCACAGAGGATGAAAATGAAGCAGATTTTCTGGAAAACTTAGCTGAAGAAGTGGAAAGTTCACTTTTAGATGGTAATGTTAAAGGTTTGATTAATGGAGATTTATAAACAATTATACAAAGAAGTGAGAGGACACTTTAACCGTATGAATCTTTTGTATCACCATGACAATGCTCTGTTTTGGTGCTAGTTGTTAGGGTTCCTTTCATTAAGCCCAAATGAAAAAAAAAATGAAAATAACCCGCACGTGGTCTTCCACGTGTTATTTAACATCTTGATTCAAACGGCAACAGACGGGAGGGGGTTAAATGAGACAAATGACAATCTTTTAATGCTAAAATGAGACAAACATTAATATGGGTGGCAAACTGGGATTTAGTAGAAACTTTTGGGGTAAAAAGTAATTTGGCCAATTGGAAACTACGAAGTTGTGGGGAAGGGAAAACAATGAAGTTGCGTTGAAATAGCGTTTTAGCCCCTTGATGTTTTCATTGAGATGTGGGGGTACTGTATGGTCGTCATTTAAATAAATAAAAAACTCGAGTTATGGACTGTACTTGCTTCCTTCGTTTTTAAATTGTCTTTTTGATTCGGTACATAAATTAAAAAATAATAAGTGACTTGATTACAAATATTTGTATAGTATGTTGCCTTTTTAAAAGCACATGTGCATTTAGAACTATCATATTAAGAAAAAAAATAAGAATACATTGATAAAAAAATATTTTTCTAAAAAAGAAAATTCACAAATAATAATTTTTTTTAAATAGACGAAAAAGTAGGCATGACAATAATTTAGGGATTTATAGAGTATTTGAATAGTTTATTGACGATTTGATTGATTTTAATATTTTTTTGTTTAGGTTGTGGGATAGCAATACAAGCGTCGTGCTGCTTTTTTTATTATCACTAGTATAGGCACTAAAATCTTTATAACTTTCTGATTATCTTGTTATGTATACACTAGTATCTCACCCGTGCGATGCACGGATTTTATAAAAAATACAATCAAATAAAAATTTTGTGAGTACACTATATGAAAACAAAAATTTCATCAATCGTTGAGACATTTAGGACTGAAACAAAACTCGAGACAATGGTAGTTTCCTATAATTTGTAATGAAGTTTGTTAGATAGAATCAAAAATATACAAATAAACAATCCATATGTATAGATATATAGATTATAAACACCAATTCATATATACATCAACCTTCTGTAACTTATATACATAACTGGGAACACATATCATTAAGAATTATGTACAAATTAATGCATAGCCATCTTCTAGCTAGTTTTGATATCTGTTGTTGGTGATGATTGTGAGGCATTGCCAAATACAGTTGCAGTGGATTCCACATGTTTCAAAAAATACTTGTAAATCTTCTTCCTTGTACCATCAATTGTCTCTGAAGAGCTTGAATAAGAAAAATAGAGAGGGATAACATCTCAAGTATATCACTGAATGGATATAAATTGAAAATAATAAGAAATAAAATCACAAAACAAACAGTATTGATAATATTTTCACGTGAACCATATCAGCGTACCAATATTAAGAAGTAGAACCAAGTGAAAATCAAACGTGAGCAAGTAAATTAATCTAATTCCAATGTACAAAGATAAACAAATAAAATTGATATAATCAATAGTGAAATAAAATTGACAAATAAATCAGAAGAGTAACATAATAAAATAAAATAAAATTTGAACCCTCACTGAAATTTAAGAACAACACTATCAATCGGAGATCAACTTTGAGTGAAGACGGGAACAACCGACAGACCAGCAGTGATAAACACAACATTTTAAGAACTTGCTAAATTCATGGGGAATATTACGTTTATATGAAAACCAAGCTTACAGGTATCAACTTTCTCACATAAACCAAGCTTACATGCATCAGCTTGTCCATTTTATTTTACTTTTTATCACTAAATAAAGTTCAAAAGTTTATTACTCATTAGAGAGCAACAAAACAATCTACTTTCTCAAAAATTCAAGAACTACTTTCGGATTGACATAACCATCAATCCCATATTGTCCAATATTGAATATAACAAAAATCATGGATTCAATCATATTATATAGGCTCGAGTCAATTTGAACCAAAAAGAAATCAAAATCGAAAAGAAATCAAAAAGAAATCAAAAGAAAGAACCTATTCCAAACTCAAGTAACAACTATTGTATAAAAAAAATAAGTAAATATTACTTGATGTAGAGTTGCAGATCCAAGAAAGAAAATTCTTTAAACTACTCAACTGATAATTCAACTGATGCAAGAGAGAAGAAAAGGGATCGGGGGAGAGATAAAGAAATCGAAAGAGGAGGAAGAAAGAAAAAATACGTCGGTCTGGATTTCTGAAATTTCGTCCTGAGAAGATTACCTCGGTCGCGATTTCTGCAAAAGAGAGAAATAGGATTAAAGTTAAAAGTGAAAAAAAATTAACCTAAAAAACAAAGAAAATTTGATCATTGACAATTTGATGCTTAAGCTCAAGAAACCAAACACACAACAAATACACAAATTTTAGAGAGAAAGATGAAGAGAAAACTTACAGATAGCCGAGTGAGGATGAGAGCTTGATGTATATATAATCTTCTAACTCACCTGCATCAATTGGGAAGGAGAGCTGTAAAACAAACTCAAAAAAGTTATAGGAAAAATTCAATTTACCTACAACAGAATGACACTTCATAACTCTAAAAATAGACATAAATAACTGAATTTAAGATTGCATGCCCTATAGAGTTGTTAGTATACCATCTTTTTTTCTAAAAAAACTAAATTTAATTGTACCTCATAAATTGTGGCCACCTAAATATGATAAATGCCTTTGTAGATTGTGAAATTTTATGGGCATCTACTGTCCTAACTGATCTTTGAAAGTCCAAGAGCTTAGTCAAGGCCAAAGATCTCAAAGTTTATGGAAGAAACGATGTACTTTAAAGTCCAAGAACCCATTGACTCTTCCATCATGTGGGTCAAAGCATAGAACCAAAGAGTAGATTAACGGATACTAAGGAGACTCCAACATAAGTCATAAGATTTGGAAAGAAGATCGGAGGACATTGAAAAAGGTGACATTCATGAGCAAGAGAGAATATCAAACCATAATGCGGAATCAGAAAGCTAAATGTCTTCCCACAAGGAAATGCAAGCCCTTAAAAGCTTTTTGATTTGAAAAGGAGAAGATACCTGAAAGAAGGGAAAGGCCAATTTGAGGAAAGCTTCGGTGGGTAGAGATTCGAAGGAAGAAAGGTGATAAAAATATACAAATTTTACCAATCACAAAAAATAAAGATGAAATAAACATCAAATGTGTAAGATAAAAAGTATGTAACACGAAAATAATTCGTAGCACTAATTTAAACATTAACCAAGTTATGGAAAAGCAGACATAATATAATGTTCTAAACAGTAACCAAACAGCCACAGATTTTCCGGTAATTTCAAATCGAAAAACCAAAGATTCATAAGTGATATATGCAAAGTGCACAATTAAACCCTCTACCCTCCGATATGAATTTGAAACTCAAACTCAAAACCAACAGAAGATATATGCTTTTGTTTGTTCTTCATAGGCCGGGAAGAAAGTACCCACACACCACCCTACCCGAATTTTAGAGAGATGGAAATCAGACGAAGAAAGAGAAACTTACTCTTCAATGTAGAAACTGGCATAGGTACCAAACAATACACAGATTCTTGAGAGTAACTTACATATTATAAAGTCAGTCTTTATTCTTTAATGGCGACAAATGGGGAAGTGAAAGTTTGTAGAAGGCCTGGCGGCGATAAAGCTTGCAGATGTTATGGCTCGATTCCAGCGGCGACTTTATGTCAGAATACATATCCAGACAGGCCGCCCTGAGGCAAAAAGAAGAAAAACTTATAAAATTTGAATTCAAAAGCTTGATAGGAAACTGGGAAAGAGAGAGAAAAATGAGAGATCAAACTGACCTTGTCTAAAGTTCTCTTTACTGAAGAGAGACATTTCAAAATTGAGGAAGGTCAAGGCATAATTGAGCATGTAAAAGCCATGCGAGTGCCGAAGGCTCGGCTAGAATTACTGGCATAGCCAACTACGCCTTGTCAACCTGCACCATGAAACAAAGCAGATATGTTAATTGGAAAATGATACAATTTAACAATATGAACTAAACAATGAGTTTTCATTTTAACTTTTTTCTCCTTTTCCTTTTGAGTGCCTTTGATTCAAGTTGTAACTATGTTTTTTGAGGTTGCTAGCATATTGATGAATATTTGAATAAATGTGGGGGATACATTGCCACAATATAAGTATACCTTGGGACCTGAGCTGATCAACACACTTCTTGGACTAAAAGTGCATCTCAGGAACATATGCAACTGCACATTTAAAAGTTAATTTCTTTAATGACAAAATTAATTTTAGTTAAATTTTAGGACTCGTGGAGGAATAACCTACAATCAAGCTCAAACTTTACTGCAATTGAAGGGTCTCCCCTCCAACATCATCAACAGTCCAACGAAACATAGATGTCCCTGCAGCCAATAACAGAAACATAGAACCAATTTAATTAGTGATCCAGACCCTTTCTCATGAATCCCTAAAAGATCAGGAAACTAATAGCATAAACTGTGCTATGCAATTTAAGGTTTATTATCAAGAAATCAAAGAAAATTTCTCAAGACCATTAACCCTCTGTTTTGGAAATATTCCAGTTACAGAGACAATATTTTGTAGTTGCGAATGCATATTCAAATCATTTAGGACACTTTTGAGTCGAGCTTTTACATGGTCCTCAAGTTTGGCTTGAGCTCAAGAAATGTCACCTCGAGCTCAAAGTTGAAATACTAAAATTTAACTTGACTTAGCTTGTGAGTTCCTCTTTTAATCTATGAGGTATGTTAATTAGTCTTAATAGATAGCTTCCAAAGTTTTTCAAAATTCAATAAACTAAATAAATATGCAATGTGTTTTTGTCAACAAAATAGAAAAATATATTGTACTATAATAAGGCACGTGGAAGGTGCATGCTCTTTCCATCTAGTTGTCTCATTGTGCATACATTATAATATTGTATTATTTCTTGTTGTTTATAGTATGTGTGTAAGATATTGAACCATTCGTGATTGTGAATGTACGTACATAGATTCATATAAGTCGAGTCTTCCCGAGTTGAACGAATTTTGAGCTTTAATCAAATCATTTAGGACACGTTTGAGTCTAACTTTTAAAAGGTCCTGAAGTTGGCTTGAGCTCGTAATGTCACCTCATATGATGGAAATAATTATGATAGTTTTGATGATATTGGCTTGCAAGATAATCTGCTTAGGGGTATCTATGCTTATGGTATATACTTATTGCCTTTTGCACAGTGGCGAGGCTAAGATTTTGTCTTTGCAGTAGTTATAGTGCAATTTTTTTTGTCAAAAATAACCAAACTTAATAACTCATACATTAAAGTAGTAGAAAAAAAATTAAAAGACTGCAGGGGCCATGGCCCCTTTACTCCATAAGGTGGTTCCACCACTGCTTTTGCATGAATTTGAAATGTTTGTAGCATCACTTATTTATCATGTATAGGGTGGTAACGGTCCTTGATCAATTTTAACTAAACCATTATTCAATTAGTATATTTTTCATCCCAAGTGTTTAAATTGCACAAGTTCCAAGGGATGTTGCGCTTCATGGTTTACATTTATGTACAATTTTACAATTTTATTTGTTTTCGTTTGAAGGTTTTGAAAACCCCTCTGCAATCTTGCAAAAGACTTTATGTTATTATGCACGTCGAATGGGAAAAACAATTACTTTTGACTTAAGAATCTTGTAACAATTGGATTATTGTTTAGTTGTATACAAATTTTTTATTTTGGCATCCACTAGAGAGAGTTCAAACAACAATTTAAGAAGGTTATGTATGTCATCACCGAGTGTGTCATCTATGCGTGTTGATATACATTGTTGAGCCTCTTTTAAGAGCTTAAAATTGTAGAAGATTTGATCACTTGCCATGGTATCAGAGCTTTGCTCCTACCAAGGTCTGAGGTTTAAATGTGACTGACGTCACATCGTTCTCTCATTTACAAAACTAATTTATTTATTTTTTCTCAATTTCACGATCTCTATTTAAGTTGGACAATAGAGTTTTGAATTACTACTCCTTTCGTTACGCGTTGTAGACACCCCAATTTCGTACCCCTGGTATGTAACATTGACACGCGATATCAAAACCTGTTAAAACTTAACAAATGTCAAGTTACAGGGTTTAAAAATGCAAAAGACAAAGCATGATGTGCAAAACAGTAAAATACAGGGCCAAAAGTGGCAAAAAGAAGCTGAGAATGGAGGGCTGGCGCTGCCACATCAGCATGCTGGCGCAGTGCCCAAGATGCATGGTTCCCGCGCCAGGAGCCTCTACAGTGCCCTCAAAGTTAACGCATTGCACAAATTCCCAAGCACGCGATACAAGTTGGTGAAACACAGGATGAAATTCGTAAGTCCCAGCGGTGTCCCTCTCTCAGCCTATAAATAAGAGGCCCGGGTTCACTTTCAACGCACAGAAAAATGCCCAAAGCTTTCAGCGTTGTTGTTACGTTGTAAAAACAGTGAGCGATCGTGAGATAGTGAGCGCCCCCTCCTATAAAGCCTCGAAGCTCTGCCAAACCTTCTCCAAACACAAAACCAACCGGTCAAAGTGAGCCTTATCCCCCAGCTAGGTTTCCACCATACTCCCCCAGTTCAAAAATCTCGAAAAGAGCAGTTGCTCTGCCCGAGTAAAAAGGTCAAATCCGCCAGAAACAAGCAGTTGTTCTGCCTGATTTCCGCCAGCAGCAAGCACGTAGCAACAAAAACGCAAGCAGTTGCTCCGTCCGTTTGACAGTGCCCAGAAGCAACCTTCAGAAGCAGTCACCCTGCCCAAACCGCAGCAGCAGCAGCAAAAAAGACTCTCTCTCCTGGAAGGACAGAGCGAGCACACCACGCTTTAAAAGGTGAGCCTTTAAGGGCGTTATTTTATAAAAAAATATTTTCCATCCGGCACAATGTAAAAATATAAGTCGTTGTGCTGCCTGAATTTATTTAGAAAATAACATTAAAAAGAGCCATTATTATGGCCAAATATTTTTAAGTGTATTTGTAAATTATTGGAAGGAAGCGACTGCAAGTCTATAAATAATGTAGACATGGATGTATTTGTTTTCTTTTCTTTTTCTTAATGCTTTATTTATTTGCTAGATAAATATAACAAAAAGCATACTTTAGCCAAAAACTGTTTTTGAGACCGAAAGGGCGAGTTGGGTGCTTAGCACCTTCCCAACTCGTAACTTAGCCTCCGAACCCGTTTTTTTTATCTCTCTGGTTTTATTTTTAGTTTTTTATTTATTTTCTCCTTAAAATAAAGATGACGACTCTGTCAAAACATTTTGGATCACAGTGGGGCATCGCAACATCCTTTCTTGCACTTTTCCTTTTTTCCCTACACAATGGAGAATGAAAATGAAAGGGTGATGTATTCTTGCATCATGTTATCCCCTAAAAAATGGATAACCTGATACAGAAAATCAAAAGCACTCATAGTGATCTGAAATAGGCCTTAATACAATTTTTATAAAGTCCATAGTGGGGCCCCGCAACATCCTTTCTTGCACTATTATGTTTTCCCTACACAAGGGAAAATGAGAATGAAAGAGTGATGTATTCTTGCATCCTGTTATCCCCTAAAAATGGGATAACATGATACAGAAAACCCAAAGTTCTCATATTGGACCAAAAATCACTAAAGTGACCGAGGCGTATTCCACGCGTTTTTGACAACATCCTTTCCGCATTTTTTAATTTCGTCTTCCCCTAAACAAGGGAGGGTGGAATGGAAAGCGTGGTGTCTTTCCGCACGTCGCGCTCCCCTATCCAAGGGCGCGCGGGGCATGGGCGCGATTCGGGGCACCCACAGTGGCGACTCCGCTGGGGTGATCGTTTTTATTTTAAATAAAAATAAAGGGCTAGACTCAGTAACCAATTTTTTTTTGTTTTTGTTTCTGGCTAAAGTATGCTTGTTATATTTCTTTAAGTATTTGAGTATTGCGTTCTTTATACATCCGTGTATATATTAGTGGATATGATCCTCCATCTTGCAGCAGTTTCGTTCTAGTCATCATTACAGGTATATTTAAAAATATATATTTTTCAAAAAAAAATCAAAAAATATATATATACAATAAATTTCCAGACAGCATAACAAAAGGGTCGGGGCTTTATTTTTATTATTGCTTTATTTTCTGCTCTATATTATTATTCCGTTCGCTTTATTTTTATTACGCAATTTGTACATATTTTATTTCATTCTGTCATTTTATTTTGGAGATTAGGACAAATTTGTAATTAATAGGAATAGATAGATTCACCATTTTCTTTCTATTTCTTGATGTGATTGACTGCTTGCTTACGCTCAAAATAAAAAGTCGAGAAAATCTACAAAAAACAGCAAGACATGCCATATCTGTTTTATTTTCTGCTTTATATCTGAAAATAAAAAAAGAAAGATTTTACTACTTTTTAGATGCCACACACGCACACGCATGTAGATATATTCTGAACTGTTACTCTACACCATGGCCAGCCTACCCCCTGCATAAACCAACGTTAGATTGCATATAGATTATCAGGATATTTCATAGACCGATCGGTTTTTGCATCTCTGAATCATTGGTCAGCCCCTGTAGAAAAAAAAGAGATAAAAAAAAGGGACAAATAAAAAAATGATGAAAAAATAATCAAGCAAAATCGGAAAAAAAAAATGCAAGGGATATGAATAAATACACAGGGGCTGATTGATTATTTTCTGATGCTCGATTTAGACCATTTTGAATGGTGGATCCCGAAAAGAGTATATGCCCTTCGCATGAGATCAGTCAAATCTTAGGGAGTCAAAAGGCAGGTAGAATACGAAGATCCTATATTCTGGAGAAAGAATCTACTGTTCCAGGAATAGTCCTGAGACTGTCAAAACAAAATGGGTGCTTGTCCGGTTAATTGTAGGAAAATTAAAAATATATATATACTAATAAAGGCATACTGTACTCCAAGCCCAGAAAGCCTTCATCCAGCCTTCTGATACCATCAAACCCCATTTTCCTTAGAAATCTGGCCCGAATTTGGAAAGACATAGATAGTACTGGCCGGTTGATACGGGATACAGGCACAGAAAGCAGATCAGAAAGTATCAGGGTCAGATCAGAAAAGGGCAGAATCAGTTCAGATGGTATAGATCCGAGCAGTATGGCAACAGAAAGTGAGCAGTCCGCTATGGGTACAGATACAGGGGCTCCAGGGTACGCTCCAACCCCGGCTATGCAACAGTGGCTAGATCAAAATTTGGGTGCACAAGTTGATCGTGTAATGAGCCAAATGGCTAATTTGGTGCAAATTTTAAAATCCAGTGGTGAGGGAATCTCTTCCTCTGCAGTCCCCCAAGAAGCATCAACCTCTCATGTTCCTCAAAACTCAAACTCTCAGCCAAACACCAACCCACCAAATACCACCATTACCCCAAATCCAAATCCTCCACCTAACCCTTACTACCCAAATATTAACCCTTTTCTATCCTACCCTCCATATCCTTTTCCAAGCACCAATATTCCCCATAATCCAAATGACATCCCTTTTCCCATCATCAATCCACTCCAAAATAACCCGCATATGGACCCAAGAAGCTATAACCCGCCAGGCCAAGTTACAACCTGTAATACCCCAATCCCACATTGGGTAGATGTGTGACTTGTGTTTGATTTATAAGATAGCCATGCGCTACTACTGGGCACCAACATCATCCATGGACTTTTGGGTCGGCTTGTGGTGGGCCTGATGACCCAAGGTGCTGCGTATTTAGTGGGCTAATGTGTGGGCTACACGTAGCGGACCAGGCTCTCGGGCTCGGGTCATTACAAATGGTATCAGAGCGGGTCCCGGCCGGAAATGTGAGAACAAAATGTTGTGCTGGCCAAAGTGCTACACCGCAGAAGGTGGGAGCCACCTCTTGATCCCCGTACGAGCCACCTCTTGATTCCTGCATCGCCCGGGGTACGATTTGGTCTTGACGAGGACGTCAAGGATTTGAGTGGGGGAGATTGTAATACCCCAATCCCACATCGGGTAGATGTGGGACTTGTGTTTGATTTATAAGATAGCCATGCGCTACTACTGGGCACCAACATCATCCATGGACTTTTGGGTCGGCTTGTGGTGGGCCTGATGACCCAAGGTGATGCGTGCTCAGTGGGCTAGTGTGTGGGCTACACGTAGCGGATCAGGCTCTCGGGCTCGGGTCGTTACACAACCTATCTACCTCCTAATGATCCTGGCCGCCAAACCGAAACCACATATAACCCACCTGCCCAAAATCTTTATCCTGCCCAAAATCCCTATCCTGCCAAAAATCCTTACCAGATACCGCAGCCAGAAATTAACCCGGTCTTTCCCAATCCTACCAGCATATACCAAAACCCAACTCCCCCGCCCACCAAAATGGAGGATGACATGGAGAATTTAAAAAGTATGATGCTAAAAGTTCTTAACAAATGAGAATTTTCTACGCGGGTATTGGCATTACAACCTTTGGCAATATTGCCTTCAAAATTCAAAATGCCCGACATAGAGAAATTCGATGGGACTGGACCTTAATAGGGGCGGCCAAGCAATGGCTAATGTTGTCAGATAATAGCACCATGGGCACTTGGGACCAGATAACCGAAGGGTTCCTAAAAAGGTACAAAGACAACACTAGCCCTGAAAATAAAAAAGACCTTGAGTCCTGCGCCCAGACGTTCGACATTTTGAATTTGTGTCATTTAAATTTGTGTCAAAGGCTGCTTCTGTTCGGTATAACACTTCTCGTAAAATTGTTGATGAAAGAATTATTCCATCTGCTGAGTTGAATGTACAAAACCTTACTCAATTTTTCACTGATAGAGGTTTGATAGGAACTCTGTCTTCTGCTTCCCCATACTTTCGTGATCTTATTTACGAATTTTATGCCAACCTTGAGAAACGTATTTCCTCTACTTCTGATGCACGATTTGAGAAAAATTTTGTGAGAGGAAAATGGTATGATTTTTCATCATCTATCATAAATAACATACTGAACACTCCTGCTTCTGGCCCTTTTGAAATGAATTCTGATTTAAACATGTGTGTTTTAGAGTTAACTGGTGGCACCTTGTCTAAGTGGCCTGCCAAAGGTACACCTATTAGCACTTCACAATTGTCATCTCTCTATGCTTTCATGCATAAAGTTTGTTGTGCAAATTGGTCACCCACCACAAACTCTAACACCCTCACCGAAAAACATGCTAGGGTGCTTTATCAGATTGGGACCAATAAGCCATTTGATTTTGGATACTTTGCTTTCAGAAAAATTTCTTTTTTGGCTGAGTCAGAAGGTGACAAAAGGTCCTTGATTTTCCCTTCCTTGATTTATAAAATTTTGGTCTCCCAAGGATACTCTCCTTCTGCTACAACTAGACTCTCTCCCATCCTTGAACCTCTCCATATCTCAGCAAAATTGTTATGAGGAGATAGGCTTGTGAATCTTCCTCTTATACATCCATATGTCCCTGTGTCATCTGTTCCTGGCTCCTCTATACCATCTGCCTCCACTACTGTCAATGCTACTTCCAATGTAGCTGCATCGGCCATTTCTGCACACCCTACTGCACCAATTTATGTGGCCTTTGTCTCTGAACAGTTAGCTATGGTGAACTCTCAGTCGGACATACTGGATACACAGACTACACTTCTTAAATCTTTAGCTGCTCAGTATACTACTTGGTTGGCCATGCATTCTGGCCAAATAGGGGGTGTCAATGTTAGCACAAGTGTTCCTGTTGTTGTTCCTTCTATACCTGTTGCTGTTCCTGAAGCTGAAGAAGAAGCTGTTCAGACTGCTTCTGAAGCTGTACAGGAGTGATACTATAAACTGTGGTTCTTGAAAATTCTGTGGTTACTTGAAAATTCTGTGGTTGATACCTTCCAAACAATGTTTCATCATGGGTCTGTAATTTGTTTTTTTAACTGATTGGTTGGTCTGTAACTCTTTATAACTGATTGGTTGGTTATGCTTGTTTGTTATGGCTCTCTCTACATGTCTCATCATTTATAGTGCATATGTTTAGGGGGTGAGTTGTTTTGGTTCATTCTCTCTAACATTTGCAGGATGTCATATGGTTTGATTATGGAACACTTGTTTTGGATTTGACCAGAAATGCTCAACAAAGGGGGTGATTGTAAGGGTAAAATAGGTCATGCCTATTTTTACTTGTTTCACCTTTCTTGGTCAAAACATGATTTATGTTAAGTTTGTGTTATTTAGGATTTAGTATCTTTTATAGATTTAGTTTTGGTATTTATGGTATCATAATCTTTTACTAGATTTCGGGTGCCACATTTTTGGTAACTAAATCTTAGTAAAAATCCTAGTCAAACCGTGATTCTTGGGATCTTTGATTTATGGTAAGAAAATCTGTGCATATGGTAAATTGTTAGATTTTCCTTCTTACTAATCTTTTTCCTTGTAGTAGATGGATTCTTTTTTGATATGCGTAGGTCTTCGATGCTATATATTCAGGAGCTGTGATACGGCCAGTGAGTAGAGCTTAGAAGAGAGAACAAAAAGTCATAAAGCTGAGTTAAGAAACTTAGAGATTCAGAAGTTGTTTTCAGATCAGAAGTTCAGTTGTTCGCTTGTTGCTGGTGATGTTATAACATCGGCAATCACATTGGAGAATCTGAAAACTGCTTTGTCTTCCTGTTTAGTCTAAAGGAAGCTGTTTTTGTTTCTTCCCACGTTTTGTTTAACCTGTTTATGTGGGGTTTTTGTTCTCCAAGATTCATTGTCTTGTGAGAATATTTTGTTAGTGATTTCACAAGTATTTTTGTTAAAACGATTATTCTTTTAGTGGAATCTTTGTGGCCTTGAGGCTAGATCTACAAGTAATATCTTGTAGATTGTTTTTGGTAAACCTTGTGTTCAATTTTCCTGTTTTGTGTTTTTACTTCCGCTGCTATATTCTTTGTTGTCCATTGTGATTCTCATTGTAGCTACAATCACAGCTACATTGGAATCACTTCAGTTTGTCTAAGAGAATCCTAGCTATTGTGTTCTTTCAAAGGCCATTATCCAATGCGACCACAAGGTCCCTAGAACCGAGTTTACGGGGTTTTCAAGCTGGATTGGACCTCCTATCCCCCTACAACTCCTTGATATAAATAAAGGACAGTAGTCAAAGCCAAAGGACGTCCAAGAAGTAGTTTTAAATAGTTTTAGCGTAGGATTTATATTGTATTACGTAGTTTAGTTGTTGTAATTATAGTTTTGAAGATCGATCCATGTATTCATTCATCTCCGTGTGCAGTTCATCTTTAAGGATGAACTAAACATACATTAATCTAGGAGTTGTGAGGTAACTTGTATCGAATCTATGGCTTAATATATTTTTATTCATTCAATTCTTGTTGATCATGGTGTTTATCAACCCCTTTATTATCTCGCTTTGAACAAATGAATGTAATCGCAAGTGATAAAGTCCTAGAGGTGCGGATAACTGCATGACCTAAATGCATATGTCGTACATTGGCTCACCATCATGATAAATTCAACCTATCGAAGCACGAGAGTGATAAGTTAGGGTCAGGTTCCATATATAACCTAAGTGACAGTTAGGATCCATATGTTCTTGTGCCGATGATATAGAATGAACGAATTATTTGGAGATGGAGACTGAACGGTAATTCGACAGGCTATATCTATCTTTCGTGAACGAACCTAAGTTATTGAATGATACTTTATCCAAAAAAAAAAAAAAAAAGATACAAGTGAAACCCTAATCCTAGATTTCCCTCCTCCATAAGATCTTCACAATCTGTAATTGCTACTAGTTAATCTAATTTATTGCTTTAGTAGAATAATTAATTTAGATAAAATCAATATAAAAACCCCCCGTAATTTAAAGTTGCTATCAATATTCTTACTGGTTGTAATCTTCTTGTCTCTGTGGTTCGACCCTTGCTTCCCAAGCTATTCTACAATAGTCTTGTCCACTTGCAAGGAATAATTAAAATAAGACACAATCAACCATGCCAGTAGAATTCCAGGTTTTGGACATACCTGCCACTTTTAGCTTGTTGTTGGGACGCCTTTGGATCCATGTGGTAAAAGGGGTAGCCTCTTCATTGCATCAACGTGTCAAATTCATCCACGATGATCATATAGTAATTATTCTGGCTGATAAAATCGTGGAAAATAAGCAAAGTGAGGACATCCCAATCCTCGAAATAGAGCATGATGACACGGGTATATTTCTCAGTGGTTTTGAGGTTATCCCCCAAGCTGTAGTCAACGCCATTGAATATGGGCGAGAAACTGACATCACCGGGAAGAAAACTATATCCCTAGGAAACATAGTCCCTTAAAACATGTTTCGAAAAATGAATTATATGTCTGGTCTGGGTCTCGGCAGAAATCAGCAGGAACTTGTTAACTTAGTCCAAGATGAACTTAAGGAATGTATCCCTCCTTTCGGTCTAGGATACAAACCCACCCCAGCTGAAGTGGTCGCGGTCATGAAACAGAAGCGTGAGAAAATTAAGGCAGAAAGAGAAAAACGTCCTTACAATTATCCTCCTCTCCAACCATATAGAAAAACCCTAAATGGTTACTTTGTAAGGAAAGGAGAAACAGAAGCCTATCTCATGTTTCCTGAGCCCTGGCTAGACTAGAATGGGAAAATACGCCCTGGTTGGGAAATCTTTGATGACGTCAGTATTCTCACAGAAAAAATAGAACAGATTACCCTGGAGCCCCGTAGCACTGCATATAAGACTGTCACGATTGAAAATACTTGGTCTATAGACCAAGATGATTATGCTCTGACCCTTTTAGATGATGAATGTCTGGAGGACAACTTTCTGGGTATGATAGATGAAGGCGCTCATTATGAAAAGCTCCCTGTTGAATTTGAGTCTATTACTGATAAGCCTCTGCAGAATTGGTATACTACGACCGGCCCGCTTTTAACTCCCGCAGATCTGGTGGACCGCTTCGGATACACTATCCCCCTTCCTTCCCCTAACTTTACGGATTGGTCATCTACTGATCCGCTCCCTAAAATTGAGGATCTCAAACCCCAGATCCTCAATAATGTAAATAACCCTGTACAGTTTGCTATTAATGATAATCTGAATGTTTTTGCTTATTCCTTAGTTGCACCTACATTAAAAGACGCATTAAATAATTTTAATAATGAGTCATTTGATGAAATGGACCCAAAAGATAAAAATTACTTGCTTGAGCTCGTAAATTCAGTCAAGCACCAGGAAAGACATCATTCATCAGCAGCAAATGAAGACCTATTCACTATCAATCTGGGGCTGAACAATGAAACAAAAGAAATCAAAATCGGCAGCTACCTACAAGGCTCTAAAAGGGTAGCACTCATTGACCTCCTTAAAGAGTTTGTAGACATCTTCGCCTAGTCCTATGAAGATATACCCGGGTTGGACCCAGCCATTGTCGAACACCGGACCCCCATATATCCGGATGCTCGGCCAATCAAGCAGAAGCTCCGCCGAATTAAACCGGAATGGTCACTACAAGTAAAAGAATAAATTATGAAGCAGCTACATGTCAAATTCATTCGGGTGGTTGAATACCCGATCTGGCTGTCCAATATAGTGACCGTTCCCAAGCCCAACGGGAAGGTCCGGATATGCGTAGATTTCCACGACCTCAACAAGGCGTCGCCCAAAGATGACTTCTCTCTACCCAATATTGATATTGTGGTAGACGACGTCGCTTCTCACAAAATAAGATCTTTCGTCGACGGCATGCTGGGCTATAATCAAATCAAAATGGCAGCAGAAGACCATGAGAAAACCTCATTCACTACCCCCTGGGGAACCTATTGCTACAATGTCATGCCATTCGGACTAAAGAATGCCGGGGCTACCTAACAAAGAACTGCCACCACCCTCTCCCACGACATGATTCATAAAGAGGTCGAGGTCTATGTTGATGACATGATCGTACACTCCAGCGACGCCAATGGTGCCCATATCAAAGACTTTCGAATTTTTTTCGAAAGGTTAAGAAAGCATCAGATGAAGCTTAACCCCACCAAATGCACATTTGGGGTTACCAACGGCAAGGTCCTGGGATTCATGGTAACTGAGGAAGGCATCGAGATCGAGCCAGCCATAATTAAAGCCATTATAGAGATGCCACAGCCAAAAACTCCAACCGAAGTCAAAGGCTTCCTGGGCCGATTGCAGTATATCAGCCGCTTAATCAGACAGCTGACATCCATATGTGAGCCCCTATTCAAACTCTTAAAGAAAAATACTGACCAAGTCTAGGACGAGAAATGCCAGCTAGCCTTCGAAAAAATAAAAGCCTACCTTACCAATCCACCCGTGCTAGCTCCTTCCCATACACATAAACCTCTCCTCCTATATTTAACCGTCACATACACGTCAGTAGGGGCTATGCTCGCTCAAGAAAAATAAAATTCCTACGTTGAAAACGTCATCTATTTCATAAGTAGGAAGTTGCAAGGAAGCGAGCTAAGTTATTCAGCATTGGAGAAAAGCTGCACCGGCTTAGTCTGGGCAACGCAAAGGCTCAAAACCTATTTGCAAGAAAGATCCATCAAGCTCATCTCCAGAATGGATCCTATAAAATACATCTTTGGCAAGCCATCACTATCCAGCCGATTGGCTAAGTGGTCATTTCTTCTCAATGAGTTTGACATAACCTATGTCACGCTCAAATCTATCAAAGGCATCATAATTGCAGACCATTTAACTGATCTGCCCTTAGAAGCAGAAGATGCAGCTGAGCCCAGCTTCCCAGATGAAGGTGTCATGGAAATTACTAACCACGACACCAACTGGAAAATGTTCTTTGACGGAGCCGCAAATAAAATAGGCTTTGGCATAGGAATCCTGCTAATCGACCCAGCAGATTCCCACACTCCATTGGCCATAAGGTTGGAGTTCGAGTGCTCGAACAATACTGCCGAATACGAAGCTTGTATTGCTGGCCTAGAAGAAGCTCTCCAAAAAGGGGCCAAAGACTTGGAAGTCTACGGTGACTCTGCCCTGATCATAAATCAAGTAGAAGGGAAATGAAAAACCCAGGATCCCCGGCTGCAGCTCTATCATGCCAAATTAACAGCACTCGCCACCAAATTTGATTCTATCTCGTTTCATCACTTGCCACGAGATAGAAATCAATTTGATGATTCCTTGGCCACTCTAGCATTGCTGGTACAAATTCCCACCGAAGCTAATGTCCAGCCATTTATAGTTGGGAAAAGGGTCACTCCGACCTACTGCTTCAAAATTAATGTTGTTCCTGAAACAGATCACGAGCCTTGGTATTCTGATATCTTAAATCTGCTTCAGAAAAGGAGTCTACCCTTTCAGCCTAGACAAAAGAGGGAAAGTCTCCCTTGCGGAGATTGGCATCGCAATTCGTATTTAGCGGTGGCAGCCTGTACAAGAGGCATTATTAGGGCCTAAACCTATTATGCGTCGATCAAGCAAAAGCCGAACAGATCATGGACCAGCTTCATGGTGGTACCTGTGGACCACACATGAACGGGCATATGCTATCTAAAAAATCATCCGGTAGGGATACTATTGGAGTACACTAGAAACCGTCTGCATCCGGTGGGTACGCCATTGCGACAAGTGCCAGCGTTTTGCAAATCTGCAGCACGTGCCCCCGCACATCTTATATAACTCCACAGCCCCCTGACCCTTTTCAACTTGGGGAATCGACGTTATAGGCCAAATTCACCCAAAAGGATCTAATGGCCACGAGTATGTTCTAGTAGCCGTCGACTACTTCACGAAGTTGGTGGAAGCCTCTTCCTATAAAATTCTAAATGCTCGAAAGGTGTCAGAATTCATCCGGACCAACATTATATATCGATATGGAGTGCCTTTCGAAATAATCTCCGACAACGGCACACACTTTGAAGGGGACATGAATCGTCTACTCGACGAATTCAAAATCCAAAGGCATAAATCCTCCCCTACCGGCCACAATCCAACGGTGCCGTTGAAGCAGCCAATAAAACGCTTGAAAATATTATCAGAAAAATGGCTGACACATGAAGAGACTGGCCAGAAAAACTGCCACTAGCCCTCTGGGGCTACCGCACTTCAGTTCGCACACCCACTGGGGCTACTCCTTACTCTCTAGCCTACGGCATAGAGGCAGTGCTGCCCATAGAAGTGGAAATTCAATCATTAAGAGTAATGATGGAATCTGACATATCAGAGATTGACTGGGTCAAAGGGCGATACGAAGAATTAGCCCTGATTGACGAACGACGGTTGCTAGCCTTAGAGCACACCCGAGCATATCAAAGGCGCATAGCCCGAGCCTTCAATAAAAAAGTCAAAGGTCGCGACATCCAAGTCGGAGACCTGGTACTTCGAGAAAACCCCCTAGTTATGTCGATACTATGGGAAAATGGAAATCTCCTTGGATGAGACCTTATGTTGTTAAAGATATCTGGTCAGGAGGTGCAGTACTCCTCACAAATCAGGAAGGGGAGGATCTTGTTCAGCCTTTCAACCTCGACAAGCTCAAAAGAGAGAAAGCGACAAAAAGGATAAATAAGGGCTCGCTATATTGAAAACCCGAAAGGGCAGCCTAGGCAAAAATTAGAGCATGATAAAATAAAAAAAATGAATCAGGAGAAAAGGAGAGGGAATGCACTTTCTGAATCCTCAGCATCCGACCTCCAGTCTTCAGCATGCAGGGTCTTGACTGACAAAGAAAATAAAAACCACGACAAGAGCTCGCATTAAAATACCAGAATATAATATAAAACAAGTCCTATAGTGCAACTTAGGAATAATTGCTTAAGACATTTTAGATTATGCATTTATTGTCTGTACATGCATCTATACTATCTTGCTACCTCTACCCCCTTGTTTCCCCCCAACCATCCTTTGTTTGCAGCTCAGCCCCGAAGCGGTCTATCAATGCATGCGGCGTCCGCCCAGCCGGGCCCATATACTTCTTATGCGAGGCGCAGAAGAAGTTCCAGTCTCACCAGCGTGAGAACCTCCAGAAGTATCCTCATCTTCATCATCTGCATCCCCATTATCCTGGATAGCCATGTTACTTGGGCCAGCGCCATCATCCCTGTGGGCAGTGCCCCATCTGCCAGCTTGAGGGGGAGGGACAGCCTCATTTGGTTCCCAAAGATCATTCCGCCGGCTTGCGTTGCTCAGTCGAGGAGGTGCATTGCTGGGACCTGCCTCATTTGAACCAGGAGCCGTTCGGGCATCAAGGCCATGAACACGCCTAAAGTCCTCCTGCAAGGCCTGAGGGATCATCAGTCACGAACTCTCTATGTCCTCGCATATCTCCATCAGGCGAGCATCCAGACCACTAGTTATTCGACGGCCCAGCATCCGCCTCAGTGCTCGCCTAAGCAGGCGGGAATGCCCCTAAGCGGCCACCATAATCTATGACAAGTATTAATGGGAGAGGAGCATGTAATCAGAATAGAGGTAAGCCACCTCTAGCGAGTCAAAGTCCAGCTGCCATATATTGCTGATAAGGGTGCCCAAGTCCCTATTATATCTCGGCTCCACGCTACAAGGCGGCTTGCATCGTGGGATGAGGCTGCTCCACAAAATTGGCGCAAGACCCTGTCCGCCCGATAAAAGGAGGTACGCTCAATACCCGGTAAAATGACCTGGGCATAGACCTTGGTATACTGAAGAAAGCGACGGATCTGCCAGTGGCTGATGACCCATATTATGACCATGGAGCCTCTGCGCAATAAATTCTCAACCCAGTCGGACTCCGAAAAATTGGTTTTGGTATAATGACCCCGAAAGCCATAAAGCCCGGGATCATACCTTGCTCCCGCCAACACTGGACCCATCATCCAGTTAAAATGCTCCTCTAACCACATATGGATCATAAAAGGGCTACTAGAGGGGAATAGCTCGTCGCCAGTTTCAAAAGCATCTATGCCTGCCAGGGTCTCTGCCAAGATCACCGGAATAATATTTACCCGGCGATCCCGAGCCTGCAATACTAGGTCCACAACCTGCACATCAATATACCCGGGTTGGCCCACCAGCAAATACCACCCCACAAGGCAAAGAAAAAGAGACGACAGCTGGCGTCTCAAATAATCAAGGTCATCCTCCCTATACTCCGTAAAGGCCCCAAGAAGGACATTCAGATCAAAATTTACTCCATTATAAAAGCCTGGAGTAGCTACGCGAGTGGTGCCAAAGAGCTCCCTGATTGCCATATATGGACGCCTCCGTGGATAAGGCACGACAATAGGTCCAGCAGCGGTCATCCCCACCATGGCGCAGAATTCTTCAAAAGTGGGGCACATCTTGTTCATGCCAAAATTAAAGAGATGGTCCTAAGCTGACCAAAACCGAGAAGCTCCCCACATCATATCCCAGTTAATGATAAGGGTTCACCATGACAGCAGACACCTGTACCCATAGATATGCTCGAACCAGTCCCGTTCATCTGACCGCAGGGAGAGGACCCAAAAGTCCAAGGCATTCTCATAAATCTCCATTTCTAAAGCTGTGTGGGTTGGTACAACCATTTTCTGGAGGAAAAGCAAAGTTTATTTGATAAAAGAAGGGCAAATTAAGCAAAAAAGAGAGATCAAAGGACTGAGCAGAAAAAGAGAAGGCAAGCAGGCTGATGAAAACTGAGCACTGCCTCGTTCGCCATTTATACCGAAAACTGAAGAAACGGACGATTTATGAGCACAGTGCATGAACAGGGATTGCACAGGAAAGTCTCCCGGCGCCGCCAATAACCCTCCCTGGCGCAGCGTCCATATTCTTTATGGGTGGCGCCAGGATCCTCCTTCATGTTCTTCCAAACTGCCTTGTATCCCGGTATTGGTTCCGACCATCCACTGCTGCTCTGTCTGATCGTGAAGAAAATGAAGAAGCTATGAAAATAGCCTTCTGCGAATTGGGAAATATCCAGCACAGGAAGAGGCGGCTGCCTCTTCCTCCCCGCATATTACAGAAAAGCCCGCTCGAACCCGAAGGTGTATTTTTCTAAAATCCTTTCCTGAGCTATAGTGTGCCATTACCCCTGGATAATGGTCTAGCTTTATTTTGTGCATGAATATTGAGTCTGCATTTTAATGTCTTGCATCATATCAAATTATATTACATTGCATAAAATAAATATATGTACAGAATCTGGTACTAAAAAAAGAAGAAAAAGAGCTAATAAATGCCGGTAGCTAACAACTAGTGAGTACGGGAAAACTGGCTTCTGTCAAGATTGCCTCCCATAACTCGAGGGTCGTGTCCGCTGCTAGCCCTATATGCTCGTCCTCTCGCCTGAGCGCGACTGGATCCGGCAGCCGCTTCATCATCATCATCATCATCCCGACGCCTGGTCTGCCGTACTGCGTCATTTCCTCGACAAGAGAATCCATCCACAAGCTTCTGATAAAGCTTGTTGATGCTAAAGAAACCCTGCAGCAGCTTCTTGTACGTAGACACATTTACCTGAAGAAGAAAAAAATGAGATATATCAGTCTCCAAAAAAAATGTATGAGAAAAAAAATGAAATGAGAAAAAATGAAATAAAAAAAAATGAAATGAAAAAAAAGATAAATGTGTCTACCGTGCGAGCCTGCTCCGGGACCCGGCACTCCTCAGGGATATCGGCATCAGGGAGAACTTCCTCCACCATCCTACCGCCTCGATGATATCGAAAGGTGGAGAAAGCATCATCAGGTCCAGTGAACTCCAGATGCTCATCAAGAGATGGAATAGAAGACCTCAGCCTAGTAGAAGCATCTGAAGCACGCCCGGCTGCAGCAGGAACAGGAGGGGGAGGATGGAGCATGATCCTCAGAAAGTCCTCGTATGCCATAACCGGGAAGTCACTCAGAGGCATAGGAAATCTTGATAGGTACTGATACCTGTTCGGCAACGAATCTGGCGCAACTACCCAAATGGGAAACATAGGAGGTACCATTGGGGGCGTCAAAAGTGGAGAGTGCTGGCGGTTGACCCGCTCGCCCATATATAACGAGTCAACCATAATGGATACCATCAGTATCCGGCATCGGCTCATCTCCAAAGTCACTGCATAATGATCCACCAGGCCCCTCCAAGGAAGGAAATGCACCGTGCTTGCACTTGGACTGGCGATACGCTCTCGCACCCAATCTGTGTCCGAGCAACCGCCGTCTCGGTCCGGCCTGACTCTGTTCTCATTCACGAATTCAGCCAAGTAGGGTGGCTCGTGAAGACACTGATGCAACCGACCCGACGTGAAATGAAAAAAATGAATAGGCCAAAACCTGCAAAAAGAAAAAAATCATCAAAAAAAAAAAAAAGAAAGAAGAAAGAGAAATATGCTGCGAACAAAAATTATTATTAGAAAATTATTAAAAAAAGAGAGCAGCAAAAAGCAGGGAAAAGAAAGGTACCTCCCATGCCGGAGCAAGTCCATTAAGAGTCGGCGAGTCATTGCGGCTAGCCCTATCCATTGAGGTGTATAGCTCGGCCGGGCCTGCCTGCCCCCAGTCATAATCAGCGATGTGATCAAAATCCCTCAGGTATGCCAAGATAGAAACCCTCAGAGTAGTGGATGAGTTAGCGAAAAGAGATGTCCCAAGAAAAAAGAATAAAAATCAGAGTAGTGGAACCCTCCCGGCATTCTCTAGAAGCCATTTCTGCACGCTACCAATGTAGATCTCATCAGCGGATTTATATTCAGGTTCAAAGCCTAAAAGATCTTCTACCACGTCATGATGGTGGCGAAGGGTATAATCAGGCTCCAAAATCCTACAAATGCTGGTAGGAATGCATGTGATCGCAGCAAAGTCGCATGGGGTCATAGTCGCCTCCCCCCAGCTGAAATGAAAAGTATGGGTAGTATCCCACCAATAATTCCTCAAAACCTCGAAGATGGGAAAAAATCTGCGGAAGGGGCCAAAAGCCCGTAAAAATATGCTGAAACCCGAGCCCTCCACTAGGACCTGTGCTACCTCGGGCATTAAGCTATAAATGTCAGAAATATTAGCACAACTTGCCCGAATCCAGGTCAGGGGCTTGCGCATCTGGAAAAAAAAAGGAAAAGGTAAATTTACTATCTTTTTATTTTTCCTGCGCACATTATTAAATATAAGCATATTGCATACATCTCATTCTGCAAATCATCATAAACTTCTTTTCATTTTTTTGCATAATATTTTCTATATTGCATATTTTGTAAAAAAAAATATATATATTTTGCACTTTCGCATTCAAAAAAAAAATATATATATACATTGTATTTAGGCATTCGAAAATTTTGATTGCATCTTTTGCATCAAACAAAAAAAAATGCATCTTTTGTATTTTTAAAAAAAAGAGTATAAATATTTTAGCATCCCTGCATAATAATAAAAAAAAATGCATCTTTCTGCATTCAAATATATATTTTGGCATTTCGGCATCATAATAAAAAATGTGTGTTTATCTATATAAAAAAAAGAAAATAATAAAAAATGTGTGTTTTGCATTTGAAGAATATAACACAGAATATAACACATTTTTGCATTTCCTTGCACATAAAAATGCCTATGCATAATATTAGCAAGCATTCCATAAATTCGCTATGTCATGTTTGCATCCAATAAAATGATATATGCATGCATTAGCCATTTGTCATTTGCATTTATTATCTAAATAACTGCATTTTAGCATTCGCAAAAATAAAGATAAAATGTTGCAAATTCTGAAAAGAAAAATATTTCCATGACATTTATCATGTCTTTGCAGCATACGCATAAAAATGATTTTCATCACATAAAATATTCATGTTGTACTTTGCATGCATCCAAAAATGTGTCCGAAAATATACTCGAAAAAAAAAGCATCATATTTCCAAAAAGTCTATTTCATAAGCATGCATCATATAAAAATATTTTTCAAATCTAAACATGCATTATATAGCCAAATTGCATTAATAATATAAAACATGCATCGCATGGTCAAATAGTGCCAACTAGTCAAATTATGCATCGCATAAATAAATTGCATAAATTTCATGAATAAATTGCTAAATTGCATCATTCTAGCATATATATTGCATGCATAAGCATTATAAGCAGGGTCATGAATGCTCCAAGAGCCCAAAGCAGCAGAAAATTCTAGCAGATCTGAAAAATCATCCAAATGAGTTTAGAAAAAAAAACTTACAGCGGGATTTGGAAGATTTGATACATAGGTGTTCCAATCGCGATGAAGGTTACTCCAGTCATCCTTTGAATAATGATATCTGACATAATTCCGGATCAAAGGAGGAAGTTCTTGCCTCCTTTCGCCTGAATTCAGGTGCATGGGAGCTTTTCCCTTCCGTGATCGCGAAGAAGAAGCCATCTGGTAAGGAAAACACGCAAATTGGCGGAAGAAAATTGAAAAAAGGAGAAGAAATGAGCAAAGCAGCAACAATGGCCGCAAGCAAGTCACAGAAGAAAGAAAAGAAAGAAGAAGAAGTGAAGCAGTAGCTTCACTCTCAGCCTGCTCGTCACATATAATGGGAGGAAAAAGGAATTTGTTCTTTTTCCCCCCTCCAAAGTTTAAAGGTTTGGCACTTAAGTCCTCAAGTTTCCAAAGCTGCAAAATGACCCCTGAAAGCTTAACGGAAAGTTAACAAAGTTAGTTTTGTTAACAAAATTTGACGGTCATCCATCCAAAAGCAAAGTAAAGCTCAAACCCTTTGTTTCCTCGAAGCACCTTGAAAAAAGGCAGGCACCTTTCTGCCGACTTGGAAATAAAGCGACCAAGGGCTATAACCCGACCGTTAAGCTTATGGACATCCTTGATGTAGCAAGGAGGCTTCATTGTGACCAACGCCTTAATTTTTTCCGGGTTGGCCTCAATACCTCTTTCATTCACCATGAATCCCAATAATTTGCCCGCCTTTACCCCGAACACACACTTGCTCGGGTTAAGCTTCATGCTGTTCTTCCTGAGATTGTTAAAGGTCTCCTCCAAATCAACGGTATGATCGTGCCCTTTGGTCTTTACCATCATATCATCAATGTAGGCCTCCACATTTCTGCCAATCTGCGAGCTGAAGACCTTGTTCACCGTCCACTGATAAGTAGCTCATGTATTCTTTAAGCCGAATGGCATCATCTTATAGCAGTAGAGTCCACCTGCTGCTCGGAACGCGGTCAAGGCTTTATCCTTTTCGTTCATCTTCACATGGTGATACCCTGAATATGCATCAATGAAACTCAAGAACTCAAAACCTGCTATAGCATCCACCAACTTGTCGATGCGAGGAAGAGGATAGCAATCTTTTGGGCAAGCTTTATTGAGGTCGGTAAAATCCACACACATCCTCCATTTTCCATTCGACTTCTTGACCATGACTTCATTAGCCAGCCAAGTCGAATAGTGTATCTCCTCAATAATATCTGCACTGAGCAATTTCTCTACCTCTTCCTTAATCGCTTTGTCCTTTTCTGCAAAATACACTCTGGGCCTCTGTTGAATTGGCCTAAAAGTTGGATCCACACAAAGGCAGTGAATTGCAACATCTTCACTAACCCTTTGCATATCTTCTGGCTTCCACGCGAACACATCCAAGCTACCCTGGAGCTGCTTGACCAAGTTAGCCCGAGCCTCAACTAACAATGCTCTGCCAATCTTTATTTTTTGTTCGGGATAAGCTGAATTAATGACCACCTCCTCCAGCTCGTCTTGAGCTGTAAATTATGGCTCATCGTGCATTTGGAGCGTATCACATTCAACCTTTTCCTCTTCCTCAGTCTGCGTTTCTACCACATCAAGCGAGTCTAACTCCATATCCACAGCCTGCTCGACTTGTCCCCCTGACCCCAACGTCGACAAAGGACAAGTGTCTTTCTCCCGACCATGTTCTTCGGTTTGTTCCAAACCCTCGCTGACCATAGCAATCGCCGAAGGATCCACAGTTATATGAGACTTTTCCTTGGTGTTGATGGTAACTTTCTGCTCGCCATCCTCCAGAGTCAACTTTTGTTTTTTTCTTTGGCTGTCCCGCACATACTCCAACACTTCTCGGGGCTGACTCCTCAATACCCCCACTCCTCGGTCGATATAGAATTTGGCTCGCTGGTGAGGAATGGAAGCGATCATTTGGAACTTGGTCATGTTCGACACCCCTAAAACGACGTTATAGGGGGATTTCAAGTCAATCACCATAAAGGTGACTTTTTCAGCTCGAGTGCGGCTGCCCTCACAGATGAAAACTTTCAGCTTGACTGTGCCCTTCACTGGCACCTCGTGATTAGTGAAGCCTTTCAGAGTCCCCGTGATCAATGTATTTTATACGTCGATATCAGGTACTTTTATGACTTAAATTGAGTGATTCCATGAGGCTTTTGGCTACTGATATGTGTTTCTCAGTTGTTTTATGAGTTTCAGGGTTTTAGGTGGATTTATATGAATTATGAAGCTTTTAGTGAAGATTTCGAGGAAGGGGCCAAAGTGTAAAATTGAAAATTTGTGCTTCAAATGATCTGAGCCAATCGTTTGCCCGCGTCTTCCCGAAATATTTTTCGAACTGTGGGAAGGTAACTCCTTGGGCGGGTGGTGCGTTCTCAATCTCTGTAGTGAACGGGCTGCCCTCCAACGGCTTTGTGGCTCCATAACCGGGCTTGGCCACGACTAAATTGGCCATTTGTTTGGCCATGTCTCTCTTCATGGCCTCCATCTGTTCGGACAAACGTTTTTCTGCGTCCACTATGAGTCTGGACGAGCGGGCATATTCTGACTGCTTACTACGTGCTCCCCTGGAATGTTCGGCAGCTGGTGGGCAAAAGGTCGAATCATAAGAAGCTTCCACTTCCCACTCAACTCGCGCCCTATGCCTCAGTCGGTGTGCTTCTGCCTTCGCGTGTTCGCAGGCTCTACGACAACTGTGGCTCTCTCCCCGGGCATGGTGATCTTGCCGACGATGATGTTGGTGGGAAGGATTTTGGCGGCTATACCTGCTTTCTGCCTGGTCGTCTACCCTCTGCTCTTCATTCGCCTGCTCTGAGGGTACATGAATAACATGATGAATTCGTCTGCTCGGAGCGGGCAATTATTGGGAGACCCGGCCATCACCAACAGGTGTTGGATTGCTGAGAGCAGGCAACACCAAATCTGCAACTGGAACTGGGGCGTGGCCCAAGGCAAGCAGTTGCTAGTTGAGCGCGTACATCTTATTATAATACTCCGCTTGGACTTGCAGAGCAGCAGTCTGTTGGTCAGGGGTTTGTTCGGGCAAGCTCACTTGGCTTCCCTGACCGTTTTCTCGCTGATGACTTGAACACAAGCATCCCTTTGCTCGTTGATGACTTGGCGAGCATCTCGTTGGCTTGCTTGGTTCTGGCTAGCATGTTCAGACTGTTGTTCCTCAACATATGGGACATCCTCACCATAGAGTGAGTTGTTGTTCCCAACCAGCTGCCTCCCAGCCTGGTGGTTACTAGCAGTGGCAAGATGTTTGCTACCCTTGCCAGAAATTGCACTAACACAAATAATCGAAAAACTCACCGAAAAACCTAGAGAAAGTTTAGAAACTTCGATGTTCCTGGTAACAAACTGATGTGACAAAAATGCAGCTTGGGCCATCCGTATGATGGGTAGGATATCTGAGCTTGATCTGCTTCCTTGAACCTGATTAAGATCACGAAAAACACCTTAGTGGGAGTGCAAGGCTTGGCTTTGCGAAACCACTTCGGCGTGAGAGTAAGTATCGTGTGAAAAAGTCAAAAGAGAATTTGACAGAGGTTCGAGGTTCAAGAAAGAGTGTGCACCTTGAATAAGGTTTATTGAGGGGTATTTATAGGCCCCTTATGACGTAGAATCCTTGTGGGATTTGGTTTCCATAGTTACCTAGCCAATTAAGGAGGAAATCCCTAAATTGTAGGCATGATAGGCGGCTGGCCGCGTAAATGTAGGAGTAGATATGGTAAGTGTCCTACTCGGATAAGGAAACCTTTGACTTGTCTTGGAGAGCAAGTTTCTGAGGCTCCTTGCTCGATACGTGCCCGGGCGAGCAAGGCTCTGCCCAGCTGTACGATGTAGACTAGTTAGACAAGTATAGATCCCGGGCCTGGCCCCTGGTCAGACAGGCATGGCCTATACTCAACCAGGTTTTGACGGGTCCTATAGTGCTTTCTGCTTGGTGTCCTCTAGCTCTGCCCACTAGGTAGGTAGGTCCCATATTAATCAGGCTCGTGGCTGGCACGTGGTGGGCGTTTGTGCTTTGCTCGTGCCTGGGTTTGGGCCGGGCATGTCAGATTCTAAAGGAGAACATGTTATGTGACAGTTATCGGGGGCTTTATTGTAGTTGTAACAGGACTATCACCAATTGTTCAAACTTTTTGAACTATGTTATATTGTTCAAACTTTTTGAAGTATGTTATATCCTCAAAAATTCTGACCTCCTTGGAGTTTACATCATCACTCAATATTCAAACTCCCATCCCCTAACACCAACACCAAAAGCAAACAAATGAAGCAACAACTGGAAGAGAAAAAAAATTGATATAAAAAAGTGGAGAGGTATGTTTAATACAAGGCACTCTTTAGGTTTTCCAGTATATAAGTTTTAAAAAACAAAAAAAATGTGAACTGTAATAAAATAACTAATGATTTCAAACTGAAAAGAAACTAAGATAGCCATACTTGTAGTTTGTGAGAGGAAGCGAATGGAGCTTCCGACCGAGTCGATGAGGAGAAAGCCATAATAGGGAGAAATACCTTGAACACACACATGTATAAATTGTTAAAATCCATAAAATTTTAAAACTCAAAATAGACGAAGATAGAGATACTTACGGTTTCTGGATGGTGAGCTTTGAATTCCGATGAAGTTATGAGGAGAAAGCCACAAAAGGGGGAAAAACCTTGAACAGACGACACATATAAATTGTCAAACCAAACAACTAATGAGTTAAAACCCATAAAAATTTAAAACTCAAAACAAATGAAGATAGAGATACTTACAGTTTCCGGATGGCGAGTTTCGAATTCCGACGCAGTTGATGTGGAGAAAGCCACAAAAGGGGGAAAAACCTTACCAAACAACTAATAAGTTAAAACCCATAAAATTTTCAAACTCAAAACAGACGAAGATATAGATACTTACATTTTTTGGACGGCAAGCTTCGAAACCCTTCGAAGAAGAAAGAGACAAATAAATTGGGTAAAGATAATTGAAGGATTGGAGAGAGATGGGAAGGAAATCGAAAAGGGCTTTGGGAATAAAAGGGAAGAAAACCTATTCCAAATGGGTAACGAAGAAGGGAGATGGAGAATAGAGGGAATAGTGATGCTATTTAGACCCACCCTTCCTATGAGTGTACCCCCTCAAAATACTCACTTCCTATTTTACTCATCCTTCTTATAAGCATACCCCCCCTTCCCTTCCTGTGCGTTCCCCTACCCCCTTTTCCTCTTTCGAGTTCCGACCTAGCCACCACCACCCCCACTACCTTCTCATCGTTCTCTCTCTCATTCTTTCCCTTCCTTCCTTTGCCGGACTGGGGAGACAAAATCGAAACCATGGAGACTGAGATGACCTAGAGAAGATGAAGGAGGCCAACTGGAACAGGAAGGACGACGACTATGATGGGTGATGTGGCTGGAGGCCGACATCTAGGATGGAGATGAGAGGGTAGTGTGGTTGGAGCGAGCTCACTGGTGCTGTTTGCAAACAATGGAGATTCGTCAGAGAAGACGGAAGGGTGGCTAGCTTTAGAGTGTCTCAATTGAAGATTATTGGAGTAGGCTCAGACCGATTGTAGGATATGATATCGAAGCGGAAGAGGTCGGCAGTGGAAGAAGGGGCACAACCGAATTTGGGAGATGGGGTCGAGAGATAGATCGACAGATCTAGTCTAGTGTGAGAGATGAGAGGGAGAACGGTGAGGAGGCAGTGGGGGTGGGGGTGGTGGTGGCTGGGTCAGAACTCGTAAGAAGAAAAAGGGGGTAGTGGAACGCACATGAAGGGAAGGAGGGGGTATGCTTATAAGAAGGATGGATAAAATAAGAAGTGAGTATTTTGATGGGGTACATTGTTAGGAAGGGTGGGTCTGAATAACGCCACTCTAGGGGGAATCACGCGTATGAGGAAAAAATCGAAATACGGTAGAAGAGGTGGGTAACTGTGTTCGAACGCTTGGATTATCAAATAAATGACAGCCGTTGGATCTCTGTAAAAAGATAAATATGGGCCAATCTGAGCTAGTAGTTAGCCCTAGTCAATGACACACGTATCTTCAAAGCTGTTTTATATTATAGATTCTTCTAGTTTTCATTAAGACCTTGTGCATGTGGTCATAATTAAAGTAGTAAAAAAAGTAAGGGTTTACTAGTCAAACAACAGTTATAAAACATATTCCTCCTTTTTAAAAATATTGTCTAATTTGACCTGACATACCGTTTAAGAAAAAATAATTGACTGCATTATAAATGTTGATGAAATGTGTGGTTTCCTTTACTACCCTTGAGTATGTGGTCATAATTAAAGTAGGTAGAAAAAGTAAGGGTAAAGTGGTAAAAATATTTTTTTTTAAAGAAAAGTTTTGAAAGAAGATAATTATTTAAGAACAGACAAAAAAAAAAAGGTGAACGGTAATTTGAAAATGGAGGGAGTAATAGTTTAGAAACAATTTTTTATTTTCGAAAGAACAAAAAAAACATACAATTATTTAAGAACAAAAAAAATATCGTGGTAAGTAAAATTATTTTACTTAAAGAATTATTGTTGTTATATACGTCTTATACATTAAAATTAGAATTTTTGGCTTTGATATTTGAGATGAACATAGATGTTATACCAACGAAAAGTCATCGTTACAAACACAAATATGATGCACAAATATACATATTTTTTTGTTTTACTAAATACTTTTTTGTTATTCACGAGTCTATGTCGATATAACCCAATTCATAAACTTTATGATCCACATGTCAAAAAATATCATATTCAATTGATTTTTTTGTTATAATAACTTTAGATTTGAAGTATTCATATTTTTTTATTTAATTTATTTTTTTGGATTATTTATCAAACATTTCATGAAAATTGTATAGACACATTTGTGTTTCTAAGGCATTACTAACTACTCATTATTTACAAGTTTCAAAGCAATGTTCAAAAATTTATTTGACTTTGTGAATTAATTCATGACAAAATGGTAACTGAATAGTCACACTTGTTTTATTTTTACCGTAAACTATTATTTTGTTTTTTAAATTATTTTGATTTTAATAACTTTCATTATATTTTTTTTGTTGTATTGACTTCGTAACTATTATTTTTGTTTTATTTTTAAAAATTAGTTTTACGGAAAACATTTGTTCTGTAATTTTTTATTATTATTTTGCTAACCCCAGTTTAAATTGTTTGTCCCATCAAATATTTTTATTTTACATAACAATTTTTAATAATTTGTTTTAAACTTTTGTTCCGTAATTTTTTTTAAAATTATTTTAGCAACCGCAGTTTAAATTGTTTTTGTTTTTATTGACTTTGTAACTATTATTTTTGTTACATCAAATATTTTTATTTTACTAATGTATTTTTTGTTTTACATATATATTTTTAAGATTTTGTTTCAAACTTTTGTTCCATAAATTATTTTATTTTACTAACCTCCGCATTAAATTATTTTTGTTTTGTTGATTCTGTAACTTTTATTTTTATAGTGACTTGTTCCATAAACTATTTTTATGTTACTAACCTCTTATACTTTTGTTTTCTTGACCCCGGAACTATTATTTTTGTTTTAGTTACTATTTTTTATGTTTAAAAAGAGAAAAATATACATTTAAACATAATTAAAAGAGATGAGATGGTGGTGATGAGAAAGAAAATTAGGACTAGACGGGAGAGAGAAATAGAAATACAACTAGAAAAGATAGGAGGGAGAAAGAGTGAAATGGTAACTCAAAAGTCAATAATTCAAAAATGAAATTTTGGAGGGAGAAATATACTCTTGTCATTATATATATATATATATATATATATATATATATATATATATATATATATATATATATTGTAGAGGGGAAATTCAAACATAACTCATAACTGAGGAGTTCATTTGTAACTCATATACTTACGAATCAATCTGGACCGTCAATTGTGTTTAGCACAATTCGATTAGGGCCGTCAGTTAGACCATGAACTCTTTTATAATATAGGCTAGAACTTCGTGCCCGTGCCATACGCACGATGTCCGTATATCTTGGGGTGTCAGTATATATTAAATTCGTAACTGAAGGGGTACATTGCTTCAAGTGGTAGTTGAGGGGTGCTATTCGAATTTAAACCATAATTGAGGGGGTTGTTTGTAAAGGGGTTATTCGTAACTGACCCAGAACCGTTGGATCTTACGGTCGAGATCGATCCAGACCTTCTGTCAATTGACTGAGCTGCATTGTATAGTTAACTAGATTTTGTGCCCGTGCCTATGGCACGACGTTAGTATGAGACGATGTTAGTATGGAACGGTGTTAGTATTAAAATAAATCAATATAATAAATAATTTAAAATTAACATATCTTGGTAACCAATTAAAACAATATGATCATCCACAGTGGAATAAAAATCTAAAGTTACTTTTGTATTTTTTTAGGGAAACAAGGGCGGTATCCTGTTATATTTTACTAATAGAAATAATATTACAAACTTGAGGGGAACAACCAGTCTTGCCCTGATAGGAGGGAGGACGGAGGAACCTGACCTCGAAAAAGAAATACAAACAACAAATAAAAACTAAGAAATTTGAATTTGAGGTAAACCTTGGGCATCCATAATTATACCACTACTTAATCTTCTTCTGGAGGCTCTTGTTTCACAATAATTTCTGGTTTTGAAACGCGAGATGCAATAACTCTGTCAAGTATTTCCATCTACACGTGAGATAAAGAAGATTCAGACAGATTAATTTAACTATATTTTATGCATAAAAGAGATTAATTAATTAAAATATTAAAAAAAACATACCGCCTCATTTACAAAACTCGAATCCTTATCATTGTACAATAGTATTTGAGATGGAGGATGAGAGGGTGTCAGAGTTGTAGATGGAGTTGCAGGTGGGGTTGCAGGAAATTGAGGCATAAAATCAAACAGTTACAAAGTACCTATGCAACTAAGGCACATATTAAACGAACACTAAAATGAGTAAGGATCAGACTCAGTTACAAAGAACACTAAAAATTCCATCCAATACAGGGTCATTGTTAGCCACACTCCTTAATAACCATTTTTATGTTTTTTTTTTTAAATTGAAAAGTTCTTAAATGACATGTAATCAAAAAATCATAGGGGAAAAACAATAGAGAAATAAATATAATCAAATGCATGTATTCCACACAAACAGGGAACCCTCTAATGTATGCTTATATTTATGAATTTGCATGCAACAAACATAACTTGAGTACAGACATAAGAAATCAGTCAAATACATCCCTCTTGCACAAACAGGTTTTTCAACGCACAAAATTTGAAAACACAACATAAGAAATCAGTCAAACTCCAAAGAGACTAAGATAGAGAAACATGCACCGGCGAAGAGGATGGCGAACTTCGAAATCGAAAGAGACGAACGGTGGACATGAGCTTCGATTCAGACAAAGTTTCTGTACAGCAAAACCCAAAGGGGGGAGGGGGGAACGTAAATGAAAAGGCTGAAATTTTAATCTAAACTTGATAGATGAAGGAACTTGGACATAAATCTCATGAATTAATCATCAGACTTCATTGTCTCATTTGGTAGCAAATGAGATTAACTGTTTAACAAAAAACTAAAATCCATTACTCTAAAATTTATAATTAAAATATACTCCATCCATTCCGCGTGAAAGTCTTAAGCACCGTTTTTTAATTTTGGTTTATTCCCTTGCTTGAATTAATTTCGTTATGGGACTTGGAGTTGGAGACCTGAGACTCTTCATATTTTCATAACATGGGCATTTAAATGGGTTAACTATTAACTATGAGCAGGAATTAATTATGGGTGGAGTCCCTCTCCTTAAGTAGCGGCTTCAAATCATCTGTCCCGCTCTCTGTCACATCCCCTGTCCCATTGAATCTCAACCTCACATGTTTCCTTATAAAAAGAAGACTGACTAAAATAATAAGGAATGTGTACGACCGAGATTCAATGAGACAATGAATGTGACAGAGAGTGTGATAGACGATTTGAAGCCCTAAGTAGCCTCTATAAGAAACAAACTAAGAACGAAACGAGGTCGTGACTGAAGCAAAAGTTAATAATAGGTGGCGCATATTCCTCATATATTTCTTTTTATATGTGCTAAAGGCATTTTCACTTTGTTGCGTGTCCATGAACTGTAGGTACTACATCTGGTTTTTCTGTTAATGCTGAACCTATTAATGAAAGGGCAGCAGAAGAGTCTGCTTTTCTCCATAGGGTAAATGCTGAACTTCAGCCATCAAGAGCTACGGAACTGGCTGATGTTCTCATTGCTATGGATACTCCTATGGCTGATGTTGTAAAACACCAATCTGTATTAACTGGAGACAGAGAAATCCCATTTACCTACTTGGCCGGTTTGTTGGTTAAATGGGTTGCAATGAAAGAAACAACTTCTAGCATTCAGGGTATAGTTAAGACATGTATGCCATTTTTTAATTTTTACGAACAGAACACATTGGTGCCACCAGCTAATGTAACTACATTGGCTTGTCAAGTATAGTGTCACATTGAGAGGGAAAAGCTTTGTCCTAGGAGACGAGAACTGGCAACATGTATCTTGTCAAGGCCACATCTAAATGCATTCCTTCTAGACCATAAATATGCCAATTTCAACTTTTGAAGTCTTGATGAATTAAATCATGCCCATTTGCGAAATGATCAACCAATCCATAAAAAGTAGACCCCAATATAAATATAAAGCACATAAAGCAAGGGAAAAGGTCAAGGATTTTGGAATTGGTGAGAAACTTTGGTGGTGTGTGAGGCAAGTGAAACCTTAGAACTCTGGTTCAACTTATTTTGAGCTTATATTGTATGGTTGGTAGCAACAAACAGGTAGGCTTTTCCCACCTTTTCAAATTTTCATTATTATCATAATATTTTTGGTATCTATCATTTTCCAATTTTATCTGGTTATACTTTTTCGTCATTGGACCTAACTGAATGACAAAACAAATTTATGTTGTCTATCCCAAATTTTGATGAGTAATTGTGCTTTGCTGAGGACAGATAACATCTAGCATGTGGTAAAGTGTATAATATTGAGGTTTATTTTAATTATTTAGCCCGTAGCCTATACATTGTATCCAGATGCCTTCCCCACAAGAGCCAGCAAGCCATGCAAGCCGCTATACCTTATCAGCTCATTGGACCGCCTACAATTGGCACATCACACGCAACCTGTTAACCACTCGAGGCTGCAAGCAGAGCCGGGGAACAGTCCCACCATCAGGGACCCCTCAGGCTAATCATGATCCCAAATCTAGTCTACTATAAAAGGAAACCTTTCCCTCTAAGAAAGGTAAGTTTTACTTTGCATTCTAAGCTTAACAAAAGAGCATGTTGCATACAAAATATATAGAGAGATCTCTATCAAATCACTCACCGGAAGCTTAAGGGAATGCCTGGCTCCGGCACATACATAATTCCCTGATTACTGACTCTTACACCGGAGGGCTATAGCTGGGAAACCCCAGCATCCTAACGGTAGTTCTCTTTTCAGGTATCCAACAACCAAGAGCACGTACAAAGCCCGGATATCCTAACAACTTCATGTATAAAAATAATTTTAGTGAGATCCCTTTCTGAGCTATTAGTAAGTGCTGCTGATTCTGTGTTTTTCTTGAATGGGTGTGTCTAGCGTTTTGGTTTCAAGTCTAATTCTTAATTCATATTACAAGAAATTGTATTTGAAAGGTGTTTAGCTCTATGGTTTGATTTGTGGGCATTTTATCATCTTTCTACTAAAAATTGAAGTGGGGTTTATTTAAAAAGTAGAGAGACTTAATTTAGTGGGTTTTGATTATTTCAAATATTTGAAAAACTTTGTTGTTGCACAGAAGCAAGCAATTTGACTCTACATTCTACATGAATAAATGAAACAAAAAAGAAAGAAAGATGATTATAAAGAATAAAGACAAATTGAAATCACATAACCAAACCCAAGATCTCAAACCCAAAAGCAACATACTACTTAATAAAAATAGTAACAATTCATATGAAAAATTCTTTACTGCACGGAACCAAACCCAAAATCACAAAACCCAAAAGGGGTGAATTGATCCTTAACTCTAACAAATTGAAATCACAGAACCAAACCCAAAATCACAAAATCCAAAATCACAGATTCAAATAGAAGAAAGAGAAGAAGAAAGAGAAACTTACAATTTTCGTGGATAGGGGAGCGAACCGATGGCGGGAGACCCAGATGAGAGGGAAGGGCAGACGACTACCGTGCCTATGGCGGCGGGAGCACCTAGAAGAAAATCGGAGAGTCCGACGCCAGAATCTGGGTGCTTGAGTGGAATCGGGGTGGGTCACAAAAGATATATAGAGAGAGAGAGAGAGAGAGAGAGGGTGAAGAACGGGGATTTAGGGTCACGGAGTCGTAGAGGCGAAATGAGGGTGATCAAATAGGAGAGAAACAACCCTTCACGCGTATGCAAATGGAAATTAACTAGGACCGTAGGATCACCGTAAAACAGTAAACCTGACCCTTTTTTATCCCAAGTCAATTATAAGCGTGCCACACTGACCTGCATTGTATTATAGATTCCTTTAATCTCATTTTTAAAAATCTAATCCTTACTTACTTTATTACAACTTTAATTAATGCTCCATTGATTTAATATATTTATGAAATTGACCATATAGATAACATTGATAGCAAAATAAGAATAATTTTGGTACTTAGTGTCACGATGAATATAAGAATATGAATCAAGAAAAAATACTTCGGGAATGCTTTACATCCAATCAATAGCTTAATATTTATTGATACAATTTTACAAACACCAAATTAATTAAATTGAAGGGTGAGGTCCTAACGTCTTGATGATCCATGCATATGACACGGTTTAGATGTTGAACGGTAAATGATTTGATTTACTAAATCCATGTTTGCTTAGTCGAGTTTTAAACGATGTATATCAATCTTGCAAATTGAAAATTTGTTTAATATTTTTTTAGACATAAAATTATTTCGATTTACTCATATTATAATTGCAAAGTGTTACCAATCATTTCTTCTTAAGGATAGATGGAAGTTGCATAATGTGGGAGATTTTGAGTGAATAAATCCATGATTTAATGATTTACTAGATTTTGTGTCCGGGCACGGCGTCAGTATGGGACGATGTCAGTATAGGACGATGTTAGTATTCAAATAAATCAATAATATATATATATATATATATATATATATATATATATATATATATATATATATATAAAGCTATAATATAACTATTTCATCAAATAGATTCAATAGCTCATTTTACATGAAGGAAAAAAGAAGGGGTACAAAGTTTAAAAAGAGAAAAAAAAAACTAAGCCTGAAAAGGATGGAAGAAAGTCGATTGAAATAAAAACGTAGGAAAAAAACATGAATAGGAAACAGTTAGATTAAGTTAAGATAAAAACATTTTAGATGAGAAATTCAGGTCGATCTACTTTGTAAAGTTTTCAATTTATGTATCGAGATGCATTAATTTAAATCACCTAATTCAATTTATTAGTCATGATACACCAAATCAAGAATTGAATATGCATCAGTTGATGCATCGCGCTGTAAATAATATTGCATCGCAAAATGAAAAAGACATTCATGTCCCTTCTTTCCTTTACACGATCAACAAAACATTCAAAATTATATAACAAACTTATCCGTAGACTTTTGCAACCACTTGGTGTTAACATAATTTTAATTTCAACTATTTTCACTTGATCGTTTTAGTAATTTTGTCATGATATAAGTTATGATGTGTGCCCATATTAGTCAACCAACATACACATTTTCGTTTAAGTCGTTTAGCTAGAAAATTATGGAATTATTTTCTCAGAAGCTTCAGTATCGTAACCGAGGCATCTTTTTAATTGTATCTAAATGACCATTCAAATGTTCGGTCAAACATTTATCATTATTGTTATAACTATCATTTTCTAAATCTCAGTGGTTAGATTATGTTGAGATAAAAACAATTTAGATGAGATTTATATATGAGATAAAAAACAGTTTAGATTAGATTAAGAATCTTCTTGACAGGGGACACATGTGCCAGACGGAATAAATTACAGTCTTTGATATAAGTAAAAATAATCAATCTCAGCCGCACAATATTATTTTCTTAAAAAAATTGACTTTCAAACGGGTCCTCTTTGTCCGGAACAGATGGATTAATTAAAAGTTTGTATACGAAATTGCGGCCGGACAAAATAGGTCGGACAAAAATTAAATTGCTTAAGTTAATTACGATAACAGTTAAAAAAATTCAAATTACAAAACTTACGTTTTTTTAAAAATTTTTTAACTTTGTATATGAAATTACGGGTCAGA
This sequence comes from Codonopsis lanceolata, assembly GCA_013146195.2. Classification (NCBI taxonomy): domain Eukaryota; kingdom Viridiplantae; phylum Streptophyta; class Magnoliopsida; order Asterales; family Campanulaceae; genus Codonopsis; species Codonopsis lanceolata. The sequence continues at coordinate 9,600,427 of CM028378.1, read as the reverse complement.
AAAAAATTTAATTGATTAAGTTAATTACGATAACAATTAAAAAGAAAAAAAATACAAATACAAACTTTTGCAATCATAAAACTGTAAAACTATAAAAACGTAAAATATTAACTGTAAAACCGTAAAATCTCAGTAAAAGAGTAAATGTAAAATAATAATGTAGTCATTCGCACACGTAAGAGCCGAGGGAAACAAGGGCCGTTGGATCACCGTAGAACAATAATAATAATTTAATTGTTGCACGCTTACAATTAAATAGAGACCTATTTAAAATCAGTTATATGAGATAAAAACAGTTTAGATGAGATTTATATATGAGATAAAAACAGTTTAGATTAGATTAGGAATCTTCTTGACAGTCCTGATTCAGGGGGACACATGTGTCAGGCAGAATAAATTACAGCCGTTTGATATAAGTATAAATATGCAATCTCAGCCGTTTGATATAAAGTAAAAGAATCAATCTCAGTCATTTGATATAAAGTAAAATAATTAATCTCAGCCGTTCTTTATGAAACTGAGCTGTATTGTATAGTAGACTACTACTCTTGCCCGTGCCGATGGCACGGCGTCAGTTTGATAATTTATCAATAAATGAAATAATGTGGAAATTAATCCAAATACCTAACAAAATAAAACATTTTACTTTGATATTTATTTTATAAGAAAACCAAGAAATAAATATTTTAATTGTAACAACTACTGTTAAAATACAAAAAAAAAATTGTTTTCTCAATAACGAAAACTCAGTCTTCTTCTTCTAGGGTTTTTGCTTAACTTTGTAAACATGAGATGCAATAACTTTGTCTATTATTTCCACCTACACATGAGACAAAGAAAATTCAAACATATTCAATTAACCAAATTTTCTGCTTCATCTACAAAACTCGAATCCTACAACATATTATCATACAAAATCTAACATGCGAACGAAGATGCATTTGATCCAAATTAATCAACCCTAAAAGCTAAAAAAATGGTAATTAAATCAATGGAAACCAATACACATACCCCAAGAAACGAAACCACAACAATGAGAAGATGTCCAACATTCTATAAAAATAAACTCGTGCTCGTGCCGATGGCATGGTGCCAGTAAGAGCGTGATCAATGTATGAACCGAGCATGATGAAAAAAATTAATTAAGAAACTACAACTAAATATTTGTAAAACCGTAAAGGTCTCTTTGCCTGGAACAGAGGGATTAATTAATAATTTGTACCAGAAACTGTGGGGTGACCAAAAAAACGGGCTGGACAAAGCTTATGAATTTTTTTATTTGTATAAGAAATTGCGGGCCGGAAAAAAATTAAATTGCCAAACAAAAAAAGGGGCCGAACAAAAATTAAATTGATTAAGTTAATTACGATAACAGTTAAAAAGAAAAAAATATTTCAAATTACAAAATTACAATTTTTTTATTTATATACAAAATTGCGGGTTGGAAAAAAATTAAATTGATTAAGTTAATTAAGATAATAATTAAAAGAAAAAAAATTAAAATACAAATATTCAAAACTTAACGTTGGACTAAAATTAAATTGATTAGTTATGCACGTTAAAACAATAAGCCTCAATAAAACAATATCGGTAAAACCATAAAATAATAAATGTAAAACTGTAAAACTGTAAATAATAAGTAAGTCGTAGAATATGCCTTTATTGGAACAATTATCTATTTTTGGAATAAAAAGAAGCAGTAAAATTGGAAAAAGTAACTGCCTTTCACACGTTTATAATTTAGATTAAATGTTGAGCGTAAGATTGCAGTAAAAGAATTAATCTCAGCATGTAATTAGCTTTTACCAATTACATACGTGTTTTGGCATCTCTGTGCCTATGTCACGGTACCAGTATATATGATTTCGTCAATTCAAATGACTGTATCTAAATAGAAGGTGTTATTTAAAAAATATTACAGTTGAGGGGTACATTGCTTCAAGTGATAGTTGAGGGGTTGATATTTTATAAGGGGTGATTGTTCAAAAAACCAATCGCAGGGTGCAACTTTGTAATATAAAGATAAAATATAAGGATAAAAAAAATGGGTGACTACTCATAATATTAATTGTAGGGGGTTAAAAATGGATAATTACTTACACATGTGAATGTGAGGGTGAATCTCAACTGTTAAATTTTTAATGATAATTTAATCTCAATCTCTGAATAGCCTTAGTCAATTACCTAGTTGTTTTATAAGGAAACCTAATTGTAACAGGAAACCCAGAAGATGAGGTTACCCAAATAAATGACAGCCGTATAAAAAAAATTAATTACCTAGTTGTTTTATAAGGAAACTCAATTCTAACAATATAAGCAAACCCAGAAAAGGAGGTTACCCAAATAAATGACAGCCGTAGGATGATAGTAAAAATAAATAAATCCTGACCTCTGAATAGCCCTAATCAATTACCTAGATTCTTTGTAATATAGATCATTATTCTATGTATAAAAAAGAAAATGAAAAAAAAAGGAAAAAATGTAGCAGTAAAAAACAACATGGACATCAAAGTAAAAAAGGGAGGAAAGAAGGGGCAAAATAGGAAAAAGAAGAAGGGAGGAAGGGCAACATGGAACAGCGATATAATGAAAAAAACACAGCTTTCCCTAATCCTCTTTACCCCCACAAATACCTTCTTCCAAACTTTCCTTCCTTCAACTCCACGGCGCAGATCCGAGGAGTTGGGAAAACCCTAGCTCGCCAAACACACACATTCCATCTCTCTCTCTCTCAACGCACTAGACCGATTCTATCTTCCGATTTTTCCCGTCATTCACAGGTTCGTCATTTAATCCATCTGTCTGTAATCGTTTTGCTGTTCGTTAAATGCTGATTTATTTTACTTTTCCCGATAGATCTATACATTTTGATGTTTTATCATGTAGTTGTTTGATTCACGTATCTCTTCCGTTACTGATACAAGCTTGGAATTTTTGTTAGGTTACTGATAGAATCTACTAACTTAGTTTGATTAAGTTTTGGTAAATTACTAATAGTGTTTGTATTTTTAGATGATTGAAACTGTTAACTTGTTTAATGTTTGTGATTTTTCTTGGTGTGCGTGTTGGAGGCTCTGAAAATAGCAAAGTGTGCTGTTTAAAGTGGCTCGAAAGGGTTTTGTGGAGATCTATATTTGAAATTCAGTATTTAGCAAGCTGTTGGTAGTTCTGTCACTGTAGCTCTTATTAGTTGAGCTAAGCTGTTAATTCCTGGTGCTACTTTGTTGTGAGGTTTGGACGTTGTTTGACGAGGTTTAGCTGTTACGAATATCAGGAGGAATACACTATCCTTTATCCTTTTGTTACGTTAAGACCTTGTTTGTTTAAGTTGATGCCTATCCTCTCTTTGCTATCTTTTAAAATTAGCATTGAATTTATGTTTACATGTATGCATGTGTGGATTTCCTCAGTAGGGAATAGTTTTTCACTTTTTTGTTCCCTAACTCCACTTGCAACCTGATCCTCTGACTTTTTTTTTAACTTCCACTCGGATACTCATCACTTTATCTTCTTTTCTATTTTTAGTTTCCTTTATTTTTTTGAAACATGTTCTACTATAGCTTTTTTTGTTTTCTTTTTTAATTGTTTGGTTTATGCTTTTACATGACTTATGAGAATCCTGTTTATTATTTGGGGAGAGGGAGGGTGAAGAGGGTTCTGTTAAATGAAGGATTTTCCCCTATTTATCAGATCCACCTCCCTCTAAGCACATCTTCCCATAAACTGAGACAGAATTTTAATGCTTGTACTCCTTTTTGTATGGTTTGCAAGTTTGGCTTTTCTGTGACATTTTCCTCACTTAAAGCAACTAATTATTGTTTGAGTCCTATGCTGTTGGGAATTTTGTGGATTGAGCTTTGGTCATTATCGTATTCTTCTACTTCCCTATATTTTTTGTTACACACTTCACTAACTTGTATGTATTTTTTTTACTTCCACTTCTTGTTAGAATTTTGTATATTTTCAGGGGAGATGGTAAACGGGTTTCTGTTGTGGGAAGGACTTCTTTTCATATCTGACAGATCCACCTGCCACTTATTATATCTTCCCTAAAAGTGAAACAGAAATTTAATGCTTGTACTCCTTCACATTGTATGGTTTGCAAGTTTGGCTTTTTTGTGATATTTCTTTGGAGGAAGGAAAGACATGGGTCTTGTTATGGAGTTGGTTACTCGTGCTGTGTAATTATAGATGGAGTATTGAATACTTCTTGCAAATCAATTCTTTTCTTTTATAATGTTTTTGGGCAAACCATTGGTCCATGTACTTTTAGCCATTTTTGGGATTTGTCCTGTACCAAAATTTAATTATTTAAATTACTGTCCAAATTAAACACAGTTGGTCGTTTTGTTCGATCCCATCCAGTTTCAGCTGTCAAGTTCCCGCACATGTTCTTAATGTCACTTTAAGCAAGGGCAAAATGGCATTTTAAATTAAAATTACAAGGACCAATTGTGAAATGTACAAATGTATATACTTGGTATTGTTTTTGATTGATTACTGCCAAATTTGTAGAGTAATATTTATAAAAATAAAGAAGAAAGGCATATGAATATTACTTGATGTCTTTGGTTCCAATCCCCATACCAACAATGGGTCACACTTACCTATAAAAAAATCCCCATACCAACAAGGGTTTATACTTATTAACAAAAGTATTAAACACTATTTCATATGTAGTCATACCAACAATGGGTCACACTTACCTATAAAAAAAATCCCCATACCAACAAGGGTTTATACTTATTAACAAAAGTATTAAACACTATTTCATATGTAGTCATACCATATTTCCAATCACATATATCTCAATCCTCCCTTACAGTTTTTAATTGACAGTGTCCATCAAATCCAAATTTATAAAAGTTCAAGTTTTCATCTTTTGCTTTCTGTCCTTGACTCCTTTGGAAAGATTAGCGATCAATTTCATTTTATGAATCACAAACAATGGGCTTTTTGAATCAGTTTGTTTGAGTTTCAACTTCAATTGATTTTGTTAAACGTACAACTCTAAAATAAATGGCGGTGAAGGACAATGAGAGTTGCAGAAATAGGCTGCAGAAAAGGAGGTGACAAAGTCATGTCAACAAATGACTCTTGTAGTGGGATTTAGGTTGAAGTAGAAGGAGAGAACAACTTATTAAAGTGGCTGATGATGGGGTTCAGTTGAGGGGTGGGGTTTGTTGTCGTCTCAGTTTTCATATTAAAGGACCATGCCACCAAAAGTCAATGAAGTTTCCATGAGAGGTAAGAATTGTGAATGACAACATTTTGAGAGAGAGGGACTATAAATAATTTGTGACCCAATTCTCTAATCGTTTGCTGTGGCGGCTGAGACTATAGCCGGCTACACCTGTGGTAAAAGCCACTCAATTGTCTTGCCATGGAAAACTGTTGCATGAAAAGTCGCCAGCATTTACTTATAAAAAGAAGTTACCAGCATTTAGATTTTCCAACAGCATTTAGATATTCCAACATCATCCGTAAAATTTGACTGAAGGATTAACCAATTGGGTGGAATTGGACGGATGGATCAACGGTGTAATTTGGGTAGTTCTAGTATTTAAAATTTTCAAGTGTTTATACAGGGACGAATCCCAGAAGTGGCTAAAAGTACAGGTACCAATGATGTAGTTTACCCAATTTTTTTGTGGCCCCACATGGGATTTGAACATTTTGATAGGTTTTATTATTTATAAACTATCTAGCGATTAGAGTTTAGTGTGATGACTGGCGTTGTATACTTCTAATCGGTATGATAAATCAACTCTTAACATAGTTTTTATATATTTTTAATCTTTTGTTTCATAATATATTAGAAGTCTTCTATTTATCAATTGGGGAGAGGGTTAAGGGGTTTCTGTTGATGAAAGGACTTAGTTTTTCCTATTTATCAGATCCACCTGCCACTTATTATATCTTCCCAGAAAGTGGAACAGAATTTTAATGCTTGTACTTCACTCTGTATGGTTTGCAAGTTTGGCTTTTCTGTGATATTGCCCAGCAAAAGGTTAAACCCTGTGTGTCTTATTAGGAGTTGGTTGCTCTTGCTGTGTAGATGAAGATGAGTTCTGGTTACATCTTGCTATATAGCTAATTTCTTTATAGTGTCTTTTGTGGCCACCTAGGGTTTTGTGAGACTTTGATTAGAGGTTTCGCGTTGTAGTGGTGTTGGAGTGCTTGCAATTGATTTAAAAAGTAACAAATCTCTCCTATTATCACTTTCAAAAAGAAAGTTGTCTTTTTATTGGTTTGTTTCTAAGAAGCTGCTGTAATCAAAGTGTTTGTGGCCAATTTCCTTTTATCAATTTCCTTTTATGGATTGTTAATAAAATAAATCAAAAATAAATTACTGCAAACATGGTCCTTGGTCCTGCTAATGCATTCTATTGCTTTCTGGTTGCAGTCATGGCAGGTTTGGCCGCAGAAGGAACACAATTTGATGCTCGTCAGTTTGATAGCAAAATGAACGATCTGTATGTTAATTATTTGATATATCAATTGACTTACCTTTTTCCCAGATGGATGTTAGAATTTATCTTATCTCGGTGATTTCTGTAGACTTGCAGCTGATGGACAAGATTTCTTCACACCATATGATGAAGTTTATGACAGTTTTGATGGTATGGGTTTGCAAGAGAACCTCCTCAGGGGCATTTATGCGTATGGTATGTATTTTGCTCCTCTTTCCATGAACCATGGATCTGAATTCTGAAATGTATCTAGCATCTACTATTTTTTATGTAAAGAAATGCATCACTATACTTTTATTTATAAAAAAAATCTACTATTTTTTATGGGCTGGTAAGGGTTCTTAACCATGTATGGTTGAAGCATTAGTCAAGTGGTGTTTGTGTCAGTTGCATAAATTTTTATTATTGAACTGCCCTAATTCTACAGACGATATTGTGCATTTTAAATAGAATTAAATAATATTTTGGTCCCCGGATTCATTCGAAAATATTAGTTTGGTCCTCGGGTTCTAAAACATATTCATGTGGTCCCTTAATTCGTTTTTTTGGATCAATTTCCCCCCTCCCACCATTATCGTTACATTTTCCGTCCTCTTTTTTACAATATGACTAAATTACCCTTACCAACAAGTTTCTTATGGCTGACTTTTTAAGAAGTGCTAAATAAAAGTGGTTAGTTGTCAATTCAATAATTTTTATCAATTCAATAATTTTAATTATTGTCAATTCAAAAATTTTATCAGTGATTTTTTGCACACATGCACGGATGCACCACACTGCCATCATCATCAACAATAGCCTCAGCAGCAGTGCACAACTGCTGCGTGAACGTTATTGCTCCTGAGATCTTTCGTGGCGGAGTCGTGGTTGTTCCTCCTCACTGCCGGTGCCTGATCCTCCTCTTCCTTCCAATCAATCAACTCACCTCTCCTCAAAATCGTCACCTGTCCCGTCTGAACCATAGTTGAAAAAAGTGGAAGGCGAGAGGCGGGCGAGAGGTATATCTTAACAAATCTCAATAAAACATGTCATGAGTGATGAAACAAAGTTAATAACATAATATTAATAACACAAATTTCATAATTCATAGTTGAAATTCCAAAGCATTAGATGAACTTAACTTCAATTCCAAACAAAAAAAATAAATAGTTATTAAAGCAAATGAAAATAAAGACATGCAAAAGAGAACTAAAGTCATGAAATGTAATAATTAACAACAAACAACAAGCTAAAAATCCTCAGCATCTATCTCATCATCATCTCCATAATCTTCATCATCCTCATTCACAAGCATAAGGCGCAAAAGGCGATGCCTCTTGCTCGTCGCATGGACTCACTCTTTCCAGGCGACATCCCCTCGCCTCAGGCGCAAAAGGTGCTCGCCTTTTTAAACTATGGTCTGAACCTGGGACTGTGACAAGTTGAAGGGATGAGCAGGAAAAGAACATGGGTTTTCTTCTTTATCACTTTCAACACAATCTTGCTTTTCTTTTCGTGGAACTTTCTCAAATCCGTACTCTTTTGGTACGAATCAGCCGTTTGTAGTTCTTCGTCATCTGGGTGTCTGGCGATTTACGCTTCCGTTTTGTTGGGCATTGTTTAGGTGAAAAACTTGTCAAAATTCAATTTTCTTGAAGAACGGGGAAGTGGGTTTGTGGTCTCGTTTATAAATTTTCGTTGGAAAACTTATCTTGGATTTGTGGTGGCGGGGGGGGGGGGTAATTGGTGTTGCTGGGCTGTTTGTTTCTTGGGAAAATACATGTGGGAAAATTCAATCAATTTTCTTGCAGGACTCATCCTGGAGGTGTGGTTGGAATTTAGATGGGCTGGATGACTGGATCAGGTTTGACAACAAAGAATTGTTTCTATTTCTAATTTTTGAATTGACATAAATCCCCTTGTATTTTAAACTTTTTAAAAACCCCCTTGTATGTTAGTAAGGGTAATTTAGTAAGGTTTTTTTTGGCATTTGAAATAATATTGGACGGAATGTGTAACTGTAACGGTGGGAAGGGGAACCTGACCAAAAAAATTGAATTAAGGTACCACATGAATATGTTTTAGAACCCGAGGACCAAATTAATATTTTCACATAAAGTCATGGACCAAAATATTATTTAATCCTTTTAATTATGTTCCCAGCTTGTACACTTGTTTATGTCATCATTTATTTTCTAGAGACATGCAATACATATACAAAATTTCTGTTCTATTTAGCCTGCTGCTGGTAATTCAATACATAAGCATTTGGTTTTTGGTTGATGTTTGAAGGTTTTGAAAAGCCCTCTGCAATCCAGCAAAGAGGGATTGTTCCTTTCTGCAAAGGACTTGATGTTATTCAGCAGGCACAGTCTGGGACTGGAAAAACAGCTACTTTCTGCTCAGGAATTTTGCAGCAACTGGATTATGGTTTAGTTCAATGTCAAGCTTTGGTGTTGGCACCCACAAGAGAGCTTGCACAACAAATTGAGAAGGTTATGCGTGCACTTGGCGACTATCTTGGTGTGAAGGTGCATGCTTGTGTTGGGGGGACAAGTGTTCGTGAGGATCAGCGAATTCTTTCAAGTGGTGTCCATGTTGTGGTTGGCACCCCTGGGCGTGTGTTTGACATGTTGCGCAGGCAATCACTTCGTCCTGACTACATCAAGATGTTTGTACTAGATGAGGCAGACGAAATGCTGTCCCGAGGTTTTAAGGATCAGGTAGCTTTATATCTCTGTTCTTTCGTTGGTCAATATTAAGCAAGCTTCCAACTATGTGTACATGTGTTAGGACATATGGCATTCATTATCTAATGGGATATCACGCACACGCGTGCACAGACTAGTATTGTCATGTCAACTAAATCTTGTTATGCAGGATTTGGTCTTGTATAAGCTGTAGTTGTAAGTAGGAGTCTTGCAACCGATTAAATAAATTCCGCTTAAGTCATCGGAAAAAGATGTTGGTGTATATGATATGGTTATCGACTCTTGCCCTGTGCTGTAGTCAATGTACATTTGTTGCTTGGTTTGATTTGTATGTTTCTAGTTTCCAAGGTCTTGTTGAAATTATTCTAACATCATATATATGTGCTTGCAGATCTATGACATTTTCCAGCTGCTCCCAGCAAAAGTTCAAGTTGGAGTGTTTTCTGCAACAATGCCCCCAGAAGCCCTTGAAATCACAAGGAAGTTCATGAATAAGCCCGTCAGAATTCTGGTAAAACGTGATGAGCTGACCCTTGAGGGTATTAAGCAGTTTTATGTGAACGTGGAAAAGGAAGATTGGAAGCTTGAAACACTCTGTGATCTGTACGAGACGTTGGCCATCACCCAGAGTGTTATCTTCGTGAACACCCGGCGCAAGGTTGACTGGCTCACCGACAAAATGAGGGGCCGTGATCACACAGTTTCAGCCACTCACGGAGACATGGATCAGAATACTCGTGATATAATCATGCGTGAATTTCGGTCTGGCTCTTCTCGTGTTCTCATCACAACTGATCTCCTGGCACGTGGTATTGATGTTCAGCAAGTCTCCCTTGTCATAAACTATGATCTGCCAACACAGCCGGAAAATTACCTCCATCGTATTGGACGAAGTGGAAGGTTTGGAAGGAAGGGCGTTGCCATAAATTTCGTGACGAAGGATGATGAGAGAATGTTGTTTGACATTCAGAAGTTCTACAACGTGGTTGTTGAAGAACTGCCATCTAATGTTGCTGATCTTCTCTGAAGAAGTTATCGAGGGGTTTTACTGAGGTAAGGGGTTTGTTATATTTTCATAGGTTCGTAATCTGGTGTTGCAAATCGCATAAAACTCTTAACTAATTCGCATACAAATTTTTCGATAGGGTGGATGAGTGTCGAGTCATCTATTCAGTCTGGTTGTGGCACTAAACAACAATCGCAAATTTTGTTGCAGGTAGGATTCTGTATTGTACGCATCCTACCCCCTTTTTTTTTAATACCTTAAAGGTGGTGTTTGGATTGGATTTTCTTATGTTTTAGGCCTTTGAAGTCGAGTAGGGACAGTGAATACATTATTAAATGGGGATGATTATTATTTATTTGTATTAGTCATAGTGTGTATCTTTTTGTCTCGTGCAATATTTTTTACGGTGAGAAGGGATATTTATTAACAATGTTTGTTGGTTTTCTCAGCTATATATATATATATATATATATATATATCCCAAATATTTATCTACACAACTGTTTTGTTGATAATAAGGTTTGTTATTCTTAATTAGTAGCAATCATTGTGTTAAGTAAATAATTAGCGTAACAAATGTAACTGTCTGACGTGGAAACTTTGTCGATACGCTAAATAGTTTGCTTATATTTTTCAAGAAATTTTGGCCTTTTCGGGTGACACTCGATGATCATGAGTTACAGCTTGGACAAGTTCAGCTTTCTTAATTGAGAAATTTATTATTTTGGGAAGTATTTTCAATGTATTGAGGATTGTTATTATATACATGTATAGTAAGTCTCTTGTAACAACTTATATATCTTAAGAGTAATGCTAGAGTCACTCAATGAGCACTCAAATTTGTGCACCAAATGATGTGTTTTCAATGTGTCATCTTATTTGGTATTTTATGGGTTCTACTATAAGTTAAAAAGTTATGTTAACAATATGACACATAAGATGTCATATCATTTGGTACCTAAATTAAGTGCTATTAGAGTGGTCTTAACATTACTCGTATCTTAAATCGTATGACGGAATTCTATTTTCTCATAATTCCACTTATCAACATACGGTTGGTGGGTTGGGTCAAAGGGATTTGTCATATGAAAATATTTGTAAGATCGTTTTTTTTTTTTTTTAAAGTTTTTGTCACATGTAAATGTATATACTTGTAAGGGTTCTTTGTTAAAGCAAAAATTTGTGTAAGATGAGGTGTATGGATTTAATTCGTAAATGGATCTATTCATCTTAAATGTGTCGAGATTTATCTTTTGAAAATTGCAACATTACCCTTCACGTTTATAAATTAGAAGTCACATTTTAGTATTAAATAATTTATTAAAAGTGTCATTTTTAGGTATTAAAATTTAAAAGTGTCACTGAAAAGTGACACTTTTAGTCTTTAAAGTGACTTTGCATCTTAAAAAACAATTATCACTTTTTTTCCTTAAAAAATTATCACTTTTTGGCTTTCAATGTGTCTTTTTTATATTTACCTTTTAAAGTGTCACTTTGCATCATAAATGAAAACCGTAACTTTTGACCTTTAAAGTGCTTTTTAAAAATATTAAATGTATTATTTTTTACCTTAGAAATACTGTTTTACATTATAAATGCAAATTGTCAGTTTAGTCTCAAAAGTATCTATATTATTTAGTATTAAAAGTGTTACTTTTGGTCCAAAAAATGTCACTTTGCATCTTTTTAGAAAATTATCATTTTTTTATCTTAAAAGTGTTACCTTTGTTATTAAATGTGTCACTTTTGACTACAAAGAGTATATTAAAAATGAAGTTAATTAAAGTTTTAAGTTGATTTATAACTAAAATACAAAGTCCAGGGGAAAAGAGACTTTGTCAATCAAGTTTTGAAAGATGGAGAGATGAGTTACCTACTCGATCAACTTCATTTTTATCATTTTGAGGCTCTGTCTTATGGATTTGGATTCGTAAGACTGTCGTGCAGAAAACCTACTATATTCTTAAAGTTTTTGTATAAAATCAATTGATAACAATTTGATAGCTTTAGTATAGATTAGGGGTATCAATTCAAGCCATCAAGTCTTTAAGGACTACATTGATTGATTTGGTTTGGTTTCGTGACTTTTATTGCATAACATGGTTTCAGTTTTTGAAAAAAGTGGATCGATTCGGTTCACGATTTGAGCTATTGAGTTGAGTCAATTGAATTGAACCCAATCATTTTGAACGGAACTACTAAACCGATCCGTAGAGCCGAATCGTCAAATATGATTAAATCTTACAGTTTATTATCAGTTAGAAATCATATTCTAATTATATTGTCTGTTATAATAAATATTATAAAAAAGACTAAAGTCTACATACTTACATGCCTTAAGGATTGTTTTTGTTTCTCATATCATTTAAGATTCGAATGATTTAGCACTAGAAACTCTCAATAGGTGACCCCGACTTCTTCAATCCACCGACTCCCCTCAAACTCTCACCATCAAGTATTTTATGTATTAAGTCATTTATTCCAAAGTTTTTTTTTTTAAATAAATAAATTAGGAGAACGAATGAAAATATCAAAATGTTATGTATTTGTATTATATTTGTTTTTATAGACATTTTTTTAGTTATTTTGAAGGTTAAAAAGTATGTTGTTCTGAACTTAATCAAAACCTGAATAAAGCCGAACGATCGTGGTTTGGTTCGAACCTTCAGTCTTCAGATGACTTGGCTCGGTTTGATTAACCGATGACTTGCGGTTCAGCTCGTATGTTGTCCGAAGCCAAACTAAATCAAATCATTTACACCCCTAGTCATAGATGTTTACTTATTGAATGTTTAACCACCGCAAGTGATGAGGTTTAAGGCATAGAAAATCTAATATTTAAGAATGCTATGTGGAATAATAGTTCTTGAAGAGGGATGAAGTGAGTGTAAGATTTTTAAATTTAAATTTAAATTTAAAACTTGATTTAAATTCAAAACATAAATTTTTGATTTCGAGTTTGAGTTTGTATCAGTTTTGAGTTTTGACTCTTATTAAAGTGTTTATTGAAAAGTAAAATAGTTTATTAGTATGAAGCTAATTTTTACTTGACCAAAGTTGAAATAACAGCATTGTTAATGCTCAAAAAGGTTTATATCTAATTGAAATCAACAAAATATTTAAATATATAGTATCGGATTGTTAACAGATTTGGAAGAGTAGGTCTCTTATAAAATCGTTTTATGGATCTTAATTCGTAATATGAAGCTTCACTTTCTTACAACTTAACTCACTAATACACGTTATGTCGGATAAAGATGATCTATCTATCTTATATTCCCTCCGTCCCTAAATAATCGTCCTACTTGACCCGGCGCACAGTTTAAGAAAAAACAATTGACTTGATTATTTCTATTGGTTTAATGTGTAGTTTCCTTTAAAGCCCATGTATATGTGGTCCATAATTAAAGTAGAGTGAAAAAATAAGAATAAAGTGGTAAAATTGATGTTCTAAAAAGGTAAGTTTCAAACTAGACAATTATTTAGGGACGGACGAAAAAGAAAAGGAGGACGATAATTTAGGGACGGAGGGAGTAGAAAATATCCGTAAGACTATCTTAAGTAAGTTTTTACCGATTTGAAATACATTTAAATGAAAGAGGGTCCTGAGACCATATCCGCTTTATCGGATCACATGGATTTGACAAGCTGACAAATCCTTTTTGCTTGCAATTTGCATAATGTAAAGTTGTAAACTGCCTTCTTCTTAAACCTTATCAAAACCCCACAATCTTGAATCGGTTGCAACTACTTGACTTGCCCTTTTTATTTTTAACCCTCCACACAAACACTCCAACGTCCAACCCAACCATACTATTTTAGAATATTTAATTTTAAGAATTTACTTCAAAAAATAATACTTATAATTTTCATAACCTTTTATATTTACTCTCCACTAGTAATATTTGAAGACACTCGCTCAGACAACAATGATATGTTTACCTTAAAAATGACTTTTAATTTAAGTTTAAAATTATATGTTTTAGGATACCCTAAGTGATTTTTATTTATAATTGTTGAAACACAAAAAAAAAAAAAAAAGTTCATAGAAATCAGTTGTGACCTAACCATTACTAAAATCGGTTCTAATTTTTTTTCTTTCTTTCTATTTGTTGTTTTGCGCATAGCAACCTTAATAGATCTATGCTAAATATTTAATTATTATCCAAAATATTAATATACATAATATTCATATCTAGTAATTTTCCTTGTTATCTATCTATGTTTCTTGCTACATATTTGCTAGCTTTCTATATTTCTTTATTTTTAAATCATGCTAACATTTCAATTGTACATTTCAATTGTGTAGTTATTTGAAATTGTTAATATACTAGTTATAGAGCATGTGCTCCGCACAGACTCTTTTGGTAATAATACCAACTATAATTTTTAAATATGACATATATTTCTTCTTTTGGTAATAGTGGTTTTATAATTTTTAAAATTTTAGGCATTATGATTAAAATGTTGGAATATAAAATTAACATTATTTTCTAACAAATGTGAAATATATATGTTCTATTGATAATAATAATGGAAGTCTTCTAACCAATGTAAGATACATCTATTCTATTAATAATAATAGTAGAAGTCTTTTATCTTAAGACTTTTGAAAGAGATAGAATCGAGTAAATTACACACACACACACACACACACACACACACACATATATATATATATATATATATATATATATATATTATGAATAAATTTTACCCTTTTTAGACGTAATATAAAATATAAGGTAACATAATAAATAATTATGCACACGCTATTCTTATGCTGCATTTACTAGTATGTAATACTAACCATCGGTGTATCATTGATGAGTTTTAGTATGGGTATTGATAGAGATCTAAATATTTTGTCCAAAATTTTCATCTGAATCTCCCTTCTAGGTAAAGAGTACTCATTTTGGGATATTTCATTTAAATAATCTACTTTTAAAAATTAATGGAGTATATGATTGATTAGATGTCATAATTAACTCATAATATGCACACCACATAAACAAGGATAAAAAAATATAGATAATTTTTTTTTGAATCTCTATCATTTTTATTTTTACTATACTGCAACCTAATGCTCTTTATGAATGACTTGTATGGATTTGAAAAGTTTTTCTGCTCCTTTGCATCATTATTCATTACACTCCCGCCGTTTTGCAAAATATTTTTCCCATTGATTCAACACATCGTTTTAAAAAAATAATTTACTATATTATAAATATTAGTAAAATATGTGATTTTTTTAATGCTCTTGAATATGTAGTCATAATTAAATTATGTAGAAAAAGTGAGGATAAAATGGTAAAAATATTTTTCTAAAAGAGAAAGTTTTGAAAAAAACAATTATTTAAAAATTAGTAACGAAAAAAGGGAGGTGAACGATAATTTAAAAACAAAATGAGTAATTAGAATAGTCAAAACTATAGTGTTGTAAATAAATTGCATTTTTGACTTTAGTTGAAGTTGAAGATATATGTGCTGTGGTAAGCATTATTTAGATTTTAGTTATTGAAAACAAAAAAACCAATCAAAAGTCACAGCTAACAGCCAAGTCATGGGGAAAAGTGCCATAACTTTATTACTAGTATTAGAATATCAAAAGCAATCCATTAAAAGTTTAAAACCCCAATTCCAAACACACACACACACACAAGAAAAGTTGCTGGAGAATTATAGATCAAAGTCATGGAGGGATGATGGGAAATTGGGAATTGAGATCCGACAAGTGGGGAAGAAAGAGAAGATGAAGAAGACGAGTACTACTGGTGTTGTAAAAAGTTGGAGTTTGAATGATGCTGATTTACAGAGGAAGAAGAGAGTCGCTACCTATAAGGTTTATACTGTACAAGGTGAAGGGTTCTTTCAAGAAGAGCTTCAGATGGATCAAATTCAAGGACACTTACATGAATTTATCACCATCCATCCTGTCTAGTGTAACCCAGTTGTTGAATTGAATGGATCTTACCAGAATTATATGGACATCCACATCCGGATTTACAAATTGTACTATGGCTACATAATTAAAAAGATTTGTTATGGCTAAATAAGAATCCCAAATTTCACATTCAAGTTTAAGCAAATAAAGGAATTACCAACAAAATTGGCACACAAACTCAAGATTCATAACGAGCCAATAATAGCATATGATGGCTTGATTACCATAATACAAAGTTATATCTCACAACATAACTTATAATGTCGACAAAACCATTAAACTTGAGATATATAAGATGACGGGGTACAGAGGGCCGGGGTGGGGTGGCAAAAGGAGGAGAAAAAAAAACACAAAGGAAAAAGGCATAACTGAAACAGAACAACGGGACAGTACTGACAAACCCCAAACTCTCTCTTCTCATCAGTAGGGAGTGTCACACATCTCCGCATGATCTCTTCCTTATCACACGATTTTGAAGTGATACAAACTTCCAACTTGAATAATTTTAAGATCAGTTGCTTTCCTCAAACGGAATACACAGAAACAGGCGTGCTTGACATGACATAGTAAGCCATCTGAAAATTTTACGGGAGGGGAAGGCAACGAGCAAGCTATGGCCAAGCTAATAATGCACCCTCTCCTCACTGTTAAAATGTAGGCCCTCAATACCTTTGAGAGTTGATTCAAAGTTCTTTATGTTAGAGGTGGCGTTGTTTCTACCAGAAGAAGAGCGCTTCTGATCTGATGATACAACTGGTGAACTTCTCTGGGTAGTACTTGAAGCTTTCCGGAGTGCTCCTGGGCTTGCATCTGTGGTGCGTGCACGAGATGGGTCGGATTCACTCCCAATTATAGCTGGGTCACGACTACTTGATACAGCTGGTCGTCTTGAAGATCCACTTGACCGCAAAAAGTTCGTACTTGATAACTGCACACGTCATCATTGAATCAAATAAAGAACAGAGAAAGAATGAACTTCCTAGATCGTATATTTATGCAATTAAGCTAAAACCCAGCAGCAACATAGAATCACACTTTCGTTTCCAAGGTAGATTGGTTACAAGACATCAGGAACACGTCTATATAATATTGTACACTGATGGACCCAAAATACATGCGACGTCCAAAAAGGTTGACGAGCCTCTTTTATTATCAACAAAATAAAAAATACACGCTCAAATCAACTGAGCTTTGCCCTAACAACTTAAAGGTCATCTACGTTGGTAACAACGAAATCAAACCTAGGATGTATTAGTATTACTTCAAAAATTTCATCTCTAACTTCTTTTTCGCTTTTACCAAGAACAAATTTGACATCTTTTCTACTAGTTTAATATTTAGGTTTGCAGAGATAACAGTCGATTGTTAGTTATAAATGCATGGGGTGTATCCTTGTTTAAAAAATAATAATATTATTCAATGGATTAACAAAAATTGCTAAAAAGTTGAATTGAGCATCCAAAATTAAATTTCAAAAGGAAAAATAAATTTAAAAAACATGGTAAATCTAAATCAGTTGGATTAACTTCAACCATTATCTAGCTATTCTGACACTTCTCTGTTCAGCCCCCCAAATTACGGGTCATCATGGTGTGATCTGTTCCAATTTTTGCTAAAAAAAATAAAAAGAAGAACGAGAACCAATAGGTCCAATACTCCGGTTCTTAAAAATTGGGAATCAGAACCAACTCAAGATGTATGAGAACCAATAGTTTGGTCCGGTCCAGAATCGACCCAAAATGTATGAGAACCATACCTATATTTTGGTTCTTAACTGCTTAATACAAACAAATAATACAATATATACTTCATACAAAGATTAAAAATCATTCAATAATAGTAAAACGTTGAAAATACAAACCAATTCACAAAAGAAAAATATATAAATATAGTACATTCAACAATTAACAAGTTTGGAGTCAGCATTATAATCTAGTTCATGTAGGTAGATGAACACATGAGTTCAGCGCTTCAGAGTATGAAATGAGCTTACGATAAAAACATGTAAAATTCCAAATTCTTATTTATTGTATATAGTAGAAAATTAAATTCCAAATTCCAAATTTTTCTTTATTTCAAAAATTATCAAACAACCAATGAAGAACTAAGGCTCGGAAGAACAATTAGCTTTGATTAAAAGAAAGATGAATATAAATAAATAAATATATATATATATATATATATATATATATATAATTATATTATATATAATAGCTATTGGTCCAGTCTGGTTCCAAAATCATTTTATAAGTTTCAAAACCAGGATCGCACCAAACCAAACCAAACCAAACCAGTAAATTAGTTTAGTCCAATTTTTACTGTTGCTATTGGTCATGTCCGGTTTTGAAAAAAATCTGACTCACCCCTACCCAAAATATTTGTTTGAGAAGAGCTCAACATGGCTTAAAGGAACAACTATTTACTTAATTTGTGGAAGAAATTGATCATTTGTCTAGATATGGTCATCTGATGCCCCATTGAATCATCAATGGAATCAGTTATTAAGAGAGAGATGGAGCCGAAGACTAATAGGTGAAGGAAGGGGAAAAAACCTTACAGTTTATAAAAGTAAAGGAAAGAAAGGGTTTCAGAGTATTTTGGGGATATTTGTTAGCGTGACTAAAAACTAATATCAACCCTGACAATAATTTTCAACCTACCTAATTATTATTCATTTTAGCTTTGGGTGACTAATGCCCGATAACCACAAAAATTTTAAATCGGACTTCTGCTTTTCCATGTTTCCTTAAAATTGCACTGATGTTAAACATTTTTTTGTATGACAAATGGGATAAATTAATATCTTTGAAAAAAAGAAAAATATCAAAAAAGTGGAGATTTCAAGCCAAGATTTTTGATTGCGACTCTTTTGAGAAAAACCAAAATGTAAAATATTACTCTCTTTTTGAGACAGGGAGTAATATTCTAACAGAAAGGTTGCAACTAATTTGAGACATTCGTGTTGGGAAAGAAAAGCACTTATTTTAGGGTGAGCATTAATTAACTCTAGATCCCGTTTATACAAATTCATAAGATCTTTATTCAAACTTACTTCTTTATTCATGGAAGGATCACTCGCCACTGGATTTTTTTGCTTAGATAAGCTCCCAGAATTGAATGGCAGTCCAGCATTTCTACTACGAGAGGGATTTGCAGAAGACCAACCAGTAGGCCTACCTTCTTCACCACCTGCAAAATGACATCATATCAGTCTCACTGCCAATTAGCGTTGTGTTCGCAAAGAAATGCTTAAGCTTTATGAACAGCTAGTTTGTATAGGACAACACACAAAGTAAAGCAACAACTGAATACAGTAAAACCAATTAGTGTTCTTGTTCAAGCAAAATATTGCTATTAGTTAAGCAAAAAACTAAAACAATAGATCTTTTAATAAAACCTAGACTACCTGATTGTCTATTAAGGTTCGGAATTACTGCAGGCATTCCAGAACTTGTTCCTGCACTGGCACCCTGCTTAAAAGAACCTTGCATTATTCAAGTATAAGTGGGCCAAAAGATAGAACGCTGAATATCAGAGACTGCCACTTACCAGAGCACGGGATGGGGGGTTGGCAAGCTGCGATTGCTGATATTTCAATATTGTCCAGTCAAACACATAATCAAACTGAAAACCTGAAGCAAGAAGCAAAATGCAGCGAAAAATTGTGTACAAAATATTTATTGTCTATACTTAATTTATAAACCTCAAGACTAGTAAGAAGGGAAAAGAAGATAAAACCTTCACGAATGAAAAGATCACGGAAGATTCTCTTCAAATAAGCATAATCCGGCTTATCATCGAACCTTAGCGAACGACAGTAATGGAAGTATGAAGCAAACTCTGTTGGATATCCCCGACATAAAGCCTAAGAAAGAAGCAGGAGATGTCCATCCAATCAAATTGGCAGTATATAATTATTTTCAACTGCAAACACTCAAAAAACTAAAATTTTACCTCAATTGAGGTCTGAATCTTCTTTTCGCTTATCTTTTCGTACTTTTGTTTCTTGGTTCCTGCTTTCAGTCCTTGCCAAGGGAGGCTACAGAAACATATAGTCGTAATTCACAGCCAAGCAAAGTATGCATTGGGAAACAATAAAAAGTATAAGATGAAAGTAAATTTCTACCTTCCTCTTAAAAAGTACATGAGAACATATCCAAGTGATTCCAAATCATCTCTTCTACTTTGCTCTACACAGAACAAAAGTATCACGATGTGAGAACCAAACAAGTTACAAGCCCAATGTCGACAAGATGTTTGAATGTCTAGAAGGTGAGAACAAATTCAAATAAGACATAAGAATTACCGATTCCAAGGTGAGTATTTGTGCTTGCATATCTCGCTGTTCCTGTTAAGTTTTTATTCTCTCTGCAATTTATAAGACAACAGAGTTACATTCGTCCTAAAAGAAAGTAAAGCATCAGTAAAACGGTAAAATGGTTTTTTTTTATAAAGGTAAAATGATTATTCCTACCCACTTCTTCCCCCACCCAAAAAAATAAAAAATAAAAATAAAGTGACATAGTACACAAAAGCAATTATTGTTTCATTTTAACTAGCCAGAACAGCAACAGCACAAAAGAACGAAAGGGTCAAGGTGTGGCTAGCTTAATGGAGATTCCTAAATGGTGGTATATATCAAGTATGGCCTTTTGACCTGTCCACTTATCTTTTTAGGCCTTTGACTAAAAATTGGTATAAACTTCCCATGTTCATCCATCCATCACCACTCCACCAGTCCTCTGCCTCCCTCACAGCGCACTCCTCTGTCTTCCTCACATTCCAGCGCACTGCCGCACTCCTCCATCACTTATGCACGCTGTTGTCCTTGCACTAGGTACATCTCTCTCTAACGATCTAACCCTACTCTCTCTCTCTCTCTATCTCTCACGCTACTCGCTCTTCCCACAATCCCTACTCGTCTCTCAAACCCGTGAGTCGTTTTGAACTACACAGTCGAACGACCTTGAACGACCTGTTAGTTGTTAAATATGGTAAATATTATAGCATAATTGTAGGAGAATAATTATAGGAGATTTGATTTATAGTTTCCTGGAATATATCCTATAAAGTGTATAAATCTGTACAGCCTTTTCAAGTAATGATTCAAGGAATTCTTCCATCTTCTCTCTCTGAATTTACTTTCAACATGGTATCAGATCTCTCGTATCTTTGAATTCCTCCCTCATATCTGTTGTGTTCTTCATTCCAGCAGTCTAGTTCTTCCCTAGGGTTACAGAGTGCGCACCCAAAAACACTAGCTGACACACAGGTTCGTGTCACTATTCCGAACCACGTTCCAGTCGAGATTTGGTCAGATTCTCCAGGTTTGGTCATGTTACAATACTTCGGCCTATTCCAACTCCGATTATCTTATTTGATTGTTTTCTTGCCTATATTCATTCCGAATGGGTTCTACAAGTACTGCATTACCAAGTAAGACTTTCCTTAGTTTTGCAACTACCCCTGTTATCTATTCTGAAAAACTGAAGGGTTCCAGCAATTACATGTCATGGTTCGCCTCTGTTGAGTTGTGGTTTAAGGCGGGTAGCGAGGTCGAGGTCACCCGAAGTGTACTCACTGTAACAATCTAGGCCATACAGTAGATCGTTGCTTCAAACTCCATGGATAGCCGCCTAAGTTTGCAAACTTTTCCCAATATGATCCACCGACCGATGACACACATGGAAAAGTAACCATGTCAACAGAGTATGCCACATTTCAGAAATTTCAAGAGAATAATCGTTCATCCACCATAGCCTCAACCAGTCAAACCGGTAATCCTATTGCATGCATCTCTCAATCAACCTGGCTTGGGCCATGGGTGCTTGACTCTGGTGCTTCAAATCATGTCTGGTAACAAAAATTTATTTGTCCATCTTACTTATTCTAATAGTTTATCCACTGTTACATCCGCCAATGGGTCACAAACTAAAGTTCGAGGAATCGAACAAGTTATGCCATTGCCTTCTCTATCCTTAGATTAAGTTCTCTATGTTCTCTATGTGACAGACTGTCCCTTTAATTTGATTTCCACCATCAAGTTAACCCAAACATTTCCTTATTCTGTTACGTTCGTTGCTAATTCGGTTCTTAGTGGGAGGACAATTGGAGTAGGATGTGAGTTCGGCAGGCTATACAGCCTATACTGCCTTTCTCCATCACCAGCTCATTTGTTACCACTAAAACACCTTCCATTCTTCATCATCATTTGGGACATCCTAGCCTACAAAAACTACAACGGATGGTGCCAAATTTTGGCAGTTTATCATCCTTAGAGTGCGAGTCTTGTCAGTTAGGAAAGCATGTTCGTAGTTCTTTTCCTAGTCGTCTCAATAAACAGACAGAGTCACCCTTTGCTTTAGTTCAATATATATGGGGTCCTAGTCGTGTTAAATCCACTTTGGGTTTTAATTACTTTGTTACATTTGTTGACGATTTTCCCGTTGCACTTGGTTATCTTTAATGAAAAATCGTTCAGAATTATTCTCCATATTTCAAAAAAATTGCTCCGAAATTAAAACTCAGTTTGGTACAAATATTTGTATTCTTTGAGTGACAATGCCCAAAAATATTTTTCTACCCCATTTGAATCTTATGGCGTCTCAAGGTATTCTTCATGAGTCATCATGTACTCGTACCCCTCAACAAAATGGGGTGGCCAAGCGGAAAAACAAACACTTGATTGAAACCGCGCGTACTCTCTGAATTGATTCTCATGTTCCGTTGTTCTTACCACATGCTATTTGATTAATCGCGTGCCATTCTCCGCCTTAAATAATCAAGTCCCTACTCTTTGTTATTTCCTAGCCAGCTAATATATTCTCTTCCTCCATGTATCTTTGGGTGGAGATGCTTTGTTCACGATCTCACTCCAGGAAAAGATGAATTACAAGCTAAAGTCTCTCAAATGTATCTTTCTGGGTTATTCTCGCTTACAGAAAGGTAACCGTTGTTTCTCACCTAATCTTAAGCGATATCTTGTATCACATGATGTCACCTTCTTTGAGACGACTCCTTTCTTCTCTTCTCCCAGTCATGTTTCAGAATGTAGAATGTGTCTGAGGATCTCCCTCCTCCAACCATTGGTACTACCCCATTGATTATATCTTCTATTGACATGGTCTCTCCTACTGCAAACTCCACACCTCCTTTGCTCACCTACCATCGTCGTCAACCACAACCTCCGGTTACAAACCCCTTCCTTCGAGCCTTTAATACTGCCCCCCCCTATGCCTATATCTACACCTGGTCCCGTGGACTCACCGTCTACTTCGGTTTTTCCATCTGCTCTGGTCCCCAACTTGGATCGACCTATTGTTGAACGTAAAGGTATTCGCTCTACTCGCAACCCTTATCTTATTTATAATTTCATGAGTTATCATCGTTCATCTCCGATTCTCCATCATATATTGCATCTGTGTCGTCCTTGTCCTCTGTTTTCACTCCTAAATGAGGCGATGATTGATGAGATGTCTACATTGCACTCAAATGGCACTTGGGATTTAGAGCCACTTCCTTCAGGAAATCAGCAATCGATTGTCGTTGGGTTTACACAGTCAAAGTTCATCCTGATGGCACTATATTCCTCTTTATGGCAGTTATTCGTTTATCAATTGGATATCAAAAATGCCTTTCTCCATGGTGAACTGGAGGAAGAAGTTTATATGGAGCAACCTCCTGGGTTTGTTGCTCAGGGGGAGTCAAAATCTAGATTGGTGCATCGTCTTTGTTGTGCTCTCTATGGGCTGAAACAATTCCCACGGGCTTGGTTTGGGCGATTTAGTTCGGTTGTCCAACAGTTTGGAATGACCCGAAGCGAGGCCGATCATTTAGTATTCTATCGCCATCTCTCCACCAACCGATGCATCTATCTAGTAGTTTATGTGGATGACATTGTGATTACCGGGAATGACCAGGAAGGAGGAGGGTATACAGAAACTCAAACAACATTTGTTTAATCACTTTCAGACTAAAGATTTGGGCAGGCTGAAATATTTCCTGGGAATAGAAGTTGCTCAATCTCAACAGGGTGTATTCATCTCCCAGAGAAAGTATGCCTTGGATATCTTAGAAGAAATAGACATGACCCGCTGTAAGCCTGTAGAGGCTCGAATGGATCTGAATACCAAGTTGCTACCTATCAAGGGGAGCCCTTGTCAGATCCGAGAAAATATAGGAGACTTATTGGCAAACTTAACTACCTCATGGTGACGCGACCTGATATTACATTCCCAATGAGCGTTCTCAGTGAGTTTCTTAGTACTCCATGTGATAGCCATTGGGAGGCAGCCATCCATTTTCTAAAGTACATCAAGCAAGAACCTGGAAAAGGGTTGTTATATGAAAACAAGGGGCATACCCAGGTAGGTGATTGGATATTCAAATGTAGATTGGGCAGGTGAACCTGATAAACGCTACTGGTTAATGTATTCTTATTGGGGTAAATCTTGTGTCATGGAAAAGCAAGAAACAATCTGTTGTCGCTCTATCCAATGCTGAAGTAAAGTATCGAGCCATGGCTAAAATAACATGTGAGCTCATATTGCTCAAGGAATTACTCCAGGAATTCCAGTTCATGAAGGTTCAACAAATAAAGTTTTTTTTTGATAAGTAAAGTATATATTAAAAATCAAAAGCGGCAAATAAGGAGCCGCAGCCTATTTACACAGGAGGGAAACTCCAATAATTACAGATTACAAAAATTCACTACAAAGTCAACAAAAGAATTGACCTCGGACCTAACACCATCACTACACCAAAAAAGGAAGCAACTCATTCTTCAACAACGACCTGAACCTTTCCACGTTATCAAAAACTCTCCTATTCCTTTCTTTCCAAATCACCCAACATACTCCCAAAGGAATAGTGCGCCAAATAAAATCTCTCTGTTTCCTCTTGTGCGAGGACCAACAGAGGAAGAGATCCTTAATGGATTCGGCATGGCCCAAGACAAGTTAAAAATGTGAAAAATGTAGTCCCACAGGCACACTCTGGGACGGTGAAGCAAAAGATGATCGCACTCTCACCATTACATTTGCACATATAACACCATTTCACTACCACCTTCCCGCGTCTCTAAGATTATCCCTGTAAGAATGGCTTCGTTCACCGCTTCCCAAATAAAGAAAGCAACTCTAGCCGAAGCTTTAGACTTCCAAATAGCTTTCCGGGAAACAGACCCCTTCCCCAAAATCGAACCAAAGTAGTAGACTTAGCGAGAACATTTTGTTTTTAGCCCTATTCCGATGACCTTGTCAACACTGACTCCTATCCAGGTCTGAGAATAAAGCAACTCGAGAGTGGAGGAAACTCGCACTTCCCAATCTCGAAGAAACCTTCTAAATCCGGGTTCCAACTAATCGAACCTCCTTCGAGCGAAATAATATCACTAATCAAAACTTCTTTGTCACTCACAATGCTAAAAAGACTAGGAAAGGCTCTCCATAGCTCCACGGGACCACACCACCTATCCAACCAAAATCGGCCGAAGATCCATCTCCTACTTTAAAAGAGATATTTCTAGTGGCGTCCCCACCCTTTAGGATTCCTTTCCAAACTCCCACCCCACGTGAGACAAGGAAACATCCTTAGGAAACCAAAGATGATTTCCTTCCCCATACTTGCTCACCACCAATCTCCTCCACGAGCGTCCTTATCGATCAAGAATCTCCACAACCATTTACCCAACAAAGCTCTATTGAAAGCTCGGATGTTTTTAACCCCTAAGCCACCGGATTTTATACTAGAACACACTTTGGACCACTTGACTAGGTGATACTTCCGATCCACCATCGAACCTTCCCATAAGAAATCCCTTTCAAATTTTTCCGTCTTGACTAGCGATGACGGGATGACGAACAAGGACATAAAGTAAGTAGGCATCGAAGACAACGTGCTCTTTATGAGTAAGGCGGCTCCTTTGAAGACAAACACGCTTCTTCCGGCTGCCGTTGAAATCTTTCTAACAGGAACCCACATATTTGAGCTCTTGAAAGCAACTCCTGAGGGAAGACCCAAGTAGGTAGAAGGAAGGGAAGTCACTTTACAACCAAAGAAGGCAACCAATTCCCGATATTTTCTACATTCCCCACGTGAATAATTTCGAGACTTAGAAATGTTCACTTTTAGACCGAGACGAAAAAGAGTAAGACTATCAGTAAATAGCCTAGCGACCGAGAGTCCTTCGCTTCACGTAACACAAGAGAATCATCGAATAGGAGATGCGACACCGAGGCAGGAACTCTACCATTCCCGACTATGAAACCACCGATAAAACCTCCCCGATATAGCTTTATCCATCATTAAGCTCGAGCTTCCATCACTAAAATGAAGAGGAAAGGAGAAAGAGGGTCTCTTGGCGAAGGCCCTCGAGGTTCCAAAAAACCGGTAGGCTCTCCATCAATCATCACTTGAAAATCTCACCGTAGAAATACACCAAAAATCCATCTTCTCCATTTGTCACCAAACCCCATTACGCTTAGTAGATAAATGAGAAATTCCCAATTAACATGATCATAAGCTTTTTCAATATCCGACTTGCAAATCGGGCCCAGCTCCCCTTTCCTTAACTTGTCATCCACCGCTTCATTGGCAATAAAGGAAGCATCAATAATTTGGCGATTCCCCACGAAGGCATGCTTGCGACTCGAAATGACTTTGCCCACGACCTTCCTCAATCTAATCGAGAGCACCTTTGCGATGATTTTATAAACACTTCCAATAAGACTAATGGGTCTATAATCTTTAATCTCAATCGCATTAGACTTTTTAGGAATCAAAGAGATGAATGAAGCATTAAGACTCTTTTCAAAGACCATGTTCGAATGAAAGAACCGAAAAACCTCCATGATGTCCTTCTTCAAAATCTCCCGGTATCTATGAAAAATGCCAAAGAGAAACCGTCGGGCGGGTTTTATCGCCATTCAAACTCAGGGCTGCCCTAACTTCCTCTTCCGAGAAGGAAGATTCCAAGACTAAATTATCCTCGATTAAGAACATTAAAGAAACGACCCATCTAATCTGCGGTCTTTGAATTCCCTCAACAAAGATATAGCTTCCGATAAAAATCTACTATACCGCCTCTAATTGCGATTTATCCTCCAAAGAAGTTACCATCCACCGAAATGCTATGAATGTGATTGACCCTTCTATTTGCCTTTGCCGTCCTATGAAAAAATTTGGTGTTCTGTCACCTTCCTTTAGCTTGAACCCGAGATTTGTCTCCAACAAATTTCCTCTTTAATCAACAAGGACTCGCCTCCTTTCTCAACTCATTACGTCGAAAAAATTCTTCCTCCGATAACTCTCTGAGCTCTCTTTAGTATCCAACAGCTGAATACCTTCCAGCACTTCTTTAATTTTAACCTCAATCCTCCCAAATGTCTCCTTATTCCACAGAATGAGGTCAGTTTTCAACAGCTTCAGCTTCAGTTTTCGCCAGTTTTCAACAAATAAAGTTAATATGTGATAATCAAGTAACTCTCCATATTGCTTATAATCCAGTGTCTTTCATGAAAGGACCAAACATATAGAAATTGACTGTCACTTTATCCGAGAGAAAATTATTTCAGGAGACATTGCTACCGGTTACATTATGGGCATGTTTGATTTAGCTTATTGATATGTGCTGATAACTTATTACTTATGACTTATGACCGATTACTAATAACTGGTGATGTTTGATTTAACTTTTTAAAAGTGCTGATTAACTTTCATAAGTTAGTGTGTGTGTGTGTGTTTGATTAATAAGTTGAAATGGTACAGATATCAAATATAAATACTAAAATAACATCATCACAAAATGTGATTTACATTATTATTATTATTATTATTATTATTATTATTATTATTATTATTATTATTATTATTGTTATTATTATTATTATTATTATTATTATTACAAATTGTATCACTATTATTAATTATAACTATTATTATTATCATTATTATTGCCTTTATTATTATTATTATTATTTTATTAACATTAATAATACTTTTATTATTATTATTACTTGTTAATTTTAGTATTTATTTTATTATATTAATAATATTATTAATGTTATTTATATTATTGATTTTATTATTATCAATATTATATTTATTATTATAATATTGATATTAATATTACTTTTATTATTATTATTACTTATTATTATTACAATTATTTTCACTATATTATTATTAATATTACTTTTTAATATTATTATTATTAATTATTATTATATTTATCATTATTAATACTATATTTATTATTATTATTATTATTATTATAACATCTATCATTATTCATATTATTATTTATTAATATTATTATAATTCCTTTTATTATTATTATTTATAATAATAATAATAATTATTATTATTATTATTATTATTATTATTATTAAGAAAGGTAATCTTGAAATATATAAAATTTCAATAAAAAATAGGACTCATATGTTTTTGAAAAGTAGAATTAAGCACTAGGCTTAGTGCTTACAACTTATGATCTTACGTGTGCTTTAAATGACTTGTACATGACTTATGACTTATCTTACCATAAGTGAAATCAAACGCTTCAAAAACAACTTATGGTAAGTCATAAATCATAAGCACTTCCAGATAAGCCAAATCAAACAGGCCCTATGTCAGTTGACCAACTGGCAGATATATTCACAGTCTCTCGCGGGTCCTCGAGATAATTATATTTGTAACAAGCTGGGAACGTACAATATATACGCTCCAGCTTGAGGGGGAGTGTTAAATATTGTAAATATTATAGCATAATTATAGGAGAGTAATTGTAGGAGAATAATTATAGGAGATTTGATTTATAGTTTCCTAGAATAGATCCTAGAAAGTGTATAAATGTGTACAACCTTTTCAAGTAATGATTCAAGGAATTCTTCCATCTTCTCTCTCTGAATTTACTTTCAACATTAGTCATTAAATAAACGGGTATTGAAGGGTTTTCAAATAAAAAGAGGCCGTGAAAGATCTTTTGTGAATGTGGAGGGTTTGACTAGGCCATTAGTGTACACCTGCCTCCTAAACTACCTACAGAACTGCCATACTAAAAAAACAAATTACATGCTCAAGGAATCATCAATCCTATATTTCCTAATACACTCTAGACAAACACTATGTAAAACGGACAAACCCTAAATTAAGTGGCACACAAAATCATTTTGGTTCATGGAGCAGGGAAGGCTTATTAGACAATTCTACATGTTTGTTAGAGGCATGCTATTCTACGTATTAGTAATTCTGTAAGCAGGCATGTACATAATTGTGAAATTTGAGCATTCTATATTATGTTATGGGTTAATATTTCAGCTGCTAAAGGAAGGGGGAAAAAAGTAGTGTAGAAGCTCAGAGATAGCTAAATTGGAGTTCTCAAAGATTCCAGTATTTTGGAAAATTTGTACCAAAATGAATTCACTATGGAAGTGGTAGCACTAGTAACACAGTCACGGTTTTAAATTGCAGAATGCGATGCGTAAAAGTTGCAGGGTAAAAGTGTCAGAACTATCAGGTAATACATAACGAAAATCATTCATTCGTGAATTTATTTCTAACTCTACAAATCACTAACATTCAAAGATACACACGCTAATACTCAACAAATATGTTTTCGAATGTTTTTTATGATTTCTAATAGCTATCTAACCTAATAAATCACGTCTTATTCCTTGTTTTAGGTAAATTAAAATGAATAATGCATGCTTTATTGAGTGTATTTCTACAATTTATGACTCTTCATTAAATCCACCCATTTATTTATTGGATACGTTTAAATATAACCTTTTATTTTTGGACTAGCTGAAGGTGGAGGTAAATAGAAATAATAAAAGAATAAGAAGACACGAGAGAAGAAGAAATACACACAAGTACTTAAAGCTCAACTCAAATGTTAATAATCAACTCTAATTAGACGATTGGGGATTACATCGATACCTACATGACAAATGTAAATCCTTAACCTACTAAGACTAGGGCTAATTAATTGAAAAAAATCCTAATTCTTTTAAGAATGAAAATACTAAAGGACTAATAATATAATTAAACTAGGAAAACTCCAATATTAATCCTAATTGGACTATGATAAGTTAAATACTGATAATCCACAACAAAATTACGGGATACGTTAAACCAATTTAACCCTAATTTATAAAACAAAGTAACCCAACAATAATTCAAGTCCAACTCCAGTTAATCCTTGTTTTTGTCGTGTATCATTCATCCAACATTTAAGAAAACTTGTCCTCAAGTTTTGAAGTGGCGAAGAATGAAAGCCATCAATCAAAGCTTAAGCGTCCAAATCATGAGCAAAACATTCAGAAATAGATGAGATAGGAGAAGGAATCTGGGACACTTTTGGCACGAAGATGTTGCCTTGAAAGATAGGATCATTGTATTCGTGAACAGATTTAAGTGCTCCTGAGCTTGATCCTCTGATACTTCCACAGATGCTTCTTCATCCTAGTGATTCTCTTCAAGTTCTTCGTGTTCCCTGTCTTTATTGTTGCATTGAACTGCCTCTACCTTGGGCTCTTCAATTATTTTTTCAACTGTTTTGAATTCTATGGACAGCTGCTTTACTTGCTCCGGTTGCTCTAAAACTTACTTTACAAGAGAAGGTGTAGCTCCTTCTAAATCAAAGCCCTGCCAATTAGCTTGCACAACTGCTGATATTTGCTGCAGAAGTTCTTCGAGTCTTCTGATAAGAGGTCCACATGGCAAGAAATCTTGAAACTTACCTCTTTTTTTTTCTTTCCCTTTGATCAGGCTGGTTCAGCAGGTCAGAAGTTGGGCGATCAGATCTGATTTAATGGGCTGGTTTGCAGATTCTGGATCACTGAGAACCACTGAAAATAGATAGATTCAGGGATGAGGATAAAAGGGTTAGACTGGTCCTAAAAGACTGTGATATGGCTTATGTAAGACTGGTTGTTTCGGTGTGAAGTTTGGCTATTTGGTGAGAAAAGAAGAGGAATTTGATGATGGTGGGGGCCATAGTTTTTCTGGTTCTCTAGAGAACTCTAGCGCTGACTGGAGGAGAAAAATTGAGGTAGCGAGTCAAAACAGGATAAGAGAAATAAGAAGTAGAAGAAGAAAGAAGATAAGAGGAAGTGATAAGTTGCTCGGCAAGGATGTCAACCAAGGCTTCGGTTTGATACCAAATGAAGGTGGAAGCGATTAGAAAAAAAAAAAAAAAAAAGAATAAGAAGACAGAAGAGAAGAAGAAATGCACACAAGTAGCTTAACACTCAACCCAAATATTACTAATCAACTCTAATTAGACAATGAGATTACATCAATATTTATAAGACAAATGTAAATCCTAACCTACTACGGCTAGGGCTAATTAATTGGAAAATAAAATCCTATTTGGAATAAAAATACTAAAGGACTACTAATATAATTAAACTAGGAGAACTCTAATACTATTCCCAAGAGGGAAAGGATAAGTTAAATACTCACCTAAACTACTGGTAAGCTACATCAATTTATCCCAAAATAATTAAACAAAGTAACCCCAATAATAATTCAAGTCCAACTCCATTTAGTACTTGTTGGCGTCACGCATCACTAACCCACGCCTAAAGCAAATTTTTTGAATAGTAACTAGGACCCGAATCAGATTGCTATGATAGTACATTCAATTAGGCATTAGCCCAATAACTAAACCAGAGCAAGAGTTAGTTGCCCGATACCCATTAGAGGTGTTATCAATAGAAACAAATTTGAAAAGTCACTTAGGGCATGCATTCTTTGCACGTAATTGTCATTGAACTGAAGGGCAAAAATCAACAGGGCGAGAGCAGGGTGTTACAAAATTTGCAACTTGCAACAAGCTCGTTTGATGAGCAAGAGAGAGAGAAGGGGTAGAGAAAGATGACACCAGAGGTTGGCTTCAAGAGTACCTGTTGTAGACGACTGTGGCTTCAATTCTGACCTCCAACATCAATTGATTTGAGTTCATTAACTCAATATTAGAAAGGGCACACGAACCCTTCTTCTACTACTTTAATTTCTTCCTGATTTGTATTTTAGGGCTTTTGTGTAAAAGGATTGAGAATATGGGTGCATTTTCTTTGAAAAGCTGATACATTAAAGAGCATGTAATGGGAATATTTATTTCCATCAGCACTTACTAAAAATACCAAATGAACAAATTTATTTCAGGAAAGTTTAGCTAAGCAAGTCAAATGACCGATGCAAAGAAGTTTCCCATTCAAAGTTAGACTGAGTCAGGCAGATGGGCTATCACTCCGGCAACCATAAGCATTGAACAAATATTCCATTTGGAGAAGTTCTAAAGAGCTTACCTATATGGAATGTGCTGATGGGTAGAGGAGTCTCTATATTTCTTAGCCAACCCAAAGTCAATGACATAGACCTAGAATTAGTTCAAAACAATTAATGATTGGAGAAAGATGATGAAAGAAAGTAACACAGTGGAAGGAGAAAGCAGCTTTCACCAAAACCTGATTTGCGCGTCTCCCTAAACCCATAAGGAAGTTGTCTGGCTTGATATCTCGATGTAGGAAAGATTTTGAATGAACAAATTCAACGCGATTGATCTGACAATACATAAAAGTTAGAAAACAATGCAAAATAATGTATATTCCCTTCTAACCAATATGCAAATATTGGAGAAATTTGTACCATTTGATCTGCAAGCATAAGAACAGTCTTCAAAGACAGCTTCCTACTACAGAAGTTAAATAAGTCTTCAAGACTAGGTCCCAATAAATCCATCACTAGAACATTGTAATCTCCTTCAACCCCGAACCATCTCACATTAGGAATTCCAGCTAACAAATAGGAAAACGTAGCAAACTAAGTTGGATATCCAACATATAAACAGGAAGAAAGAAATAGTAAAAGTAACAATCAAGAAGAATAATATGGAAATTTTTTACTTCCTCCTTGTAGTATCTTGTACAACTTCGATTCATAAAGCAATTGAGGATGCTTTGTCTTGATATTTTCCTGAGGAGAAAAGCACCAAAGAATTGGTAAATTGCTACTAAGCAAATGAAAAGGAAGAGTCAAAACGCCAAAAACCCAAATAATACTTTTCCAAAGTTGTTCCAACAGGTAAGCGAGACACAAGACTAGCAATTAATGTCTACAGTTGTGCTAGAGTGAAGGATTTATAATGCATTACATAAAAACTAATTGCCGAGCTCAGGGCCTAAACAGACAAATAATAGTCATGCCAGCAAGGAAGTATATAGCCATGGATGAATCATGAAATAAAATTGGCTTGAGTTCGAACTCTACTAAGGAGTAAGGAATCCAGTTGATTTAAAAACTGATGGCTGATGAGATCGCAACCGTACTACAAGATAATAGTTCTCACTTGGAAATCCACAATGTCAGTGTAATACACTTCATATGTGGAATAAGATTTACTGAAAAATAGCATAGATATTAGATGGGGGCAGAGGGCAGGGCACCCTTTCGAGTTCCAAAATATTATCTCTCACCATCAAGTTATGGTGTTCAACAGAACCCCCATTGCCACCATAAAACCAGAACCAACAAAAAAATTAGCCACTCCATGACAGCTGGAAAAGAATTAATGGAGGTTACCACTGGCCCTTACAGAGTTACTCAACTGGACTTGATTCCTATCACCCACCGTTGCTCTTTCGAAGAGTCATCAATACTATACTTTCTCCGTCCTGAATATATATTTTCTGGGCTGCCCCATATTACAAGCTTGTTTCAAGTATCTGCATTACAGACAGTCTAATCCTACGCCCTAATAAATGAAGGCAAGTATAAAACACTCTGTTCTTCATTTCCTTTCTGTAAGGGTTGTGTTGGGGTACTTATGCAAGGGTCAGCATGTTTCTCGAACTTTGTTTTAAGTCAACTAAGACGTCTTATGGGTCAGTCCCAATGTCACATATTTAACCAACATTTCCCCCATAATTTTCTGGCTTTCATTGCATGCATTTTATGACACCTATCATATAGCATTTTTAGATAAACTCAAGTAGCTTCCTAACTTAAATTACAAATTAGGGAAAAAAAAACTTAAATTACTAATTGGGAAAATATTTTATTTTAACAACTCCAAAAATCATATCAGTTAAATGAATGAAACCAAACTAAAGATGTACATCATATACTTAGAATTTTTTTATAGGTAAGTGTGACCCCTTGTAGCCCTTGTTGGTATGGGAATTGGAACCAAGGACCTCAAGGTCTTTGCCTAAGTGCCTTGCCATCTCTCCCATCATCTTTCGAAATAAGTAAAATATAACTCAAGGGCGTTAGATTTATGGTCAAGCAACATGTGATTATACACAAATTACTAGATTTTAGAATTTCTCATTCAATTAAAACAGCTTGTATCAACAATTGATTAGGCATTTCGGGGAATGATGGCAGAATTCTTCTAAACAGACATAATAAGAGAATTTTGTTTGCCTTCTACATGGGACTGAGAGGTGTAGTTCTTTTGTAGCCGTGAATGCAAAGAGTTTATCATTTCAACTTCATCGAGAAGTTACAAATTTTCATAAAGAACTAGCAGAGCTAACATAAGCCTATAATTACACAAAGGTTTCAGTGAATGATCATAACAAAAGAGCTACCATAACTCTCGAATTTCAAAAACATGAGACGTAGAAAGTTGGAGTAAAAATTACTCACTAGTTTGATAGCAACTTCTTCATTGGTCTGAATGTTAGTTCCTGTAGAACAATAAATGCCACAAATCAGAAACAATCAAAAGAATTGAAATAATAATATACAAATCAAAGCTAATCAGCATCGTCAAACATCAACAAACCGAGATAGATCTCTCCAAATGAGCCGCTACCGATCTTCCGGCCGAGCCGGAACTTATTACCAACACGAGGCTCCATAAATAATCTTTCAGAATCTCCACCAAAAACAAAACGAAAAAGCCCTAGCTATATGAATATAACAAATGGACAAAAAAGAGAACCAAACTCGCAAAAAAAAATTAATAAATTGAAATTATAAAGCTCAATCAATCATCAGTACAGGCAGGGAACCCGAATTCAATCGGATGATCGAGAATAAAAGAGAAGTCGACGGGCATCGTCTCCGCCCGACCGGCATGAGAAGTAGAAAATATGTAGATGTCAAAAAGGGGAAGAAAGAGGTTATTGAGGAGGAAGATAATTCGGATAAACGAGAGGGTATTTCGGTCTTTTGGATTAGAACTCTGAGTTTAGTTTAATGGAGGTTCAGAGAGAGAAAATGGAGGGAGGAGAGGGAGAAAGAGAAGATGAAGAAGGAAAGAGAGGGAGGCATAATCATATAACGCACCACACTCTCCTCGCGCTTTGATCCAATCGAAGAAGCCCAGTCAGGCAGTCACCCGTCCCCTCCCTTATTTTTCCACCGAAATTAAATTAGTCGTGCGATGTTTGATGCACGATTGACTTAGGGTTGTTTCTAAAATTTAATTTTGTAAATAGAATTTATAAGCTTAATGAATGAACCAACAATAATAAGATGTTTACATAACTAATTGATTAATAAAAAAGCGTGAGATCACATCAAATCATCAAATCAAAAATTTATGTGAATTTTGTAGATAGATTATGCAAACTATTTCGTAATGGTTATTTGTGGTGTTAGTGGAACACATTTAATCAAATTTGATGAAATTTATTTTAAATTGATAGAGTTTTGGTAAAATAATATAAATTAAAAAAATTCTACTATGAGAATTGAGGAGTCATAATCAAATGAAACTTGCTTAAATCAAATGTGATAAAATCTATCCATTAAAAAAAACACTTTTACCAAGAAGATTTGGAATACTAATCAAGTGAAACACATTAAAATCAAATGTGATAAAATCTATCTGGTATTAACCGATTTTGACAACAACAAATGATTTTTTAAAAAAAAAAACTTTTACATTTATAAAGGTTTTAAAATCTATCCGATTTTAATTTTTGGCCGCAAAAAAAAAAAAGAATTTATATAGATATATTTAGTACAATATGCATAATTTTAATTGTTTTTTTTTTTTTGCAAAAGTTGTTTATAATAAGATGATTTTCTAAACTTGTAATAAATAATCAAAATTTTATCTTAGAATAATTTGAAAAAACCAAAAAATAAGGTACATATTCAAAATTGATCATGTAGTCATGTAATTGAAAGATTAAAATCCATAAGAATTGATAAAATTTATCCGCAAAAAAAAAATCATAGAAATTTGGAGTTCTAATCAAGTGAAACACGTTTAAATTAAATGTTATAAAATATATTAGGTATTAATCAATTTTGACAGCACAAAATCGAAAAAAAAAAAAAAAACTTTTACAGGTTTTATTTTTTGGTAGGGAAAAAATATATATATATATATATATATATATATATATATATATATATATATATATATATATATATATATATATATATATATATATATATATATATATATAGTATCGTATGCATGGTTTTAATAGTTTTTTTTTTTTGCAATTTTTTTATAATACGACGATTTTCTAAACGTAATAAATAGTTAAAAAAATAATTTGAAAAAAAACTAGAAATAATGCAAATATTCAAAATTGATCGTATGAATATGTAATTAAAATATTAAAATTTATGAGCACGAGTAAAATATATCTACAAAAAACACTTTTACTATAAAAATTTAGAGTCCTAACCTAGTGAAATGCGTCTAAATCAAATGTAATAAAATCTATCTTGTACTAACCGATTTTGGCAACAAAAATTAATTAAAAAAATGTTTACCATATATAAATGAGGCACCGATTTTAAAATCTATCATGTTTTAATTTTTGGCAGTAAAAAAAAGAAAAAAATCACAAATTCACAAGAAGGTGACACGTGGAAACACATAATTTCTTTAAAATCAGAAGCTTTCAAAAAGTCGTCCATGTGGCAAAGAACAACTTCTGTTTTAATAATAGTTAATAGATAATTAATAGATTGGTAATTACTAATTAATAAATATAGATTAGTAGAAGAACAAATAACATAGAATTATCATGTGGATAATTTGTATAAATTAAAAATTATGAAAATGAAAAGAGATAGAAATTGAAGAGTTTCAGTCAAATTAAACTTGTATAAATTACATAGGATAAAATCTAGTTTAATTAAGTGATATTTGAAGAAAAAAAATAAAAACAAAATCCTAAATCTCTATCATAATTTTGCTCATAAAACTATATCATAAATCTTTTATCTTATCAAATTAGTTTTAGGAATTTTATCTTATCTAATTAGATTTAGAATTTTTATCTTAAACTAATCGATTTTGAAAAAAAGGAAAAAACTTTTATCATTTCGAAGATGACACGTGGCAACACAGAATCTCTTAAAAACTTTTAGCTTTCACAGAAAGCCGCCACATAGCAACAGCGGCTTCTGTTTTAGTAATAGTTATAGATTTTTATACAAAAACAAACATTGTAATATAGTATTAGTAAAGGGCGAGTCTATTTAGAGTCTTAGACTCTCAAAAACTAAGTATACCCCAAAAAAACTTAGACTACCTATTTTACCCATCCACTCTAATTATGCCCCTCTCTTCCAATCTTATATATGCCCTCTCTCCCAGGCATCGCTATCCACTACCGGCCACTCTCCTTCGCTCTGACCTTTGCTTTTTAGAATCATCTCCTCCCTTCTTCCTCTATTCAACACATCTCCCTCCCTTCTTTCCCGTCTCTTTCTTTTTTTAAATTCGACCTAAGGTTGTTCGACCGATTATGACCAGAACAAGAGAAGGAGTATTAATGATGATGAAAATTAAAAAAAAAAACACAAAAAAAGGAAAGAAAAAGTTGTGGGAAGGAGGGAGGGACGCATTAGAAGAGAGGTTGTTGATGAAGAGAGGCAGGATGCAGTAGGAGGGAGGAAGGAGGCAGTGATGGAGGGAGCTGTTGGTGAAGAGACAAGAGGGAGGGAGGACACAACGTAAAAGGGAGAAGGGAGAGGATGTAGTGGCCAGTGGGTGAGGGGGAAGGAGGTGGTGAAGGGGTCTGTGCTTGAATTGAGGAGGGTAAAATAGGAAGTTATGATTTTTTTGGGGGTATACTACTATACTTATAGGCTTGAGGTTAGTAGTTATGGAACATATAGAACTAAGGTATTAACCTCTACATAGTCTACCTACACATACCAAGGCTCTTACAACAAGCTAAACAAGAAATGCTACGGCCATTCGGTATGTAAAACAAGAAAGTCAAACACACGAACGTTCGGGATCTTACATATATATATCATAAATCTCTACTTAAAAGATTGGGAGAGATTTTTTTAATAAAAAGCGACCATGTGGAAGAGAAAAAATTAGAGCAGTAGAATTTTTTATAATAATAATCACAGATAGATTAATAAAGTAGGCGGAAAAAAAATCATCTAAAGTTGTTACATTGAAAATTGTAGATTTTGTTTTAAAATAATTAATAGATATATATATATATATATAATGGAAGGAAAATAATAGTTACAGAGTCAATAAAACAAAACAATTTAAACTGAGGTTAGTAAAATAATAATAAAAAATTACGGAACAAATTTTTTCCATAAAACTAATTCTTAAAAATAAAAAAAAAATAATAGTTACTAAGTCAATAAAACAAAAAATATATAATTGAAGTTATTAAAATCAAAATAATTTACAAAACAAAAAAATTTGTTAACGGTAAAAATAATTTCGTTATTTTGATTTTAGCTTATTTTTTTCTCAGAAATTTCTTTATTCATAAAATACAAATATAGTTTAATAAAAGTAATCATTCAAAAGGAAGAATTTATTTGAGTTCAGATTCTATTTACAGGGCGGAAAAAATTCAAGTTTGTTCGAAAATATTCATTATACAGAGTTTTTGAATACTATAAAGTGTTCGGGGTTGTCAAACCATGAATTGACACTTAAAATTAGTGTTCTAATAATGCTCTTGAGAAACATTGACCATGCTGCAGAGTTGTGCAATGGAACAAGGCTAATCATCATAAATCTTGGGGATCACATTATTGAAACAAAAATTTCGAAATGAAGTAATGTTGGAGAAAATATTTTTATCTCAAGATTGTCATTAACTCTATCAGATGTAAGATTGTCTTTCAAGTTCCAGATAAGACAATTTACATTATTGGTATCATATGCAATGACAATTAACAAATTCCAAAGTCAGTAATTGCACGTATATCTCTTTTAGAAGAAAAAAAAAACCAGTATTTAGCTATAGACAGTTATATGCCATAGTTTATAGAGTAACAAATTATTTTGGTTTGAAGATATTGATATGCAGTGAAGATGAAAAATCAACTAATAAGACAACAAACGTTGTGTATAAGAGATTTTTTAGAATATATAATGATTAGTGATATATTTATGTGTAATTGTTAATAAACCGATCCTCCTTATTTTGTTTATGTACGATTTTGTTGACGTGCGTTTAACGCACGGGTTAAAAAACTAGTTACTTCTAATGACTCACTTCTATCACCATACTTTAAGCATTCATATCTTATTTATCCAAAACTTGATTTGGACAAATATATATACCATTTCGATACTCTTACCGAGTAGAACACATTTGCACAATTACTTTTGCCAACAAACAAATGACACGTCAAGAAATTTGTGCCTCAAGTTGCACAATTTCTTTCATTAAAAATACTAATTTTTTAACAAGCATTGTACTTTAAGTCTTGATATCTTATTAATCCAAAAATCGATTTGGACAAAAAATATATCATTTCGATGCTCTCACCGAGTAGAACATATTTGTACAATTACCTTCGCCAATAAACGAATGACACGTAAAGAAATCCGTGCCTCAAGTTGCACAATTTCTTTCACTAAAAACACTAATTTTTTTAACAAGTATTATACTTTAAGTCTTGATATCTTATTCATCCAAAACTCGATTTGGACAAAAAAAAATATATCACTTCGATGCTCTCACCGAGTAGAACACATTTGCGCAATTACATTCGTCATGAAACAAATGACACGTAAAGAAATTTATGCCTCAAGTTGCACAATTTATTTCACTAAAATACTAATTTTTCAACAATAGAAGAGATGTATCCCACACTTGTTAGAAATTGATGTTGGTTTTAAAAATACTGTTATTAAGTACCAATAGAAAAGATGTATCATACATTAGTTGGAAAGTGGTGTTGATTTTCAAAGTCATTTGATAAAAGACTTCTACCATTATTGCCAATAGAAGATCTATATCTCATATTGGTTAGAAAATGATGTTGATTTTAAATTATTTTATATTATTACCAATAAAAGAGATGTATAACACATTGTTTTAAAAGAAAAGAATAGATTTTAAAGTCTTTAGACTAAAAACTTTCACTTTTACAAGAGATGCATCTCACATTGGTTACAAAATATTCTACTGTTATTACCAATAAAAGAGATGTATCACACATTGGTTAGAAATTGATGTTTATTTTAAAAATCCTACTATTAATTACCAATTGAAGAGATGCATCATACATTGGTTAGAAAGTAATGTTGGTTTTCAAAGTTTTTTGATAAAATACTTCTACCATTATTACTAATAAAAGATGTATATCTCACATTGGTTAAAAAATGATGTTGATTTTTAATTATTTTAGATTATATAAAAGACTTACTCTTATTACCAATAGAAGATGTATATCACATATTTGTTATAGATTGATAATGGTTTTAAATTACTATTATGACCAATAAAAGAGATAAATCTTACATTTGTTAAAAAGTAATGTTGATTTTAAAAGTGTTTAAATAAAAAAACTTCAACTTTTATCACTAATAAAAGAGAAGAGAAGAGAAGAGATGTATCCCATTGTATAGAAAGAGATGTTTGTTTTATATTTTTTTAGAGAAAAAACTTCTACTACTATTACCAAATGATGAAATGTATTCCATATTGGTTAGAGAGTAATGTAGGTATTAAAAGTCTTTTTATAAAAGACTTAATACCAATAGAAAAAATATGTATTTCACATTGGCTAGAAAATTGATACTGATCTAAAATATTTTTAGATAATGTATCTTACATTGGTTAAAAAGAGATCCACGTTATTTAGAAACATATATTGGTTATAAAATTCATAGATAACTTTTTTTAATAGTATTATCAATATAATAGATGTATCACACATTGTGTACAAAGAGATGTTAGTTTCAAAACTCTTTAGATAAAATACTACTACTATTATTATTTTTATGTTATAACCAATATAAGAGATGTATCTCACATTGTTTAGAAAGAGATGTTAATTTCAAAAGTGTTTATATAAAAGACTATTATTATTACTATAGAAGAATGTATTTCACATTTGTTAGAAATTAATGTTGGTTTAAAAAATATTATTATTACCAATAGAAATTAAATGATGTATACCACATGGTTAGAAAGAGATGTTTGCTTTAAAAGTCTTTAGATAAAAAGTCTTTAAACTTTTATTACCAATAGAAATAGAAAAGAAGTATCTCACATGGTTAAAACATGAATAATGATTTTAAAAGTCTTAAAATAAATATTTTAATATCATAAAGTCCAAAATTTAAGGTGTCTACTAACGCAGATATGTTAAAAAGCTTGCATTTGGACGAAAATTTATTTTTATTTTCATTAATGACAATGATGATAAGAATTGTATAATATTATTTTTATTATTACTATTACTATTGCTATTTTTTTATAATAATAATAATACTATTATTATTATCAAATTCACGTGTGACTCATTGTTTCTCAATCATTACCTATTAATAATAAGTATTAATAATTAATATAATAATGAGATATTAATCTCTACTATTAATCTCTTCTATTGTTAATAGTAAAAGTCTTATATATATATATATATATATATATATATATATATATATATATATATATATATATATATATATACAACCAATATTATTTTCAAATCAATGTGGGATACAACTCTTCTATTAGTAATACAATGTTAGATTTTTAATCTAATAACTTTTAAAACCAAAATCAATTTATAACAAATATGAAATACACCAATAACCATAAAGTAAGCCGTTATTTCCTCGGCCCAAAAATCATAAAGTAAGCCGTTACTCTGCCCGAGTAAATAGGCTGAAAACACCCGAAATAAGCTGTTATTCCGCCCAACCAAATAGGCCAAAACCACTGAAACTAAGCCGTCATTCTGCCCGAGTGAGTAAGCCAAAACTACCATAAATAAGCCATCACTCTGCCCAAATCACAACAGCAGCAACAATGAAAGTCTCCCTCTCCTGAGAAGGACAGAACGAGCACACCCCGCTCTAAAAGGTAATAGCCTTTAAGGGCATTTTTTTAAAAATAAAAGTTATTATTTAAATCCGGCACAATGTAGACAATATAAGCCGTTGTGCTGCCCGGATTTAGTTAGAAAATATTATGTAAAAGAGTCGTTATAATGACAAAATATTTTTAAATATATTTGTAATTATTGTAAGGAAATGGCTGCAAGTCCGTAAATAATGTAGCCACGGATGTATTTGTTTTTATTTTTCTCTCTTTTAATGCTTTATTTATCTGCTAAATAAATATAACAATAAGCATACTTTAGCCAAAAACTATTTTGAGACCGAAAGGGCGAGTTGGGTGCCTAGCACCTTCCCAACTCGTAACTTAGCCTCCGAACCCGTTTTCTATCTCTGGTTTTCTTTTTTTTTTTCTTCTGGTTTTGCTTTATTTTTACCTTAAAATAAAGATGGCGACTCTAAAACTTTTTGGATCCAGTGGGGCCTCGCAGTACTCATTTATTGCACTTTCCCGTTTTTCCCTAAAAATGGAAGAATGAGAATGAAAGGGTGGTGTATTCTCATATCCTGATATCCTCTAAAAAAGAGATAACTTGATGCAGGAAACCCAAAGCTCCCATAGTGGTCCGAAATGGGTCATAAGGCTATTTTTTATAAAATCCATAGTGGGGGCGTCACAACATCCTTTTTTGCACTTTTCCGTTTTCCCCTAAAAAAGGGAAAATGAGAATGAAAGGGTGATGCATTCTCATATCCCGGTATCCCCTAAAAAAGGGATAACTTGATGCGGGAAACCCAAAGTTCCCATATTGGATCAAAAATCCACTAGAGGCAACCGATGCGCATTCCAACGCGCTATCTTAGACAGCACTCCTCTCGCACTTTTGATTTCGTCTTCCCCTAAAAAAGGGAGGGTGGAACGAGAGCAGCGGCGTCCCACATCCGCACGTACGCGCACCCCTATCTAAGGGCGCGCGGGGCGCGGGCGCAGTCCCGGGAACTCACAGTGGCGACTCTGCTGGGGAGTTATTTTAATTCAAATAAAATGGAGGGCTAGACTCATAAAACAAAAACTTTTTTTGTTTTTCTTTATTTCTGGATAAAGTATACTTGTTATATTAATTTATATATTTGAATATTGCGTTCCTATACATCCGTGTCTATATTTGTGGATATGATCCTCCATCTTGCAGCAGTTTCGTTCCGATAACTGTTACAGGTGTATTTAAAAATATTTCTTTTTTAAAAAAGAAATACTGTTACAGGTTTATTTTTAATATTGTTTTATTTTCGGCTCTGTAGTATTATTTCTTTATGTTTATTATTTTTATTCCGCTCAATTTGTACATATCTGCATTCATTCTGTCATTTTATTTTTGGGACATAGGACCAAATTTGTAATTAATAGGGATAGATAGTTTCCCCACTTTTCTTTCTATTTCTTAATGTGGTGTGCTTGCTTGCTTGCTCTCAAATTAAAAAGCCAAGAAAATCCACACATAACAAGTAACAACAAGACATGCCATATCTGTTTTATTTTTCTGTTTATATATCTGTAAATGAATAAACATTTTACTGCTTTCTAGATACCGCACACACGTGCACGCATATAGGTATATTCCGAATTGTTACCTTACACCATGACCAGCCTACCCCCTGCATGAGCCAACGCTAGAATGCATATAGATTCTCAGGACACTTCATAGACCGACCGGTTTTTGCATTTCTGAATTGTGAGTCAGCCCCTGTAAAAAAATAAATATATAAAAAAGAAAAAGTCAAAAAATATATATATATATGTAA
Organism: Codonopsis lanceolata; assembly: GCA_013146195.2. Lineage (NCBI taxonomy): Eukaryota > Viridiplantae > Streptophyta > Magnoliopsida > Asterales > Campanulaceae > Codonopsis > Codonopsis lanceolata. Next base: position 9,556,239 of record CM028378.1, on the reverse strand, counting down.
AAAAATATATATATATATATATATAAAGAAAAATGCGCAAGTTAGAAAAAAATAATAAAGTGCGCTAAAAAAATGATAATAAATAATAAACAGGGGTTGATTCATTATTCTCTGATGCTCGACCTAGACCATTTCGAATGGTGGATCCTGAAAAGAGTATAGGCCCTTCTTCGTCTGGGACCAGTCCAGTCCTGAGGAGTCGAAAGACAGGTGGAATACGTTGGTCCAATATTTTGGAGAAAGAATCCACTGTTCCAGGAAAAGTCCTGAGACTGTCAAAATAAAGCAGGTGCTTATCCGGTCAATTGTAGGGAACATAAAATAAATAATAATAAAATATACTAATAAAGGCACGTTGTACTCCAAGCCCAGAAAGCCTTCAGCCAGCCTTCTGATACATCCAAACCCATTTTCCTCAGAAACCTGGCCCGAATTTGGAAAAGTAGAGATAGTACTGGCCGGTTGATACGGGAAATAAGCGCAGAAATCATAACAAAGGGTATCGTATCACATCGCAAAGAGCGTAATCAAGATGAGAATACGAATCCGAGCAAGATGACAAAGAAAGTGAGCATCCGCTATGGGTACGATGTAGGGGCTCCATACGCCCGACTCAATGCAGAATGGTTAGACCAAAAGTCAGCGCGATGAGCCAAATAGCTAGCCCGGTGCAAAGTTTGAAATCCAAGGGTAGGTGAACTCTTCCCCTCAGCCCCTCAGAAGCATCAACATCTCATGTGCCTCCAAACCCAAACCCCCAACCAAACACTAACCCACCAAATACTGCCGATACCCCGAATCCCAATCCTCCACCAAGTCCCTACTACCCAAATATCAGCCCTTACCCGTCCTATCCTTCATATCCTTCCCCAAGCACCAAAATTCCCCAAAGCCCAAATGACCTCCCTTTTCCCATAACCAACCCACTACAGAACAGCCCATATATAGACCCACAAAGTTACAACCCGCCAGGCCAAGTTACCACTTATTTACCTTATAATGATCCTGGCCGCCGAAACCATCCAGAACCCACCAACCCAAAATCCTTATCCTACCCAAGTTCCACCAACCCAAAATCCTTATCCTACCCAAGTTCCACCAACCCGGAATCCACCAAACAAAAACTGTGATCCAGCCCAAAATCCTTACCACCGCAGCCCATAAATTAACCTAACCTTCCCTAGTCCAGCCAGTATATACCAAAAGCCAACTCCCCCAGCCACCAAAATAGAGGCTGACATGGAAAATATGAAGGCCATGATGCTCAAACTTCTCAACAAAGGGGAATTTTCTACGCGGGCACTGACATTACAACTTCGCAAAGATTGCCTTTAAAATTCAAAATGCCCGACATAGAAAAATTTGATGGAACCGGATGCCCTATATCCCACTTAAAATCTTATTCCAGGTATGCAATAAGGGGAGCTAGCTTTGAGGCTATGGCTTCCAATTTTCACCTCACCCTAATAGGGGCTGCCAAACAATGGCTAATGTTGTCTGATAGCAACACCATGAATACATGGGACCAGATAGCTGAAGCGTTCCTTGAAAGGTACAAAGACAACACCAATCCTGAAAATAGAAGGGACCTCGAGTCGTGCACCCAGAGGGAAAAAGAAACCCGTCTTTGAGTTCACGTCAGTGGAAAGAAAGATGGCCTGCACTTTTGACACTCGATCCGCTGAGTCATGCGAATGTTCATTAAAAACCTCCAGCCCGTTTACTTAGAACACATGCGGTATCTTCCCTACACCAATTTTAAAGAAATAGTGGAGATAGGAGCCCATATTGATGAAGATATACAGACGGGGCAATTACAAGTCAATACGCCTCCTAGCTCTTTCCGTTACTCTAAAGGAAACACAATGCAGCCCACACCAAAGACCGTCGTCAATATGGTAGGAAATGCATCAGCCACTTTTCCTACCCAAAGTTATGGTACTGTTCCATGGTCTTATGGAGCGGACAGGTCTATCAACGCAGTCGGAGGAAATAACGGTCCGAACAGAAATTTCAGAATCATGCCCAGTACTGTGAATACCATCGCTGTAGTGTATTCCCATATCCTGATATCCCATATCCTGATATCATGATATCCCCTAAAAAAGGGATAACTTGATGCGAGAAACCCAAAGCTCCCATAGTGGTTCGAAATGGGCCATAAGGCTATTTTTTATAAAATCCATAGTGGGGGCGTCGCAACATCCTTTTTTGCACTTTTCCGTTTTCCCCTAAAAAAGGGAAAATGAGAATGAAAGGGTGATGCATTCTCATATCCCGGTATCCCCTAAAAAAGGATAACTTGATGCGGGAAACCCAAAGTTCTCATATTGGATCAAAAATCCACTAGAGGCAACTGAGGTGCATTCCAACGCGCTATCTTAGACAACACTCCTCTCGCACTTTTGATTTCGTCTTCCCCTAAAAAAAGGAGGGTGGAACGAGAGCAGTGGTGTCTCGCATCCGCACGTACGCGCACCCCTATCCAAGGGCGCGCGGAGCGCGGGCGCAGTCTCGGGAACCCACACATGGGTGTCTTCGTCCTCACTTGGGTCAGATTCTTCATCACTTCGATCTCCAATGTTAACTATCTCTTCGTCTTCCTCCTCCTCCTCCTCTAGATCTTCTGGATCTTCTTCCACAACTGGTCCATTATCTATGGCCATTTGGACCGCATCCCAAGCATTCTTAACCAAGAATTCAATGTTGCTTAGCCTCGCTTCGACTTCCGCGTTGGCTCTCCTAGCATCATCTATTTCATCAAAGGGTCTAAACAGGGCATTTTGTGCCAGTCTCATTGCCTTCATCATCTCTCTGGCTTGTTCTAGTAGGGCTTTGTTCTCATCCGCTAGCAGCTAATTATCATTCCTTAGCAATTGGTTTTCCTGTACCAATACTTGGTTCATCCCCTCGAGCTCGACTATTCTAGTGTGCATCGTACTCAATCTCGTTCCAACAGATGTCCTGGGTGGAGCGATCAATGGCCTACCTGTATTGTTATGCGTCATTTCCTACAATTCAATGAAAGTACATCAATTATTTTGACAACACTATTATCTTTCTAAGTAAGTCCTATGCCCAATTAATGATATTGGTTAACCTTAAGTGCAATATCGTCCAAATCTTACCCTACAATTAAATCCTATGAATTTCACTTTCTAAACCATTTGGATTTGAAACCTAAACTCTGATACCAACTGTAACGCCCCAAAATTTAGGCCCAACTATAGGGGCCCACATAATGGCCACGTCACCAATAACCTAAAAAAAACATACTAAAACCCAAAACGTAATTAATATATCTTCCACGTAAGTATCAAATATTCGAACATAAATCCCTTAATAAATTTGCTTACAATATCAAAATATATGTCTAAATAAAACTCTCAAATTCCAGTTAACGATTACAAATAGTAGTCCACAACATAACGAAATCTTATACTCTTCAATTAGACCCACCGAACCGAACCAAATTGCCATATTTCCATTCCTTACTTATATCCTGAAAGAAAAAGAGTAGTAAAAGGGTGAGCGAACAAAGCCCAGTAAGTTCATATACAACCCCTCCGGTTTCTAAGGAGGAGTTGACCAGGAAGAAAGTCAAACAAGATATAGTGTCAAAAATGGAGATGTCAAAAGGAATTATTTTTTTGAATTCCACAAGATTAAATATTCGTTAATCGAGGAACAATTACTAAGTTCACCAGAATAAATCAGACCAATATCAAATACTACGGAAGGTGTTATGATCACATAAGCGGTCATTTTAGACCAAACAAAAGGTGGCTCCAAAGAACCTCAAATATCAAAATACCCCAAAGGATCAAAAGCAAAATGGTATATCCGAATTACCCCACCATAGTTCCTATTGTGTAATGTCGCCTTAACAGACCAAATGGTCATTCAAATTGTCTTAGTGATCATAACAGAGTTTTTCAAAAATAATTACAATTTCAACAAAATCAAATACAAATGATAACCGAATAAAATATCACACATCGAGTTTAAACAATTTGTGAGATTCATAAAGCAATTCACAATTAAGAATAACAAAAGAACGGATACGACGTGATTTCAAATTCAAATACTAACCAAAGGTCGGCACACGTTTTCAAAGAAAGGTAAATGCCAAAGAAATAACGGAAGCCTAACAATTAAGAATAAATATTTCAAATAACCTAAACGATGCATAATCCCTTACCTTGGCGATCCTGCGAAAAATTAGCTTGAGCACAACGTATCGCTACCCGCGCTTATTCGAATCTAAAGTATCATAATACAAAATAAAATTCCGAATTTAGGGACCTTCTAGTAACCTTTAAAATTTAATACATAACTAACAATTCCCAAATATAAAGTTAATATAATTATATAGGATCTATTTCTAACTTTTATAACGTGGGGTAATTTCAGAAATTATAAAGCTTATTAGTACAACCTCCAAAGTTAGTGGATGAATCTGTTAAAAAAACAGATTCATCATTCTCGGTCACCGAAGTCTTTCTTGGTTTCATGCTTCCTCTTTTTTTCTTTCTTGTTATGTGAATGATTTGACTTTCAACCACATATATATATATATATATATATATATATATATATATATATATATATATATATATGCTAGCATTATTCCTTCCTTCATCCAGTATCTCACTCCCCAATCTTCTTTGTTTGTTTTTCTATCCGTCCAGCACTCGTCCTTTTTTGTTTCTTCTTCTTCTCTTTTCTTTTTCCTTATTTGGTCCACAACATTTTTCTTTTGCTTGGGTTTTTTTTTCCTTTCTCTCCAATGAAACAACCAAACGAAGACTCATTTGCCGAGTTCAATTGCTGAACTGATTTACAGGTTATCTCCAAGGAAACCCAGGTATATATTTGATCTCCAAATTTTTTATTTTTTTTTGTCTGCACTCATCTGTCGAACACACACACACACACACATGCCAAAGGTAAATCATACTCCTTTCCAAAAATCGATTTCTAAACAAAAGGGGGAGGTGAGGAAATCCATTAAAATCCAATTCTCCCAAACCAAGGAATCCCAAGTAACACTAATGAAAGACACAGATGAACAAAGAAACCCAGTTAACAAGGAAGACACACATGAAATTAGTTCAGAAGAGAGAACTACCTTACCTCAATCAAGCTTTGCGTCACAACCGATGGGCTTTCCTCCGTTGTCGTCTCTCTTGCTCTCTCTCTCTCTCTCTCTCTCTCTCCAAGCTTGTTTTTTTGAAAAGTTACACTCTACATCTCTCTCCCCTTTATTTCAACAAGAGAGAGCCATCGGCCCTCCTTTCGATCGGTTTGTCTTCATGTTCCCTCTTTATTCATCGATACACCTCCAAGCGTTATGACCAGATTCTTCATTGGTTTTTATTTTATTTATTATTCTAATTACTATAATCAGGTTAATGTTTAACTATCAAACTAAAGGACTCCATTTGGTCAAGCCCAATTCAAAAAAAAGAACTCATTATTAATCGGGTAGAAGCCCAAACAAATGGAAGTACTAATGACCCAATTTTGGGAATTTACCGTCCAAACAAAATAGGCCTAAAACATACTAAGGTTAGCCCAAAACAATTTAAAATATTAATAATATAATTAATATTTTTATTCCAAAAATTTAGGTATATTACAGTTTGGGCTGAATTATGACTGGTAGGAGGGACCTGAATGGGCAAATCCACAGGGGCCCATTTGGCTGGACAAGCCCTGATTAGTAGCAAAATGATTTATTACAAATGAGTAAGTCCGAATTTATTTAAAATCATAAGAGGAGACGGAGAGTTATAAAATGATGAGAAAGGAAAACACGACTGTCAAAAAATAACATGCCGGCTTGGGCTAATAATTTCTTTGTTACCAAATCATAACACATATACCCTCTGTGGTGTTTAGGGTACCCCAAGAATACACAAAGAGTGGAACGGGGTTGCAACTTGTGGATGGTCGTAGAAGGACGGAGAGGATAACAAAGATATCCGAACACCCTAAGATGAGTATATGATAGAACCTGATTATATAAGGCTTGCAACAGAGATTTGTACGCTAAGTGTTTTACGGGTAAGATATTGAGGAGATATGTTGACATTTGGAGAGCATAATGCCAAAATTTTGGTGGTAAGGAGGCATGAACAAGGAGAGTACAAACAATATTATTTGTGGACCGGATTTTTCGCTCGGCTTTGCCGTTTTGGGGAGAAGTATATGGACATGTTAACCGAAAAGATAACCCATTTGTTGCACAAAAATCCCAAAAAGCTTTATTATCGAATTCCCTCCCATTGTCACATTGTATAGTCTTTATATCTCGTTCAAAGTGAGTTCGAACGAACATGCGAAAATTAAGAATAGTGGTAGAGACTTGGGATTTGTGAGATAATGGAAATGTCCACACAAAATTGGAAAAATCATCAAGTAACACAAGATAATATCTATGCCCCAAAGAACTCAAGACGAGAGATATCCATAAATCACAATGCACAATATTGAAAGGCATAATAGTAAACGATGTAGATTCACCAAAAGGTAATTTTATTTGCTTTCCAAGAACACAAGAGTGACAAACATGGAAACAATTTTATCAGATCCAATAAAATTCATATTTCTAAGGAATCAAAACGGGCACCTGGTGACCCAAACGGTCATGCCGAAAGTAGAACTAATTGCTGAAAACGAAGAAGGTGAAGTGATTGACAAAGAGAAAACTGACGTACGAGGATATAGGTCGCCTTGGCTATTACATCTCATAAGAAGAGTTCCCATCTTGAAATCCTTTACAGAAAAACCAAAAGGGTCAAATTCAACATTGACAGAATTATCACTAGTAAATTTGCGAATAGAAATGAGATTTTTTATAATACGAGGTGCATGAAGGACATTTTTTAAAAGAAGAGGTGGGGACGGGAACGATAAATGAGTATGACCTACCTCGAAACCGAATCCTACTACCATTACCCACAATGATACCTTATTTTTAATGCTCGTATTAAAATAATTTTAAATGTTACCCTTCGAAGTCATATGGTTCGTAGCTCTAAGTGTCCCAT
>CM028378.1:9395297-9549084 GCA_013146195.2 Codonopsis lanceolata | reverse complement strand
AGAAGAAGACACGTCGGTTGGCTTAGGCTGAAAGTAGAGCATGAGAGTGAGAGTCGGCGCATGCTTAACGCATTTTTCAAGAATCAACATAGATCGGCCCGAGAAAAGAGAGGATCGCTGCGAGAATCATACCTACCCACTATAGGCCGGTGAGTCCCGCGACCATTTGAAGTACCAAATGATTATCCTTAACCGAGCTCCCACATTCCCTGAGTTGATCACCCAGGACTTCAAGCGTTGACAATAAGCGAGGCATTTGGGAATTCTTCCATGGTGGAGGAGAATTCTTGCTGAGAGAGACCGCCTGAGACTTTTTGTTGTCCTAAAAAATGTCTTGTAGTCTATCCCAAGCTTCCATTGCCGTGGCGCCAGGTACAAGAATCGTTTGAAGAAGATCATTCGAGATGCTCGAATAGATCCACTTCTTGACGATAGCATCCAAAGTATCCCACATATCATGCTCTTCTTCCGTAGTAGGAGCCTTAATTTTCTCATTAGGAATGATATGATGCAATACCTTACATGATTGGACATGGTTGCGGAAAAGATCCGCCTAATGCGTCGAGTACCGCATCGCGCGCTGATCTCAAGAACCATTTTAACATCATTCGAACATTAGAGACGGCAGCAAGGCGGTGGAAACTGTTTTGGAGGAAGTCATGGCGACCGCTTTTGGAGAGAAGAAATTTAATAGAATAGAGGGAAAAGAATAAGAGGCGTAAGCGTATATGGATCGTACCTAACACGATACCATGAAAGAAATATACTCCGTGCCATTCTCATTATTCTTTAAACAATATATACAAGAGTTTCCTTAGCCAACTATACTGCCTCATTTACGGGATATACATTCCTAAGATGGTGGGATACCATCAATTATCTCCTCCTAATTATCTCTATTCAAATATACTACCCAATAAAATATAACTTACCAAAGATACAAATATGCTTATTCTAACATTTATACATAAAAGAGCCAATGTTCCTTTCATAAAATTAGGAACAGATCAAGTAGATAAGGTGCAGGAATAAGGTTAGCTAAAACCTATTTTGGAGTATGACCAAGTCAGCATATTTGTAGATAAAATATTCAACAATCCATTTGTATATAATACACTGTATCTTCATGCATGGTGTTTTGTCTTCCCAAAGTTCTCTCCACTCGTGTATTCAATTCATGTACCTAAGTCAGATATATATATATATATATATATATATATATATAAACTCATGATAGTAGCTCTCGAGAGTGTTTTCCATTCAACTAAGGTTCTGTGAATTGATTTGGTATCAGAGTTATAACGATCACATGGCCTCCTCCTCGTCAACTCCAAAACTCTCCCCAATCACTCTTAGTTTAAGCTGACCTCCACCAATTTTTTGTTTTGGAAAACCCAACTACTACCTCTGCTTAGAAGACAAAACCTGGTAGGATTCATTGATGGTTCCAATCCAGCCCCACCACCCGAAATCAAGATTGATGAAACAACTAAACCTAATCCTGCTTTCGAACTCTGGGGTCTCCAAGACCAGGTTATTTTAACTCTCCTAGTTTCCTCCCTTACCGAAGAAGTCATGCCTCTTGTTGTTTGCCTCAACACCTCTCACTCTGTTTGGACCACTTTAGAATCTGCACTTTCCCCCCGTCACACACTTGTATCATGGCTATCCATAATAGACTCCATGGTCTAGAACAAAAGGATGACTTTGTCACCGCATACCTTCAACGAACCAAAGGTTATGCCGATGAACTTGCCGCAGCTGGCAGAAAACTCAACTCTGCTGATTTTAACATTTATGCCTTTCGTGGTCTTCGACAGTAATTCTCCGACATAGTACCAACACTCTTAGCCCATTCCGAATCCATGTTATACCCTGAACTTCACTCCCTACTACTCAACCATGAATTTCTTCATGCACGAAAATCACCTTCCTTGCCTACTTCATCTTTGTCTTCCGCCCTAGTCCCAACTCAATGACCAACACATACAACACATTTAACTTAGACATCCAACTCCTACTATTCTCATGGTAGCTCATTATATTCAAATGGTCGCGACCGTGGCCATGGTCGTGGTCGCAGTCAAACTGGTAATCGTGATAATCGCTCCCGCTACTTTACCCATTACCCTCCTCCGTTCTCTCATAGCCCTCTCTGAATCCTGAATGTCAAATTTGTCATCGCCAATGTCATATTGTTGATATCTTCTACCAATGATTCTCTCACACCGTCAATCCCTCAGCTCAGTTAGCTAATCGGTCCTCTGGTCCACCTCTAATGAATTGGTTCTCCGATACAGGTGCTTCTCATCATATCACACCCGATGTGGCCAATCTCTCCCAATCTATTGATTACTTCGGTCCAGACCATGTGACAATTGGTAATGGTAAGGGTCTAGCAATTCATAGTATTGGCTCTACCTTTCTCTCTACTCCTACACGTGATTTTTCTTTATCTATCTTACATGTTCCTTTAATTTCCAAACCATTGCTTTCCGTTCAGAAATTTTGTCAAGATAACAATGTATTTTTTGAATTTCATCCCTCTTATTTTCTTGTCAAGGATCGGAACACTCAAGCTACCCTCCTCATCGGACAAAGTAGAAATGGCCTCTACTCTCTTTCACCCTCAACAACTTCAGCTCATGTGTCTACCTTCTCCACAAATAAAGTCTCTTTCGAGTGTTGGCATCGCCAGTTGGGTCATCCTCATCTCTGTGTTTTTCGACAAATAATAAACTACAATAAGTTGTCCTGCTCTTTTTCAACTGTTCAGTCACTTTGTTCAGCATGTCAGTTGGGGAAGTCGGCACGTCTCACCCTTCCTCTAACACATCATTGTAGCACCTCGTTACTGGAACTAGTATTCAGCGACGTATGGGGTCCATCTCCAATCATGTCTTCGACGGGCATCGATAATTTGTAATTTTTGTTGATCATTTTTCCAAATTTATATGGTTTTATTCGCTCTCTCAAAAGTCTGATGTGTATAAAACCTTTCTCCAATTTCAAGCACTAGTTGAAAGAAAATTCAATACTAAAATCAAACATGTGCAAACTGATTGGGGCGGGGAATTTCATACCTTAAATAAATTATTTGCCAATCTCGGTATTGATCACTTATCGTTCGTGCCTACACACCCATGAACAAAATGGAACCGTCCAACGTCGAAATCGACACATAGTTGAAACTGGACTTTCGTTGTTGGCCCACAGTATGGTTCCATATCGATTTTGCCAGTTTGCCTTCGAAACAACCGTTTACTTAATTAACTGAATGCCTAATTCACTCTCACAAAATGCTTCCCCATATCAACAAGTGTTTAACCGTACAACAAACACAAAATCGAGTTTCGGTCGTCACCATGTGTTTTCCTTGGTTATAGTCTTGTTCACTTAGGCTATCGTTGTTTTGACATGAGAATTAATCGCACATATATCGCCTGTCATGTTCGTTTCGATATGTTCTCATTTCCTTTTTCGGGTCTGTCGGTGTTGGGTAACCCTCATCAAACGTCCATCTCGCACAATCTACCACTCGCTTCCTTTTATTTGTTCCCTACTCAGCCCTCCGCTTCTAGCCTTCAAAGTTTTCCTTCATCCACTCTTCCACCACACCACCCAACCCCTTATTATTCCCCCAAATCTCCTACTACAAATTTCCTCAAACCCTCATATCTCGCCCACTTTACCCCTTGCCAAACACTACCCACGTCACTAACTCAAATGGGATTAATCTCATCGTTGACCTTACTCCAAATTCTACTACTTCCCAAGCTCCCCGTCCCCTTCCCCTAGTGTCAGCCCAACTGCTATGGAGGCCTAAAGCGAATTATAAAATGAAGTCTTTTTAAAGTAAATAATAATTTATTATTAAAATTATTATATTTTTATTTAAAGTTTATCTTTCGTGCTTTTTGAAATACAAAATCATTTATTAAATTATTGTAATCGAATTCACTTAACAATTCTTTTTCAATAGATTATAAAGCTAGTCTACTTAATCTTTGTTGAGACATTGTTGATCTTAGATAAGATTTTATTAATTTTAGCTTAGAAAAACTTTTTTCTACCGAAGCAACAGTTACTGGAATTGTTAGCATTATTTTATAAGCGATCTCCACATTTGGAAAAGAATCAACCCTTAATATATAATTAAGTATGTCCTTTGGTGTATCATTATTCACTTGTATGATTTCTCTTAAATTTTTTAGTTCCATAAATAGATTTAATCCCTCAATATCAGAGTTGTCATTATATTTTAATGAATTTTCAAGGTTAAGACAGTTTTCTTTTAAATTTTCATTATTCAATGACCTTAATTTCTCAATGCTAAATAAAAAACCAAAAATATCTTGATACATTTTAAATTGTTCAAATCTACTTTGAAAATTACTTTGAGTTGATAATTGTTTTTATAATTTTTGTTTTAATTTCATGTGCTAATAAGTTTATCAATTCATTTAATTTAGGAAACCTAGTAATAATAGTAATAGTAAAAATAAAATAAAATTGAGGCCTCCTATTGGCTGAGGCCTAAAGCCCTTGTTTACCAAACCTCCCCCTTGGGCCGGCCCTGCCCTCCCCCATCCCAAGCTCAGCATACCCATCATATGCATCTCCGTCGTATGTGTAGATACCCCAATTCTGTACCCCTTATTTCCTAAAAATGTCCAAAATATACCTGTTATATAAAGGGACTAATGGACGTTATTTTCTGTTAGCCTTTCAGGGGGGGCTGAATGATAAAAATGATAAGATGACATGACAGGGGAACAAATTGAAAGTTTGGAAATTTGTGAAGGGGAGCAAGCCGGCGCTGCTAGAGGTCATCAAAGCAAGGGCGGGTTGTTGAGCTTAAAAGCCCGTTATGAAACGGGGCCGGGCGGGAAAGCCCGCAAGCATAACGGTCCTGAAAACTCCTAGCCCAAACCGCCCCGCGTAGGGCTGCGGGCAAAACGGGCAAGCCCACGGGTTATGACGAGGGTCAGGGACCACTTCTGCTATATATGAGTCAATCAATCTAGCAACCTTCTTCAACTGAATCAATGGAACAGGACATGTTCCTTTTCCAAGAAAAGATTTTACGCACCTCAAAACAAGATTTACATCGTATAGATAACTAGATCCAATTGGAGATGGAACAAACAAATTGTCTACAGTTGCTTGATCCAACTGTGAACCAATCATGCCCTCTAAACTGTTCCTGCAGCATTTGCTTATGTTTAATTTCAAACAAACTTGAAGAATCTCAAACAGCAACATAAAGACTGAACAACAGCAACATTGAAAATATGGAATAAATTGACATATATATAGCTTTGAGAAAATTAAAATTTGAAAAAGAAATATAAAAATTACAAACACAATCGCATGCATTGTCCAAATTAGGTACGAATTTAAGCTTACGATGACTTAAACATATTGGAAGGAAAGCAAAACTTCAAATCACGAACTTAGACCCATCAAACCCACTTTTTATCCACCCCACCATTCTCTATTGAACCCAAGTTATCAAACCTAAAGGTTATCAAACCTAAAGGCAGAGACGCTCGGAAGTGGTGGGCGAAGTGGTGGGCGAAGGGCAAGTGAGCAAGGGTCTCACCCACCTTGAAATGGTCCAAGCACACGTCACACTCATTTTGGTCCGAGGCCTTCCAGTTCATCTTGGCCCAATTGAACCGTTTTGAGCCATTCTTCTTCAATCCAAACACCTCCGTTTGCAAATCCCCTACCACCACTTTTCTTCTTTCTTCATACTGGGACTGGGAGCAACACCCCTTAACCTTTTTCCACTGCCAACCGTGAACAAGATTGAAGATTTACATCCCCTCAATATAAAATAAATGAAAGATTTTCTTCCAAGAAACCGGAAACAAAATTGAGATATTGGCGGCATTTGGTTGCCGGCGTGCGTGAAAGAGAGAGAGAGAGTGCCAGCGTGCGTGAGAGAGAGAGAGTGCCCGTGTGACAGAGAGAGAGAGTGTTGGCGTGAGTGAGAGAGGAAGAGTTTTTTATGAGAGGGTATTTTTATCTGAGAGTTCATCCCTAAGTAACCCTAAATCTAACTCTTATAGTACTACTTATTAGACGAAATGGGCTTGGCCTTTGGGCAGTTGTGCAATAGGCCCAGTGCAGAAACGGGTTGCCGCCCGCCCGCCGCCCGCCGGGCAAATCCGAAAATCCGTTTTCCAAACGGGCATCTAATACATCAGCCCAACCCTCCCCTAATGGGTGGCGGGGCGGGCATGCCCGCGGGCTTTTGCCCTATTTGACAGCTCTAGGCACGGCCCCCAATCTTGCATGTGTCGCACCCTGTTTTGTTTTTCTTCTTCTTCTAGCCTCTTCCTTCTCCCAACTGCATGGCCTGCCTTCTGTGCGCAAAGTACCACCCTTCCATGCCCGAAGCCTCCGATCTCCTGGCCTGAATTTCTCTTATAAAAGGAGGCCTCAACTCCTTATTTCAACACACCAAAGAGACCCTCAGCCTTCTCATTCCAGTCTTCCTCCTTCCTCTTTTCTCTTGCCTATGTGCAAGTGATCAAGGCTCACAACCTCTTCCTCCCTTGCCTTGTTCAAGCGAGCCTTCGGCCCCTCTTTAATCCTCGCCCCCGGCGAGCCGATCTAAAAAGTCAAAAAGCGCGATTACGTTGCCCATATCAAAACAAAAGAAACCACAACAACAACAACAACAAAAACTCTCTCGCTCTCTCTCTTGAGAAGACAAAGGAATCGCACTGGAAACTATAAGCGCCTAGTGGGCTAAAGCCTAAGCATATATACCGTGATCAGAATTTCACGCTATAGGATGTAGGTACTCATTTATTATTCTGTTTATATCGTATAAATGTAGATAATAATTATAATGTAGTATTGTATGTAAATGTACATAAAATATTAAGAGCAATACGTAATACAACACCTATAAAATACTTAATACAACACTTTTTGTTGTAAAAATACTATATTACCCTTGACAAAATTAAAACAAAAATAAAAAATTAAACACCAGACCAACACCGACCGCCCACCAGACCACCCCCCACCACCCACCACCGCCCCAACCCCCCTTCCCCACACCTGGGCGAGCCGGTCCTTCTCCCCAACCCCCAGCCCATGACTTGCCCAGCTCTCCCACTCCGTCTGGGCCAAGCCCAGTCTCTCCCCCAGCTCCCAAATCACAACTGCCCCAACCCTCCCACTCCGCCTGGGCCAAGCCCAATCCCTCCCCTAGCCCAAGCCCCAACCCACCCGTCTGCTCTTGACCCAGTCCCTCCCTCACCCAACCCATACCACAGCCCAACCGCCTGCCCATCCCCTAGTCCTTCCCCCAGCCCGCCTAGCCTCCACCACCTCCCACCCAACCCCCACCACCATCTCCACCTAAAAAAAATAGTTTTTTTTTCCGTTTAATTAAAAACCAACTCCCGCCCACCTCCACCACCACCCACCCACGCCCACTACCAATCTTTTTTTTTTCTTCCATTTAATTATAATTTTTAATTTAATTTTGAAATTGAACAAAGGCCAAATTGGTAAACTTATTTCAAAAAGTGTTGTATTAAGTATTTTATAGGTGTTGTATTAAGTACCTATGAATATTAAAGTAGTTAATAGCATGCTTAAATAATGGCTAAACACTTTATTAAATGCTAAAATTACAAAATAACTGTTATCATGCCCAAATAATATTCCTTATTTCCAATATATATAAAGACATTTTTCTAAACTAAATAAGCAAACTAAGCATGCTATATTTAGCAAAACTCAAATGAGACCAAAAGGGCGAGCTGTGTACGGTGTACCTAACCCCTTCCCAACTTGTAACTTAGCCCCCACACCTACACTTTCTGGCATTTTGGGTTTTTCTCTGTTTATCCTTAAAATAGAGGTGACGACTCTGTAATCACAATTTTTTAGTCCACGATGAGGCCAAGCGCATTCTCACACACTTCTATATTTTGAAACCACCTACTTTTCGGTAGTGGGGCGTGGGCATTTGAAAACGGGGCACTCACAATATGTCCGACCAAATTCCTAATCCATCATCGGCTAATCTCTCAGAAGCCACACCTCTCATTGAACCCACTTGTTTCTCTGCCGCCAATAAATTGCCCCAATGGCGTCATGCAATGCCCGATGAAATCAATGCACTGGTTCAAAATCAAATATGGACCTTAGTTCCTCCTTCGCCCTCTCAAAATATTGTTGGATCCAAATGGGTTTACCGCATCAAATACAAAGCCGATGACACCCTTGAGCGGTACAAAGTGCGCCTTGTAGCAAAAGGCTTTCATCAACAATATGGTCTGGATTATGAAGAAACCTTTAGCCCAGTTGTTAAGTCTATAACCATTCGTACAGTGTTGTCACTTGTCGTCTCCCGTGGTTGGCCAATTCACCAACTCGATGTCCATAATGCATTTCTACATGGTATCCTAAATGAGGATGTCTACATGCAACAACCACCACGATTCGAAGATCTTCTTCGACCCTATTATGTTTGCAAACTCCACAAATCGTTGTATGACCTTAAACAAGCACCCTATGCTTGGTTTCACTATCTCACTAACTTTCTTCTTTCTCAAGGTTTCACCTCCTCAAAAACGGACTCTGTAAGGGCAAAATAGGTATGTCCTATTTTGGTCTTGTTTAAACCTTTCTTGATCCTAAAGTTTAGGTGTATTTTTGGAAACAAAATGTTCATAGTATTTTGGTTTTCTTGGTCCTAAAGTTTAGGAATATTTTTGGAAACAAAATTTTGGCAAAAATCATTTCCTAAAAACAGGTCTTAGAGTCTTTGTTTATTTGGTAATAGAATCTAGTAATTCAGGTAATTTATTTAATTATCAATTCTAATCCTTTACCATGTTAGAGTTTGTTTCCTAGTTCATGTGTAGGTCTCCTCCCCATATAAATAAATGACATGACTCAGAGGCAGAAGACAGCACAGAGAGAGTGCAGAGCATAGAAGAGCAACATATTCAGATCATACAGAAAATTCACACGTTTTTTAAAAAAGTTTGTCAAATAAAACACTTCGAAATCACAACGTTTTTTTAAAAAGGTTGTCAAATAAATGGTTAAAACAACGTTTATTTTTTTTAAAAAAAACATTGTATAAAAACTAATAAATAACGTTTAACTAAAAAGTGTTGTCCAAAACCAACTTTTAACAACGTTTGTCTAAAACTGTTGTGAAACAAACGTTGTAAATGCTCCTTTTTGTTGTAGTGGGACCGCCTTTGTGCGATAAACCTTCGAAGGACTTGACCTATTATCTGAGTATTCGAGTCATATTGTTCACAACAAAATGAACACTTGTTCGTTTACTATTAGTTGTATATTCTTTGCTTTGATCAGAGACTTAGTAATTATTTTCCCTTGAGAGTGAGAAATGTCAATTTCAAGCTTTATAAGTAAATAAATTTAAAAAAATCATGGCTAACATTTCTCTAACTTTATAAAATAAGAGTGACTCTATTTTCAACATTTTCTCCTCATCTCATTTTTATGATTTTTTTTTTTTGTGAAAGCCTAGTATCACAGAAATTATATTTTTCAAGAATTTTTTATCAATATTAGGTTATAAGTGAATTTGACTTAAATAAATGATTGAATGCAGTTCTGAATGTTGTAACATCCGAAACTACAGTGGCCCGTTGGCTGTTTGTCTTCCTAGATTTTCTAAGAAGTTGATTTTTTAATCTCATGTTTTCTGTACCCTTTATTTCTGTGGGTTTTGCTCTCCAAGATTTGTTGTTTTGTGAGAGTTTTTGGTTTAGTAATTTCACATTATTTTTGTAAAACAATCAATCTTGTTTAGTGAAATCTTTTTAGCCAAAAGGTTGGATCTACAAGCATAAGGCTTGTAGATTGTTTGGTAATCATTTGTGCTTAATTCATACTTTAGAATTAAAGTCTTCCGTTGTTATTAATTTTTTGACTAATGCACCTTCCAGTGTAGCTTCTATACAAGCTATATTGGGAACTGCATTGACAGTTTTGTGAATCCTAGCTACTATTGAATCTTACAAACACCTCCCTCTTCATCTACTCTCATGGTTCAGTACTCATATATGTGTTTATCTATGTTGACGACATACTTGTAACAAGTAATTGTTTCGAGTCTATTTCATCTCTTATTGTCTCATTGGGCAAAAAAATTTCTCTCAAAGACTTGGGTCAGTTACACTACTTTTTAGGTATGGAAGTCACCTTCTTGCCAACTGGTCTTCTTCTTTCTCAACGCCAATACATTCACAACCTTTTCATAAAGACTGGCATGGCAACTAGCAAGCCTCTACTCACTCCTAGCTCTTCCACCTTTTAAATTAAGCAAGTCAGGGGGTGCACCATTTCATGATCCCACAAGTTACTGTCAAGTGGTGGGTTCCCTCCAATACTTGACGTTGACTCATCCCGACATCGCCTTTGCGATCAACAATGTATGCCAATACATGCACCTCCCCACCAACGAACATTGGGTTTGTGTTAAACACATCCTACGTTACATCCGATCTACTGAATCCCATGGCTTGTTTCTTTCAAAATCATCATCGTGAGCAATTCACGTATTTTCTGATGATTGGGGGGCTTGTGTCGATGATCGAAAGTACATATGTGGTTATGTGTTTTTTTTTGGGTACTAATCTTGTACAGTTGCCCGCTCTTCCACAGAATCTGAATTTAAATCATGGCCGATGCAACAACATAGATCACTTGGTTACAATCACTTTTGTTCGAACTCAAGGTTACTATACAGTGTACACCACACTCCAGTGTTGTGGTGTGATAATATCAGTGCCACCTACCTCGCTGTCAATCCCGTTTTTCATGCTCATACGCAGCATGTGGAAATTGATTTTCATTTCGTACGCAACAAAGTGGCCCGTAAAGATTTGCAGGCTTGGTTCATCTCCACACATGATCAACTTACTGATATCATGACTAAAGACCTGTCCACAACACGTTTTCACTTGCTCCGTGACAAGCTAGAGGTGTGCAGCAGCTCCCCTTCAGCTTGAGGGGGTGTATTAAGTCATCAAGTCAATTAGTCATTTATCCATTTATATATATATATATATATATATAACTCATGATAACAACTCTCGGTCAATGAGAGTGTTTTCCATTAAACTAGGGGTAGCAATTGGGTGTTAATGGATAGTTTTGGGTAAAACCATTATCCATTAGACCAATGGATAATGGCCTAACCCAAAGTTATCTATTAACACTCAATTGTCACCCCTACATTCAACTAAGGTTCTATGAATTGATTGTTATGACTCTTGGAATTGGGAGTTTAAGAGTTCGTTTTCATGACTAGAAGAAGATGGAGCAAATCCTACGTGGTCGTGTGTAATTCACACTCTTAATCATATGTGTCATTTTTTTCTCTCTTTATTCACATTCAATAAAAATGTATCTCTCCAATGCTAATGTGGATTTAATCTTATGTGGCATGCATCCCACCACTAAAATAATATTTGACAAAAAAATAAAAAGGAAAAGAAAAAAAACCAATAGAAAGAGTTTTTTTTAAAAAAATGACTAAGTTGAATCCACACCTTCAAATGGAATGTAAAAGATTGACATTGTTATCCACAATGTGAACAAATTTGGTTGCCACATCATATTAACATTCACCATCCACATTTGCATTTGAGAGATTTTTTCTTTCAAAAAAGGTGTAAATCCTAGGTGGTATCTAAATTTTTTTACATACACATTAGCATTGGAGATACTCTTAGAGTCGAGAGAGTTAGCAATTGGGGCAAGTAAATAGTTTAACTCAGCCTAAATAAAGAGTGATTAAAAATGTGTTTTATGATCAAAAAATGAACTGCGGAGGATGAGAAGCATGAGGTCAGATGTTATCTGTGTGTAGAGTTGGTAAAAAAAGCATAGTCCAACTCGTCAGTCCATCCCCTCCAATATTTTGACGGGCTGGGCTTCCAATATTAACAATCTAAAAAATGTCACGTCTTTTTGACCAAGACCAACATGCCCATAGATTCCTCGGGCTGGATCAAAAAAGCCCAGGCTTTTTTTGAGCCGGCCCAACCCAGCCCAGTCAAATTTTTTTAAAAAAATAAAAAATTCTAGTATATTGTATACAAATAAAACAAGCAGGCTGCTAGACTAGACAATTACGTGGTAATTGACAATTAGTATACCATATACAAATACATTCTATAAAATGCTTTCGTCTTGGAAAAATGATTCAACCACCCTTAGTATCAACTCAATTGACCTAGATGTTGCATACAAAAAAGAAAGGTTTTTTAGTTAGAGAGAATCACGGGGCTAGACCCAGACCCCAGGGCAAACGCACGGTGCAGACCCTTTCACTTGAATCAATCAACCTAGGTGAGCATCTATTGAGATAGTTAAACTCACGTGACCTGGTCTTGTTCTATCTGGGATCGAACACCCAAATCTTGGTGACAGAAGCCTTTAAGCAACCTAGCTTTCTTTACCTTGTTAAACTAGTCCACACGAAGAAGGGAATCGTTTTGATTTTTCAAGAAGAAAGAAGTCTTTCAAGTTTCAAGAAGGGATTCGTTTTGATTTTTCAAGAAGAAAGGGTCTTTCAAGTTTAAGCTCTTAGGATTGGGTGCTATTGCATTGGTCTTTTCTAATTTTTTGGTTAAGAAACTTATAAGACACAAACATGATTTCATTAATAACGTCATGTTTCTTTTATTGAATTATTATATTTTTTTTCAAATGCTACATACATTAGGCTTTTCATCACTTGCTTATGAACTTTGAATTGAAAATTTTATAATTTCATAGTTGATTTTGTTCATGGTCAACCCGACCCAATGACCCACGGGCCTAAGGTAGGTCAAATAGACTGGGCTAGCATTTTGATACGCCCATCAAATTTCAGACCAAGCCTGTCCTGCCCAAAAATTAGCTTTGGCCCACTGAATCTAGGCCGGGCCAGGCCAGGCCATTGCCAGCTCTATGGGTGTGGCATGTTACAGTTTACCTAAGACAAACCAAAAACTGAATACTCAAATGGAGCACTATTTATCTTCCCAAGCTTCATAAAACCTTATAAATATTGTACAAACAACCGCCTCACCACTATAATGAAGTGAATTACTTCAACGACGCCAACTATACTGGACAAAAATTTACTAGGAGTATAAGAATGGATTTTGAAGGGAAAAAAAAAAAAAAAGAGACCCAAAACATATAATTGCAAAAAAAACGAAGTAACCCCTAATTTATAGACAACCCAGACAAAGACAAAAAGGAAAAAAAGAAGAGAGATTAATAACAAAGAAAGAAAAAAGAAAATATCATTACACAGTTCTGTTAGGGGACATTACAGCTCGCGGACTCAACATGGACGAATGTTTCTTCTGCAGCCTCCCTTTCAGCTGCCTGATCTTTGCGTCTACTCTCGCTGAGAACCCAATCTTTGTTTCTTGTCTTGCTTTAGACCGTTCTCTTCTCCACATGTGTCGATCCTCCACATCCTTCTTATAGTACTTGATTTCTTGAATTATATGATGATCCATCGGATTGAATGATCTTTGGAAAGATATGTGGGCCAGGTAGGGGAGGTTACATGCAACTGTTACTAACAGAGTGCTAATCCAGTATATTGGGGCAGGTGAAAGAGCTTCCACGAATATTTGGAATGCATTACCAGAATAAATTGGTGATAGCATGCCATACAGTACTAGAAAAACATACCATGTGACAACACTACCCCAAACAAAGAAGTACTGTATCCAAGTGAAGTGACTCATTGTGAGGGCAATTTGGCAATTGACAGCCCAGATGATGCAAGTAAACATAGCGGTCCCCACAACAGTCATGTCAGCAGTATGGCCTCCTTCCTGAAAGGCTTGGTCGTAAAAGATGATGATGTTGAGAAAGAAAACGATTAGGGAAGAATAAAGCCCATTCCCCATCCAACCGAGTATTCTGTACCAGTCAAAGAACAAGTTTCTGGAACCTTGCTGATACAGTGCTGGAAACTGCAGAGACGTGATCTTTGCGTAAGTACCAATGCATTGATAAACACAAGGTTGGAAGAACTCAAAGGAAGACGTATTTAAATGAACTACCTGTAAGCAGACTTCTGAAGAAACATCTTGCTCAAAGACTCCAAGAGAGATTACGGGCAATGATGTTAGAACAACATTGAATAGCAGCATATACCAATCATCATAGACCGATTGTCCAGAAAATCCCGTGAACGCCTCAAAGTAGAAGAGCGTAAGGCCAAAAGCTATGTTCTTGTAGAAGAAATAGCAAATCTGAATTGTGTTTTGTGAGTGCGTCAATGCCCATGTACAAATATACAAAAGTAAGAAACAGCGGTAAAAAAATCAACAGAGCACAAAACGACAGTTTTTAAGTAACTACCATCTGCGCTATTCTCTTGTAGCACCAGTGACCATGGACAACCAGAAGTCTCTCCAGAAACCGAAATTGTGCAATCGCAAAGTCGCTAGCCATCACAGCCTGCAGAAAGCTGAGAAGTTTATGAGTCTGACTACAGCATCCAGATGCAATACATACTTATGAATAGCAATAAAAAAAATTCTGGGCTGAAGGAAGTGGAAGGATACAGAGGCAATGACAATCAGCTTGATCATGGACTTCAACATAAAATACACATGCCACTAAAGATCCATACAGCTGCATAATGTTTACACCTGCTCATCCAAATTTGATAATAAATGCTGACCTAAGCAACCCCACTATCACACTAAAATTCAAGTTGCATACATACACACACACGTGTGTGTGTGTGTATATATATATATATTCACCTATCTTATGACACAACAAAAATTCAAAAAGGAAGTGCAAACCATAATTAGAGATTATTCTTCAAGATCGTATTCATCCAAGCTAACTTTCCGAGTAGCCTTTTAAGATTGTCATAAAAGAGAGAATTTCTAGTTCAGGGATAATCCAAATTTGACACATTTTGCTTCTGATAAGACCTAATATATAAGTGAGAAGGTAGGCCTACTTTGTTATCTGAACCGGGTGGCGTCATTTCATCATTAACAAGTCTAATCTCGGTCAGTGATTCGCAAAAAAGATATAGTTGGAAATAGCATATCAGAGTTGGAGACCCATCAAGAGTTGTAGGAGTACGTCTAATCTCTGTGATGACAGATCCAATGAGTTCATTATCAAGGGCTGTATGAAATGACAAGAATTCTATGATGTAGGAAATAGGAACCAAAATTAAAGTTCAAAAACCATTGCTTTGTGGATTTGGGTGGAGTATTATGTTTGGAATATAAATCTAACACGCCAATGAGTTCCCCTTTCATACCTAGTTAGCCTATTTGTATGTGGTTCTTATAAATCAAACGAACCAGAATAGTAATTTTTCACATTTCCAGCTGTGGATAAGAGAGTAAGATCATCTCAATCTTGGGAATGGATGGCCAAACTTTTCGGTATCATAACCAGATTTTATTTGGCCAAAATTTGATGGAATAAAATTTTGGGCAACACATTGACATCTTTATATCTGAACATATGACCTTGGAGAAGCGGTAAGCTTGCTCCATGATTGTGGAATTTAACTTTGGAAACAGCTTCTCTACTTGTAGGGGTGAACCACCAAACATTAGACCCTTGCCACATGCCAGACCCTGCAATGACATGAGCCGCAGGTAGGTCATCTGTTAGAATAGTTCATCTCTTGATGTTCTATTGTCAGAAAACCTCATCCCATAGGCAAAATCTTACAATGCTCCCAGCTGAAACAAGCTGGAGTAGACTTGGAGAATCATTTGATTCAGAACTCTCAGCGAGTCTGTAATTAGGGAGATTCACTGCCATAAACCTCAGATAATATTAGGGACAACAGAATTAGAAGACAATGGGGGTGTTTTTAACTTTGTGATAAATGGCTTGACTTTGGATTTTGGGTTTTCTTTTTATAATGATTGAAGAAAAAGTAAGATATATATAGAGAAAGCTGGTGGGACCAAAGAGAAAGAAAGTCCAAAATCACAAACCAAGTTACTAAATCTCGTAAGAAGAACAGATCCGAGGAGGTCCACTTGCAGACAGCATCATAAGCAGAGGGCTCCTCGACAACACCTCGGATTATGTCTTTTTCTACCAGCCCAAAAAACCATCCTCCCAACCTTAATGAAAGAAGGTAGTTAACAAAGCTCGCACACATTGTTCAAAATCGGATAACCAACCTTTATATTATTACCTTACCTGCAAAGTGGAGCTAATCCTTTCATTCACCATACCCACTAAGCCAAGTTTGCTTAAATTACACTACATCCATCTCCAGCCCACCTTTTCTTTTGTGGACTGACCAGATTCTTAATCAAGATTTGACTTAATTAGGTTCCAAGTGTAATACTAGTGCTATTATTATGCCCTACCACAATGACATGTACCAGATTTACTTGCAGCTTTAATCCCATAAAGCAACACCCGGGTGCCAAAATGTATGAATAAAAAAGCTCAACACACTTTGAGTGTCGGAAACGAAACGAGATGAGACTAGTTGGCCAAATCTCATCGCCAGTATAAGGAATGTGAAAGGTTGCAGAGAAGAGCAGAATGAGTCTGAAAATATAGAATGCATAGTTGATGATTTGATAAAGAAGCTCTTTTTATTAATAGTGTGAAACACTGATTGAATCCTTGTATTGAAGAAAAATTCCACATTGCTGGCATGACATCTTTTTCGGGATTGCATCCCATTTGTTGGGAACATGAAGTTGAGCTCACTGGTGGGTTCAGAACACAACCCTTGACCAACTGGCTCAGCTGTAAGCCAACGGTTACCACAGGTATTCAGAGACACATGAAATAGTCTTACGATGGCATGGGGTAAGAAGTGCAAGTATATTATTTTCGGTTCCATGGAGCAGTTCCCCAAACGTGGAAAATGCAACTTAGAAATCGAGATATTTCCATCAGCAGTCAATGTTTACACAAAATAAGGGGTTTAAAAGATAAGTTATAAACCTGCATTCCTTCTACCCCACTGATGCCAACACCAATGTCTGCTTCTTGAATCATTCCAACATCATTTGCACCATCACCAATGGCTAAGGTAGTCTTTCCCGTTCCTTCTTTTACTAATCTTGTTACCTGATGCCCAAGTAATGTAGAAGAATTTAATGTCTGAACTCTACTTGTGAAAACTCAATAACTTGATATTCTTTTGATTGTAAGATATAGTAGATTACACAACAGCCCCCCAACCCCAAACCAAATCTTCCAGAGGAGACATAAATTTGTGACGAGATACATGTGAGATGGATATAACCACCATCTAACTCTATATCTCACCAATCAAAATTTAATAGCTTTTATAAGATTTTCACAAAGTTTTATTAAGAAAACCTGCCACTGGCTTCCTACCCCCCCAACCCAAGACACATACAGACAAGGGTGTTCAAGTTTTTCAAGAGACATTTATTAAAATTGATTGGCCGAACCTGAAAAAAATAAATAATGACAGTATATATTTACTGGATATGAGTAAATCTTACTAGCGCCTTTTGCTTGGGGGAGACACGACAGCATATGACAGATGCACAATCAACAGCTAAATGCAAGAAATGAAGCTTCAAATCATCCTCCAAAGCATAAGTCAATGTTTTTCCATCAATAATCAATGCAAACGCTTCATGTGGATCCTTTTCGAGCTTTATCATTTGAGCTGCATTTGTGATTTGCATCAAAATGTTCTCCTTTACAGCCTGAGCAGTAACAAGCAGCAATACTGTCAAAGGCAACTGGAACATATATGTACTCCTTGTAGAGATTACAGTATCATATTATCTGAACATACCTTACTGGAATCTTGAGCTAACATCTCTACATTTGTTGTTATACATATCTGCTTCATACCCTGTCGAAGTAAACTACAAGCAAATCTGCAGTGCACAAAGTTTTTATACAGTGAATTGAGCTTTTAATTTTTAACTTGGTCCATTCATACATTCAAAGAGTAAAAGTACTTCAAGGGAGAGAAACCGACCCTATGTTGATTGCAGTTTCCATCTTATCACCTGTGAGAACCCATAGCTTGAGGCCAGCCTGTGCCAATTTATCTATACACTGAGGCACCTAAAGGGATAAATAGCTGATTTAGAATAGACCCCAAAATAACTGATATTAGAGTTTCAAATTATGGCCCTATTCAACCCATACCCCTTTCTGCAGTTTGTCCTCCACGGCAGTTGCACCTACAAGGATTAAATCTCTTTCCAACATGTCAGATACTCGTTCAAGCATACCCTCCCTATCACCACCGATAAAAGTCTTTGCTTTAACAAACTCATCATTCCAAGCAGAATATTCGGCCTTTCCGAGCCTTTTGTAAGCAAGTGCCAGAGTACGCAGCCCAGCTTCGCCGTAGTCATTCAGATGCTTTGTAGTAGCTTCCTCGAACATTCTTCCATTTTTGGATAACCGATCAAAGATGATGCTGCATAACCCAAGCAAGAAACAGTGCCAAAGAAATTAGAAGAAATCAGCATACAGTAGCTTAAAGACAGTTTAGGCAAAGGAGATGAACTGGAAGAGGTAACATAGATTTCTATAGCTGTAAACTGATCTCCTACTATGTCTGAAAAAAGAAAACAGCAGACTCTAAGAATAACTAAGAAAAATGGATGTAAGTACTGTCTCACTAATAGCAGATAACTGAAGATTCTTCAGAGAAAATACTGATTGCGTAACGTAAAATTGTGACTGGTGCCTATGGATGAAAGTCGAAACTCATGAAACTGGAATCATCAGATTGAAAAGAATTAATTTAGAAGTAGAGAGCCCAACCTGTCTGCCCCTTTGCAGAAGAGAAGAATGTGTCCATCCTCATCCTGGACAACAACCGACATTCGCTTCCTTTTGCTAGTGAAATCCAATAGATTGAGAAGCTTGAACTCCCTGCAAACTTCCAGAAAAAAATCAGATGCCAAGGCACAAAAATCCAAGGCTAAATTTTAACCCATAAATAGACAACTTATGTGATCATGTCTAAACCTTTCTACAATCTCTTGAGAAGAAGGATGTCTCTCGCGAATAAATATGCTTGATTGAGTTCTTTTACAATATTCAAACCCAAACTCTCTAGCTGCAACAAGAAAAGCTCCTTCATCTGGTGACTCTGCTTCATAGTTAAAAATGCCAGTCTCCTCGTTTAGCTCAGGAATTGCAGTGTGACAAAGTGCAAGTATTCGGAAAAATAACAAAAGGACATCGGCATTAGGCTCTCTCGCCCAATTTCCATTCATGAGGCGACTGTCCTCAAAGCTAAACCCCTTTACGATATGTTTTTGGTCTTTATCATCTTTAGAAGTAATGACAGCCTCCAATTCGATTTCTGTAGAAGTACGTCGACCATTTCCAGAGATAGCTTGGTCCGGCCCTTCAAGGTCCATGGCCATCTGGTTTGCAGCAGCCACTTCTACTTCACTGGAACGTATGCCATATGCAGTTCCAGCAATGGAGCACTTCAGAAAATCCATCTGGTTACATGTTAAGGTGCCAGTTTTGTCAGAGAGAATAGTGTCGACTTGCCCCAACTCCTCATTCAAATTTGACGTCCGAGCTTGAGCAGGAGTACCAGAATCTTCATCATACATTTGGATATCCTGGTTAATGAACAATGCTTGCAAGACCTTCACAACCTCAATTGAAACATAGAGTGAAATGGGTATTAAATACCCATAAAGGATCAGCGCCGTAACCAAATGAAAAAAGCCAGACCTCGCTGGCCTACTTGGATCAAAAAGACCTTCTTTATCTGGGGCTCGCAAATACCACCAGTCCGGCATCTGGTACTTTGTCTTGACAGCAAAGCCTATCGAGCTGATCATTGATATCAACACGAGGAGGGTGAATAGGACATAAATGATTTTGTCCATCTGTTTCTCAATCGTGCTCCTCTTTGAAGGTGATTTCGTAGCATTTTGCATAACTTTGCTATCATGCCCAGTGAATATCACCACTCCATAAACATACGCGGTATTCCTAAGCTTTGAATCCCTGAGAAGAATCTGACTAGGATCGATAGCATAAATCTGGCGATCATATTCAAGATTACCCACAAAGGTGTAGAGGTTAGGATTGGGATCTTCAGATTTAATCTTTCCTGTGAAATCCTTGAAAGTCACATCTTCGTCCAAGGGTAAGGTTACCTCCAAAGCTCTTTTAACCTTCAAGTTTGTCTCCCCATCTAAGTTCATGGTCTCAACATAACAAATTCCATCTTCATAACTAGATGATAAGAGCAATAAATCTGCCGGAAAAAATTGATCCTTTTCCACTTTGACCACATCTCCTACCTGAATCTTCATCCAAGGCCTATGAGAAAACTCTCCATCCTCTTTATGAACACTAACTTTTCGCATATTTACATTCATATCCTGCATAAACCTGCGCCAATTTTCCACAGCTTCTTTTGCCATACTGAGACCAATCACAAAGGACAGAGGAAAAATCATACTAACGGCCGAAAATGGGGAAACAGGCGTGAGTGATAGAAGTGCGGCCAGGAGGAAGTAAATATTAGCAACACGGCGGAACTGCTCAAAGAGAGCCTTGGGTAGGAATGTAATGAGATTGTACTTTGTGGTTGATATATAATTGGAGCAATACTTGAGAGGTTTCTTCTGATGGAGGCGAGGCTGGTTACAGTACACAATTCGTGAATATCCGGGACCTTGAAATGAATGAGGATCTTCTGTAGGATCATGTTGTGGCCTAATACATCCAAATGTATACAGACTGCTCCGCCGGAGCTTTGCCCTTATCCTCCCATGCGCCATCTCAAGGTTTTTCAGCTCAATTACCACATAGATTGAACCTCCTTACCTTCAACATTAGAAGAAACACATTTGCAGATATTAGAGTGAATTTTAACAGCATAAGATGAAATACTAAGTCACCACAACTATTTAGAGCAAAGTAGGAGGTTAATCAAACTTCTCATGCATGTCTAAGTGATTCACACTATCGAAGGTAGATGCTTCGCATTAACAGTTGAGATTCTTACATTCATAGTTTGCTAATTACCAGGTTTGACTTTAGAAAAATTAAGAAGAAATCAAGTCAACCACAGCAATAAAATCAGAAAGTTGATCAGAATTAACACGAAAAGTTCAAACAATTTCAAAGAATCAAGAAAACGTAGCGATAACAAACCAAGATTAGCTTAAATTTGATCTAATTTTGTTAACGAAATTGACAATGGCCGAATGCGTACCCTCATCAAACATCCAAAATCACAGCCGTCAAAATACTATGAAAGAATCAAGAAACAAAAATTTAAAACAATTTTAACATCTTCCAGCTGAAAAACGCAACGGAGCAACGATTAAACAAACCTGAGGAGGAATTACGAGACTAATTTATTTATAAAAAAACCTAAATCATGGCCAAAAATGGAAAAAAAAACGCAGATGAGTGAATAGTATAATGAGGGAGGGGCAGGGAAAAGAAAAGGTTATACCTAGAATCACGAGCGGCCATCCATCGTTACGTTAATCGAAGCAGGCCGCCGAGGTGGAAAGTATCTAGATCAAAGAATGCCGCCTGACTGGCAGCTCCCTCTACTTGCAGAGATCGTCAATGAAGAGTTGTAGAGAGGGAAAACGAATAATAAAATTGTAGAGAGAGAAAGGGATTCAGGCAAAAAAAGGAAGCCCCGGCCTCCCTCCGTCGAAACAATGCCAGCGTTTTACGGGGCCTCTCTCCTCAAATTTTCCCCTCTCCCTCTTTTTTCCTTTGTTCGTTTACTTGTTCCAATTCCACTCCACCTGTATTATTAATTAGTAGTAGTATTATTTTTTTCTTAATTTTCAAATTTCATCTATAAATTACAATGAAACTACTTCCTTCATTGAGAATTGAGAACAAAGTCCAACTCAAACTGAGGTCAGTGAGGGTGGGACCCTATTTAAATTCCACGTGGCTGATTGTTCTGTAATGACGCGCTTTGTGATCAGGGCCGTTGGTTCAATAAATTATTGATCAAGTATCCTATCAGAACCGTTGAAAAGACGAGGGAAAGTGTGAGTGGGGCGAATAGGTGAGGCCTCCAACTCCTTCTTTACTTGTCTAAAAACATTTGAATCGGCAGCCGTTGCCCTTGGTGTTCAAAGATGTGGGGCCCAAGGAAACAATGTTCAATGGAAATTCATTTGAAGGCAAAACATACAATTGAGTCACCTAATTTTAACATTATAATTAGGTTACCGAAAATTTAAATATCAGTTTGGTTATTCAATTTTTGTTCTGTTGCAAGTGAGCTCATTTTTTGAATGATGTTAGCCTATGACATTAAATTTAAGTGAAATCTCTTTTTTGCTCCCGTAAATACTTAAAGTTTGTGATATTAGAAATCCAAACGGCTCCAACTGAAAATATAATCAAAAAGATGAACAATTATAATAAAAAAGGGATCACACTGTAAATAATAAAAAATTAGGGGTCATATATATATGGGTTCATCAGTTCATCTTCATCTTTAATCTTCTCTAATCGAATGATACATATGTTCATACAAATCACCTCTATTTGAATTCATCTATTGTTTTCCCATGTAATTGAATCCCAGAAGCCGTGGGAAAAAAAATTAATCCTCAAAAACAAAAATTAATCCTCAAAAAAACAAGCAAACGGCAAAATTAAATAATTCAAAACTAAAATAATACTAATAATTGCTTTAATCATCAAAAAGAAGAAATTTATCACTTTATTCTACAGCCACCAACTCCCTATAGCTAGCTTGATCTTCAAATCACACATAGACACACACTCTCTTCAAAAAGAAAAATTATGAAAAACCTCTAAGAAGTTGAGCTACCTACAAGAATTAATTTCAATTTTCTTAGCCTTACTGCAGAACCAGAAAAAATAAATTCAAAAAACCTAGTGCTATTCAATTGGTATCTGACATATTCAAGTAGGTTTTTGAAGGAAAGATTTTTCATTATCTTCAAAGCTGCCTCATTCTTCATCCACTGGAACTTCCAAACCCTTCTTGACAAGCCTTCAAAGCTTGAACTCCATTTTCTTAGCCTTACTGCAGAACGTGAGAGGCATATCCACTCCACTACATTCTTCATCCACCTCCCACAATCTCGACATCATCAACAACTCTGATCTCTGATCTTCGATCTCTTCATCTCCAACCAGAGCCACTCGAGCTCCTTCTCTATATGTTTCCAATTAAAGTCACCGGCTCCATTGCGGGTCGAGCAGCCTCGAGCCACATTTCACAAATAGGCTTTTTTGGGTGGCGTTCCAAAAGAGGGTGCCACCGCCGATAGCTGAAAAGAGGGACAAAAGGGCGGCTTTGTCGAAGAACATATCTGAAAATTCGACAGGTAGAGAGAGAAAAATATGGAAGACAAACAAGAGAAGCAGCCGCATCGACTCCGAAAGCCTCATACCCAGCAAGTCTAGAAATATCCGACGAAATGAGCTCTAACGAAAGCAAAGATATGCTAGATCTACCGAGCTAACGGTATGGATCCTCTGTAGTTGGGAAGTACCATTTTTTTCTCCCTTTGCATTTGAGAGAATCGCAGAGAGAAGAGATGTGGATCTGGATTGCTTTTCTTTCCAAAAGATGAAGATCAACAACAAACATTGTTGACCCATACATGTAACCCCTTAAGTTCTATTAATTACGGTTGGACTCCTTTATATAGGGGCAAAAAATGAATTTCATTTAAAGTTAACGTCCTGGGCTAACGGGCGTTAGAAAATGGGCTCGCTTGCAACAAAACAAAAGTTAGATAGCCAAAATAGATATTTCAAACTTTCGATGGTCGAATTACAAAAAATAGAAAAGTTGGGTGTCTCATTTGTATATTTTGCCTTCATTTGAATTAGTAGATAGATTCCATAGGGTACTTTTCTTTTTGTCTGGAGCAAAGAGTATGATTCCAATCCGGATACTGGATACACCTAGAGCATGATGTATATATTATTTATTTATTACTATTTTATGAAAATTTGTGATAGATTAGCAATTGCAGTTGATCTATAATTGATTGTCATGTCCCAAATTCGATTTTTTTTACATTTTATGTGACTAATAAGTAATAAGCTTGTTCCTCGAAGATCGAATATTTTAATTTCTTCTTTTTTCACATATTTGTTTGTAAGACTCGATCACCTGAATTTTTGAATTAGTATGGTAACTTGGTCAGATCACGTGGGTGTTTTTTTTTTTTTTTTAATCTTTTGCCTACTTTGCTATTTTCATATTTACTTTGGAGCCAAGTTCATTTAACTTTCTAAGGTTATTGTGATGTTCGGAAGGAAACTCTCCAGCCATTTTCTAAACTAGGCATGGTTAACATGTTCCTTAACACAAATTTTAAGAACCCTTTTGAAGTAAATTTTATTTCCATCGGCACCCTTTCACAGGTTCTCGTAAATTTTATTTCCATCGTCTTTAACTTTCTAACAAAGTTTTCATAACATAAAAAAAAAAAAAAGAATTATTGATGTATATATTGATCTATTAGGGTCGTCTAACAAGTGTTATTATATGTTTAGCACTATATATAACAAAGTCTTTATTGCAAGGAGAGTCTTTAAAATATAGTGTTGGGGCACAATTAGTAATATATTTGGAGTACCGGAAACACTTAAACAAGAATTTAGTAAGTTGAGATTGAGAAGAAAAATAAATTAATTTTGCAATTTGTAAAAAGCATGGAGCTTGAAAATGAGGTAGGAGAAGATGGCATTTGGCATGACCCGAGTTTTCCACACATATTCATAATGAAGCCCAAAATCTTGGTGAATAGAATAGTGATTGGAGTGTAGTAGACTTCTCTTTTTTCGTCTCGGCTCTCTTTACTCCATTGAAAGCAACATTGCTAATTTAATAAACTCTTAAAGTCATGAGGAGATTATTAATTAAGTTTTAAAAAGGTGTCCGGCCAAGAGTACGGCTATTTTTATTAGAATTAAATATTTCTTTTGAGTAGGTGCTTCTTTTTGTAATTTTGTAATTTTATGATAATAAAATTTAAATTTTAAAATAATTACAGTAAAAATCTTACAAACAAGTTAAAAATTCTTGTTGGGTGAGCTTAACAACCCTCGTCGTCATTCTCGACTTGGAGGATTAATCTTGAACTATACTATGAAACCAAAAAAACCACAAAAATTATTTGTGAATGCAAATACGGCATAATTGCCAAGCACGAGAAATAACCAAATTTAAACTTCACACTTTGTCCCATAACCCAACTTTGTGAGAAGATGAAGATAAACAGTCAAAGTTCTATTATTTATAGTTGGATCCCTTTTTGATATTAACAGGGGTAAAATATGAATTTTGACTTAAACTTAACGTCCTGGTCTAACGTCCATTAGAAAATGGGTTCGCTTACATCATAACGAAAGTTAAATGACCAAAATAGATATTTCAAAGTTTCGGTGGCCGAATTGCAAAAAAGGGTAAAATTGGGTGACCCATTTGCGTGTTTTGCCAAGAGTAGTGACATGAAATATGATAAAGAAAAGAAAGTAAAACACACACCTTTGGACCAATGTACTTTTCTAAACGTTACAATTAGGTCATTGGGACATCATTTTTTTTGGAGTGGCTACTGTGCCAGAGTTATATTACATTTTAACCCAATTTTTTAATGAACGTTAAGTTTAACCGTTAAATCAAAATAAAATATATATTTTTCCCTCACCATCTTATCTCTTGTCAAGTCAATTAAGAAAAAAAAATCTCAAATTTGCAGTACTTCTACATACTAAGTAACCCAGATCAGAGTTTTTAAATTGGGTTTTACAACGCAATTAACAAATACCCCCATTAATATCAAACAGGAAATCAAATCGCTCTTGAAATCCAGAACAGGAAATTGAAATCCAAAAGGATTTTCTCTCTCTCCATCAAATTATGAAAGAAGCTAACTATTGAATGAATCAGAAAAGGAGGATAGAAACTTCTTCTATTCCATATTGGTAAGATGTGAATCTATGCAAGATTGCTAATCAATCTTTGAAGACCTCTTTCTTCTATTCCATATCTTCTTCTATTTCAAATTCTTACTTGAACCTCGAAAAGGGGTTTCCAAGGAAGGTTGGCTTGTGTGTGCGTATTCAGAAAGTAGCAATCTAAGGGAGGAAGAAGAGAGGGGGTTGGGGTCATTTCAATTTTGGATTTGGGTCCACAATGCAATAAAAAACATTAGGTACAGTGGTCTGGTATGTTTTGTGAAACACATAATAAAGCCTGAATAAAAGTTTGTGCAAAAACTCAAACCCAGAAGGCTCATGTCCCTCCATTGAAGATCCAACGAAGATCCAAAATTGTTTGGGATTGAAGATTCAAATCCGGAGAACATTTGCAAGCAAACTATCGCATCCGCCCTTTTTAGATCTGATGAACATTTGCATAGTGAATCCTTCTTATTTCTAAAATATCGAAAGAGCTAAGACTATGATTGGAAGTGAATCTTTCACTTGCCATGGAATACTCAACTAGGAGTACAGATCCGCTTTCTCGCCTTCTAAGCTATACAAAAGAACATGAACCGTGGGCGTAAGCTGAAAGGGTAGACGGGGAGAGGAATAAAGACCTTTGCTTTGAGATTTCATCAAAAGTCCTGTTTCAGACATAAGCACTCTTGCAAGTTTAAAATTGTAACGCCCCAAACTCGGTACCGACACCGCGGTCCCACAATTTGGCCACGTCACCATTACTAAATACTAAACCACAAAATATCCAAAATAAAACATTACAATTTTCCTAACCAAAATGCATTACTGTCTAATACAAATTCCAAGATGTAATTAACTCCACTAATTCCAAACAAATATTTGTTCATAATCGTCAAAGCTAAGGAAATTATTCTTGCACGAGTCACCCTTCAAATGGTCCACCCGTGCCCAAAAGGATCTCAAAAATTACTTACGACCTGAAGAAAAGTGGAAAATGGTGAGCGAACAATGCCCAGCAAGTTCATACACAACCCCCTCCGGTTTCTAAGGAGGAGTTGACCACAAAAATTATATTTCGCCAAAAAGGTCAAATAGTTTCAACAGGACCAATAATTGCATCAACCAGATGTATAGATTGTAAAACCAAATACAAATGCAAATCAGGAATTCCAAGTGAAAGTTAAGGCTCAAAACAAATACGAGATGTCCAATTGCCGCCAACCGTCCCATACCGGTTGGAAATAAGGATCACACGTAGATTCCATGATCACTTAAGTAGTTAATTCGACTTGACTAACTGCCCCAATGGGCCTGAGCCCAACGGGCCTAAACCCACAACAGGCCTGAAGGTATATCCGGATAACCTCACCACATGTCCAGTGGTGTCAAATAATTTATTCGTTTCACTAATATTACATATTTCACGTAACAATTTATTTTATTTAGTGATCACGGGGGAGTTCCAAATAAAGTCAAACGTCGAAAAATATATGTAATCCAATTTTCCAACGTAACAAATAAAGTCAAATATCGGCTCGTCGAGCATGCGTTTACAAGAAAACGTAAAGGCAATAAAATTTATAATGGAAACCTACCGAATAAAATAGGATGATCAAAATACTTAAGAAGTATAATCCCTTACCTGATTAGCGGATATACAACGAAACAAATATCACCAACTCCAAAAGAAAGCTAACCACTCTTGTCCAAATCTAAAATGTACAAATATGATATAACTTTTAGCTAAAACTATTATAATAATTATATCTAAAATTCATTGGGCAATACCTAATCTTAATATTCATAAGCCCAAAAATACAAGACAAAGTCTTATCATTGTTATGTACTAATATAATATACTTTCTCCTGTAAAAGTCATCACCATAATTTTTTTTAATCTTCATTATTTTCTTGTTTGGTCATCAATCTCCATCCCGTCTCTTCTTCTTCCCCTTTTTTTCCTTTCACCATTCTCAGTTCCACTGTTTTGCTCGCTTCTCAGTCTTCTTTTTTTTCCTCTCTTCTTCCTTCTCTCTTATTCTATACCCACACAACCTGCTAACCTTTTATTTTATTATTTTATTTTTTTGATAACCTCCATCACACCCTCTAACATTCAAACAAGAGTTCAAAACCAATTTCAACACTCACTGACTCGAAAATAAGAACCCAATTGAAATCACAATAAGACAAAGATGGTTGAATTACCTCAAAACTTTGCCGAGGTGCACTCGCGATCCAACCCCCCGTCACCTTCTTGTCTCCACAACGATTCTCTCAACTCTCATTTTGTGCTAATGCGTATGCCGAAACTAAAGGCAACCACTCTCTTTATATTCTCCGAGAGCAACCTCTTTAGCTCCCCCATTACTGCAGCCGTCCACCGTTTATTTTCAACGGAAGCAACGTCCACTCTCCACATCCCCTAATTAGTGACTGTAATTAACTTAAGGTAATAATTAAGACTTATTATTATTATTATTCTATCATTATTATTATCATTATTGTTATTATTATTATTATTATTATTATTATTATTATTGTTATTATTATTGTTATTATTATTATCATTATTATTGTTATTATTATTATCATTATTATTGTTATTATTATTATCATTATTGTTGTTGTTATTAGTATTAGACCATCAATTTGGCTCAAGCCCAATCACAAATAAATAATCCAAATGTGTACCAAAACTAAGTGGGCTTGCTATTAAATTAAAATAGGTCCAATTAACTATTTTATTCAAATTAGGTCAAACCATAAATACCAGCCCAAGTACATTTACTCCAAAAAAATAATATTATAAAAAAATTAGGGATATTACAAAAATAGAGACCACTTATTGAATTATCGAATGCTTGTGACATAAAGTATCAAAATGATGTCTGGGACTGTCGAAATTTCCCCCAGTTTTATGCTCACTGCCTGGAGAGAGAGATTCTTAGTTTAAGTCTTGTTTAATTTTGACTCATCATTGTTGTTTAATTTTGAATTTTGAATTTAGGATTTTGATTTTTTTTGTTGATTAGAGAAGATGATGAAGAAGAAAATGAGGGCAAAATAAGTATTTTTTATAACTTAAAAGTTAAACTTAACGTACATAAAAAAATTAGGTTAAAATGCAAGATAATTCTATTACAGTGACCATTCCAAAAAAATTGATGTTTCAATGGCCTAATTGTAATTTTTTTAAAAAATGGAGCAGCCCAAAGGTGTGTTTTTCTAAGGATTAATATATAATTTGGTCCCTGAACTTGGAATTTTCCATTTATATGCTACCTGATGTTGAACATTTCCTATGGTGACTTTTCAACCTAACTTTGGGCTTCATGTTAGTCCCTGGTGGCGTTATCTTTAGATGGAACATTAATTTTTTTTGTGAACTGTCAAATTTTCCCTCACTTGAGCTGAGTAGGATGTCCACATAGAATTTATTTGAATTTGATAATAATTTTACCAAAATCTTAACCGCAAACCCACACGATTCTCTCTTCTAAACCCAATAAAACCATGATCTACCTCTCTCCTATCGCTATCTCTCATCTATGCCTCTCTCTCTTCCTCCCCCTTTCGGTGTCTTCTTTGTTCATATTCATCTCTAATCTCTTTTACTCAAATCTGGACAAAGCCTCACCAAACTCTCTCTCTCTCTGCGCATTTAGCCTTCTTCTTTTTTCATAC
The DNA here is from genome assembly GCA_013146195.2 of Codonopsis lanceolata. NCBI lineage: Eukaryota > Viridiplantae > Streptophyta > Magnoliopsida > Asterales > Campanulaceae > Codonopsis > Codonopsis lanceolata. The sequence continues at coordinate 9,519,432 of CM028378.1, read as the reverse complement.
CCAGCCATACCTGCTTCACTACAAGCTACATCCTTCGTTTTCTTCTACGTTCACCTACATTTCTAGTCTCAAGCAGAAGTTTATCTAGATCAGGTCGAAGCCATCTCCAGATCGGGCCTTCTCTCACCCAGCTCCTACCGAATTCTTCAGTCTCCAAGCCGCACCAACCCTAGTTCGATCTCCCTCCGGCTTCACACCCAGCAGCCTCCCTCCCACCTTCATTGATCTCCATAGCCGTCGGTTCTCTCTCTTCTCCGGCGATTCTCCATCTCTGGCCTCTTAAGATCCGTCATCTTCATTCGTCTCAAACCTTAATTTAATAGTTTGGAGGCACCGAATCCACAACTCATTTCTCTCTCCCTCTCTTTCTCGCGTCAATTGGTCAAAACTCGGCGAGTATGGGAAACCCATTCTGTCATGGGTACAAACTAGCTACAAACTCGTGTTGGAACTTGGAAGATGACAAAAATGGGCATCAGTAGGATTTTGCATGATTACAACACTTGGGAGTTTGATTTAGGGGTTTTGTTGTTAGGGGAAGGGCTAGTTAGCGGTTGGGATTTAATATGGTGTAAATTAGAGAAATACTTATTTAGCAGCTTGTTGATGTTTCTAATTCGATCAATGAATGTTAAGATTTTTGATGTTGCGATAAGTTTTCTGGGATTTTGATTTTGATTTGTGGAATTATCTGATGAACAATGCCTGATTAAATGGCAACTATTTGTTGAATTAAAATAAAAATTTTGATAAAAAAAAGAAAGAAAAAAGAAAGAAAGAGGGGGAGGGGGTAGGGTATTTTTTATTTCAATTTCAATTTTTTATTTTATAGTTGTTCAATTTCCAACTCAGCAATAAATTGACAATATATATATATATATATATATATATTAATCATATAAATAATCATTTATGTATTAATCATTTTTCTAAAGAAATACTAAGACAGAAAGAAATAAAACCCTTTGCTTCATTCATACGTAACAAGAGGGTGATGATGACGTATTGATGTTGACGAGAATTTGGCCATTTTCCTTTCTCTCCGGCCGGAAACACTTTCCTCGTGGCTCTACGCCCCGCCATTTTAATTTTTGGCCGTTTTTGAAATGATGATTTATTTTTGTAGTAGAGTAGGAGTATTATTTATTTTGGTAATGATTAAATAAAAGTAATAAATAATTTGATAGAAAAATATTAAAAATTTACACTAGGCACGACATAGAGAACTAGTAAACTTTTACAAAAATAAAAACTCATTAATGGATAGTTTATTCTTATTAAAAAAATAAGCGGAATAGAGAATGAAAACAAGAAAATAAAAACCATCAAAGAATTATGGATCACAAACCAAACCATCTACGTAAAACATGGCGTTAATTTCTTTTGGGCTTTACAATACTACTATTTTCATCTTAAAATAAATAATATTTTAGAGATTTGCACACATATTATGGAAAAACTTAAAAAAAAGACTCATCTACCTTTACCAAGTGCAATTTATGTTACCTCTCAATAAATCCAACTTTTTAATTCCTAATACAACATTTAATTAGAGAGGTTTCTATTAATAAGATCAATATTGAAAAAAAAAAAAAAAGAGAGGATAAGTTTCTCCTGAAACCTTATAAAAATATTTATTTTGGGATAAATTTTTTAAGCTAAAACATCATTTAGTGTGGAAAAGGCTGGCGGGTGAAGTGGGGGATACGGTAGGTTGGGAATTAATAAAGACGTTGACTAATATCTATCTAAGGAAGTAGACAACTGTGAAGTGTCATCTTCCAATTTTGGAAATTGGAAACTGAAGTTTAAGTTTAGGTACAATGTCACATTCCGCAGTGAGACGATTGAATTTTACAGTATTGAATTTATTATTTGATCATGAATATATATACTTAAAATATTTATTTTGATGTAACTCACACGTGGCTTAGGTTCAATTTAACTTAGCTCTGGTAATTGAGTGGATTAAATTGTTTTTGAATTAGGTTAGAATGGATAATGAGTTTAAACATGTCAAAACCCGAACCCAAATGTCAAACATATTTAAAATTTTAAATGAGTTGGAGTCGGAATGTGTTGAATTGAATCGGATAACGTGTTAAAGCATATCGATCCATTTTGGCACAAAAATTACGGACCAAAATGGGCAACGGGACCAACCCGTTTTAACCCAATACAACCCGTTAAGATTATTAAATCGAAATGAGTTAATCGCTTCAACCCAAAATATTAATAAGTTGGATTGAATTAAATAATTAATGGATTAATTTAAATGAATTAATAGATAATGAGTTACAATTATTAAATCTAATTCAATTATATATTTGACCTTTGTTTTTTTGCTCTAAATGTAAGTGCTCGAGACTTTGTAGATTTAAGGTAAATTAGATTAATAATGATCATGCAGTTGTCCAGTAATTGATGGCTGACTCAAATAAATTGACAGTACGTACTACGTAGTCATTGCTTTCATTCCAAATTATTAGTGACGATATTTTTGCAAATACTGTAATACGGAGTATATAACTAGTACAAAATGAGGTCTCCGTCTTTCAACATATTACACATAGGGATCAGCGAAGTAGTAAGTTAAATTTTAAAAACAAACCCTCGGGTCACTGTCCCCTTTTCTTCTTTCTTTAAAAATATCTTATCCAAGTCAACCACAGCGCCTCTCACAAGTCACAACAACCAAAATTCATTATTCACAAGCCTTAAACATTCTTAATTAATGAAAGAGTATTATTTTTTGTTGCAATGGTTTAAGGAGGCTTTGGATCTTATCTTGTGGGATGTTTTCCACGTACTCCGCATTCAATACATATACACGTGCCCATTCTTCTTTGGCTTTACAATAAAATATTTCACCTACAAAATCATATTTTTAGAAGAAGAATGCCTAAAATTTATTTGGTTGGCCCCGCCACCCCTAAAAGTATATACAATATGCTAATATAGTTGTTCATGTCATAGATACGGTATTAGTATAAAATCAGTTTAATGAATGGTTGGGATAAACAAAATTCATAACTGACGAGATAATTTAAACAAAACCTACAATTGGATGTTTTATATGTAAATGTAGAGGGGTAATTCAAACATAACTCATAACTGAGGAGTTTATTTGTAGCCCACATACTTACGAATTAATCTGGACCGTCAGTTGTGTTTAGCACAATTCGATCAGGGGCATCAGTTAGACTTTAATCTGTTTTATAATATACTAGTATACGTGCCCGTGTCATAGGCACGATGTCGATATGTGATCAGTTCAACGAATGGTCGGGATAAACAAAACACATAACTGACGGGGTAATTTAAACAAAACCTACAACTTAAGGTTTTATATGTAATTGTAAAGGGGTAATTCAAACATAATTAACAACTGATGAGTTTATTTGTAACTCGCATACTAACGAATCAATCTGAACCGTCAGTTGTGTTTAACACAATTTGATCAGGACCACTAGTTAGACCCTGAACTCTTTTATTATTATTACTAGTATACGTGCCCATGTCATAGACACGGTATCAGTATGAGATCAGTTCAATTAATGATCAAGATAAACAAAACGCATAACTGACGGGGTAATTAAAACAAAAACCACAACTGAAGGTTTTATATGTAATTGTAGATGGATAATTAAAACATAACACATAACTGAGGGATTCATTTGTAACTCGTATACTTACGAATCAATCTGGACCGTCAGTTGTGTTTAGCACAATTCAATCAAAACCACCAGTTATATATATGAAATGTATATGTGATACACCAATTTTAATAGTCACATCGGTGGTATATAATTTTAGTAAGATGATATGATGGATCAATGAAATAACTTTGCAAAGACGTAGTATATTTATTATGTTGATTTTAAACAATTGTGTGGTTTTGTTTTGTGTTTGTGGCCTTTTGGGAACAAGAATATCTTAATACTATTCCCTTACTCACATTTCAATAATCTATTCTGCGTTACTTAATACAATATTTATAAAATGCTTAATATAATATTTTTGAAAATATTTTTTTCAAAATACCCTTTACGTAAATTAATTTTTTTGTTTAACGTTTTTTATTAAATTTAAATTAATGTTAATTTTTTTATTTTAATTTAAAATTTAATAATTAATTTGAAATCAAATTGGGATTAAAAAAATGCTTAATAAGGATTGGGTTGAAATCAGTCCAAATGAGAGTGTTGGGTTTGAGACTGCTTGGGTAGCAATCCAAAAGAGGGTCACTGGGTTTAGGACTGTGCTGGTGGCAGTCCAAATCAAATTGGGTTGGGGCTGGGGCGAATAGGACCAGGCTGGTGGCAGTCCTAAAGGGGGTGTCTGGGCTTGAGACCGGGCTAGTGGCAGTCCAAAAGGGTTTGGGTTTGGGCTGGGCTTGGCCCAGGCGGAGAGGGAGAGGGGTTGGTGGTTGGGTTTGGGTCGTTAGTGAAGTTTAATTCCTAAGCGTAACTTTGTTAATTTTTAAAAAGTGGGGGCGGTTGTATAAATTATAAATTTCTTTCTTTTTTTTAGTTAAGTGGGGGTGGTTGTATAAGTTAGAAATATTTTTTTTAGTTAAGTGGGAGTGGTTGTAAAAGTTAGAAATATTTTATTTTTTTGTTTTAGTTAAATTACTATATTACCCTTAGTCAATTATATATAAACAACATATTTTAGAACAAAAAAATATACAAACCAAAAACTATCATAAAAACTCATTCTCTCTAGAATTTTTCTCTTCCTCAATTCAAACAAGATATGTTTTCTAAACTCATTCTTTGTAATTTTAATTTGTGTTCATAAATAGAAAGCAAAAAAAATTTGAAGACGACCGCCAAGAGCCACCGTGCTCCACCACCACCTACCGACCTTGGTTGCCTGACCACCAGCTAGGTTGGTGGTGTTAAATTTTGTTAGATTTTGTTTGTTTCCGTTAGTGTCTGTTAGTTTCTATTGGGTTGTTAAAGTTAGTTTTCTAATTTTTCAGTTAGGTCCCTTAAACTGCAGCTACTTGTTATTATTAGCACTTGCTCTTTGATATAAGCTGTTTAATTAATTTTAATTTTGTTAGTGGAATATTAAATATTATTATTTGTAAATAAACATGAAAAATGACTTTAATTTGCATTAATTAATCTATAATTAATTGTTTATTAGAAATATAAATTTGTTAAATTAGTCCATGTAATTAAGAATACTTTGTTATTAAATATATTTGTGAATAAGCATGAATAAAATACCCCAAATATAATTTATTTAATTTTTTATATTGATATTGTTAGTTAATATTGTTAGTAAATGTTATAATTTTGTTAGTGGACTATTAAATGTTATTATTTGTAAATAAACATGAAAAAATGACTTTAATTTGCATTAATTAATCTATGATTAATTGTTTATTAGAAATATAAATTAGTTAAATTAGTCCACATAATTAAGAACACTTTGTTATTAAATATATTTGTGAATAAGTATGAATAAAATACCCCGAATATAATTTATTTAATTTTTTATATTGATATTGTTAGTTAATATTGTTAGTAAATGTTATAATTTTGTTAGTGGAATATTAAATATTATTATTTGTAAATAAACAGGAAAAAATGACTTTAATTTGCATTAATTAATCTATAATTAATTGTTTATTAGAAATATAAATTAGTTAAATTAGTACACGTAATTAAGAATACTTTGTTATTAAATATATTTGTGAATAAGCATGAATAAAATACCCCAAATATAATTTATTTAATTTTTTATATTGATATTGTTAGTTAATATTGTTAGTAAATGTTATAATTTTGTTAGTGGAATATTGAATATTATTATTTGTAAATAAACATGAAAAAATGACTTTAATTTGCATTAATTAATCTATAGTTAATTGTTTATTAGAAATATAAATTAGTTAAATTAGTCCACGTAATTAGGAACACTTTGTTATTAAATATATTTGTAAATAAGCATGAATAAAATTCCCCAAAATTTATTTAATTTTTGATATTGATATTGTTAGTTAATATTGTTATTAAATGTTATAATGTTGTTAGTGGAATATTAAATATTATTATTTGTAAATAAACATGAAAAAATGACTTTAATTTGCATTAATTAATCTATAATTAATTGTTTATTAGAAATATAAATTAGTTAATTTAATCCACATAATTAAGAACACTTTGTTATTAAATATATTTGTGAATAAGCATAATAAAATACCCCGAATATAATTTATTTAATTTTTTATATTGATATTGTTAATTAATATTGTTATTAAATGTTATAATTTTGTTAGTGGAATATTAAATATTATTATTTGTGAATAAACATGAAAAAATAACTTTAATTTGAATCGTGCAATGTAGATGTCACGTTTTCCACGTGATTATAGAGGGAAAAGACCGGTGGTTAATGATGATCCGGAGCTTCAAAATTACAGCGGTCGACTGTATAATCGATGTGTTTCTGCATCTACCCGACGAAGACGAACGCTGCAGAGGGAACTGTCACATTTTGATGAGAGTGAGTCGCTATCGCTGCAAGAAGCAGAAGAAGCAGAGAGACGATTGTAGGATGTGAATCCTACAATGCCCATTTTGAGACGTCCTTATAATTCTGATAAGGGTCTTCACAGGAATCCTCCGTTTGAGAATAGTTACTAGAGCCATGGGAAGGAGGAGGAGGAGGAGGATTATGATGAGGAGGATGTTAGTAGATGGAGAAGATATGGAGTCCCTCCAGCTCGAGGTGGATGAGTAGGTCCTCACTTTTGATAACAAATTTATTTTCTGGATTTTCCTTTTGCAGTTGGTTGAGTATCAGTCTTGGTTTAGCATTGGAACTTCTCAATTGCTCTACCCTCTCAATTTCATTTGATTTCAGCTTCGCGCCAGATCTGTGCCATTGTATGTAATCACCCACTACATAGTTGTGTCTACTTTTTTTGCAAATTCTAACTTTCCAACCACCACAGTATTGTTGCGTAGCCACGACCTGAAATGGACAATCATCTTTTTTTGTGCCTCTCTGTACATAACCATCTTCATCCTGCTGACCGGTATACCTGTACAAACCACTGACCTCACAACTATACCAAATATTTTTGCGTCCATCATACGTCCATTAATGCCGCTTAACGAATAGAAACATCATGTTATCATCCCCGATATTTTGAATTCAAGTGTGAATTTCTTCACGAGTTTCAAAAACATGATCAGTTCTGAATAAATGCCATAAGTCAGGATATTTATATTCATCATTTTCATTCTTGATACTATGATCATGTAAATTTGAAGTAATTTTTAATAATTAATAACAATTATAAATATTTAACAATGTAACATTAATTGGTAATATAAAACAAGGACACAGTTGTTTTTTAACAATTCTAAATAATTTTAAATGAAAGTAATTTTAAATGGTTATTAACATTTATTAACAAAATATAGTAATTATAAACAATTATTAATATGGGGTACACAATAATTCATTTTTTCGAATTATCAAAAAATAAAATAAAAAAATATATATCATAAATAGTATTTAACAAAATATGGTAATTATAAACAATTATTAATATTTATACACAATAATTTATTTTTCAAATTATCAAAAAATTAAATTAAAACAATATATCATAAATAATATTTAACAAAATATGGTAATTATTAACAATTATTTATATTTATACACAATAATTCATTTTTTCCAATTATCAAAAAAATAAATTAAAATATTATATCATAAATAATATTTAACAAAATATGGTAATTATTAATATTTATACACAACAATTTCTTTTTCCAATTATCAAAAAATTAAATTAAAATATTATATCATAAATAATATTTAACAAAATATGGTAATTATTAACAATTATTATTATTTATACACATTTTTTTTTTCAAATTATCAAAAAATTAAATTAAAACATTATATCATAAATAATATTTAACAAAATATGGTAATTATTAACAATTATTAATATTTATACACAATAATTCCCTTTTTCCAATTATCAAAAAATTAAATTAAAATATTATATCATAAATAATATTTAGAAAAATATGGTAGTTATTAACAATTATTAATATTCATACACAATAATTTCTTTTTCAAATGATCAAAAAATTAAATTAAAAAAATATATCATAAATAATATTTAACAAAATATGGTAGTTATTAAAAATTATTAATATTTACACACAATAATTCCTTTTTTCTTATTATCAAAAAATTAAATTAAAATATTATATCATAAATAGTATTTAACAAAATATGGTAATTATTAACAATTATTAATATTTATACACAATAATTTCTTTTTCAAATTATCAAAAAATTAAATTAAAACAATATATCATAAATAATATTTAACAAAATATGGTAATTATTAACAATTATTAATATTTATGCACAATAATTCCTTTTTTCTAATTATCAAAAAATTAAATTAAAATATTATATCATAAATAATATTTAACAAAATATGATAATTATTAACAATTATTAATATTTATACACAATAATTCATTTTTTCCAATTATCAAAAAATTAAATTAAAATATTATATCATAAATAATATTTAACAAAATATGGTAATTATTAACAATTATTAATATTTATACACTATAATTCCTTTTTTCCAGTTATAAAAAATTTAAATTAACAAATAAGTCTAACTAAAAAAAGAATGGGTTTTTAAACAAACAACCCTTTAATGTTTTAATACATAATCACCCTCTCTTTTTAAAAATTAACAAAGTTACCCCTAGGAATTAAAATCATCTAAGCACCCAAACCCCTAACACCCCGGCCCCCTCACTTTGGGCCATTCCCAGTCCAACCGCCCACCCCAAGCCCTCCGACTGGTTGTTGGGCAGTCCTTAGCGCCCAGCCCAAATCCCCCGCCTTCATGCCTGACCCTCCCCCAGTCCCAAGCTCAGCAACTCCGACTCAACTAGACCCAATCACAACCCTTCCCTTTTGGACTGCTAGCCAACCAGACCCAAACCCACCCCCCTTTGGACTGCCAGCCAACCGGACCCAAACCCACACCTCCCCCTTTGAACTGCCAGCCAACCGGACCCAAACCCACACCCCCTTTTGGACTGCCACTAAATTGGTCCCTATGCCTTTGCTAAAAATTGTTTTTTTTTTAAAATTTAAACATGACATTTAAAAAAATTAACAGATAAAAATTAAATATTTGGAGATAAAAATCGAACAATCAGAAGTTAAGATTACCGTAAAGTTCACATCAGTCGTAAATGTAACATCATCATCATCGTCCATATCCACGTTTCAACACTTTTTTTTTACCGATTTGCTTTCAAATTGGTAGACTTTTTAAAGTTTTGCTGATTAAAATTTTGAGAGAAAAATACTGTTTTTTACTTATTGGGCAAAATTTTACAATCTGCTACATTTATACACAAAAATAAATTTTCACTTAGTAACTAAATCAAATTAATTAGTAAATTAATAGTGCTTAGTAATTAAATCAAATTCATTAATAATTTAATTGTAAAATTTGTTAAATTAAATTTAACAAAAAAACAAAAAAAATTAAATTAGGTAAAATGTATTTTGGTCAAATACTTTTCAAAAGTGCTGTATTAAACATTTTATAGGTGCTGTATTAAGTATATCCTTATTGTCCAAAAAGAAATTCAGTTTTTTTGCGTATCATCTTAGAAAAGAATTGGTCAAATATAAGTTATGAAATACGACTAGGTCTATAGTTTTATGTTTATGAACTTAGATTACGAAAGTAGCAAATGAGATTCAGATAAATAAATGTCCAACAGAAGTTGTAGTTTTATTACAGTAGTGCTTAAGTTACATATAGAAGAAGCCCCAAAGACATAATGGCAACCTTTTTCAAATAAAAGGCTAAAAACTACAAAAGGAAACATGCACATTCACTAGAGTAATCAAAATGGGTCAAGCCCGCTCGGTTGATTCGTCCTGTAACTTTAAAAAGGTAGGTTCGGTTTTGAAAATATTATCCCGTTTGGAGGCGGGCTTAATGGGCTAGACCTGCACGGGGCAAGGGTTGGAGCAGGGCGGGCGCGGGTTGGTCCGCCCATAGTTTGTATATATATATATATATATATATATATATATATATATATATTTATTTATTTCATTTTGAGATATTTCACTTAAAAAGCTCATTTTCAAAAATTAAAGTATAAAAATATCATTTTATTACTAATGAGTTACTAAAGTGTCATTTTATTAAAAAGTTTGACTTTCAAACGGGGGCTCTTTGCTCGAAATTAAGGGAGTAATAAAAATAAAAATCTCACACACTCACTACGAAAAAGGTTTCCGGGATCTCTCTCTCTCCTTATCGATTAGTTTGCCACGGATGATGGGATTAAAGGAGTTAAATCTAAAGAAAATCAGAGGCCAGAAATTGGAGCAAAAGAAGCCGGAGATACCGATAAACGAGAATGACATAAGGATCACCTCGTAAGGCTTGGTTTGTAACTTACATAGTTACATCATCAGTGCCACTAGTCTTCTTCAAATAATCATCATTACTGTAATCATTTGTTTGAATCTTAAGTTTGTTTTTGTTGATTCAAACAAGATTATTTATTGTTTGTTTTTTACCGGTTAGTTCATCTCGTCCCGCAACCCAAAGCGGGTTGGACCAAAGTATTTTAAATTCATCATTTTGACGGATTAATCCACCCCATCCCGCCAAGTGATAGAATCCGCCATTTTACGATTCATCCGCTCCATTGATCCTTTTTGACAGCACTAACATTCACATAACAAGACGTTAGTGGATTCTTCGGTACCACTTTTCTTATTGTTATCCATAATAACGTAAACAAAAGTCATCTTAGAACTCAGCTTTTCCACCTTTCAAAAGCACCTGTAGACTAGGTAGAAAAGGAGCAGGGGGCCCACTCCACTGAATTCCCTTCATACTGGCTCAAATTTCACACAGATCATATTCATCTATACAAACCGCAGACCAATCATTGGGACAACCCTGCGGCTGCCTAACATAGTCCCGCGGCTGCATAACAAATCGCAACATTGGTCCTCTACTATACAATAATAGTCTTTTAATTTTTTTTTTTGTTAGATTTGAGTTCTATGAATATTAAATTTTCATAATTACAGTAGTTTTGATGGATGTCATTTTAAGTTATCATATACTCTGTACCTTACATGTGCATTAAGTATGAGCCAAAATAAAATTTTTTCAAACTTAATTTATATTATAATTTTTCTAGAGTTTGAAAAAAGATCAAGCGGCTTCTTCCCCAATTACACAACCCCACAAGTGAATTAACTGAAGCAATCTTAATTGAAATTGGGAAAAGAGTTCCAAAATCAAACCTAACAAAAGTTAGGTTTTGCACCTTTCCATTTTAATTCTTCTTACCATTTTTCCTACCCCAAATTTTCGAGAAATCCTTTCTTGCCGTGATCTTTCATAACCTTCCATTATAATTATCTCCACTACCGCCATTAAAAACCCTAGAAACTCATCACTTCCTATCATCATATTATCTCCCCCTTAATCACATCTCATAAGTCGAGTGTTTTTGGAATTTCTCGAGTTTACTTTTCCATGATTGTTAATCTTTCAAACCGTTATTTGAAGCGCAAGATTTCAATGAAGCCACAGAAAAGGAGTTCCGTCGTTCGACAACAGAAATTGGCCGAATTGTCATGCGGACAAAGGGCATTGATGTCATTTGTGACGGTGGACATGTTAAGCAACTAGGAGTTTTGGCTCAAGGTAGAGGCACAAAGATTGGCCAAATATTCCCAATAAAATAATATTATTACCATTTTATTGGAAAATATTATGAATGGCAGCTAGGAGTTAGAGAAATTTGATTTCGGTTTTCAATTTTCATTTTTAGTCTTCGTTTATTACAGATTCGAATCTACAAGGATTCGTTTATTAATTGGGAAAGAAGGCCTTTGGGTCTTTTTTCAAACTTTAGAAACTTGATTAAAAATTGTGATATAAGCTAAGTTTGAAATTTTTTTTTTAGCAATTACTTAATGCACGTGTGAGACACATCACAACTTAACGGTTATTGTGACCGGCCTATAGTCGAGATTTACCCTATTATCTATTACTATCATTCACACTATTTCTTTTCCTTAATTCAAGCCTAAATTTTCCTCTAAAGTTTATACATCATCGGCTATGGAGAGAGGGCCACTGCAAAACGAACCTCAAGAGGAAACCAAATTCCATCATTCATGATGAAGTCAAGGATGCAACTGTCAGGATGATCAGAACACTAGTACACTAGTACAGAGGAGGTAAAGTGTTCAACTGGGACATACCAAACTCCAAGGGTGTCGAGTGTAAAGATGTGGAAGATAAAGGATGAGTTGTGTAGTAAGCATAGTTGGTTGTTAGGCCCTAATGTCGATGTAATAAATAGTGCAGTTAGGATTCAACAGAAAGGTGATTCACGACTTTCTATTGGAATGAAGGTTATTTCTTCTCTCTCTTCCTAATTTTTTAGTTTCATACTTCAACATGGTATCAGAGCATCGATTATGATCCTATTTCTCTTTCGCTACTATGATCCTTTTGAAAACAATTCATTATGTCCAAAATTGATTTCCAAAGGTTCTGCTAATTAAGAATTCGAGGTTCGATTCTTCAACTATGGCAAAGAGCAACAATAGTGAAGATAATGAAGATTCCCATACTGAAGATTCCGCACATGAGGAAGGCGATGAAACTGTAGATGAATATGATTTGGATATCTATATTCTTCAACTTCATCCCTCCCATCTGTTTCTCCATCCCAATGATCATCCTGGTATGGTTCTTGCTACTAAAATCCTGTCTGATTCTGTTAACTTCAATCAGTGGAAGTTATCTGCTGTGATTGCTCTCATGGCGAAGAATAAGTTGGGCCTAGTCAATTGAAGAAATAAAAAACCTCTTTCTACATCCAAATACCTAGATCAGTGGAATAGATGCAATAACATGGTTATAGCTTGGTTATTAAATGTGGTTTCAACATATATTAAGTCTAGCATAGTGTGTTTCTCTACAGCCAAAGATATGTGGGAGGATCTTAATGCTAGGTTTTCTCAAAACAATGCCCCTAAAACCTTCCAAGTGAAAAAACTTTTGGCTGAATGCCATCAAGGAAATCAATCTATATCTGCTTATTTCACTAAATTTAGGAGTCTCTGGGATGAATTGTCTAGCCTGAATAGTATACGTAAATGTGTTTGTGGTCTAAACTGTCACTATGGTGCAATACAAAAACAAAAGACATATGAATATGAGCAAAAGTTGTTTCAATTCCTTATGGGACTCAATGACACATTCACCACCACTAGAGGCCAGATTATAATGATGACTCCCCTACCTAGTCTAAGCAAGGCCGAAAATCTCTTAATTCAAGAAGAATAACAGAGAAAGTGTAACAGTGGAAGTGGTGTTAATGTCAATGACATGTCCATTGTTTTGATGAGCAAGGCTGCTAAGACTGGATACTCTAGTAATGGGAGAAATAGTAACAAGAACTGCAGGAATACGTCTGGATCTATCAATACATCTACTCAGAGAGGTAAATTCTGGTGTGACTTTTGCCATGGAGATTCACACACCAAGGAGAGATGTTTTTATTTGCATGGCTATCCAGATTGGCACAAGATGTATGGTACCAAACCTGATTTGAGCAGGATGCCAAAGAACAAGGTAAGAGGAATGACTGCAAATGTTGTTTGTAGAGAGGACAACATTGCAGATGGTAAGTCTACTATGCCCAGGCTAACTTCAGCTCAATACACACAACTGCTGAGTCTCTTGTCCTATGCTGGAGCCATGCCAGATAATCTTGAGTCCCATCTTTCAGGTAAATTTACTAGTTGTACCAGTTTTGTATCCTCCAAGGTTTCTGCTAGTCATAGCTCAAACACTACTGAATGGATTATAGACACTGGGGCAACCGATCATATCACCAACAATTTTAGTGTTCTTGTTAACCCCGTGTGCACTAATTCTTTCATACATCTACCCAATGGTTACACTGCAAAGATAACTCACAAAGATACTATCATTCTTGGTCCAGACATCATTATTCATGATGTGCTGTTTGTTCTTTCTTTCCAATATAATCTCCTGTCAGGAAGTAAACTTGCTAGTGATAGTCAGTGTAATCTTATTTTTTCTTCTACCTTTTGCTTCCTGCAGGACCTTGCACACAAGACAACCAAGGAGATTGGTAGATTGATAGGAGGATTATATAGGACTTTGGTCACAAGGGACTGTTCTACCAAGGCAGGTCTTAGTTCTTCTTCATCTTTTTTCCAGTTTGTATTCTGATGTTTGTAACAAAAAGTACAATGAACAATTCTTTGATTTCTTCTTCTTCTTCTACTGCTTTCAATAAAGAAATATATCTGTGGCATTTAAGATTTGGCCACATACATGTTACCTCTCTTAAGCACTTAAATATTTGCACTGTTAATGATTTGAATATTGTATCTCCTTGTGACATTTGCCACTTTGCCAGACAAACCAAACATCCATTTCCCTTGAGTTCTTCACATTCAGAAATACATTTTGCCCTTCTTCATTGTGATGTCCGGGGACGTTATAGGCATTTTATCTTTATTGGTCATAATTATTTTTTAACAATAGTAGAAGATCATTCCAGAACTACCTGGACTTTTCTGCTTAAATCCAAAAGCCAAGTTTTTGTCTATCTCTAATACTTTCTTACCATGATTAAAACTCAGTTTGGTGCTAGTGTCAAGGAGATTAGGTCTGATAATGGTACTGAATTCTTCAGTGCTTCTGTTTTTGCTATTCTTGAACCTCTAGGTATTATTCAGCAAAGCACTTGTATTGATACCCCTCAGCAGAATGGGAGAGCTGACAGGAAACATAGACACTTACTTGAACTCTCTAGGGCACTACGGTTTCAAGTCAATCTTCCCATTTCTTTTTGGGGAGATTGCTTACTCACTGCCACATATCTGATTAATAGGTCTCCCAGCTCTGTCATGCAGTTCAGAGCACCCTATGAAGTTCTCTTAGGACACAAACCTTCCTTCCATCATCTCAGAGTCTTTGGGTGTTTATGCTTTGCCTCCACTCTACCTCACAATAGGGATAAGTTTGCCCCATAGCCAGAAAATGTTTATTTTTGGGCTATCCTAATGGCAAGAAAGCTTATAAGTTGTATGATTTGGATACTAAGCAGATCTTCTACAGTAGAGATGTTCAATTCTATGAACAATGTTTTCCTTTCTCTACCTCCTTTGCCCCTTCATCAACTCCTACTCTTTTTCCAACTTTTCATGATCTACCTGTGGAGGATTGCATTCCTTCTCAGGTTCCTGTATCTTCTGATACTACCTCTCCAGTATATTCCTCTTCTTCAGCCTCTCCTTCTGCTCCTGTAAATCCTTCTTCTTCTCTTAATCAAAATGTTTCTTCTCCTAGGCTTGTCAGACAGAGGACAATCCCTGTGAAGTATAAAGACTATACTACTCCGCCATTCAACATACCAACATCCAATGGTCCTTGTGTTCAAAGGTATTTTCCATGTTCTGTTCACAGTTCTATTGCTTACTCTCATCTTTCTCCTCACTATCAATCTTTCATTGCTAATATTGATAGTACCTATGAGCCTAGAACCTATGCCCAGGTTGTTCAATCCCCTCATTGGTGTCAGACTATGACTCAAGAATTGGAAGCCTTAGAGAGGAATAAGACCTGGACTCTCCAAATTTTACCTGAGGGTAAGAAGGTTGTAGGATGTAAATGGATCTTCAAAATTAAGCATAAGGAAGATGGTTCCATTGACAAGTATAAAGTCAAATTACTGGCTAAAGGATTCACTCAGGCAGAGGGCCTTAACTATTTTGACACTTTTGCTCTAGTTGCAAAAATGACCACAGTAAGGGTCCTCATGGCAGTGGCTGCTGTCAACAACTGGCCCTTGTTCCAGATGGATGTGTCTAATGCCTTTTTGCATGGCGAGCTTAATGAGGAGGTTTTTATGAGTCTTCCACCAGGCTACAGTCCTCCTTCTTCCCGTCCTAATCTTGTGTGCAGGCTAGTTAAGTCCCTATATGGATTGAAATAGGCTCCAAGGCAATGGTTTTCCAAACTGTCCACAGCTCTCAAATCTTTTAGCTTTGTGCAATCTGCCAATGACCATACTATCTTCACCCACCATACTCCTACATCCTACACAGCTCTTCTGGTGTATGTGGATGATATTGTTATTACAGGTTCATGTTCTAAGGCCATTTCAGCTCTCAAGTCTCAACTTCATGCTGCCTTCTCTATTAAAGATCTGGGAGAGCTTAAGTTCTTTTTGGGTCTTGAAATAGCTAGAAACTCTTCCGGGATATGTTTACATCAGAGGAAGTACCTGGGCATCATCACAGAGACCTGTCTTACAAATGCCAAACCTTACTCTCTACCCATTTCCCAAAACCATGCTCTTTCTGCTGATGATGGTAGTTTGCTCTCTAATCATGACAGGTAGAGGAGACTAGTTGGCAAGTTACTATATCTTACAATCACTAGGCCAGATATTTTTTACTCAGTTCATGTTCTGAGTCAGTTTCTCAGTCAACCAAGACAGCCTCACTTGAATGCAACACTCAAGTTGGTTAGGTTTCTGAAGATCAATCCTGGTCAAGGTCTGTTCTTTCCAGCCAACTCTACTACTACTATATCTGCTTATTGTGATGCAGACTGGATAGGGTACCCTACAACCAGAAGATCTGTCAATGGTTTCTGTGTATTCTTAGGGTCTGCTCTTGTTTCTTGGAAAAGCAAGAAACAACCTGCAGTCTCCAAATCATCTGTAGAATCAGAATATAAAGCAATGGCCTCTTCCTGCTGCGAATTGACTTGGCTGCATGGTCTTCTCCAGGACTTTCATATTTCCTCTTCTCTTCCTATGTCATTATACTGTGATAATAAAGCTGCCCTGCATATTACAACTAATCCAATATATCATGTGATGACTAAACATATCGAGATTGATTGTCATATCATACGGGAGAAGATAACTCAGGGACTAATTGTTATCTACTTTCCAAGTTTCGTGTGTTGAACTTGTTCTCCCCTCTCAACTTGAGGGGGGGTGATGAAGTCAATGATGCAACTGACAGAACACTAGTACACATGAGGTAAAGTGTTCAATTGAGAAAGACAACAAGGACATACCAAACTCCAAGGGTGTCGAGTGTAAAGATGTGGAAGATAAAGGATGAGTTGTGTAATAAGCATAGTTGGTTGTTAGGCCCTAATGTCTATGTAATAAATAGTACAGTTAGGATTCAATAGAAAGGTGATTCACGACTTTCTATTGGAATGGAGATTCTCTCTTCTCTCTCTTCCTAATTCTTCAATTTCATACTTCAACAATTTACCATAGATATTTTAGTTGTCGGTAATGGTGGGTCTAACAAATGGTTAAGTCAGTGTATCTTTCAACAAATTATACTCGTGCAATATTACGTACTTTCAACCTCGTCCACATCAAAAAAAAAAAAAAAAAAATAATAATAATAACAAGATAGACACGGTCAAATATTCAAATCTAACTTTTGCTTGCCAACCATCCGGACCACCAGTATATAGGGGAAAAAAGTTAAAAAGTAAAGAAGAATAAAAAGATAAAGAAGCTATGAAAATTGACAAGTACATCATCAAATACAATAACGGTTAGCAGATGCATCATCTTGTGCACTTTGAAATCATAATGAAATACTAAATCAAAATTCCTTTTTTTTTTTTTTTTTATGTTTAAAACTCATGCGGGTGGTCTGGCATGCGAAATAATCTAGTCATCGATAGGTATTCAGTTATAGGGAGCAGAGTGGCCCTTTAACCAAATATTGATGAATATTAATCAATGATAAGATCATGTTACAGCAATGAAGCTCCAAGTCAAATGTCCAAGTACAAGCATACTTATGTTGACTGGAAAGAGGATGATCCATAACAAACAGCTGTCACAAAAGCAGGGCAACGACAAAGCTACTTCCTTACCAACAGGCAACAGCTAACACAAATTTAAGCTGCGAAAGAAAGCCAACTCATTCCCACTGTCCCCTGAATGCATACATAAACATTATCTGAGAAGTGATCTTGTCAAGTGTTCACGAGCTGTGGCCAAAGCTTGAGTTATTGTCTGCAAATTTGGAAAACCAGGTTGAGGTTGTGGATTAATATCAGGGAAAACAAAATAACTGATTGTTATTGCAAGTTTTACATAAGCATAAAGCTATATCAGTAAATAAAAAATCAAATTTGCAGTGCTTCAATTGCTATATATCTGAGTTGTAAAGACAGTGTAAAGGAAACCACTAAGGCTTTGGAATATTTCAAGGTTTTCCACGGTGTAAAGGGTAATTTTTGTATTGTCGATGAATACATGTGTTTAACGAACACCAACTCTATGAAGGTAATTGAGTTGCAAAACTTTCATTAGTAATGCCCAGGCTTCGGGAATAGTTGAGTATTCCCAGTTTGTACATTTGCAGGGCCGTAATTCTTACTGCAGTCAACGGGGAGCAGTGCCTTATGATATAGAATTTTAGACTAATAGATTTTCTTAATATTTAGTTGAGGACAACATGCTGCTCAATTTTGTTGGTGAAGGAGCAAGTTAAAAGGAGACATGTTGCATTACCTGCTCAGACAAGGGAGCCCCATCATCCATGCTGTGGGTAGCCACCTTCCCAGCAATGATACTGCCATCAGTTTCAAGAACTATCCTGCGAGTTACAAAATTCCACCAAGTCAACACTACTCACCTTGTTTAGACACTTAAACATGTGCTTCTGACTGACTGGTACGTAGATAAAAATTGTTTGTTCGATTCTAGATGACAGGAAATACTACACAGCATAGCTAGCTACTAGAGCTTCAATATCCTCGCTGTTAAAGTGTCATTAATTTTCAGAAAAGGAGATACATGAACAAAACTGCATAAAGTTCCACGGATAAACCCATGATCAGTTTTAAGCAACCCATAACAATCCATATTGCTCCGTATACATGAGATACTTGTGTCTATACTTATTAACTGCATATGAAGGAACACTTATTATCATTAACACGCTGAAATTTGTTCAAAAAGAACAGACTAGTAGAAGTAAGCCTGGTATGTAGAGCAATAGAGACAGTTGAGAAAAAAATATGCAGCACCACGTAAAGAAATTGTTTCTTAAGGGGAATGAAGATGGTTCAGATAGGAGAATGAAGACACTTAAAACTTTTCTTATAAAAAAAAATATAAAAAATGAAGATGGTTCAGATAGGAGAATGCCAAGGTCTTAAAAACGAACAGCAAGCTCGGGCAACAGACGATGCATTAAGGTTTTGGTATTGTTATAGTCAAAGAGGTTATGGAAGCTACACGGAATATTGATATAAAAAGAACATTGTTGAGAAGTTTTTTTGATAGGTCAGTGTGACCCCTTGTTGGTATGAGAATTGGAAATAAGGACCTCAACGTCTTTGCCCGAGTGCCCTTGTAGAACATAAATTTTATTTTATTTCTCTCAGCAAGAAGGGAAAAGGATAAGAGCCCACCAGTTCTCCCGATGCTCATACTGTACATATTCAGGTCAATGGATCGACCACATGTATTAAGAGTAAGTTGTGTAACTACTTGGATGTATTAAATTATAGCAACAGTTTACTAAGGATTAAGGAATCCTAGTCCACTTTATTCCATTGATAGTTGATCTGTGTTACCCGACAGTTAAACGAAAAATGCCAACATTTATAATGTTGAAATGAAAACTAAATAATACAAGCACAACTAGTGTGTTTCTCATCTTATTCTCTTTCACCTTTATCACAAATTAGGTTACTTATCATCCATCTCTCTTAGTCATTTTAGAGAAACCACAGCTTCCCATATCACACCAAGTGACCCCATTCACATCCCACTATCCCTTCACACAAAGCTCTGAATAGCAAACCTTATTCATGCTACCAGGTGGCAGCATCGTGGCAATATATTCAGACCAAACTATGCAGCAATCTATCTGCCCTCAACAGAGGAGCCCCATTTAAAAAAAACAACTAAAACATGACTTCGAAAAACATATTAAGATAAATCGTGGTTTGTAATAAGAAAGCTATTAGATATTCCAATTTCCAAGCATTCAACAAAAATACTTTTTGTCAAATTTTGTGTTTCCATCGTGCTTTGGACCTGAGCAGCCATTGTGTAGTTTTATTCCACTGTAAAGAATGAGCCCAGAACCGTCAAGTTGTAGGTTCATATATAAAACAGCCAGAAAAAGAATGGCAGGAGTAGTACTTAAATTAAAAGGTATATCTAATATTTGGAAACAGCCAAAACACTCGGTGAGCAATTGTAAAAGGTAGATTTTAGTGCCAATTATCAAAGGCACACATGTGCATTTTTATTCTGTGTGTGTGTGGGTGTGTTTCGGGAGGGAGGGTGTGCATGAAAGTACATGCAGTAAATGCCATAGTTTTCTTTAATTAACATTTTGTTACTAACTCGACTCCCACATTTCCATATACTCTAACTGAGACATAAGCTATAACACGAAAGAGCGTTTGAACAGAGAATAAAAAGCTGAAAATAAGAGCAAAGCATGTAAATATAGGAACCATTGCCTACCCTCCATCGACAATCTCGTCAAGGCATAAAAGAATCAGGTCTAAGTTTTCAAGTGCCTCCCTTTGATCAACGTTGCTCCTACATCAAGATCATGGAAGATTAAAAAGTGAAATGGCACAAATAAGGACTTTGTGACTAGCAGATAGAGGAATAGCACAGAGTTTACTTTCAACAACCTGAGCAGAAGGGTAACTGCATCAAAGAACCCCTGAAGGACTGTGGATAGGATTAATTCATTCTCATCGTCACCTCCAGTAACAAAGAAGTGCAGGTCTTGTACAAACTTGTACACCACAATGCAGTTCTCAAACATTGCTATCTCCGCTGCAGCTCACCAAATAAAAATGGACATCAGGCCACTGGAAAATGAAGAAGGGGTTCTCGACATCAATAACATTAGCTTTTTGCAAAACTAATACCCCACCCCACCACCAACCCTCCCCCCCCCCCAAACAACCCCACACACTCAAAGAAAAAATATTCTAAAACATAAAAAATATTCTTGTATTTAAAAGGGAAACTTGATTATGATTTTCTAAGCTCAACTGATCTGCAGATGAAATGTAATTTTAATTTCCAAACAATACAGTATATTCCTCAGTCCAACACTCCAACATAGAATAAGTAGAGAGAAGCATGAACAATATCGTAACTAGTATCATTTATGCAACACAGATAAACCTTCAGAATTATACCTTCAGTCCTGGCATTTGTCTTTTGAGTTTTGGTGAACACAGACTTCTCAAAAGCTACCTTTGCACTGTTTGTTGGCCAATCATCTGAATAGTACTTAACCGCTACTCGTTTCCCTTCAGAATCCAATAGAAGAATGTTCTTTATAATAGGGCAAGCCTCCTATAACACCCAAGAAACAAAAAAAAAATGATTAGAACCACCCAATTTGAACATTAAAGGCAATACCCAAATGAAATCACCAATAGAGATCATTAATTACAATCATTTACACGCTTAGGGGGGAGATTGGTAAAAGCATCCACTCTCCCTAAAAGTTCCAATCTTGATCTTTCCACTAATTGTATTTATCATTGTGTCACTTTAAATATTCGTCACTTTTAAAATGTTAAGAAGTTGGGCGAGCTGAGTGAGGGGGCAAGAATTCTCTTCCCTTTCTAAACTGAACCCCCTTTAATTCTGCATTTTTATGAACACATATAGTTTCTAATTTTGGGATCCAGTAGTAATTGCAATCCTAATTGAAACATTCTGCCCCAACGATTATAAGTACTGGCCACCAATTATAAATACATATAAAATATATGTGTGCGCACACACACACATTCTCTTAACTACGAACAAATATGCTTGTCCAGATAACGAATGCGAAATGATATAATGCGTTTTGTGTGTGTTCGGTTTGAAAATGATCAGCATTTCAGCAGAAGTTGGAATTGAACCGAAGACATGGTTTTCAAATCAAACAGTAAGATCTAAATGATAGCAGCTTCAAAGTTTACTGAGCAGAACCGATCTACTAAAATAGCATATAGCTTCAATAGATTGTAATGAATTACGAATGGACTAATATTAGATCGCGTAACAAACCTTTGATGTCGATTCGAAAAATCATTTTATAAGTAATTGAGGAATCAATTGAGCTTTAGATTAACAATAGAGATCGGAAAAAATGAAGGAGAGAGAGAGACAGGGAGAGACGTACTCGATAGACGGAGAACGCCATTGATGAATTCGATTAACCGGGACTTACGTTTGGTCAAGCGAAAACTCGCCGAGACTGGTTTCCGATTTTGGTTTTGACGGAAAGCTTTTATAAGCTTTAGTTGTACCGGATCTAACGGTTTATCGCCGATTGGGTCTACTTATCAAATAAACAAGAGATAATTGCTGGTCGGTTCCATTTCTAAAATTGTAATCGTTTTAGTTTTAGTTTTTTTTTTTTTTTTTAACCGCATAAATTCATTTTGATTAATTTTTTTTCTAAAATACCCACACATACCCATCCCATCCCTCTTCTTCTTCCTCGTCTACCTAAACTCACTCCCACCAACGTAATTCACCCACCCCCGGCCCCAAAAAAATAACCCAACCTTCTCTTTGTCAAATTCATCCATCTTATAAATAAATAAATAAATAAATAAATAAATATATATATATATATATATATATATATATATATATATATATATATATATATATATTTAAAGTTTATAATTAATGTGGGTTGCGGCCGAGAGCAAAAGATATGTACTTATTAATATTTTAGGAGTATCCATTGCGAGCTCCCCGTGATGTATGTGGGTTATGGCCAGGAATATAAAATATGGACTAACTAATAGAGTATTTTGAAGGATCTAGAAAAACTTAGAACGAATCCACGTGGTTCCATATCCAGAACAAGGCTAGCCATGAAATCTCATGTTATTTGCAATATTCCATATAAAATATAGAGAGAGAAAATGAGACCCAAGCAATGGTGAAGGAACCGAACATATTGCCTTAAGGCATCACATAGATCTTGATAGTTCTTGTGGGTATCGTTGTCTCCGATGTGGGTGTCGTTGCCTCCGATGTGGGTATCGTTGCTATGACCAACACACCCACTTCTTGATTTGGAATCCAAAAAACGATTTCCCTCGATCAAGCATTTTCGGGAATAGTTAGTCGAAAAAGCCATCTTACTCTTTGGAGAGGTCTGTTGAGCTGGTAAAGTATTCTAGGCTCGTAAAGAACTCTTCTTTTATTGTATTGGAATTGAATTCAGGATTACAACAAGAATAATGCTTCAACCCAACACACCCACTTCTTAATTAATGATTTTCCATAGACATTTTCAAGAGGTAGATAAAGAGAGTTCTCCCAAGTGATTAATTATTAAAAAGAAGAGAGGGAATGCAAAAGAAGAGAACGTGAACTACACGGTATTTCATTCCAGGGGAGTGAATATAGAAAAATGAGTAGATAGTTCATAAACAACTGAAATGTAAGATCAAATATCGATAAATAAAGAGAGTTCTCTTATTTGACATGTACTTAAGGGAAGAAAGAGAAAAAACACACATCACCATCAATCATATCTCAATTCACTGGTTTCCACTCACTGTTTTCTTTTGTGCACCAGAGATTTTTTGCATTGCGAAGCCTAAATGCATTATGATTCCCAATTTTTTAATTGTAAAGCCCAATTTTTGCATTGAGACGTCCAAATTTGGACAGGGGGTTTGTATGTGTGCCTTTTCTTCATTAAGGATATTTTCGTTATTTTCCCCCAACTGTTGTGGTTTAAAAAAATTATGAGGGACTTTTACGGTTAACATTTCATTGTATGGTACTGGCCCGAATTTCTCCCATCAAATAATGAGAAAGGCCCATTTTTACAGAGGCTATGTGATTTTTGGGGATAAATAGGGGTCAGTCCACTCTCAAAAGTTTTCAATTACTCCGGTCTATCATATTTTTTTTAGTCGAAAAAATCACTTTTTATGGCAAAAGACTATAATATCTTTAATGAGTCCGAGGCACGCTACGAATCACTCATTTAAATGTACCGCACTGCATCAAATTTAATTGTATCAATTTTTGCATTGTGATGCATCAATTAGAATTACCTAATCGCAGTGCATCAAACTTTGCACCGGGATGCATCAAAAAATTTAATCACCTTAATCAAATTTTAAATTACCTTATTCAATTTTTCACTGTGACGCAAAAATTGATGATGCATCGCGCTACAAAATTAAACTAACCAAATCTTTATGTAAATTCTTTCCAGTACACAATCAACAAAACGATTTTCAAGTTGATGCATATTTTTTGAATCTCAAATTCAAATCGATACATCGCAATTCACAAATGTATTGCCATTCAAATTGATGCAACCAGATTTAAAAATGATGTCCAACAACGAACAAAAAATTATTCAAGCATTTCATCTAACAATTTACATGCATAGCAACACAACATACAAAATGAATCTATTTTGAATTAAACACACAAACACAATGAAGAAGAAGAAAAAACAGAGGAAGAAAAAGAACACAATGTTGAAACTGAAGATCGATAGATGAAGAGGAAAGATAATAATAAGTTAGGGTGGTGGATTAATCGAATCCAAGATTAAAAACACAAGTATTTTTCACCACCCGACCCACTCGTTCTCTTCCTTTCCATCCGTGCGAATTCCAGTCATAAATTCTCTTATGCGGACATTTTATGAAAGATTTCACGAAAATAGACTTTAGCGGTTGAAAAAAAAAACCCAGGGGAGTTGAGGGGTTAAATGTTTGGGAAAAGGTACCGACCAACAATTTTTCCTTGATTTTTAAAAGGAACTATTGTTAGTCGGTCCACTTTTATCAATTTGTAACTGTTGAAGTACCATTTTTTCAACCACAAAAGTCTGCTTTTGTTTTGTCTTCCGTAAAAGCCCCTCCGTCCGTCAAGGTCTTCGTCCGGTTACCCTACGCTATTATTATTTTTGATTGTTTATTTGCCTAAATTCATATTCCCCTAAATTTATATTCATATCATTTTAATATGTGATCTTTATTTTTCAATCACATTCTTCTGCATCCAATGGATAATCTTACTATGCTTTTGCTTAAATTTATGAGAGATACCGTTGTTTTTAAAGTTTAAGAGAATTTTTGTTTGATGTTTTGATTCAACCAATCACATGACTTTACATAAACCATTAGTTATTTTAATGCCAAAATTGGAATTTGTGACCACAAATTTTAGAGTGTAATATGTGATAAATAATCTTTTTTTTTTCCTTTCAAAATAGAGGATCAGTAGTGGTTTTCCACTTACCCCCATATGTGATAAATAATCAATATGATGTATTTTAGAAGACAAAAATCTTATTAAAAACTTATTTTTTAAGCCATTTGTGTAAAAAAAAAACTTTTTTTAAATGCCCTCAAAGTATTTATTAGTGGCTTTGGAACATCTCAAAATAAAAAAGAACATATAGGGCCTCTTTGTTAACCTAATTAAGAGTTTAATTAAGAATATTTTAAGCGAGTTCATAAATAAGAGTATTTGATATTGCACTACTTAATAAATTAAGTATCCTTTTAAAATGACCAAAATTTTAAGTCAAAATGTAATGACTTAGTGTTTTCAACTTTTCTTTTTCGAATTTCTTTTTTCGGATCTTGATTTTTAGATTTAACAAACAGAGGGGATATTATTTAAAAATCCTATATATGTCTCAAATCTATACATATATAAAAGGAGAGGAGCAAATGATAGAAATATCCCGCCAACAGTGACATTCCAAATTTAGAAACATTTATAATTTGTATATTTGTCATTTTTTTTGAAAATTGATATGAAAATCAATTAATGAAGTTGACAACAATTCTTCATATTCAAATGACTTTACAGTTTATAAATATCTTTAGTGCATTTAATGTAAACAAATTGTATAACATTTAATATAGTGAAAATATGATTTACGAAATGGCAAGAAATATAATATCAAAATAATATTTAATAATTTATTCTATATCCGATTTCACATTTCTTTATTTTTTAATTTAATATATTTTTTTTGCATTTGTTACTTCTCATCACTAATGAATTAGTTAATGGTTTACTAAAGAAATATTATTGGTAAACGTCCAAAATAATGAAAATATTTTTTTGTTTAGTAAAAAACGAATTACATTAACAGGGTTATTAAATAATGTATTGTTCAACATAGAATATCATCATTACCTCATGAAACCTTTAATATTTTAGCTAACTTTATTTAAAAGTTATTCATCGATGTAATAAGAAATATAAAGTGTGAGGTCTCAGGTTCGATCCCTTCCTATGCCCCCTTAAGAGAAAAAATAAAATAAAATAAGAAATATAAAAATTGGATACCAGATAAATTTGTTAATAGACAAAGACAAATTAGTAAAAGAGCACGTGCATTAAATTAATGTTTTTCTTCAAGGAGTATATAAAATGATTGTCAACCATAGTTATTTACAACCGTATGACATGTATAAACTAAATGCAATAAATATTTTGAAACAAATCATTTTACTTAGAAGTTTTGAAGCTTAATTTATGAGTACTATGAGTAGTTTTATGAAAAGTTTAATTTTTCTTCATTCTTATAAATTTTAAATTCTTATAGTTCTAAAATTTAAAGATTTTTAGAATCAGTTTGTTGTTCGAGGTGCTTAGGTATTTTCATTATTCTTATTTTTTTTAATATTTTATAACAAGTTTATATATCAATAATATCAATAAATTATATAACAGCCAGATTTCAAATAATTTACTCCATACAACAGTAATATAGATATACATAATTATGATGTATTATGAAATTTATAGACAATTTCATACAAATTAGTAAATAGAAAAGTCAAATTAGTAACCGGGTATCTACAATAAATGTACTATTAACATTTACTTGTCACTGATAATGGTAATAATCCAAAAAAATAATTATTGTATAAAGTATCATCATATGCACTACTCCTATTGTCATTCAAATATTTTGTGTTTAACCGTCGAATACTTATAAAAATTCAAGCAATTTTATATGTGAAATATATAGATTAGACATAGGCTAAGGTTAAATTGAACAAATGATTGACAAATTTATAAGAAAATAAATATATATCTGACCCAAGGGGTGGAAGAGATGGCAAGACTAAGGGTCACACTTACCTATCAAAATAAATAAAGAAACAAGTGTGTGTGTGTGTGTGTGTATGAGATTTTTTCTACTCCATTTTAATCAAATCTGAAGCTAAAAAATAAAATTCTTAATATATTTGTCTAGCCTACATTTTTAAAAATCCATGTCTAATATATGCAAAAAAAAAAAAAACCTAAATTAACAAATAAAAATATTAGTATATTTGTCCAGCATTCAGGTCTAATATTTGCAAAACACTTTAACCTATTAAAGTTAGTTTACAAAAGATATATATTTATTCAATTTAATCGGTAATAGGTCAAGGTTAATTTGAACTTTAATTTTACAAATATTTACCAAAATATACAGATCTATGATGTTTTTCTCCATTTTCATCAGATCTGAAGTAAAAAAGTACATAACTGATATTTATTTTTTTAATTTTTGTCAAAATTAAATTTATAAAACAAATGTCCAAATTTCTATTTTTATAAACTGTTTTTTAAAGTAAAGATGTATATTGATATGTACTTGTATATAATTAATTAACTATAATATCTGTATATTTTTCATACTTAGTTAAATTAAATTCTCAATTTTTTTTAATAATAATTGCAATTCAAATTTGTATCATACAAATTTCTCTCAAAATTTTATTTAAAAAAAATAAAAAGGAAATCTAAGAAACCTAAATGTGAAATAGTTTGAAGGTATTCAATGTTAGAGTTTATTGAGAGATGATATAGCTACATATGCTGAAAAAGGCAAGGAGACCTAGCAAAATATCAACTAGCGAATTATTGCATTGATTGATGGAAGGATAGGACAAGGACTGGGTTTTCCATCCAGATATGAGAAATAAAATATGATTATTTGACAGTCGATTGAGACGAAATTCTGAGAAAAAACATGATTGACTTTCTTTCATTTAGGTTCAAGCTGCGAAATCTCCTCGGCAGTCCTACCTTGCCCTCACTCCATCCACCCTATAAGCCTATTCTTTATGTCTTCTGCTTGTTCTCTTAACGTCTCCAGTTCCGAAAAACCGGAATACACAACAAAGAGCTATAATTGATTCTCAGATGGAAGGAAAGTTGATGCATTTCATCTAAATTACATAGATAACCATTTACATTGAAATTTTATTATAGAAACCCTTAAAGATCCACGCAAGCAGCCACATCGTGTCCACATCATCGCTCATTGATAGCTTTCAAACGGCCGTTACGTATTTGGTTTCATTTGCCTTCAAATTTTAGTACATTAGTTAAATTTGTCTTATACAAACTACATGGTTAATTGTGTCGCCCCCAATTAGTACGTTGAGTAAAAAAACAATTTTTCCAGTTTTTAAAAATATTTTTTTAACCGAAAAAAGACACTTTCTGAGGTGAAAAAAACGATTATGCTATTAATGAGCCAGAGACGCGCTAAAGATCACTTACTCAACACAATGTGATGCATCAATTTGTTAATCACAATGCATTAATTTGAATCGCGATACACAAATTGGATTTGCAATCCATAAATTGGTTTCAATTGAAGTTCTGATGCACAAATTGGATTCCCAATCCTTAAATTGGATTTTATTTTGTGGATTGTGATGTAAAATTGAAGATGCCTAAAACCCCGATGTACAAATAGGATTCGATTTGTGCTTTGTGATGCAAAATCGATGCATGAAATGATACTTTGCACACACGTATTCGGTTCATTAAGGGTATAGTAGTATTTTTCTCCCAAAAAATGCCTTGAAAACTTTTAAAAAGGGAACAACCTAATTTCACCCCAAAAAATTTGCTCACCCCTATGTCGTTGCGATGCAATTTATATCTTTCAAAGTAAAAGGGATTGAGTCAAAGACATATCGCCCATCTAAATCTTTTATATTTTAATTGTTCAAATAGTATAATAAAGGATAAGTCCGTGCCAAATTTTATCTTTTTATTGTTGTCTTTTTCTTTTTTTTAATAATGGAAATGTTATTTCTTTGAAACATATTTATACTTATGAATTTTTAAATGAAACCAAATGTTCTATAAATGTTAATCATATGTTGAATGAATGTTGGAACTTCAGTAATATTGTTAGGTAACATATATATCATAATCTTAATCTTTGTGTTAAAATTATTTAACTAATTTATATATATCGAATTTATAATATTTAGTTACAATTATTTGTCTACTTTGTTAGCATTAATTAATTAATTTATTTATATTTATATCAACATATTAGTTATTTTATTTACGAATTTTATAATGTTTTAGTGATAGTCGTACATGCTCAAAACAAATATTTTATATAAAAAAGTATTCCAAATTTACAATAACTTTTTTCAAATTTATGTAATTTTCTTTCTTTTATTTTACTGTTTATTATAGTTTAATTATTTTGTTCATATTAAAATTTTTAATTATATATTATTCAACTTTAATTAAGCATATAATTTTATATCTGTGTATAAATCATATAACGTACGGGTATATCCCTAGTCCGTGTAACAATGGAAGCATTTTTAATTTTGACCAATGAGACAACTTAGTTAGTTTGAGTGATAGTTGTGTCTGTTCTTTATTCTATCCATTTGCATTCGATTATAGTGGCTAACACCTGATAGGTAATTCTCATAGTCAATGCGTGAGAGGTGCCCTTTGGACTTGAGCAAATAGGTAAGTTAAGTTAAAATACCAAACTATTTTTAATCCAATGCAAATAAAAAAAGAAAACATGTTCTTCCTTGGTTCATCCCAACTGGGTTCAAATGAACCAATATGACTGTTCATTGTGTTCAATTTGTCTTAATTATAATTTACCAGTGAAGTATCCTTGCGTTGTACGGTTTGTACACAAATGTAAAATCATATACTTAATTAAAATTGAATAATAGATAACTAAAAACTTTAATATGAAAAAATAAACTAAAAATAATAAACAGTAAAATTAAAGATAGAGAATCAAGTAAATTTGAAAATGTTATTAAAAATTTTAGAATACTTATTTATATACAACATTTATTGTTGAACATGTACGATTATTACAACAATCGCTATTATATAACAAAATTCAAATATATTTAGGATTAGTAACTCTAGGTAAAACGAGATACAACAGGTCATGACCAAAAACATTTTTTTTTTTCAAATGAAGTCTTACGTTAGACAATGGTTGACCTTAACTTTTATTTATAGACACTGAGTAAGATACCATCAGCGAAAACTGTCTTCTCTGGAATTTGAAAAGACTTCTATGATCAGATGGTGTCATTGACATTTTTGAAATTAAAACAATAGCACCAAAATGGCCCTTTGAAAGAACTTGACTTTCTAAAACATGGTTTCCCATAAATGATAGCATTCTGGAAGTATATGTTTATTATCATATGTTCATATCATAATTAACCCTCATAATTTGAAATAACTCGACCTTCTAAAATATGGTTTCAATGATCTTGTGTCATAATTTAATAAATAATTGGCATAATCTATCGTTTATATAATTATGTTATCTGTATTAATTTTCTATATTGATAGAAAATCATATACTTAAATAAAGTTGAATAATATAAAAATTAAGAACTTTAATATGAACAAAATAAACAAAAATTAATGATAATATGTCACATATATTTTTAAAAATTATTATAAATTTTAGAATATTTATCAATAAAAAACATCTGTCGTTGAACATGTACAACTATATAGTACTACTATCACTATCGCATAACAAAATTTGAAAACCTTTAGTATTAGTAACTCTACACAAAATGACATAAAACTAGTCCTGGCTAAAAACTTGTTTTTTTTAAAGGAGTTTTACATTAGACAATGATTGACCATGACTCTTATTTGTAGACATTGTTTAAGACACCATCAGCAAACTATCCTCTGAAGTTTTAATGGAATTATAGTATCATAAGAGGTCAGTGACATTCTTGGAATCAAACGATACCACCAAAATTGTCATTTGAAAGAACTCGAACTTTTAAGACATGGTTTCACAGTTTGGTTTCAATTTCTCATGTCATTGCGTTACTCAAGGGAATGGTCAATCTTGGTTATGATTAGTCTTGTGCAACTGCACAACCCTGTAGCATGAGTAATATATTTTCAAAAATGTGTCTCCCAAACTTTAGTTTATTAATGTTTATCAACTGACATGTATTTTATTTTTCTTTATTTTTATAATAAAATTTAAACCAAATTGTGTAATTTAAGTGGTTGAAAATTAATTATTTAATTTTGATCAAATGATATTTAGTTATTAATTGAAGTAATATCGTATTCTTTTAATTTAGTTTTTTGGTCTTCGTTTTGATTGAATATAATTTTCATATATTGCAATAGATACTTCCTATCAACGGAATAATGAATAGTGACCTAAATATATAAACATGCAAATAAAAAGGGCCAACAAAAAATGGTGAAATAATTCAAAGGGAGAAATTCGGTCTGTTCCCTCTTTTTTTGTAATAAAAAAAAGTCAATTTATGCATTGCGATGCAAGATATTGTGCATCTTAAAGCACAAAATAAATCACTTTCATGCATTGCGATGCAAGAAGTGACTTTTTTCTGTTAAAAAATTTGTAGAGGGAATTGACCTACAATTTTCCCTAACTCAAACTAATAAAAATTTCAATATGACCCAAATTAAATAACCCTAAGCAAATATGTCATGTACATTCAAACCTACACCAGCTAAATATAAATACGTAAACACAGACTCTACCCTAACATTTGTCGTCTCAAAACACAAAACTCTAACAATTTTTCTCATTTGTTTCATTAACTCTTCATTTTGGATGACCCTCCGTTTCAAATTTTGTTCCAAAAAAACGAGGTCCTATTTCCACAAATTCCTCAACGCCTTCTAAGATCTCATTGTAAAAGGACAGAGTTCGGTAAGAAATTATGTCTGACTTTTCATTCAAACAATACTTTAACTGTTCTTCGATTTTGTTTTTCAATTTTCCGATGATTTTTTTTCTTAGGGAAAGAAAATTGCTATTAGAAGTCAAAATCATTTAATGGCACTAATTTCAGCCCATGTGGTTATTTTTTAACCTATAGGTTTCATATCTAAACATAACAAAGTTATATGCTCAAGATTTGTTGGATTTTATAATTTGTTTTATTATTATTTTAAGAAATTAATATTATATTTGGAATATTTCAATTATCTCAATGTTTAGAAATTTTTAAACTTTTTGAAAAATAGAGTTTAATAATTATATATTTTAACTTAGAAAAATTATAGTTTAAAATATATAAACCATTTTTCTTTCTCCAAGATCTTACCAACTATGAGGTGTTTTTTTTATCTACTTGTTTCAGATCTAAAAATAACAAACCTATATATTCAGGATCTTGATCTATTATAATTGTTTTCCTTACAATTTTATTTAGGAAAATTTAGAGAATATAATATTCAATTTCGAATATGTGAAGCATTTCACTGTTTAGATATATTAAAATTTTGAAATTTTCTACTAATAAATAAATTTATACATCTAAAGTCTATATATTTGTAAAAATATATAAAAAAGAAGATACTAAAACTTATACATTTAATCTATCGGATCCAAGAATCTAACGATAATTTTTGAGAATAAAAATGGTTTAAAATATATAAACCTGTTTACCTTGTCCAAATTCTTAGTAAATTATTTTCATGCTTTCCTTTTTTTTCCCGCTTCAATAAAATTGTCTTGTTTGTTTATTTTTTTTAAGACAACATTATTTTGTCTATGAGCCACGTACACATGACTTTAATTATGAACCACGTACATACGACTTTAAAGAAAACTACATAATATATTTATATTAAATTATTAATAATCAAGTCAAATTAAATTTTCCTTAATTTGTAACGGGTCGAACAAAAGAATAATTTTGGGACGGAGGTTGTAAGAGACCAACTCCAACGCAACCCTCAAATACCCAAATTGGGGCAAAACTCACCCCTAAGAGCATGAACAATGGTGCATCAAACAGTGAATTAAACCAAATCTTAGTTTACAACGGTATATCTAAATAAAATATAATCTAATTCTTATTTGATTTTGTTTGATTTAGATCAATACATGCTACAAATTAAAACCAAATAAAAAATCAAAGCAACCAACCATAGTACAACACAATTGTGTATTACCAACAAATGCTACAAAACGCAGTAGTTTTGTAGCGAAAAAAAAAAATAAAAAAAAATAAGCCAGCCGACAAGTGACAACCACAATAGGCGGCTCTGCCATCTCCCTTTCCATGTGGCATTATCTGACTGGATTGAGTTTTATTTACAACATTGCCTTTCTTGACAATTTTTGAGCCAAATTTTTTTTTTATTTTTTTTCCTAAATTAAAGTACACATTTTTACCTATAAATAGAGATTTGTTTTGTTTCATTTGGATATCAGAAAAAAATACTATGATTTTTTTCAAGTTTAGCATTTTTTTTAATAAAATTTAAAATTAATGGAGATAAAGATAGTGAGGTATGAAAAAGTATTGGGTTATGTGCCACTGTTGTATGAGTTTTTTGGTTTTGAATCAAATGAGTATCAAATTGATTATTTTATTGATTTATAATGAGTTGTTTTGTTTGATCCAAGCTGTTGTTCATGCTCTAATTGCTCTAACCGCACCCCCCAAACTTCTCCCCAATTTGGGGTGATGAATAGTATCACCCAAAATTTGAGGCAATATTATTCATCTAACCTCAAATTGGGATTGATGGGACCCATTCATTTTTAAAATAAAAATTGATTTTCAAATACAAAAAATTATTAATAATTGGATATTATGAATTTAAAAATATTTTAATTGATTAATAAATAATAATAGCTATGTAATCAATATTAATAATAATGTAAATTATTTTAAAGTATTAAACACTATAAATTCAATAAGTTATACTAATAAATTGGTCTATTAGGTAAATTATTTTGTATTTATTATCAATAAAGAAGTAATTATACTAAATTATTTGGAAACACAATATCTTATTTTCTTTGTAGTTTTTTAAGATTTTAAATAGATGTATTGTTTGCTTTATCATAATGTATGTGTTTGTATTTATCAAATGGCTTGCAATTTAAAATATATTTAATTACTAATTTTTAAATATTATTCATTATATAAATAATATTATAAAAATAAACTTATTAAATATAATAAATTATTAATTGTGTAATCTTAATAATTACAATTTAAAATGTTAGTTGATGAGCTTGGCTCAAATCCTGGTCACGAGCCAAACACATGTACCACCACGTGATAAGCACATGCATGTTAGAGACCAGGAAAGAGGTCACCCGGACAGGATAACCGCGGGGTAAATACCTTACACCTATCCTGAGCAGGAACCCATCTACTATCAGCGAGCAGGGAATAGGGCTGCTCGAATGAACCTGATTTCTATCCCGAGCTTAACTGGCAGATAACTCCCGACCCCGAGATTTAAGCCATCACTCCATCAGTTACGCGGTCAACCCGCATTTATGATCATAAAGGCCTATGATTTCGCCAGAGCGATGATTCAGCCCAGATTTCACTCCCATAAGGGCTATATATACCTAACAATATTTCATTTTAAAGGTACGTATACTTTTACACACCGAAGCCCTGTCATTTTGCTTTCTACAAGCTTAATACTTATTCTCACGCCTGAGAGGTTTCGCGAGGCCCTGCCTTGCATTCCTACTAATGTTTTCTTCTTTTGACAGGTTTCTACAAGATCCTACCTTTACATAAGCCCAGATATCCTACAAACCATAAGGAACAGCCCAATACCAAATTGTGTATCATCAGTTTGGTTCCATTGTCGGGAAAGAAATTTTTTTAATCCATTATCATCAAATCTTATTAGTATGGCTAAGAACGGAAAGGGACATGTTGGGGCAAGCGGAAATGCTGGTGGTGATGTGTCTGTTCACTAAGGAGATTGACCCCCAATTAGTAACAGACCTGAGGGAATTCCCCAACCAGACCAGCCTCTACGAAATGGGTTCCCTCCATTAGGCGGGGTAATAACCCGATCCCAAGCAGCAGCACAACATGCACCAACAGGTGAGGCTGGTTTCGTCCTAGCAACTGATCCACCTCAGCATGATCTGAGAAATCAGTTGCAACAACAAAGGGCCAATTCGGTGGAGTTACGTGACCAATTGAATCAACGTCGAGAGGCTATTCGACTTAATCTAGTAGTAGAGCCTGTTCCGCTGAATGAACAAGCACAAGCTCAAGCTCTTCGAAATCAGGCTCAGTGTCTGAGTAAGATGTTCATTCTGAACCAACAGTTGGCCGCGTTGGGTCAGCCACCAGTTCCCATAGAGGAACATTTATTGCCAGTTGTGCCCACCGTCAGTGCTCCACATGTGGTCGAAAGGGTGCCTAGTGTCGGTAGCCATGCCCCACACAGACTCCTTTTAGCCATCGATCAGGTACCAGCCCGAAATCGAGCAGAAAGTGGTGGCAGCCACAATCAGGGAGCAGGGGGCCACTGATGAGCTCGACCCAAATCCTGGTCACGAGCCAAACACACGTACCACCACGTGATAAGCACATGCATGTTAGAGACCAGGAAAGAGGTCATCTGGACAGGATAACCGCGGGGTAAATACCTTACACCTATCCCGAGCAGGAACCCATCTACTATCAGCGCGCAGGGAACAGGGCTACTCGAATGAACCTGATTTCTATCCCGAGCTTAACTGGCAGATAACTCCCGACCCCGATATTTAAGCCATCACTCCGTCAGTTACGCGGTCAACCTGCATTTATGATCATAAAGGCCTATGATTTCATCAGAGCGATGATTCAGCCTGGACTTCACTCCCATAAGGGCTATATATACCTAACAATATTTCATTTCAAAGGTACGCATACTTTTACATACCGAAACCCTGT
The DNA here is from genome assembly GCA_013146195.2 of Codonopsis lanceolata. Taxonomy (NCBI): domain Eukaryota; kingdom Viridiplantae; phylum Streptophyta; class Magnoliopsida; order Asterales; family Campanulaceae; genus Codonopsis; species Codonopsis lanceolata. Next base: position 9,483,248 of record CM028378.1, on the reverse strand, counting down.
CATTTTGCTTTCTACAAGCTTAATACTTACTCTCACGTCTGAGGGGTTTCGCGAGGCCCTGCCTTGCATTCCTACTAAGGTTTTCTTCTTTTGACAGGTTTCTACAAGATCCAACCTTTACATAAGCCCAAATATCCTACAAACCACAAGGAACGGCCCAAGACCAAATTGTGTATCATCATTAGTAGTAAATCAAAATAGAATATGATGAGGAATATTCTTTTTGGTCAAAGATTTGGTGTGAAAGGTTGAAGATTGAAATAGTGGATAGTGCTGCAACTACCCCAAATTGCTACTGAAATTGCCCCAAGTTTAGGGTTTTGGGGTTGGAGTTGGTCTTAGAACCGCCGAACCACCAAATCGAATTATTCGGTTTGGTTTAATTTTAATCAAATACGGTTCGGTTTTGGTTCCAAAATTTAAAAATCCAACCAGTTCGATTCATAGTTTTTGAGATCAAACCAAACCAAACCACCTATGTATTTACTAGATATTCATGTCTGTGCCTATGACACGGTGCCAGTACATTTGATTTCGTCAGTAGAAATGACAGCGCCTAAATAAAATGTGCGATTTAAAAAATGTTACAGTTGAAGGATACATTGCTTCAGGATTGATGTTTTATAAGGGGTGACTGTTCAGAAGATTAATCGTATGGTTTGAATTTGTAATATGAAGATAAAATATAAATAGAAGAAAATGGGGTGACTGCTGATAATATTAATTGTAGGGGGTGATTTGTAATAGGGAAAGAAAAAATAGGAATTTAAAAATGGATAACTACTCACACATATGAATGTGAGGGTGAATCTCATCCGTTAAAATTTTTAAAATAATTTAATCTGAACATCTGAATAGTCATAGTCAATAACCTAGTTGTTTTATAATATAGATTATGTATATAACATATATTATTTAAAGTTGGTTAACTATTCTGAGTCTCATCTAATATGCATATCTACGCCCTTAATTAATCTAGGTAAGACGGTCTTATGAATATATTTTGTATCTATCATTTTGGAGAGTGGAGAGTGATACTCCTATTACGAATTAAGATCTATAAGGTCGTCTTACAGGAAACATGCTTTATATATATTAGTTACCAAATCAAATCAAACCAAATCTAGATTATATATATACTGTAACATTATTTTTTAATGTTTGATGTTAATTACAAATTAAAATATTATTTGCCTTGTTTTTATTGTGATATTTAATGTTCATTAAATTGATTAGAAAGAAAATTTTAAAGTACCAAAATCGAACAAAACCAAACCAAATCGAATAGTTCAGTTTGAAAATTTTGGAATCAAAGGAGGGTAATTTGGTTTGTGGTTTTCGCATAAACCAAACTAAACCAAACCGTATACACTCCTAGTGGGGGTAATTTTAATTCAAGTGATTTTGGGTCAAAGAAATAAAACCAAAATTATTAATTAGCACATCTTTAAGACCATGTATGACAAAGTTAAACCAATAGCTAAAAAAATCAATTTAAAAATTAATAAGAAAAAGAAAAAAAAAGGACTAATAAGAAACTCTAAAAAAAAAACTACTTTAGTTATTTACTCTTAACATCGCAAGCCTTCTATGCTCCATCCCCAAATCTACCGTCTCCCCCAAACCACCTTTCAATTTCTACGTCTCTAACAACTATTTTATACTCAACTTTATTCTTTTTGTTATTTGATTCTTATAACAACTACTCGTTTTATACTTCAACTAGCTTTACACCCGTGCGTTAAACGCACGTCATATATATTTTTCAATCAAATTATACATAAGCAACATGAAGTGAAAAAACAAATTTAAAAGAATAAATTAAAGAGAACTGTTGATATATATTTGTTAGATAATAAAAATTGCACAACAAATTCAAATGATGATAAACCAAAGAAAAACGACTCAAATTACATACTTCCTATGGTCATCCCTCCCCCGAAATGACCAAAATATCCCCGACTCAAAAAATCTTTCATTAATAGTGTCACCCAAATGGGGTGACATTGATAATATATGTACTTAATTATTACAATTATATATACAAATATTTAAGCTCAATTCAATAAACTATGAAATAGACATTTAAACAATGATTGCTCTTAATTCATTGTACATTTCACAGAGTATGATACTCGGCTACTTGCCCATATACATAAGCACACCCCTCTAGAGTCATTGTACATGTTCCCAGAGCAATTAGACCACGATTTACTTGCTCATATTCATCATCGCTTTTCCACAATGTCAATGAGCGAAAATGGAATCCGGTAATAATGATGTTGTCACCTCTCACCTGGATCATGTTGATTTTTAAAAGTCAACTCATCCAACATGTCATAACTGATGCTACTACTTTTTTTAAAGGTTGGAGGGGACATAAACCTTACTCCAACCCTTACTTTTTAATATTTTAATGCGTTGAAAGACTACAATTATATATATATGATGCCTTTGGTGTGGCTAGAACAAATGGTAGCTCTGGTGAGGCTTTAAACACCCGATCTCTCAGTTGAGAGTAGTGATGCACCAGGGTGCTTCTGGAAGGGCTTGAACATTCGACCTCTCCGTTAAGATAAGTGAGCAGCTAAATGATGCCTTTGGGTAAGGCTTGAACAACAACGTTGCCTCTGAAGATGATTGAACACCCGACCTTTCTATTGAAAGTTATAAAGTTCAGGGTGTCTCTAGTGAGACTTGAACACCCGACCTCTCTGTTAGGAGAAGTGAGCAGTACCATTTGAGCTAGAGCTCGTTGGTTGATGCTACTAATTTTGCTGGTGAAATTACTTGGTTATACGCAACAAAAGTGGTCACATAGCATTTATGGCTAAGTAAGTAATGTTTGTTGAGTATAAAATTAGACATGTCAGACTTTAAAGATCCATAATTGTTCATCAAATTATATTTTACTATGTACTTGTTCTTTAGCTTCTATGGATAGAATTTGTCTTAACAAAACTCATAAGTAAATTAATATCAATATAGGAAGATCTTATAGTATAATAAGTTTTTAAATTGTTATTCTTGTTTCCCTTGCATATTGGTAAAAAGAGAAAAGGCATTGCCTCTTAGATTGATGGTATTTAATTTCTTAATAGTTTTTTTATGTTTTTTTTTATTTACTTATCAATAATTGTATATGTGTTCATATATAAATATAATCCTTATTTTGTAATTAATTACGGCAGTTATCTAGCAATCTTGAGATAAGCAAATTACATTTTTCATTATATATATATATCTTCTTATTTTTGGTAAGTGCATTTTGAAGAGATCTTGCTATATATGGATGTGCTAATTACATTTGTCATTATATATAGGAAATGTAACAAAACAAAGCGTTTCAATTTCCAATGCCATGTTAATTAAATGTTTAGTAGAAAAACTAAGAAAAATGTAATAAAACAACGTGTTTCAACTTCCAATGCATATTTGTGTTTACATTTATGGAAAACATTTAGGCGGGAAAATCACGGTTGTTATATATATATATATATAGATATAATTTTGCAATAGACAATCAATGAATTAAAACATTGCCTTCATATTTTTTTTTATTTCGTCATATCTGTCATTTAGTGTCTAGATTAAGAGAGTATCGATAACTAATTTGAGCATTTTTTTGGTGATGGTGAGCAATCTATATATATATATATATATATATATATATATATATAATGACAAGGGTAGATTTCTCCCACCAAATCCCACTTTTGAATTATTGAATTTTCAGTTACCATTTCACTCTTTCTCTCTCCTATCTTCTCTGGTTACATTTCTTTTTCTCTCTCACGTCTTATCCTTATTTTCTCTCCTATCACCACCATCTCCTCTCTTTTAATTATGTTTAAACAATTTTCTCTCTTTAAACATAAAAAAATAGTAGCTAAAACAAAAATAATAGTTTCGGAGTTAAGAAAACAAAAATATAAGAGGTTAGTAAAATAAAAATAGTTTATGGAACAAGCCACTATAAAAATAAAAGTTATAGAATCAACAAAACAAAAATAATTTAATGCGAAGGTTAGTAAAATAAAATAATTTATAGAACAAAAGTTTAAAACAAATTCTTAAAAATATATATGTAAAACAAAAATACGTTAGTAAAATAAAAATATTTGATGAAACAAAAATAATAGTTACATAGTTAATAAAAACAAAAACAATTTAAACTGAAGTTACTAAAATAATAAAAATAATTTACGGAACAAAATTTTAAAACAAATTCTTAAAAATAGCTATGTAAAACAAAAATACATTAGTTAAATAAAAATATTTGATGGAACAAAAATAATAGTTACGGAGTGAATAAAACAAAAATAATTTAAACTGATGTTAGTAAAATAAAAAAAATAATTTATTGAAGAAAAGTTTAAAACAAATTCTTAAAAATAGTTATGTAAAACAAAAATATGTTAGTAAAATAAAAATATTTGATGGAACAAAAATAGCAGTTACATAGTCAATAAAACAAAACAATTTAAACTGAGGTTAGAAAAATAATAATAAAAAATTATGGAACAAAATGTTTCAGTAAAACTAATTCTTAAAAATAAAATAAAAATAATAGTTACGAAGTCATTAAAACAAAAAAAATATAATGGAAGTTATTAAAATCAAAATAATTTATAAAACAAAAATAGTAGTTAACAGTAAAAATAATTTCGTTATTTTGATTTTAGCTTATTTTTTCGTCTCAGAAATTTATTTATTTATAAAATATAAATATAATTTAATAAAAGTAATCATTTAAAAGGAAGAACTTATTTGAGTTCATATTCTATTTGAAGGGCGGAAAAAATTCAAGTTTGCTCGAAAACATTAATTTTATAGAGTTTTTGAATAGTATAAAGTATTTGGGGTTGTCAAGCCATGGATTGACACTTAAAATTACTGTTCCAGTAATATTATTGAGAAACATTGACCATGCTGCAGGGTTGTGCAATGAAACAAGACTAATCATCATAAATCTTAGGGATCATATTGTTGAAACAAATTTTTTGAAAGGAAGCAATGTTGGAGAAAATGTTTTTATCCCAAGATTGTTATTAACTCTGTCCGATGTAAAATTGTGTTTCAAGTTACAAAGAAGACAATTTACATTGCTGGTATCAACAATTATATGTCGTAGTTTCTAGAGAAACAAATTATTTTGGTTTGAAGATATTGATATGCGGTGAAGATGAAAAATCAACTAATAAGACAACAAATGTTGTGTATAAGGAGTTTTTTTAGAATCTATAATAATTAGTGATATACTTATGTGTAATTGTTAATAAACCAATCCTCCTTATTTTGTTTATGTATGATTTAGTTGACGTGCGTTTAACGCACGGGTTAAAAAAACTTATTTTTTTTCTAATGTGATTGCTCAAGTGTTCATATGAAATTAATCTCACTATTTATATTGATTTATGAATTCCAAATATTATAATGCATTTAATTACTCATGTAATCTTTCAGCTTCCAATGACTTTTAGATTCACTAACCACTAATTACAACTACTTTTCACACCTGTGCGTTAAACGCACGGGCAAACAACTTTTTCAATTAAACTATAATTCAAGAAAATTGAAAGGAAAAACCAAAATAAAAATAAAGAGAAAATAATTTTGAAGGCAACTATTTCTTAAAAAAAAGTACTGATTTGTTTTTTATTTATATATTATAAACTTAAATGTTACTACTTTCTATTTTTGGATATCCCAACTAATGTTTCTAAATACTTTTGGTGTACAAATTTTTTATTATTTTTCCTAATTTATCCCTTCATTTAATACTAACATTATTACTTATCCTAGAGAGAGAGAGAGAGAGAGAGAGAGAGAGAGAGAGAGAGAGAGTAAAGTGTACATAATTAATGAGAGAGTGTGTGTGTAATGAGTATTATTGTCACAATACTAGTATTTGTGCCCGTACCCATGGCACGACGCGAGTAGGGGAGGATGTCAGTATTAGAGAGTATCAATATTTAAATAAATCAATATATGTTTTAATCATGTTTCAAAAAGAATAAAATTTTTCTGGGTATGCTGACATACATGTGCTCATACCCAAAGTATTTCTGAATATGTTCAATAAAAGAAACTCAAACTTACAAAATAACCAATTTAAAATTAACACCTCTCGACAATCAATTAAAATATATTAAAATTTATTATAACACAGATCATTGTATACTTGAGGTTAATGAAATAATAATTCATTTATTTGGTACAAAAAACCAACAATAAAATATTGATTTTCTTTTAAAAAAAGAAAATTTAAAATGTAGCAACAATATTTTAGTTTTTTTTTCTCAATAACGCACAACTTGATCTTCTTTTAGAAACTCTTGCTTCATAACAATGACTCGTTTAGAAAAGGAAACTGCAATAATTTACTTCAATTATTTTCACCTACACGTAAGAAGACAAAGAAAATATTAGACACATTCATTTAAGTAAAAACAATACAACGAAAAAGATATCAAAATCCAAAAATTAAGTAAAAACACATTTTATTAGTTGTTTGATAGTTGTGACTTATCATGTATCATGAAGAGTCTCAATGTTGTTAACACATTCACATAACTAAATGCACAAATGAAAGTTGTTTTGAGTAATAAAATAATAAACTCCTAAGTAACAACAAATTGAGGCGAGACTACATTCTAAGCAAACATAACTTCATTAACAAACATATGTCTAACATTACGCTATAAACCTCGAGCAATGCTCGAAGAAATATCTTTGTATTCGTACTCGTATCAGTTTCAATGTTCCTTCTTTATATCAAAACAAAGAATTTGATGACAAAAAATCACACCCAGAGGTTACCATCCCTTCTTGAGAATTCCAAGCAATTTTTGCTTCTACACTTTGTTAAACACCAAGGCATTGCACTCGTCACAAATGAGACAATGACAACAACAAAAAGTTACTAAAAAAATATAAATAAATAAAAGATTCAAACTTTCTACCTCAAAGTGAGGGCAAGATTGATTAAAGGAACCCCCATGCCATAAAGTGCCTCGGGTTCGATCCTTTCCAACGCCTCCTTAGGAGGAAAAAAAAATTAAAAAAAAAAAAAGATTGATTAAAGGAACCAATTTATCAGCATCCAACTTTGTAAATTCAAAGGCATAAACTCACAAAATAACCAATTAAACTCAAATGCATGAAAACTAACAAAATTAACACTCATTTGTAATCAATTAAAACAATATCACCATCAAACAGTGGAAGAATTTTTTTTAAGTCATAGTTTTGGTCATATTTATATAAGTGAAGAACTAATTAATTAACACCCAGTGCAGAGTTGCAGACCCAGGAAAGAAAACTCATTCAACAAATTCAACTCTTAAATTTCAGACAAAGATACAAATGTTTTTCAACTTAATCAGTAATCCATAGGGATAATTGGAACTGAATGACAATTGGAATTTGTTACGATTATTTCCGATAAAAGCTTCTAATCCCAAAAAAAATCAATGAATTACATAAAAAATGCAACAAACAAACCTTGAAGGAAAACATAAGCAATTTGGAAGATTCAAAATCAGAATAACCCAACTGAAAGCTAAGGTGAATTGGGAGTTATCGACAAAGTCAATCAAATAATAAGCCTCCACCAACACTAAGCTTGGGCTCCATACCAATTTCCAATCTCGATATGATCAGAAACTTTTGAATAGATTTAGAAATATGTTAGATTAGTAGTTATGTTGGGTGGGGGGTGTTGAAGAGGATGTTGGATCAAATATACTAAACCATTGGTGTAATGTTGATAGTCATGATGCATGATGCCCGATTGGTAAATCTGTTTCCCAATATCTATTGAACTCGAGTAAAGCATCTATGGTAATCATCGGATTAGAAGATCCCACCATCCAACACTTTTTTTGGCAGCTTTGTCAGCTTCCTTATAAAAACAACTCCTTGAGTAAATATATGCCATGAATGTGATTAATTGAAAGTAAATTTTGAATCATTTCTCAAACCAAAAATTCATGTACAATGATAAAGTAGTCATATTCATTTATTTTCAAATAACGCTTTTAAAGACGACAATATAAAGGTTACGTAATGTATATCAATAAAAATAAAACACAGAGAACATCTTATCGATGACTTTCCTACCAGATAATGTTGTAGTGCTACTTATAAATTTTCACGATATATTGGTTGAAAATCAAAGACCACGCCTATAATGAAAAATAAGCAAATATAAGTGTGAATGAAGATGTATATTGAATTGAATTGAAATATTGATGTGATTAACTAAACAGTTGAATCAAAGTCAAAAAAGAGTAATCCTTTAAAAGAGAGGAAACAACATGGGAGGGGAGAAAAGGTTCAAACAAATGAATTTACCATCCACAACATGGGTACCTCTTGCATCTGCGAATTCCAAATCTTAAAATTTTACTTTCTAAATTTGTTGTTAGATGAACTTTACATTTTTTTTTCAAACTTCACATGTATTTGCTCTGCCGTATAGAGGAAGTTTAGAAGCTGAAAGTAAACACAAAGTGTGATCAATACGAGAAACATCCAAAGAAGATTAACAATTAGAAATAAAATAAAAGCAAAATAGATGAAATTGTGATACAACCTTTTATCCTTTATTTCTCCAATTTCCATTCCTCTTGATCACCAATACTACTCGCTTTCAAAATCACTTTGTAGCCAAGGAAATACCTACAATATTATGCCTAATCATCAGTTGGGACGATATCTTTAAAAACAAAACAATAGGAATCACAAAGTTGATTTAGTTTAATGTCTCACTTTTAACCATTGATCCAAGCAATAAAGAAGGAAAGCTTTAGCCATATTATCATTTTAATCATTGTTTTTAGATTGGATACTCTACGTATATTTCATGACTTTAGATAACAAAATTAGTATAAGAGCTATAAAACTAATCATGAATCCCAAGCCCAAATAAGTTTGACATGGAATTTAAATTCATATTAAAACAACATTTTCAGAAAAAAGAATTTGAACAATTAAATCACCCACTATTTTCATGGAAAAAGGAAGTACCACAATTTCATTTCGTCCATCTATCAGTGACTTTTACGAACGAAATCAACGTTTTAAAAAAATTGTAAGAAAAAAATATATTGTAAACAGCAAATGCCAAGCCAATTCTGACCACAGCCAATGACTTCAGGTTGCTTGAGTTAATCCTCTTGGTAAATGGAAACAACATCAGGAAGTCAACATTTTTGCTGAGTAATTTTGATTGTGTAAAATTAATATGATTAAGGAAAAGGGGAAAATAAATTACAGAAAATAATGGGGAATTAGACGGAGAGGCAGCCACCAGCAAGGAAAGGAGATTTGAGAGACAACCAAATTTGTTTCATTATTCACCTGCTTCTGCTTCTTACCAAAAGTTCAAGGTTTTAGAATGAAACTCCTTGTAATGAGATCCATTACATACTCTTGATTGAAGCATCTGGATGAGGATAGCAATATTGCAAACAAATCTATCTAAATATGTTAATTTAGGAAATAAAATATAAGAATTTCATTCACTAAACTCTCAAAGGGGCTAGGAATCCAAGATAACATCGAAGGCTAGGAATGAGATACCAGATCAACAGTTGGGCATTTTAAATGTGAGAATAAAATTGCAGATGAATGGCAATCCCATTCCCATTTCAATCAACAGTTGGGATAATGCAATCCTTCAAAATCCCAAAATGACAGAGAGAAGAAAGGACTGGAGAAGGGGATCGTACCTGTCGAAGGAAGGGGATGAGAGAGGGAGAATGCAATTAGAGGAAAACCATTTATCAGACATGGTGGACTAAATTTCTGCCGGCGCTGTCGTCGGCAAGGAAGCATCGCGATAGAACAACATCTTCCGGAAATAGTTTGTTGATAGTCTCGTCCTCGTCGAGAAATTTGAGGACATCGAATCCGTCTTGGTACTGCGACGAGTAAGGAAGACGAATCCGCCGCCGTGGAAGAAGACGATGACTGGGAGATGATCATCGGCGGTGAATTGAGTAGGGACGTAGACACAGAACCAAAGGTTTCTAGAAGGGTCGGCGGTGAATTGTGATGGTAAGGCGAGTAAGAAGAGTGGTACTGTAGGTTTGGGGAGAGGGGTACGCACGCAGAGGGAGTTGAAGGGGGTTGCAACCTGCCGTTCTTACATGTAAATTCGGGTAGTGACCATGACCGTTGGATCTCGATAAATAAATCGATCTCAATCGTCACTTATCCCAAGTCAATTGTAAGCGTGTGAGAGTGAATCCTATTGTATTATAGATATTTGACAACTCATCATTAATTATATTTTTTAATCCTTATGTTTTATCCACTAAAAATATTTATTCAGTACGGAGGGAGTAATATGACATCTCCATTATATAACTCTTTAAAAAAAATTACAATTTTACTGTATGTCAAATCAGAAGCAAAAAAACATATCTCATCACAAACCTTTTTCTTTAGGATTGTAAACTCATTTATTTTTGAAGAAATTGAATATTGAAGTAAATATTTTTTACATATTTTTTCCTTTATATTTTGTTTGCATGAACCATTTTCCCCATATGAATCTCTATTTATATCTTTTATAATGGTAATGCTTTGAGGATTTGATCATACTCCTATAAGTCTTAAATGATAAAGTTTATAGTAAAAGTATAGTGAATATATGACGCAAACTACCATTGAAATGCACTTATTTGATACACGGGGTTTATATTAATATAAATAAAACATTTGAAAAACTTATATGTTATCAAGATAAACAAATAATTTAAACGTAATTATTACAATTAGTTCAATGCATATGAATTAGAAAATATTTAAATTTTTAGTAATTGTACGATACTAAGAGAAAAATTTTCAACTACCGGCAGTATAAAACATTTTTCATGCAAGCAGCCCTTGGAACATGTCACATGTCAATTACAATTTTTGGCTTGATGTTCTTAAATTTTGTTTGGCCACATGTTGTGCTTCGAAAACTATTTATGCAAAAAGATTTTACTCATAAAAGAAAAGAAGTTAATTAATATAAATATTTAAAATGTCACATGTCAATCACAGCTAGTAGATGAACGTTTAGTTCTTATAAACTAAATTAAATAAACACTTAAAATAAATACATAAAAGAAAATAAGTTAATTAATATAAATAAAGAATTACATTAAAAAGTATCACAATAAAAAAATCGATATGCTATCGTGTGGTAGGATGGTAGCTCAATAAGCCTCCGTTAACACACACCCACACACACAAGCAAAGAAAGAAACCCTAAGCCCTAAGCTCGATCCCTAGCGCCTCTCTCTCTTTCCCGTCCACGTATATTTTGTTCGTGTACAACTCACCGATGTTTCGTCTCCCTTATTATCACCGGCCACGCTACCGTAAGTTATCGGTCTCTCAATCTCTTTCAAGCTTGATCCAACTCTCTCGTTCTCTAATATCCAATTTTATTCTCTTGGAATTGAAAATCTTAATTATATTACCCATCATAATTTTCTTATTTGATTTTGATTTTCTATGTTTGTTGGTAAAATACTTACATTTTTTATCATCCCCTTTTTGATTATTACATTTTTTAGAAAAAAATTCTCAAATCTATGAATCAAGTGATGTAATCCTAATAACGGTCAAATAACTTTCAAATTTATAGATATGTCTAGATATTTTTTTAGATCTAACAATATGTTATTACAAATCGACTGCATATGTGATTTATTTGATTTTTTTAATAATAATTTCGGATTGTTTTTCACTTGTTTGGCCTAAGAATGTAGCGAAATGTGCCGGGGTTCTGTTTTGTTCTTAGCTTAACCTGGGACAACTTATGCTTTGTAAGGTTTATAAAGATCTTTATATCTATGGATGGCCAAATGCAAGAATGGTCCATCCGTAAAGTTGTAATCTCATGTTTCTAAATAAATTGAGTTTACATAAGTTCTTAAACTGATTTAAATACATTTTTTTCTATATATTATGAATTCTTTTGGGTTTTGATTTATCTGCTATATGTTTTGATTTATTTGTTTTTTCATATATACTTTGATAGTGTATTGATTGAAATACCTTTTGAGTCTGTAATTCACATAGAAGAGAAGTTACAACTTAATCATCTCAATGGTTCATGCCTTAGTTTGACATTGTCAACTAATTTTGATTAAGACACAAACAAAAAACCTTTGAAAGAAATGAGCATACACGTATGTCGTTCTTCCCGCATAAAGATAGCTTTGTATAGTAATATAAAGTTGGATCTGAAAAGAGGAGCAACTGAAAAAATAATAATTTAATGAAATTATATGTCTCCACATTTATTATAATTCATAATATTGCATTATTTTGTTGGGATTTTGTTAATAACTTTATATATATCAGTTAACTTAATGAATTATCTTATGTCATTTGTAAGTCATTCCTAACCCGAATATGATAAAGAGAACCTAATTTGGTGAATTATAAACATTCATGTAATTTTGTTGGACATGTAAACAAATTATCTTCCACAAACTTTCAATTATTACAAAAAGTAAATAATTTCGTATTTCTTAATTATTGTAAGTTATGTTGGATCTACATATATTTTAACTTAAACAGTAACATGAACATGTATTATACAAATTATGTTATGACTAAAGCAGGGCAAAGATTTGACATGTGATTTTTGAATTGCTTATTCTGGAAGTTAAAAGCCTTTTCAAACTGATGCCCATTTATTTAGGTGTATGTTTTACGTTTACTAATTTAAGAAAGATATACATTTGTATGTGTTTTTGTTTTAATGATTTACTACTTTAAGCAACTTCTTTAGCAAAAAAGGAGACTAAAAAAGTAATGGAGAAGTGGTCAACTATAAGAAAACTTAAAAATTGTATATTTTTATGTGTAGCTAAGTTTCAATTGTTTGGTCCAAATTTATTTGGATTACAGTCATGTTAGCATGTAAGATTATTTTTTATCATACAAAAAATGTGGAGTGGATTAATATTCAAATAGAAGTTTAATCATATAGATGGAAAAGATAATTTCAAACATGAAGTTAATCTTCATATGATACATGCATCAAATGTTGTCACTATTAAAAGATGGAAGGGGAAAAAAAGTAGAAAATACAACTATTGATGCGTTTTAAACTTCTTGTTTAGATGTTTATTTATGATATCTAATTATTATAATTCAATTTAATGGTAATGTCATTATTCTTACTGACCTCTGATTATGCAGGCAACTGATCAACTCTTCAATGGGAGCTATGGTGGCATCCGCAAGAAGAATATACGTCTTCGGACATTTTATTATTTGAAAGCATATAGTGAATTAATTTTTTATTGTGCTTTTTATAAGTCAAAAAGTAATCATTTTAATTTTCCAAAATAATGATTCGGCTGCCCAAGAGTGGATATTCATTAATTGTCATTTACAAGGTTGATACACGGAAATATATGAGAATTTTTTTATTTAATTAATCTAGAAATTAATATTGCTTTAAATGAGAGTTGTATGATTACATTTGTGTTTTCAATACATTGTTTTCCATTTTTGAAAAGTTGTTTTAGGCTGGAAATATGTGCTTCTGCTTATATATATATATTAAGTAGTACCTATTTCCAAGGCAAATTTTGATTTTCCATACAAACAAATCATGTTCCATTCTAAGAAAGTTCATTTTGATGGGAATTTTAAAAAAAATCCAACCTCTCTTTTTATCTATATATATAGATAGGGCGAAGCGCAGAAATGGTCCCTTGACTATAGGTCTCTCACAGTTTTAGTGTCTTAACAGTTTTTTGTCAAATCTGAGTCCTTTGAGTATTAAAAATTTTCAGTGTCAGTCATTTTGATGGATACCGTTAACGAAATCCCATTAAGTTGCCCATATACATTTAGTAAGGGCTAAAATGAATTTTTTTCAAACTTAACTTATATCAAAATTTACAAATGAATCCCTAGAGTTTTAAAAAATGTCCATAAGGCCTTCTTCCCCAATTCTTCCCCAATAGTCAACCGAGTAAGAACTCGTCTATGAAATGTCAACTTCTAAAATACTCCAAAAACTGTAGCAATGGAGCTCTGTTCTTCCATGGAGCGACTCAGATCTCAACCCATTTGGCTCCTCCTCTTACTGGGTCTTGGTTCTTTACCCCTCCTAAATTCCTCCTTCTCTTTCCTCAATTGGGTCTACATCAATTTCCTCCGACCCGCAAAAAATCTCAAGAAATACGATTCATGGGCACTCGTCACCGGCCCAACCGACGGCATCGGGAAAAGTTTCGCCTTCCAGTTAGCCCACAAAGGACTCAACTTAGTTCTCGTGGGTCGAACATCTCAGATTCAATCCAGGCTAAATTCGGGAACACCCAGATCAAGACTGTTGTCGTTGATTTTTATGGCAACTTATCAGAAGGTGTTGAAAGAATTAAGGAAGCAATCAAAGGGTCATGGCGGTTTGATTAACAACGTTGGGGTTTTTTTGTGAATGTCGTCCTTCTGTGCTTCTTGTTTCTTCTTAGGATGCTACCATCGTGAAGAATAATTCTAAGAAAGGTGTGGATCGAATTTTGCAATTCTAAAATATATAGATTTATTTTTCTTAAATTGCAGATATATTAATCAGTTTTCAAGATGCCTCTATGTGGAATATAAGAGGAGCGAGATCGATGTGCAGTGTCAGGTATGCTCAAGTTTGAAAACCCATCAAACAACTTTCCTTGGTGCATTGATGTAGTGAACTAGCTATTGTCATCATTTTTCCATACTGTCATAAATCGAGCAAATCTGTTGTGGTTTCAGACTTTCAGGTGTTCCCTTCATTAATTGTAATGTGAATCTAAAATGTTTTAACAATGCATAACTTAGGAAAACGTTCATAGCATTGATAAGTCTTGGTATGGTTCTGTTATCTGATTCAGAGAGTAGTTAAGATGATCTGACTATAGGGGAAGAATTGGGGAAGAAGGCCTTATGGGCATTTTTTAAAACTCTAGGGATTCATTTGTAAATTTTGATATAAGTTAAGTTTGAAAAAAATTTATTTTAGCCCTTACTAAATGTATATGGGTAACTTAACGAGATTTCGTTAACGGCATCCATCAAAAGGATTGACACTGAAAAAATTTAATATTCAAAGGACTCAAATTTGACAAAAAATTATTAAAGCACTAAAACTGTAAGAGGCCTATAGTCAAGGGACCATTTATGGGCTTCGCCCTATATAGATATATAGATGGTTATAGAGTGATTCGTCTACGTAGAGAATGGGAGAATGCGATTCATATGAGAAAAGCTTTATCATTCCAATTGCAAAGTTGGAGAGTGACATTTTCGTTTTTTACAGCGGATTAAGAACTAATAAGAGCCTAGTATTGTACATATATATTGAGCCAAGAAAATAAATGAGCTAAATGTTTGTGAGTGATTTATGGGCTGTAGAAGGTGGGCCCACACTTGCATTTCCAGCCCTCGGGCTCATAGTTAGTGTATTGGATACCGACGTGGCTAGTAATGGTGGGCACTTGGGTGGCTTCGCATGGGTTGCATCCGTAGCACTTGTGGACACAGCTAGGTGGGCTTGATCCAATCTTATTCACCTCTCCATATGAGGTCACAGCTTCCTTCACTTGATAACCCACTTGACCCTGGTCTGAGCGCAGCGTAAATTGCAAGGACTGAGGACTCTGAGCTGTGCCTGAATCAAGAAAGTGATGTTATTATGATACTAGTCTTACAGTTCAGTTAGTATATGTATGAACAAAATAAGAGCAGGTGTTTGAATATAAGGACTTCAAAACCAAATAACCAATTGGTTGTATACTTTTATTTGATTGTGATTTGTGTCTGTGTTATATCGGAAATCAAGAGTGGACCCAGCTGGTTGTGGATGAAGTGCCGAAGTTGGAAAATGACTAACCTTGAGGAGGTAAAGCAGGATGTTCATGATTTGGAGCAAAAGGCCTGCTTGTTACACAAACCCAAAACAGTAGCTGAAGGACTAATACAAAACTAAAGAAGAATCTAATTATTCCCAGCTCCATAGCTTTATATTTAGAAGCTCAAATGATGATGGTGATCAATTGATTATGATGGCAATCTGCTTCTTTGTGTGCGTGGGAGAGAGAGAGAGCTCATAAGGCCATTCATGATTACTGGGATATATATACTACTCCGTGTAAAAGAAAAAAAGGGAGGGAAAACGCCTACAAAACAAACTTGCAGTTCCCCAAAAAGCTAGCAAGCCAGAAACCTTCAAATTTTATTGGGTTTCTCTATTTCTCTCTCTCTCTCTTTTCTGTTGCATGTTAGAAGACATAGGGCTGGAGATGATCTTGCTTCATAAACAAGTGATTCCTCTTTCTTGGGTGAAGGTACAGAAAGTTTCTTTTTTCTCTCATTTGACAACTCAACCTGAAATTGCCTTATGATTAATCTCTCTTTCTCTCTCTCTCTCTCACATACACACACACACTGGGCATGCCTGGGGAAGACTTTTATGGGGTGTGAAAACTTGTGGGGATGATCCAAGTAGAAATGACTTTGGGGGGGTTGCCTAGACTGCAGAGCCTTCTCTAGCTCTGATATCTTATTCCATAAATAGAAGAAATTAAATGAAGTTGTTTTTCCTTTCTTTCAATAAAATGCATCAGACCATCAATGTCTGAGATTGATAGTATTTCAGTTGTATTAAAAAGGTTAGTTAAATAAAGGCACCTGAGTCAACTACATTTCATAAATTAAGAAAACTCACTCAGGCTGAGTACTCAGTACTGTACGTATTTTCAAAATTCAAATCTTGGCCATCCTTTCGCTATACTATGACTTGTCTTATAAATGATGCATATGGATACTCTTAATTGGCTTTCGGCTATGTCACGGCTTTATATATGTATAGTGGTTTTAGAGCAACTCGCAATTTGGCCTTCTTCTTATGAAGAAGAAAAAAAAAAGAACATTGGGAGCACACTTCTCTAGATTTTTGGGGAGAGAGGAAGGAAAGAGGGGCGGCGGCAGTTGTGTGTGGGTGTGGGTGGGGGAGGGCTTTGTATTTATGTGGGATGATGTTAAATTTAATATTTTTGTGTAAGAAGATTATATAATGGGAAGATATATTCTTAAGTGGGTAAAAAGATAAAAATATATAGGTAGCAGTGAAACCTAGCTAAGAAGATGTATAAGAAGATTACACAATGGAGATGCTCTTATAAGGTTGGTCATAGTACTTGGTAGTCGGTCTATTGATTTTCGGACTTGATCGAATAAATTATATGCAAAGGAGAATACAGACATACTAGCGGGTTCGGTCTAAATCAATGGAGAATGCCGAGGGGTCGGGAATTGATGAGTTTGTCAAATCTTATTCTTTAGGGATAATTTTATTGTGGATGACCAATTTTTATGTTATGTTTCAACTACCTTGTTGAGAATGAGATGACTCAATTAACCAGACAACAAGCTAGTTCCCTCCGAGTACAAGTGCATTGTGACTTTTGGGATTAGGTGATCGCTTAGTAAAAGAATCCTTCGAGGTCACTCTTGGTTTTTCTTGCGCTGCCACGATCGCTTCAACCCCGTTTCGTTGGGGTTTTTGTTGTTTGTCCGTTTTTTGACCTTTTAAGGGTTTTAGGGTTTCTATTGTATCCATATAAATAGTTGTATACCTAGAACGTTTGAAGGTGGAACTCTAATAAAATTTCGACAGTCCGTTGGCTCCCCAATCTCTCTCTCTTCTTTATGATTGATCCTATATATACTCTGTTAATTTGTTTGCTAGTCTTTCGTCATGTATAACATACCTTTAGTATACTCTCTTCTTCTCATTTCTTGCAAACTCTCTATATTATTCAATTTCAATAGTTAAATACCATTTTAATTTGACATTAACAAGAGAATGTATGCATGAGGATGTGACATGCGTATTTGGGAGAACCAAAAGGGAGGTAAAGGTGGTGGGACTTAAGGACACCTGAAGAAGTGAGCCAGTTGTTTTGATATAGAGATAGATTGTAGAATAGGGAGTGAGGTAAGCAAACGTACATGAAAAAAAAAAGGGGTTAAAGTGTTAGAATTGAGTAGGTAATTATTAGACACTAATATACACTCCCATGGATGCACAGTTTGCCAACTGTGAACTGTGAAGGTAAAACAAACTCAGAAGAAAGATAGATAAAAAGGAAATCTTGATTGCACTTTCCAATGTTCTCACTCTTACTAGCTGGTGAATTTAGCTAGCTAGGTGCCTAGGTGGTAGGCACAACTACGCTATCTAGTATGTGCCTATGTGGGCTTTGGGAAAAGTTAGTTTTACTTGAAAAAGCAGCAAACTTTGAGATTTTTCTTAGATAACATGTTGTAATACAGCAGTCAGTTTCCTTACTTGTTTGTGAATTGTGACTTCATTCTCTCTTTTCTCTTCCTTAGCCCATTGTTATAAGCACCAATACTTGAAGATAAATTAGTAAACTTATACAAAAATGACACCTCCGGAAAGGAACACATACATACGGTGAGGATTCACCAGCTATCTGAACGCCAACAAGTTATTGATATTACGGAAACAAACACAACAGCCTTCAAGTTTCTCGGGTTTAAACCACGTAGGAACCTGTAAAACCAACTAGTGCACAAATTGAATTGAGTTATCTAGACCGCATGCACCATGGATTCATGTAATAAGCAATATTTTCTCAACCAACTAAAAATTCATTAGCTTAGAAGAAAGCAAATATGTAAACTTGAATTGATGGAAAAGATTAGCTTAAAATGCCACATTATTTTTTAGTTCATTCAAGAAGTTGCAGTAAGTAACAACAAATGTATCATAGCTACAGAAGATCTTGAAAATGGATGCTCTATATACACACCAGTATCAGACCATTTTGCAAATGTCACAACAACAATTTATGACCGCAACGTACTGTACGAGTTGAATTACTTCTTAGGGTGAATTGCTTCCACTATAGCTTCAATCTCTTCCTTGGCTCTTTCAAAAACACCTGGTCCTTTGACTTCATCTATTGGGGTGTCTTCATCAATGTCATCGCTTAACCCATGTGTTTCCTTGTCATGGCGAGGTGATTTTTCACGGCGAACTAGTGCCTCTATCTCTTCCTTGGCTCTTTCAATCAAATTTGGAGCTTTTACATGTTTCTCTTTGATGCCTAGAGGAGGAGGAAAAAAAGGTAAATTAAATTAGTTAAAGCATAAGCATAGACCCAGAATTTCACCCTCATAATAATGCATAACCACAAATTTCATAACAAAGAGAGAATTCAATAAATTTAACCTTTGAATCATACAGGATAAGCATAAGTTAAGAAGAAAATGGAGTATTTTTACATATGAAAAAGGAATGCAATATATATCTCATAAAGGAGAGTCTTTATTTGAAAAGCTAAAGTAGGTTCGAGTGCTAGGCCTGATGTTCTCCTAACCCCAATCTTTCGTTGCTTTGAAATAAATACTCTATTGCTATTCATTTACGGTAATTGCATAATGATACATATAGCAAGAACCAGTTGGCAGTTGCTAATTATACACTTATACATCAAACGGAGCAAGGGTAGGTTATTTTCTTCAATCAGTCCTCTTCTCGCCAATGAACACAGGATCCGTTTTTGCATTGAAATTTGAAATGAAATACATTAATGGCATTCCCAAAAAGAAAAGAGGATCATCAAAGCAGCATTTTCTTTTCTTAATTTAGAAAGGTTTATTGAATGCTCCATTACATATGTCAAGAAAATTCATTTCTATCACGAATTAAAAATCAAAATAGAAGCGATAATAATAATACCATTCCAATTAAAATACACAACTTTAAGCTGCAGAGTCCAGAAATAAGGTACAAGTTTCCCAATTAAAGAGGGGTTTTAGCTAATTCAATACAGATATCACCGACTATATATCAAACTGATACAAAAAAGAGTGAAATAAGAGGAAATTCAAATGAAGGAACAAAATCTTTGCGCAATAACAGGAGAATTGAAGTCAATGAAAACAAGAGTAAAAGAATTTACGAATGTGCAAATAGGGGTTGAAGAGGAAACCTGAAAGAGATTGATTAGCCTCGGATCTCTGTTCCGCCATCTCAGTTTTCTTCTTCGGCTACAACAAACACCATTTGCTGCCCCTGACTTGCTTTTCTGCTTCTTTTACAAAAAGCCTATCACATGCGTTTTTATTTAATGTCTCTGCTTATGATTGCATCTAGTGGCCAGGCCCAGAACGTATATTTGGGCCTCTATTCTCACCAACTCACATAAGGCCCATGCAATAAAATCCTAGGTAAAATTGCAGGTCCGTTTTTAAAATTTATAACCCCTCTAATCAAGTGTTTTTTTTTCAATAGAAAAAGTCATTTTTAGGGCGAAATAATTACAATACCCTTAATTAGTCAGAGGCGCGCTACGTTTTTGTATCGCGGTTCAAAAATATCGAGTTAAATTTATGAACCGCAATACAATTAGATTATGAAATTAAACTGTTCAACTGCGGTGCAAAAATTAATGCAATGAAATTAAACTATTGAACCGCGGTGCAATTAGAAAGAGTGAGAGTATTTATAGGTTAGTAAAATAGAAAAAACAAAAAAAAATGTATTTTTTCATAAAAAAATCCCCCAAACGGTCTTATGATAGTTATGCACCCCAGATCCAATCTGGGTCGTCCAATTTGATCCAATCTGGGTCGTCCATTGCATTCCAACTGCTCTTTTTCAAAATCGTCCAAGAATACTTAAATATAATCAATATGTTAATATCAAATGTGAAAGATAAAATTGACATGTTAATTGTAGATACCCTCTTTGTTTTGGGCAAAAAGTCAACTTTTCTATTTTAGATGTTTCACTTAAAGAGTCAACTTTCAAAAGTAAGGCATAAAAACATAATTTTATTAATAATGTATAACTAAAGTAACATTTTATTAAAAAAATTGACTTTCAAACGAGGACTTTTTGTTTGAAATAGAAGGAATATAATTTTTGAAATTGATTATTTATGTTAAAACGTTGAAGTAAACTTATCATAAGTTATATTTTATGGTGGGTTATACGATTGGTGGAAGCAATTTGCTTTCTTCTGAGGTTGGACCTTGTATGTGTTATTAGTTGACATGTTCTCAAACCCTGTATCATTAGGGCACATCACGCGATTTTATTGGTAGTAGCAATGAGGGACCGGAACTACAACCCCAGGATTCAACCTGGTTAAAAAAAATGTAGTTTGCAAGTTATGATTGGTCGTAACATTATTAAATGATAAGACCCACAAATTACTTAATGAACTATAACTTTAAGTGTAAATCAAGTGCGCATAACATTACTTCAAAATTAAACCCAATACTGTGTCATATATATATATATATATATATATATATATATATATATATATATATATAATGACAAAGGTAGATTTTTTCCTCTAAAAATTTGAATTATTGACTTTTGAGTTACCATTTCACTCTTTCTCTCGCCTATCTTCTATGGTTGTATTTCTCTTTCTCTCTCCCGTCTCCTCCATATTTTCTCTTCCATCACCACCATCTCTCTTCTCTTAATTATGTTTAAACATTTTTCTCTCTTTAAACTTAAAAAATAGTTATTAAAACAAAAATAATAGGTCCGGAGTCAAGAAAACAAAAATATAAAAGGTTAGTAAAATAAAAATAATTTATGGAACAAGCCATTATAAAAATAAAAGTTACTGAATCAACAAAACAAAAATAATTTAATGCGGAGGTTCGTAAAATAAAATAATTTACGGAACAAATGTTTAAAACAAATTCTTAAAAATATATATGTAAAACAAAAATACATTAGTAAAATAAAAATATCCGATTGAACAAAAATAATAGTTACAAAGTCAATAAAAACAAAAAACAATTTAAACTGGGGTTACTAAAATAATAAAAATAATTTGCGGAACAAAATTTTAAAACAAATTCTTAGAAATAGCTATGTAAAACAAAAATACATTAGTTAAATAAAAATATTTGATAGAACAAAAATAATAGTTACGGAGTTAATAAAACAAAAATAATTTAAACTGAGGTTAGTAAAATTAAAAAATAATTTATGGAACAAAAGATTAAAAAAATTCTTAAAAAAAGTTATTTAAAAAAATATGTTAGTAAAATAAAAATATTTAATGAAACAAAAATAATAGCTACATAGTCAAAAAAAAAACTGAGTTAGCAATATATATATATATATATATATATATATATTTTATACAATACAACTTAGTCTCATAAATAATGACTGAGATTGATTATTTTACTTTATATCAAACTATGTAATTTATTTTTTGGCACAGAATCGGGGTCCCCTCAATGATCAAGAAGATTCTAATCTAATCTAAAGCTGTTTTTTATCTCATATATAAATCTCATCTAAACTGTTTTTATTTTATATAACTGATTTTAAATAGGTCTCTATTTAATTTACGACTTATTGGATAGTCGAATTTCAATCTGACGCTTGCACAGTGCCTTGAGATCTTAGTTAACAGAGTCCAAGATAGATGAATAAGTTAAGTCCTTTATTTTCTTTTGAATAAAATTTTGATAAGAGAAATTACGTAACGAGAGAATTTGACGATAAATAAATAAAATAAAAGACAAAAATTTAGATAAGACAGTTTTGTAGATATCTATAATACAATACAGCTCAGTGTTCCACACTTACAGTTGATTTGAGATTAAAAAAAAAGGGTCAGGATTTACTGTTTTACGGTGATCAAACGGCCCTTATTTCCCACAGCTCTTACATATGTGAATGACTACATTATTATTTTACATTTACTCTTTTAATGAGATTTTACGGTTTTACAGTTAATATTTTAAGTTTTTATAGTTTTACAGTTTTATGATTGCAAAATTTTGTATTTGTATTTTTTTTCTTTTTAATTGTTATCATAATTAACTTAATCAATTAAATTATTTTCCGACCCGTAATTTCATATACAAATTAAAAGAAAATTAAAAAAACGTAAGTTTTGTAATTTGAATTTTTTAAAATGTTATCGTAATTAACTTAAGCAATTTAATTTTTGTCCGACCCATTTTGTCCGACCGCAATTTCGTATACAAACTTTTAATTAATCCCTTTGTTCCGGATAAAGAGGACCCGTTTGAAAGTCACTTTTTTAAAGAAAATAATATTTTTAGTAGTTCATTTTCACAGTATCTGCTTCATTTATTGATAAATTTTCAAATTGGCGCTGTGCCATTGGCACGGGTAAGAGTACTAGTATATATATATATATATATTGTAACGCCCCAGGACTCGGGTCCCACTACATGGACCCACATCTGGTCACGTCACTACAAATTCGAACTTAAATTTAATACTAAATTAAAACAATATCTAACTAAAGTTACAAAAGTCTCCAATTTAAATACAATCATCCAAATAAATTTCGGAATAAGTCTACTAAAAATTTACTCTGTCTTCAATAACTTCCAACACATATCATATTTATAACCTAAAAATCTTGGTTCTTCGCCGGTATCCTCTACCTCAAACTTAGACTTTAATTCCGACCTGGAAGAAGAGGATTGTGAAAGGTGAGCGAACAAAGCTCAGTAAGATCATACGTCGCCCCTCCGGTTTCTAAGGAGGGGTGACTCAAAGAATAATCAGGATATATGTAAAACAGAGTTTTAGATATTTGACAACTTGCAAAAATCAAAGATAAGTAACGAAAGACTTAAAAATCTCTGTTTAAAAATGAGAGTTTCAAACAGAACAAATGTGGATCAAACAAGTTTGTCATTACTGACTGTCCCATACCAGCCAGTAATAACCAAATATCAAAACATTTATTTAGATCACATAAGAGTCTTTTGACCAAGAACCAAATCCCCCGAAGGGTACACAAATCCCCCGTAGGGTACACGAATCCCCCGAAGGGTACACAAATTAAGGTATATCCGGATAACCGCACTCACAGGCCAAGTGGTGCAAATTCAATTATTTCAAATGTTGTCACGAAAATCCCCGTGACGGGTTGTTCATACTTAGTGATCATAAATAATTTCAAAACATAAATAGTACTGTTAATGTACTATTATCAAAATATAAATAATATCAAAGTTCGTCATTTTTAATATCAAAGGGCATACCGACAAAATTTACGAATACAAATAAAATTTCTCAATAACAAGGTATTTCAAAAAAAATCAAAGTAGACATGAAAATTTGCGAAAACGAAGGTATAACGAAGATATTCAATAAAGCAACCGACGGAGTCAAAGCAACTACCGACACGAAGTCGGGTATGACAAATGAAGGAACGAAATTCAAGAATAGCGGAAGCCTAACATAAAAAGTACTCCCTCCGTCCCTAAATTATCGTCCTCCTTTCCTTTTTCGTCCGTCCCAAAATAATTGTCCACTTTGAAACTTACCTCTTTAGGACATCACTTTTACCACTTTACCCTTACTTTTTCACCTTACTTTAATTATGGGCCACATACACATGAGCTTTAAAGGAAACTACACATTAAACCAATATAAATAATCAAGTCAATTGTTTTTTCTTAATCTGTGCGCCGGGTCAAGCAGAACAGTAAATTAGGGACGGATGGAGTATTTTTTTTTATACTTTTTTAAAGAACCTAAAAGAAACGTAATCCCTTACCTTAGTATGCTTATCAAAGATATTCTTGCGACACGTACGATCGTCCTATGCTCGCTTGTCCAAATCTAAATTTAAACACAACACTAAAATTAAAATATTGAATTTGAGAGCTTATTATTTTAAGCTTGAATAAATGATCAAAATAAAAATTCTAATTTTTTTTGTTCTTCCATCCCATAGATACAAAACCAGTATATGCACAGCCAAATTATTATTATTATTATTATTATTATTATTATTATTATTACTACTACTACTACTATTATTATTATTTTCTTCCTCTTTGACTTTCTTTCTTTCTTACCTTTTCTTTCTCCAATACTACATCACCCATTTTTCTTCCAAGGAGGAAACCGTACAGTATAATCAATGAATGCATCATCCCAAAATATCCTTAACACAATTTTATATTATTATACAAAGACAAAACTAATACTACTAAAACAATATATAAGGAAGAAAACTAAAACCTGTCAATCCTTCTTATGCAAGCTCTAATCACTCACAGTCACTGCCCGAGTCCCAAAAATAAAACCCACATGCATAATAGTAATGGTATTAGTTAATATACTTATCATACTACTATTCAAGGAAAAGAACCTGATTGTTTTGTATGATTTTGCCGCCGGAAGTCGTCCTCCTCCTGCCGTCAGCACCTTAACACTAGCCGCCCCTTTTTTTTTTCTCTTCTTGTTAATAGGTTAAAGGGTTTTTCTCTCCCTCTTACCCTATTTATACCAAAACCCTAACCGAAAATCTAAAGTTAACTGGGCCCAAAAATTAATTTAGTAATATTAATGAATGATTATAATTAAAAATCTAGTCAAAAGTGGGCCTAGCCCGACCCAATTAAATTAATTACTAAATAGGTCAAAACCCATTAATTGACACAAAACGATTATAATAATAATTATATAGGTCCAAAACACTCATAATATTAATTAACGTGAATTAATATTAATATTATTAATATTATATAAATAAATATATATATATATATATATATATATATATATATATATATATATATATATATATATATATATATATATATATATATATTGAATTATCGAGGTATTACACTCTCACCCCCTTAAAAGAAGTTTAGTCCCTAAACTTACGTACCAGGTCAAGCGAAGAGTTCGGGGTGCTTCTCCTTCATTTCCTCCTCGAGTTCCCAAGTAGCTTCCCTCTCGGTGTGATTGTTCCATTGAACCTTGACATAAGGAATGATTCGCTTCCGAAAACTTGATCCTTTCGATCTACAATTTTAATAGGCTGCTCAGCGTAACTAAGATTCTCTCTTAAACAGAGCTACTTATACTCGATCACATGGCTCGGATCCGGAGCATACTTTCTCAACATTGAAACGTGGAACACGTTGTGCACCCCTGACAGTACTGGTGGTAAGGCTAGTCGGTATGCAACTTCTTCGACTTGTTCGAGCACTTCAAATGGTCCTACAAATCTCGGACTTAGCTTACCCTTAATTCCAAATCTCATAACTCCACGCGTAGGGGAAACCTTGAGGAAAACATGATCCCCTACTTCAAATTCAAGTTCACGTCGACGTTTATCAGCGTAGGACTTCTGTCTACTCTGAGCCGTTAACATTTTCTTCTTAATCAGTTGTACCTTCTCCGAGGTAATCTGTACCAATTCTGGTCCCAACAATTTTCGTTCTCCTACTTCATCCCAACATGTAGGCGTACGGCACCTTCTCCCATATAACGCTTCGTACGGCGCCATACCGATGCTTGCATGGTAGCTGTTGTTGTAGGTGAACTCCACTAGGGGTAAATGATCATCCCAATTACCCTGAAAGTCTAAAGCGCAAGAACGAAGCATATCTTCCAACGTCTGAATGGTCCGCTCTGATTGGTCGTCTGTCTGCGGATGGAAGGCCGTACTCATACTCAAAGTGGTGCCCAAAGCCTTCTGTAAACTACCCCAAAACTTTGAGGTAAACCTGGTGTCGCGATCAGACACAATCGAGACTGGCACTCCGTGTAACCTGACAACCTCATCTACATACATCTTGGCCAATTTCTCCAACGGGTCATTTATCCTGAAGGCTAAAAAGTGTGCTGACTTCGTCAAACGGTCCACGATAACCCAAATGGAGTTCTTTCCTTTTAATGTCTTCGGAAATCCCACAACGAAGTCCATAGTTATATGTTCCCACTTCCACTCATGTATGGGCATTGACTGTAACAATCCTCCCGGTCTCTGGTGTTCGCACTTCACTTGTTGACACACGAGACATTTGGACACGAACTCTGCAATTTCTCGCTTCATATTGCTCCACCAGAAAGTGTCTCGCATATCCCGATACATCTTTGTGCTCCCAGGATGTATCGCAAATCTTGAATTGTGGGTTTCTTCTAACACTTCTCTCTTTAACTCTGGATCCGATGGAATGCAGACCCTCTTGCCAAAGCGTAGAATGCCATCCCCTCCAAGTCGAAAATCAACCTGAGCTCCAATCTTTACCCCTTCACAAATTTTTACTAACTCCGGGTCGATTTTCTGGGCAGTTTTGATCTTTTCTAATCGTGCCAGATAGCCTTTTCCTCCCCTTACCCGAACTTCCAAACCCAAATTCTCGATATCCTCTAAAATGCTCTTCTCCTTTGTTAACATCATTGCCAAGGTTCCCTTGCTCTTACGACTCAAAGCATCCGCCACTACATTGGCTTTACCTGGATGATAGAGAATGGTGCAGTCGTAATCCTTCAATAACTCCAACCATCTCCTCTGCCTCATATTCAATTCCTTCTGGGTGAAAATGTACTTAAGGCTTTTGTGGTCCGTATATATCTCACAAGTCACTCCATACAAATAATGTCTCCAAATTTTTAAAGCAAAAACTACCGCGGCTAACTCCAAGTCATGTGTTGGGTAGTTTCTTTCAAAGTTCTTTAATTGCCTCGAGGGATAGGCAATCACCTTCCCATCTTACATCAATACACAACCCAAACCTTTCAACGACGCATCACTGTAGATCACAAAGTTCTCCGATCCTGACGGTAAAGCAAGAATTGAAGCTGACACCAATCTTTTCTTTAACTCCTCGAAACTTACCTCACACTCCTCCGTCCAAACAAACTTCTTGTTTTTCTGAGTCAACTGGGTTAGAGGTCCTGCGATCTTTGAAAATCCTTCTACAAAACGACGATAATACCCTGCTAGTCCCAAGAAACTTCGAACTTCCGTAGCGGTCGTCGGTTTCTCCCGTTTACTCTATCTTGGCCAGTCCACCGAGACTCCATCTTTCGACACTACATGACCCAAGAAACTCACCGTTTCCAACCAAAACTCACATTTCTTGAACTTCGCATATAATTTCTCCTCCTTTAAAATCTGCAGAACTGCTCTCAGGTGTTGCTCGTGCTCCTCTCGAGTTCTTGAGTAGATCAGTATATCATCAATGAAGACAATCACACACCGATCTAGAAACTTCCGAAACACTCGGTTCATTAAGTCCATAAATGCTGCCGGAGCGTTCAACCCAAACGGCATCACCAAAACTCGTAGTGTAAAATGCGTAAACGCAGTCTTAGCAATATCCTCCTTTTCGACCCTTAATTGGTGGTACCCCGAACGAAGATCGATCTTTGAGAAGTAGCATGCTCCTTGTAGTTGGTCAAAAAGATCGTTGATCCTCTGTAATGGGTATTTGTTTCTCACCGTAACCCGATTCAACTCGCGGTAATCTATGCATAACCTCATCGTCCCGTCTTTCTTTTTCACAAACAAAACTGGAGCACCCCATGGCGATACGCTAGGCCTAATGAGCTCCTTCTCCAACAACACATGTAACTGCTCCTTCAATTCCTTAAGTTCTGCAGGAGCCATTCTATAAGGTGCTTTAGAGGTTGGGGCTGTCCCCGGTGCTAAGTCAATAAGGAATTCCACATCCCTCTCTGGTGGAAGTCCTGGTAATTCTTCAGGAAACACCTCCGCAAACTCCCTAACCACAGGAAGTGACTCAAGACTAACTCTTTCCTTACGTGTATCAGTAATGTGCGCCAAATAACCTTGGCAACCCTTCCTTAATAGTCTACGGGCTTGCATTGACGAGATAAAACCTGTTAGGGTCGTCGGCTTAGAACCCTTAAATCGAAACTCCGGTTCTCCTGGAATGCAAAATATTACCTCCTTCCTAAAACAGTCCACCTTAGCGTGAATGCAAAAAAAATTAAAAAAAATTCTTTAAAATAGCTATGTAAAACAAAAATACATTAGTTAAATAAAAATATTTGATATAACAAAAATAATAGTTACGGAGTTAATAAAAAAAATAATTTAAACTAAAGTTAGTAAAATTATAAAAATAATTTGCGGAAGAAAAGTTTAAAACAAATTCTTAAACATAGTTATGTAAAAAAAATGTGTTAGTAATATAAAAATATTTGATGAAACAAAAATAATAGTTACATGGTCAAAAACAAAAAAAAATTAAACTGAGGTTAGCAAAATAATAATAAAAAATTAGGGAACAAAATTTTTCCGTAAAATTAATTCTTAAAAATAAAACAAAAATAATAGCTATGAAGTCAATAAAACAAAAAAAAATAATGGAAGTTATTAAAATCAAAATAATTTACAAAACTAAAAATAATAGTTAACGGTAAAAATAATTTCGTTATTTTGATTTTAGCTTATTTTCTTCTCAGAAATTTATTTATTCATAAAATATAAATATAATTTAATAAAAGTAATCATTTAAAAGGAAGAACTCATTTGAGTTCAAAAACTATTTGCATGGCAGAAAAAATTCAAGTTTATTCGAAAACATTCATTATATAGAGTTTTTAAATAGTATAAAGTATTTGGGATTGTCAGGCCATGAATTGACACTTAAAATTAATGTACCAGTAATGCTATTGAGAAATATTGATCATGCTGCAGGGTTGTGCAGTTGAACAAGACTAATCATTATAAATATTGGGGATCATATTGTTGAAACAAATTATTTGAAAGGAAGCATTGTTGGAGAAATGATTTTTATCCCAAGATTGTCATTAACTCTATCCAATGTAAGACTGTATTTCAAGTTCCAGAAAGACAATTTACATTGCTGGTATCATATGCAATGACAATTAACAAGTGCCAACGCCAATAATTGCACGTAAGTCTCTTTTTGAAAAAAAAAACTAGTATTTAGCCATGAACAGTTATATGTAGTAGTTTCTAGAGTAACAAATTATTTTTGGTTTGAAGATATTGATATGCGGTGAAGATGAAAAACCAACTAATAAGACAACAAATGTTATGTATAAGGAAATTTTTTAGAATCTATAATAATTAGTGATACACTTATGTATAATTATTTATAAATTGATCATCTTTATTTTATTTATATACGATTTAATTGACGTGCGTTTAAGGTATGAGTTAAAAAAACTATTTGGGTTCTAAACTGTGTGGCACAAAGTCACAAGTCTTAACAAAAACATATGAACACTTTATCAAGAAGAAAAAACTAGTTGGCGCTCGATATATTTAGCCGGACATAATCATATTGTTGGTTGAAGAAAGAAATCACGTGGACACGGTATGGTTGAATTAATTTTCTTTCTTTGCGGGGTACTAATAAGGAAAGTGTTCTTTAAGTAGCCAACATTTATTAAATTGGAATGTGACTTTTCTTTATTCCTCTTCAAGGAAGAAGCTAGAAGGAAGTGGGGGAGCAGTGAAGAAAAGACCCGTTTAACCCGTATTTTCAGCCAAAAAGCTTTAGATGTATATAGCAAATCACTTTCACCCGATCCAACTCAATTTGTTATAACTTGTTTTGATTCAAAAAATTAATAAATCGGGTAATTTTCAAGTTAAACTTAATGAATTAACGGGTTTTAGGTTGTAATTATCAAACTTATTATTTAATGATTGTGATACACCACGCAAATTAATATGTTCGGAACTATAGAATTTGTTTTTGGAATTGGAAATTGGAAGTAGTGCTATTTGTAGACAGCATGAGGAGGGAACACTAGAAGGTTTAAGGTTTTAACCCAAACCAATGAAGAAGACTGGGCATCGAAATCCACATTCCAAAGCGTCTGCATGGGTGAAAACCGAAAAGCCTCAACAAAACCTCTTCCATTCATAATTTACATTTTCGCCTAAAAGATCTCATGGACATCCCACTAATTCAAAATCTTTTAATTCACAATTGCTGTTTCACAAAGCTTGCTTATAAAAATATTTTGGTTCGGTCGGTAAGATGGTTCTTTTGAATCAACTTGTGCATACATCAAATTAAATCACTTCTCGTGAGGACTGAGGAGTCTAATGACACATCATACGCTTGGCCTTGCATATGAGAATTACCTGCATTTGGTGAACAGTGTAAGGAGCAAATCCAGCTAGAACTGCTTAAACATTCTTGTGATCAATTATGGAGTATCATTTTCAAATACTATAGGTTTTGTAGACGGTCATTTTAAGATGATAGTTAAGGAAGATGATTTAGTGTGACACATCAACTCATTTGAGTTGGGATATTTCATAATAATCCATTAACGTCCAGGAGTTAATGGACTATTATGGTTTAATTAAATGATAGAGTACTTTTTACGTATCAAAAAAATAACCAAGATGCTATGATAATGAGATCAATGTCCGTCCGAATAATTTCCCCACCTGATTGTCAGGTCAGGCCCCGCTTCGGTTGTTGGGTTGGGCTGCAACCATTAAATTAAGTGTAAAGGAATCAATTTTTTACACTCGAGGCCTTTTGTGTTGAAGGAGACAAGGAATTAGGTGTGGGTATTCCGTATTCGAAAGTCCAAAGTCCAAACAGCGTACGAGAATCGGAATGAATTCTTTGACACTGACAATCTAATCCGTACAAATTAATCCAACTTCATACAGATATGACGTGTGTGACACATTTAGTCTTAAGTCAAATAGGGTTAATTTTAGTATTAACTTTGTGATTTGATTTAGTCCCAACTCTAGTTTGAATTCTTATTACCTCCTCCAACTTTAAGCAACTTTCACGACCCACCATCCACCTCTCTCCACGTGTACGTTGTGTTGTGTGTTCTCCATTAATGCTCATGAATCTTATTTTGTCAAAATAAAGAGTCTATTATCATACTATTTTTTAATGTTTTATATTAAAAGTTTATTTAAAAAAAAATATATTTACAATCTTCATAATATTTCAATATTATCATTTACATTTGATATTAGCCTATTAATTATGATCAAACATTATTATAATTATAACCAATTTTAATATTAAATATATATCTTTAAATAATTAAACTTTTCCAACATAAATTTTTTTGAGTGGAAGGAAGAGAGTATGAAACAAAGTCAAAGAAATAATGATAAAAATAGCAATTGTAAAAAAGAAAGAGAAGATAATAGACTATTTCTCAAATGACCTCGGAAAGAAAATACCTTAAAAAAGAAGGGAAGAAGTAATCAAGTTGTTATTTGACTTACTTTGTTCGACACAATAAAGTTTAATATAGTTCTTTCAATAGATCAGATTTTGGTGAGAATCTGATCTAAATCAGATTCGAAATTTTATATATGGATTTATATAATGGTTTAATAATCTGAATATGAATTCAATAATTTATTTATTAACGGATCGAATATGGATTTAACTATATTCGATCGGTTAAAGATTTGATCCGAAAATAACATATTTATTAGAAAAAATTACGGGGGTCGGTCAACTTTTAAGGTTTATAACCCCTATAATTCAATGTTTTTTTTTTCAATCGGAAAATAAGACTTTTGATGGCGAATGACTACGATACCTTTAATAAGCTTGAGGCGCGCTATGTTTTTGTATCGCGGTTCAAAAATATCAGGTTAAATTTATGAACCGCGATTCAAAGTTTAATTTCCTAGTCTATTTTTGAATCACGGTTCATAAATTTCATTGCGTTAATTTTTGCAAAAACATAAATAACTAGTTTACGTCCTCCACCTTTTTCTTCCATCTCCTCCGTCGTAAGCCTTCTTCTTCCTCCTTCTCCGCCTTTGTCCCAACTGAAAAATCATTCAATCCAACACAGATCCATTATAGTTTCGTATTTCATGAATCAAAAAACCCGTTTATCTTTCGGGGACGTTGCACTCAAACCCCCACGAAGGGGCGCTGTCCCCTCAACCCCCGGGACCTGACCGAGCAGGTCGATCCCCGTTTCGTTGCGCACAATCGTAATTTTCGAATCAAAAGTGTATTGTCGGAGCTGTTGAAGAAGACGATGACATTTTTATAATAATATTTCAAAAGTGGTTTTTTGTGGTTGAAAAAAAAAATATTGACTTTTTAGGTTAGAAACTTTGGAAAAGGGACCGATTAAAATTTTACCCTATTTATTATTATACATATACATAGTATATACAATTATATATGAATATTGTCTTTTGATCTTCCTCTTTTTTCTATTTTAATTGTTTTGTATTCGTATATTTATATTTTGGATCGCATCGGATATTTAATCGGATATGTTAACTGGTATTAGATTCGAATTTACTTATATCTGATACATATCTGATCAATTGACAGACATACTTGAATGTAATAGAAGTATGGAAATCTTTGAACTATTCCAATTGCTGAAAGAAGAAATTCCTCTTTTAAAAGGGTAAAAGTAAAGAAATCCCTACTTGTAAGTTCAAACCTCTCCGCTCGTGGACAGACTATGAATTGAAGAAAGTACTAGTAAACAAACCCATTTTTCCATTCAAACAACAAACCCCTTTGATGGGAACAAAATTTTCCAACATTACTCTGTTTTGAACAATCTCTCACTACGTATTTGAAGAAATTGATGACAGTGGACTTCATTCCTTAATTCCTTGTTCATTTATTCCCCCACCCTTATATAAAGGAAGGTAGAGCTAAGATTTGATGTATTCATTTCGGCTTCTTCTGTTGGATAGAGAAAGCTAACTCATAAAAGGTTAAAGGTACCCCCCACAAAACTACAACTTTCACCTGTTTGATTATTTGCTGGGTATAGTTGATGGCATTACATTCCATTTCAATTTACTCCCCATTTAGTAAGTAACAATCGTAATTCTTTTTTATACTACTTTCAACGGAACGACGATTCACTATTTTCTTCCCTGATATCATGAAAAGAATCTCGATTGTTGTTTACCAGAAGAGCTAGTTTCTCTGCATTTCAAGTCAACCTTTTAGTTGATCAATTAATTAAGTGATGTGCTCCTTAATGATATTCTTCTTATATGTTCAATTGCCAATAACTTTTATAACTACGGATGATCAAGTACTATTAATATGACACCTTTGACTGATTTGTGATCATTGTTTTTGTTTGACCAATGCTAACAGATTGAAGTCATATACAGTAAAGGTAAACCGGTTAATGGGGCTGTCTTTGTCGTTGCTTGTACCAATCTCTACACAAAACTTGAAAGACCGGTTATTTGGTTTGAAGAAAAATGGACACACGGTGATGGTAAGATCCATCAGCTTTGACTCGAGAGAGGAGGAGACATTTACGACGGTCTGCTTCAAGGGTGGGGATAATTACTCACACAACGGTGATCAGTTGGTTATCGAAGAATCCATGGGTGGTTTGGACAAGTCTGAGCCTGGAAAGCGAAAATTTGAAGCAAGTTTTTCTTTCAAGAATCTAGTTCTGGATACAGAAAATTTGTCCAGGAATAATGCAGATGATTTAACTGATCACAAGACTCTAGATCTTTTGGAACCTGCATTTTTCTTCTCCCCAAAACCTGTTAGTGAGCTCGATGAAGCTGCAGTTAAAGTGCAGAAATTCTACAAGAGTTATCGAACTAGAAGAAATCTTGCTGATTGTGCTGTTGTCGTTGAAGAGCTTTGGTTTGTTACCCACTCACTCGTTCGTTTTTCTGTATATGTAACATTTTCCTTTTCTATTAAGTGGTTTTATAAGTTACCGTGAAGATTTCAAGCTGATTAATTTTGCCACCCTTTTTGAAAAATTTAATCTTTGCAGGTGGAAGGCGTTGGATTTCGCTGCCTTGAAGCGGAGCTCTGTATCGTTCTTTGACATTGACAAACCGGAGAGTGCGGTTTCGAGATGGGGACGGGCCAGAACTAGGGTCGCAAAGGTATTCCCTTGTGATTGTCTGCCGTAATTAGAAAATAAGTTGCAATATGACGTATGGCAAGTACCTTTTCGAGGCATCCGTTTTCAAAGTTGTGTAACTTAACATTTTCCCTTTGAGAAGTACATTTTTCTATATAGTTTTCAAAGTTTTGGTCTCTGGTTTGAATATTGACCGGGAAAATGAGAGCAAAACAAGGCCAAACTAATACTCACTTAATTTGTGAATTTTAGGTTGGTAAGGGCTTATGCAAGGATGACAAGGCTCAAAAACTAGCTCTTAGTCATTGGCTTGAAGCTGTAAGTTAAAGTTTCATAGCGATTCTATCGGTTTTTTCCTTTAGTTCAAGGCAATTTGTGGAAGCTTATCTTCTGAACTACGTTTGAGTCGTTGACTACTTTGCCTAGTCAAAAGGAAAGACTCATTCAAGAGTCAGATATCTTAATAAGTCAATTTTGACAACATGCACGATGTAATTATTCAACTGCAACAAAAAAAGATCATGCTAATGCCTTTGCCCTTTCTCTCTCTCGTCTTTGACAGATTGATCCCCGTCATCGTTATGGACACAATCTTCACTTGTATTACAATGTCTGGTTTGCAAGTCAAAGCTCACAACCATTCTTTTACTGGTAATCTCCATAACCTACAATAATATTTTCAGTACCATTCAACTTTGTTTTCGTGCTCTTTTAATTTCTAGCTCATAATATTTATTTATTGCATCTATTATGAAAATGTAGGCTGGATGTAGGAGACGGGAAAGAAGTAAATCTTGACAAGTGCCCGAGGACTATTCTACAACACCAATGCATCCGATATCTTGGACCAGTGAGCCCCTTTCTTCAAATCAATATATCTAGAAGAAGACATAATTTTATATTCAATTAGAAAGACCAAAAAACTTGAAAAAGAACAATTTGTAATGCGCAGTCAATGTTGTGATAAGTGTTGGCTTTGTTCTTCTTGTAGAAAGAGAGGGAAGTGTATGAAGTGATTATAGAGAGTGGAAAACTTGTTTATAGACAAAGCAGGGCGCTTTTGAACACTGTCGACGGTTCTAAATGGATATTTGTCCTTAGTACGTCGAGGAATTTGTATGTTGGGCAGAAGCAGAAGGGTCTGTTTCAGCACTCGAGCTTTTTGGCTGGCGCTGCCACCACTGCAGCTGGACGGATGGTGGCACATAATGGAATCCTTGAGGTTTGTGATGCATCCATTAAACATTATACATCACAGTACAGTTAGATTTATTAGAGCTTAGTCTTAATATGAATAGGGTGAGCGTTGGTGCACCGGTAAAGTTGCCGCACGGGTTCAAATTATGGAAATAGTCTTACAGTTTACAGCTCTAAAACTACATACTCATTCAGTAGACCCGGACTCGTCCCTTTTTAATGATCTTATTCTTCATCTTTTCAGGCTATATGGCCATACAGTGGTCATTATCATCCAACAGAAGAAAATTTTAAAGAGTTCATTAGCTTTCTTGAAGAGCACCTTGTTGATTTGACCAATGTGAAGGTAAAAGCAAACTCAACAACAAAGTAGTATGGGGATGGAAAATTGAGACTGGTATATCTAAATTAATGATATTTATTCTTGGTTTCACGCAGAAATGTGCTATAGACGATGATGACCCATTCTTGAATGTCTTGCCTAAGCCAGAGTCCATAAGTGGGAACAAAGAAATTTCTGATGACAAAAATAATGGCTTCTGTGAAACTGTTGACTGTAAGAACAACATTGACACTTATGTGGAGAAGGTCAAAACACCGAGATATGATTCAAGGAAAGGGCTATCACCTAGATGGAGTACAGGGGCTGGTCCTCGTATAGGTATTGTAAGAGAGTACCCACCAGAGCTACAATTTGAAGCACTTGATAAGGTCAATCTATCGCCAAGGGTGACAAATACAGTGCCATTTTCAAACGGTGGTCCAATCCCATCACCAAGGCCATGTCCAAGAATTCACCTTTCGCCTAGACTTGCTGCTAACATGGGGACTTCTTAGCTAGCCAAAGGCTGCTTGTTCCAACTGCTAACTAGCTACTTCAGTTTTTTGGGCCATATCTTGTCCCCTTGGTACAGACAAATAAGATCTCTGGCAATTAGTAACATACAGAGACTTGACCAGTTTAGTTAATTGGTGGCCACTCATTAGCAATCCCACTTTGATTTTTCGTGGCTTACCACAGTTTCTTTTTCATATTTTTTTATATCTTATTTTCAAACCAAGGGGGACGGGAACGAAACTCCAGCTCCACCGTCCCCCACTTCTTGGTTTATTAAAGTCATAGATATGACCTTCGGTTCTCAGCTTATGGCCTCGGCTGTAGGATTTGTTTGTTGAGACTTTTTTTAATGGGTCTTTCCCACAAAAAATAAGATTAATAACATGTGAGTCAATGATCTGCATACCTACATATCAGATATTAAATTGATAAGAACAAATACTACACTTGATGTTAATGAAAAGGCTAAGAAATGTATGCTTGTTTGTTACGATTTGTACGTAGGGGTGACAATCTCATCTCCATATACAGTTACATAATGGAACATTTTTTACTTTTTATTTTTGCTTTACTGGTTTGCTTTTTCTCACATTACACTCAGGCATGGGAGAATTTTTATTTGTCTATTATTGGCCTTACATTGTAGTAGGATTCGGACAAGGACGATATGATCTGGGTTCTTGAGATTACTCAGTAGTCAGTACCATTTACAATTTTACATACATATTGAATTATTGAGGATTTTACGATCCGAGTATGCTGAAATTGAATGACATGTTCAAACAGAATAACAGTCCAATTTCCAAAGGGAGGGGGGGGTCCAAAATGGAAGTTGTAGGAGGTGTAGACCATAGAGTTTGGCTGGGCAAAATGTCATTAATGGTAGTTCGGACCATTGACTAGGCAATTCAAATGGACCGTAAACGCAAGGCCCTTTGAGCCCACATAAGTATCATCTAACGCCCCCCACCACAAAAAAAGAAAAAAAACTCAACTACTTAGAGCATTTCCATGTCATCCATTTAATAACATCTCTGGCAATACATCTCCCTATTCAAATTAGGGATAATTACGTACTATTAGGTGAAATTGTAACCGTTTAATTATTATTATTTTTTAAAAAATCTTTAAAATTTATTTTTGTTAATTTTTTTCAAAATACCTAAACATATACTCCTTTCTCTCTAACAAAGTTTTCTCTCTTCTTTTTCTTTTTACTACTTTTTTCTCTTCTCTCTGTCACACTCTCCTTCTCTTCTTCCTCCAGCTTCGTCTTCATCTCTCTTTTCTCCATTATTGACCAATTTTCATCTTCTCCAACCATTTTCTCTATAACTTTTGATCTCGGATGAACTACAGGATTCACCACATATCAAATCGAAACTCTCAATGAGATTTACAAAACACACTGGGTTTCACCCGGCGATGTTTTCATTTTAATACCAAAAACGATGTTTAAGCATTGTTTTAGGTTTCGAAAGTTTTTCGATGCTCAATTTTTACACAGATTTAGGGGCAGTGTTTAATTGATTCATTCTAACGTCAAATTTGTTCATTTTGATGCCCACCTTTGTTGATATTTGGTGACAGTATTTAACTATTCATCCTGACGTCAATTTTGTCAATTTCGATGCCGAATAAATCACTTGCAGATAAATCTCTTATCAATGTGCACAACCATATGACGCTTAGTTTGGAGTCAAACAAAATGTTAACTGTG
The DNA here is from genome assembly GCA_013146195.2 of Codonopsis lanceolata. Lineage (NCBI taxonomy): Eukaryota > Viridiplantae > Streptophyta > Magnoliopsida > Asterales > Campanulaceae > Codonopsis > Codonopsis lanceolata. The sequence goes on along the minus strand of CM028378.1, from coordinate 9,444,785 downwards.
TACGTACAATTCGAACATGAGAGTACACTACAACAATGACTCCGATGTGGGCGTCGTTGCCTCTGATGTGGGTATCGTTGCCTACCATTTTGGATGCGCTTAAAATGCTCCAAAAAGATGTACATGTGTACCTCTGATTTGGGCAATGTTTTGATACTATGATGTTTGGTTACCAGACATGCCTTCGATGTAGGCGTCGTTGCCTATGAAGTGGGCTTCGTTGCCTATGAAGAGAGTGTCGTTGCCTATGACGAGTCATTCTAATCTCAATAAACACAGGTTGCGTTGTCCAAAGTAAACGACGCCCAATGTTTTGAGCATTGTCCAAAATTTTGGCGATGCCCAAATTTAGGCAGTGACTTTTGTGTTTCGACGCTCAAAATGTTGAGCGATGCCCAATATTTTTCATTGTGATATCCAAATTTGGGATGTGGCTTTGTTCCCGCATCTTTCCTTCATTAAAAGTATCTTCGTTATTTTTCCTTAAAAATATACTTTAGCAGTTTAAAATAAATATAATAAACTTTTGAGATTTTTTTTCCACATGGAACCGGTCGATTATCACCCTTCAAATTAACACTAGACCCATCATTTATGAATCCTTACGCTTGTCAAAAAATAAATAAAAAATCATAAGAAATCAAAACGCAAACGAAAATAACACAAACGTAAAGAGAGAAATCTTTAATGTTTAAACCAAGTGACGGCCAAGGGAGACAGAGGTCACTTAACTGGAGGAAATCAAAATATCAAATGGGTCAGTCGCTCAGCCCAAAAGTTACAATTTGAGAACAAGATTGGAGGAACAGCCTCCAACGGTAAATGGTTGTGTGTAACTTGTAAGAAGTAGGCATCTTGGTCCTCACCAATGAAATTTTAGAATATTTGTGGACAAATTAAAAAAAAAAATAAAATAAAAAAAAAAAAAAAAATATATATATATATATATATATATATATACATATATATATATATACATATATATGTATATACATATGTATGTATATACATATGTATGTATATATATATAATGATACAGTCATCCTAATACACCAATTTCCCGCCTAAAATCATTAGTTAAAAGAAAGTAATAATATAAATCCATGCACTTGAAGATTAAATATTTCTCATATTTTTATGTCTATAATTTTGACCGATGGATTGGTAATCACGAGATTGAAATAGTCATTTGGAATCTTCAACAATATAAATTGTGACAAACTTACAACTCATCTACATAAACTCGCATTAAGCTCTCACAAAATTCACATAAAACAGTCTGTCCTCCAAAACTCACATATTTTGCAAGAAATTAGGTTAAACACTTATAAATCAACAAGAATTACAACAAATAAATGTCACCCTCATTTGATGCAGTTATAATTCTAATCAGTATGCAAAGGTAGTATCTTATGAGTTATTTCTTTTGTTCCGGGGAAATAATTCGTTATTCAATTTTGGGATGTTTCATTTAAAAATTCCACTTAAAAAAATTAAAGCATAAAAGTGTTACTCCCTTCGTCCCAAAATTATCGTCGGGTTGACTTGACACACAGTTTAAGAAAACACATTTGACTGAGTTATTAATATTGGAATAATGTGTGGTTTCCTTTAAATCCCATGAATATGTGACCCAAAATTAAAGTAAGAAGAAAAAAGTAAGGGTAAAGTGGTAAAAGTGATGTACTAAAAAGGAAACTTTCAAATAAGACAATTATTTTTGGACGAACGAAAAAAGAAAGTAAGACACTAATTTCAGGACTGATGGAGTATTTTATTATTAAAAAGCTATTAAAAATATCATTTTCTTAAAAAGTTTGACTTTCAAACGAGAATTCTTTACCCGAAACGAGTAAGTATTTTTTTTCATTTTCCTTAATTAATGAAGTTTTTCTCTTTTCATTAAGGAATATGCTAGCAAAACATGTTATGATTAGTCAACAAATAAAACCAAAAATAAGTTAGTAATGTCGTACAAACTCTCAAGTCAGAATATATGTGTTATAGCAGTCAACGACTCTACATACATATGTGAAACTTTTACGTGAATTTCAATTTCTCTCATTATGTTAATACAAAACAATTTAAACAATAACAAAATATCTTGAATACTGCATTAATATTTATAATTTTCACAATATTTGAAATACAAATTGAATTTTCAACTAAAATTTTCAATTTTTTTCTCTAAATTATTATATAAAAATATACATGTTTTATTATGTAAAATAAAAAACTTCATTGCCGCCGTCTCATGGTCCGCATCCCTCATTAACACCAACCTTCTACCTAGGTTAGAGATTTAAGGCGGCGACGAGCAGGTGCTGTACGGACGAAGAGGGAAGAGGAATGCAAATGTCAACTAATCTCAGCTTGCTAACAAAAGACTCAAAAGCTGGCTAGAAGTCTTGAAGAACCCTTTAGTTAGAATATCAACCGTTTGTTCTGTTGTTAGAATAAACGGTATGCAGACCATACCATTCTCGAAATGTTTGTGCGTTAACCAACAATTCTAGATTGGGGCCATTGGGTCAATGGCATCGATAAATAATAATTTTTAGTCTTTTAGTAGATTCCAATTAAAGCCCAACTTTATTATTTCTTTCTCTCTTTGATTTTTGATTTCTTAATTGAAATGTTGTGTATATAAAAAATTTTATGGTCAACATTTTTTTATTTAAGTTTTAATTTCTTCTTTTGTTTGATTTAATTGTTGGTTCTCAACAATATATGGTTGAATGTTCTATAAAAAATGTTAGGTATCATATTATTTAATAATTACATTAATTTTTATTAATTTTATCGTTTTGCTTGAGTATAATATAATTAAAAAAGTTTTGTTTTTGTGTGTTAAACACACGGGTATAAAACTAGTTGCTCCTAAATAAAAAGTTGAAAAAATTTGTCCTTTTTTTCCCCCATGAAATGTAATAAACTATATCTAAATTTCACAAAACGATAAAGGAAATACTTTGTATGCAATAAAAAGTAAATATCTAGTATTTTTCATTAAAAAAGGCATGCTTATATGTTGTACTAATTTAAAATTTTGCTCCTAATAATTAATAAACCAACCCGACTGAATCGAGTTGAGTTACTTAAGTCTCGTTTGATGCAGCATTTTAAAAACATAGCATTTTGAAAATACGATTTTTTTCTAGTAAACACATTTGATAAACTATTTCAAACGTTATTTCCATAAACAGAGAAGTTGTAACTTGTAAACACAACATATATCAAAAACACTCCAAATTGGAGCGTTTTAATACGGTGCATATTTTTAAAATGCTGCATTGAAACACTTTTAAAGAGAAAACACTGCATTTTTTGCCAGCGTTTTGGGCAAAACGCTCCATTAAACAAGCACTTACACTTAATTTTTTTTAACGAGACTTGAAACCGAGGTTGACTTTGGCTCGTTTACTACACAAACTATTTGGAGAAATTGCGGGCCGGTTTACTTTTCAAAGTTTTCAATCGCTCCAGTCCGTGTGTTTTTTTTCAACTGAAAAATAACACTTTTTGGGGGCAAAAAAACTACGATACTCTTAACGAGCCTGAGGTGCGCTACGAAATGTATTGATTTTTGCATTGCGATTAATAGATTTAAATGGAAATTTAAATGGAATCAATTTTCATTACAATATCTAATTTTTACACTGCGATAAATCAAATTTTGCATCACACTGCACCAACTTTTATATACCACAATATATAAATTTAATTACCTAATCCAAATTGCATCACGTTGCACCAACTTTTATATAACATGATAAATTAATTTTTGTATCGCGATACATAAAATATAGTTAATTTATTTTTGCATTGCGATACAAAATGATAATAATGTAGACAATATTCTCCACTTTCTCCTTTCATTTCCTCCGAAGTAAGCTTTTTTCTTCTTCCTCGTCCTCCCCCTTTGTTTCTACTGAAAAATCCTTCAACTCATCACTGATTCATTATAGTTTTGTACATAATGAATGAAAAATCTTTGTTTCGTTGTGTAACGATGGTAATTTTTAAATCTAATGTGTTTGTCGGAGTTATTGAAAGAGACAATGACATTTTTGAAACAATATTACGAAAAATAGTATTTTACAGTTAAAAAAAAGATGAGGTACTGAATTGGTTAGAAACTTTATAAAATGAACCGACCAGAATTTCAGCCAAACTTTTTTCTTAATAGAACGGAGTAAGTTCCTTTGACCCACTAACGTGATTTGGGTATGTACGTAGGCGGTAGATGTGGCAATATTTACTCATACCCATATGTTCGCCTATGCCACTCATTAATTGATCAACTAGTTTTTTTAACTTGTGTGTTAAACGCACATCAACTAAATTGTACATAAATAAATTAAAGAGGATGAAAAAATCTTAAAAGATAAAATAAGAAGAATAGGTTTATTAACAATTATACATAAGTATATCACTAATCATTATAAATTTTAAAAAAATCTTTATACACAACATTTGTCGTCTTATAATTGATTTTTCATTTTCACCGCATCTCAATATTTAATTTCTTAAAAAAGAGACCTATGGCTATGTGCAATTATTGACTTTTTCACTTATAAATTGTTATTGCATATGATACCAACAATGAAAATTGTCTTCTCTAAAACATGAATGACAGTTTTACATCGGATGGAGTTAATGATAATTTTGGGCTTTTCTTCAACATTGCTTCCTTTTAAAAAATTGTTTCAACAATATGATTCCCAAGATTTATGATAATTAGTTTTGTTCCATTGCACAACCCTACAGTATGGTCAATGTTTCTTAATAGCATTATTGAAACACCAATTTTAAGTGTCAATTCATAACCTGTCAACCCCAAACACTTTATACTATTCAAAAACTTTGTAGAATGAGTGTTTTCGAACAAACTTGAATTTTTTCTGTCCTGCAAATATAATCTAACCTCAAATAAGTTTTTCATTTTGAGTGATTACTTTTATTAAATTATATTTGTATTTTATGAATAAATAAATTTCTGATAAGAAAATAGGCTAAAATCAAAATAACAAAATTATTTTTACCGTTAACTATTATTTTTGTTTGGTAAATTATTTTTATTTTACTAACTTCCATTATAATTTTTGTTTTATTGACTTCACAACTATTATTTTTGTTTCATTTTTAATTAGTTTATGGAAAAATTTTGTTCCGTAAATTATTTTTATTATTTTGTTAACCTCAGTTTAAATTGTTTAGTTTTACTGACTCTGTAACTATTATTTTTGTTCATCGAATATTTTATTTTACTAATGTATTTTTGTTTTACATAACTATTTTTAAGAATTTGTTTTAAACTTTTGTTCCGTAAATTATTTTTATAATTTACTAACCTCAGTTTAAATTATTTTTATTTTATTGACCCCGTAACTATTATTTTTGTTCCATTAAATATTTTTTATTTTACTAATGTATTTTTGTTTTACATGGTTGTTTTTAAGAATTTGTTTTAAACTTTTGTTCCATAAATTATTTTTATTATTTTAGTAACCTCGGTTTAATTTTTTTTGTTTTATTGATCCCGTAACTATTATTTTGTTCCATCAAATATTTTTATTTTACTAACGTATTTTTGTTTTACTTTTTTTATAAGAATTTGTTTTAAACTTTTGTCAGTAAATTATTTTATTTTACTAACCTCCGCATTAAATTATTTTTTTTTGTTGATTCTGTAACTTTTATTTTTATTGTGGCTTGTTCCGTAAATTATTTTTATTTTACTAACCTCTTATATTTTTGTTTTCTTAACTTCAGAACTATTTTTTTTTTGTTTTAGTTACTATTTTTTTTTTGTTTAAAGAGAGAAACATGTTTAAATATAATTAAAAGAGAGAAGATGGTGGTGATGAGAGAGAAAATATGGAGGAGATATGAGAGAGAAAGAAAAATACAACCAGAGAAAATAGGGAGAAAATATGAGAGAGAAATAGTGAAATGGTAACTCAAAAGTATGATTTTGGAGGAATAAATCTACCATATATATATGGATATAGGCGCATGAAAAAATTGTAAGTGAAGAATAATTAGCATACCCATTAATTAACATGGGCTTATGTGGGCTAAATGAACACTCATGAACTTATGTTTGTAGTTGTGGCTTACGATTTTCACGTGATGATTAGGGGTGACAATTCGGTGTTATCGTATCAACGGCAAGCGGGAGTTGTTGCTGGTGGTGGTTGAATTGATTAAAATATTGTCACATCTACATAGTATTTAGGCTCCGTTTGTTTCACGGAAAATCATTTCCAGAAAATGATTTTTGGAAAATGATTTCCGGAAAATCAAAAGATTTCATTTTCATGTGTTTGGTAAATCTTTTGAAAATATGTCAGAAAACATTTACGAGTGTTTGGCAAACATACGGAAAATGTTCGGAAAACAATATATGAATAAGGACCATCTTTTTTTTAAAATAAGGTTCATCTTGTTTTAATCTCACAATTACAAATAATTTTTTTGATAATTGATATGAAAAAAATGTTTTAAATTAGAAAATAAACATTGTTTAGGATGTCCCTAGAAAATGTTACGAAAAACTATGTATGAATAAATACAAATAAAGTATATTATAATATTAATGCACATATTGAATATAAAATAGTGTTGAACTTAAAGTAATTTTTCTTTAGTAACCCTCAATTTATCATTAGTGGTGTCAAACCAATATCTATCTTTTTTTCAATCTCACAATTACAATAATTTTTTTTGATAATTGATATGAAAAAAAAGTTTTAAAATAGAAGTTTGACAATGGTTAGGATGCCCCTAAATAATATAGGTGACACTAATTTTAGAACGTAGTAAGCATTTATTAAAACAGCGGTACTTAATACAGCACCTATAAAATACTTAATACATCACTTTTGAAAATACTTTTCCTAAAATACCCTTTACGTAAATTCATTTTTTGTTTTTTTATTAAATTTAAATTAATGTTTTGTTTTTTAATTAAATTTAAATTAATGTTAATTTTTTTTAATTTAATAATTAATTTAAAATCAAATTGGGATTTTTAAAAAATGCTTAATAGGGATTGGGTTGAAACCAGTCTAAATTGGGGTGTTGGGTTTGGGACTGCTTGGGTAGCAGTCCAAAAGAGGGTTGGGTTGGGGCTGGGCGAATAGGACTGGGCTGGTGGCAGTCCAAAAGGCAATTGGGTTGGGGCTGGGCGAAGGGACTGGGCTGGTGGCAGTTGTTGGGTTGGGGCTGGGCGAAGGGACTGGGCTGGTGGCAGTCCCAAACCCAACACTCCCATTTGGACTGGTTTCAACCCAATCCCTATTAAGCATTTTTCAAATCCCAATTTAATTTTAAATTAATTATTAAATTAAAATAAAAAATTAACAATAATTTAAATTTAATAAAAAAACAAAACATTAATTTAAATTTAACAAAAAAATAAAAAAATGAATTTACGTAAAGGGTATTTTGGGAAAAGCATTTTCAAAAGTGTTGTATTAAGCATTTTATATGTGCTGTATTAAGTATACCCCTTATTAAAATTATAATTTATAAATAGTATGCACAAATTTTATTTATATTTCTAAACAATTTATTTGTTGAATGAAATATTGTATGTGTAATTAAATATGTGCAATTGTGAAAGGGGGCGGAGGGTGCCCAAACATTTGGAAAATGACTTACGGAAAATGAATCCGTAAGTTATTTTCCGGAAAAGAAACCTTCATTTTCCATTGACTCGGAAAACCTTTTACATTGACTGCATTTTCCTAAGGTTAATTACCAAACATCGGAAAATGAGAAAAACGTTTTCCGGAAGTAATTTTCCGTGAAACAAACGGAGGCTTAGATAAGGAATTTGAAGGAAAATGGAACTAGTGGCGTTGATCGTGGGTACATGGAGATTTTGAAATAGAAGACGACTAGGTGATTAAGTGAATTTTGAATCTACATTTGATACAAACTTCCCAAAAAGCCCTTAAAAACCTAACTACGTACTCTCAAACGTCCTCACATTTACAACTCCCACCACAACCCCCATTTGCCTACCTCACAGTGTGAACGTACACCTGTCGCCATCTTTCATCCAACATCGTCCTTGCCTTTCAAGGTTCATCTCTTTCTCTCCCTTTTCTATCTCTTAACTTCAAACCCTAGGTTTACATCTCTCTTCCTCTCTCTCTCTCTCTCTCTCTCTCTCTCAATGAGTTTGTCAAAACCCTACGTTCATTGACTCTTGAATCGGTTATTCAACTCGGTGAGTCGTTTAATTTACTTATTGAATAGATTAATCGACCATCGAGTCGTTTTGATCGAATCATTGAGTCGTTTAATCGATCCAGTGTGCATTTAATAGACTCAATGGTCGATTGATTGACTTTGAACGAGTCCTCAAAAAAGAGAGGGCATTTTGGGTTTTTTTTTTTTAATAAAAAGAGGTCATAAAATATGTTTTTGAGTAAGTGAAGTGGCAAGTAAAGTATTTTTTGGAAAATGAGAGCTTTTGATGGACCATTTGTGTACAAACCCCAGCATAAATTCGTAACTAAAAGTATCTTCATTCATAATCTTCATAACACATCATCTTAGTTGAGTCTCACTGTAATTTACATATTTTTATCTATATTTCATTTAAGAATTTACCTTCTCATTCATAATCTTCTTAAAACAACTTCTTAGTTAGGTACCACAGACACCTCATTAACTTTACACTTTCAATCTTAGGTTCCGTTTGTTTCACGGAAAATGATTTCCAAAAAATGATTTCTAGAAAATGATTTTTGGAAAATGAAAAGATTTTATTTTTAGGTGTTTGGTAAATGCACGGAAAATGCTACAAAAAAATATGTGAATAAATAAATAAATAAATAAATAAATAAATATATATATATATATATATATATATATATATATATATATATATATATTAATGCTTATATTGAATATAAGATAATGCTGAGTTTTAATTAATTTTCCATTAGTAACCTCAATTTATCACTAATTGTGTCAAATCAATAATGTTCATTTTTTTTCAATCTCACAAATACAAATAAAAAAAATTGATAATTGATTTGAAAAAAAAATGTTTTATAAAAGAATATGAACAATGTTTGAGACGTTCCTAAACAATATAGTTAACACCAATTTTAGGACGTAGTGAATATTTATTAAAATTATAATTTATAAATAGTGTGCACAAAATCAATTTATATTCTAAGCAATTTATTTATTGAGTGAAATATTGTGCGTATATGTAAATATGTGTAATTGTGGAAGGGGGCGAAGGGGTGCTCGAACTTTTGAAAAATGACTTACGAAAAATAAATTCGTAAGTTATTTTCTAAAAAAGAAGACTTCATTTTCCGTTGACTATATTTTGTTAAGGTTACCAAATACCAAAAAATAAAGAAAAACGTTTTTCTAAAATTATTTTTCATGAAACAAACGAGGACTTATTTCTGTACTTTTCAAACAAATAAAAAAAATTATCCATTTGGTCTTTCAATTCCTTTTCTAACTTCTTAAATAAGAAGGCTTTGCAGTCTCTGTCTTACATGACATGCTAAGAAGACTCCTCCGTCGGTCTTCTTCTCTACTTAAATAAGAAGGAGAAGATAAGGAGCCAATGGTGATGCTATAAGAAGGCGAAATGTGTAGTGGACCTTCCGATAGCCTATTTGGAAGTTGGAACGAGGAGTGGGCTGCAATCTCGGTAATGAAAACATGGGGCGTAGTTAGATACTCTCCTGATTAATCGTGCCGTGTCGAACGCTCCTCTCCTGATTTCTTTCGTTTTGCGCAAAGCAAAAGAAGCTCCTCCATGGACCATGGTCATTGGTCCACGCCATCATACTACTATTATTATTAATGCTTTTACTTAATTAACCAAAAAGGCCGGTCTTCTTCAAGTCATACTATCCGTTACACTTTTCCTTTTCTGCTGGGTTAATTTTCAAATTTCAAAAGAAAAAAACCCAGCTCCTTAATCACTCCTATTCATTCAAAACGTCACTCTCTATTTTTCTCTCATTGCTCTTTTCGGACAAAACGAGGAAGACAAAGGTGTAAGGTTTCCTAGTGGTGTTCTTCGGATCAAAACAGATAATTTTTTGCTCTAATGGGTGGGTCTTCGGGAAAATGGATCAAATCCTTGATTGGACTTAAAAAGCCCCAATCAGCCGGCGATCATGTAAGTCCTCTTTACTGGTTTATATTCCCTCCCATTCCAAGACTCTACTGCTCTATCACCCTCCCATTAATTACTGGTGATCTGTTATGACGCTCACACAGTGTTAATGTGACCTCTCTTTCCCTCTCACTCTCTATCCGTATGATTTCAATCACTAAAATCAAAAGCAAAAAAAAAGAAAAAAAGAGTTCCAGTTATTTATTGGTTAAGATACATGAACTTGCAATATTTTCGATAAAATCTTAATCAAGTTGAACCCAAATAAGGCCAAAAAAGAAAAAGAAACAATCTTTGCTCGAAACAATTGTTAACTGTAAGCGTGGTTCATTTTGGTTCGTGGACTGATGGAATTGGGTAAATTTTGTTAGGAAAAGGTGGGTGGTAAGACCAGGAATTGGAAGCTATGGAGGAGTTCGTCGGGTGGGTTAGGGTTAGGGTTGACATCCAAGAGTACGGCTATTAAAGGAGGGCGTTTGTCTGCATCAGACGCTTCTGTGGTTGATGAGGTCCCGTTCTCTGCAGCCATGGCTACTGTGGTTCGAGCTCCACCGAAAGATTTCCTGTTGGTCAGGAAACAATGGGCTGCCATTCGTATCCAGACCATGTTCCGCGCCTTCTTGGTAATCACTTTTCAATTTTTACTTTCCGTATCTCTAATTTCTACATCTGTGGTTTGTGAAACTAACTAAAATTCTAGGGGCTTATTCTTTTAATTAAGTGATTCCATTCTTCAGTTTATTACTCTTATTAACTAAGTAGTCAAATTGCCCTTTTTTATGCTGCTAGTACAATCATACATGCCTGTACTAAATGTGATGTGATTTTTATTGAATGTTTTCCCGATCGTTATCAAAACACTGGGACTTTTCATTCCTGTCCAAACCTTAATTTGTTTGCTACTTTTGAGCATTATGGATTGATCGTAGGCAAGGCGGGCTTTGAGGGCATTAAAAGCAGTGGTGAGGCTACAGGCGATAGTTCGAGGAAGGCAGGTCAGAAAGCAAGCTGCTGTGACGCTGAGGTGCATGCAAGCTCTTGTTAGAGCTCAGGCTCGAGTCAGAGCTAATTATGCTCAAAGTTCCTATGAAGGACAGTTTTTGGAGGATAGTTCTTACCAATCTGATCCCATCAAGCAAGCTGAGGTTGGTATAGCCCTAATAATTTCCCGTTTTAGTCTAACAGAAATGAAAATCAATTACACTACTCTTGAATGACGGGTCAAATTCGAAAATTTTCTACAGGATGGATGGTGCGATAGTCATGGAACCGTGGAAGAAGTTAGAGCGAAACTACAAATGAAGCAAGAAGCGGTTATGAAGAGAGAGAGAGCTTTTGCATACTGCCTCTCTCAGCAGGTAATGGCTTTGAAATCTGTAATCTGCTCTTTTAATTATTTTCATGTTTTTGGTAGCATAATAATGTACTACTATTTGTTTTCCAGCAATTGAGAACAAACCAAAGCTTAATAAATTCAAGAAAAAGTAAAGCGGTGATTTCTCCCAAGGTAAGCAAGAAGAGCTCTGACTGGAGCTGGTTAGACGGTTGGATGGCCGCCAAGCCTTGGGAGAGCAGGTTGCTTGAAGAAATTCATAGCAACCAATCGGAGTTTTCGCCTAGATCTAAGAAATTTGAAGATCCTTGTGTTAGGTCGTGTTCAAATTCTTCTGAATCTGATTCAGTGAGAATCAGAAGGAATAATATTTCAACTCGAGTTTCTGCCAAACCACCTGCGACTAGTACTCGTTCTTCTTCTATCCCGTGTTCTGAATATGTATACCATGAGAGCTCGTCAACCAATTCAACCACGTCCACATCTGAAAGTCCTTGGTCTAGCAACAGTCCAACAGAGGGAAATGCTACTAATACGAAACGGAGCTACATGAGTCTCACAGAATCGGTGAAAGCAAAGCAGAGAATGGAGAATCTTCAGTTGGGGAAAAAACCAAGTCCACTTTCAAAGGTTACCGCAAGGAGGAGTGCCGATTATGATCTTTATGCGGTGGAATTATGCAAGGATTTGTACCCACCAATGAGCTTGGACAGATATGATATGACGAGGTGAAAAGTCAAAACAAATGTGAAGGGAAAGGGCAACTGCCTATTTTCGATTCTTGGTTTTCTCAGAGTTCAACTGCTTGTTGCCTTGTATGATTGTGGAAAATCACGGTGCTAAAGTATTTTGTCGAAGCATGGTTGAAAATATATATGTTTTCGTTTTATACCGAGCCTTGAAAATGACTAAGCTATAAGAATTCAATGTTAAATGACTTGGTTTGGAGAAAGAATTTCGTTTTATACTGATTTTTATGCTAAATGATTCTTCATTTTGGGGAATTTGGGATTGGTAATTACCCCATCTTAATTAACCTTTTGGTTGCAGCTGGGTAGCATGAGCATCTGACTATTTGAGTTTACGCACCGAAGTCTGCAATCTGAAAATGGGTATTGTGAAATATACGTATCAGCTGGTAAAACTGAGTGATTATTGATGCAACGGTTGCTTATTTAGTGCCAGCATACAAGCGGAGAAAAAGAGGGTAATGCAAGAAGCATCAATGTCATTGCCTAGGGCCTAGGACATCCTTTTTTTGGAGTAGGGGGGCACTGCACCCCGACCCTGATTTATGAATTGAACTATACCTAATCAGTAATCATTATATCTTGAATCCTTGATCCATTTCTAAACAGTTTCTCCCGTCATTTGTTAGTTTCAAATAGACCAGACAGGGAAATGGTTCGCGAGTCATTTTCAAAACTAGAGGAAACGCTTTAAGCAGCCACGGCCCACGGGGCACTACGTTACCGTCGCCATTCCAATAAAGTCTTTTGACTTAGTTATACTGCATCTGCATGCTTTACGTGCTCTCGTGAACAAGATTGGATTAGTTTTTTTTATTTTAAGTTTGAATATTTTAATTATATTTTAATTTTTGTATTTAATTGAAGTTGGTTCAGAGCAAGAACAACAAAGCTCTCTATTTGGGGAGCTTAACCTACATTTTTTTCTATTTTATTACAAAAATACCATTAAGCTCCCTACTTAAGCTTTTCAATAAAAATATTTTTTCAACAATGCACAAACTCTAATATTTTAATATTCCCCATCATCTTTATCTCCAATAATTTAATATTTTTACAGAAAAATGGCTAGAAATTTGAAAAATTCATAGAAAATTTTTCTGATATCCAAATGAAACAAACCAAGTCTCTATTTGTAGGTAAAAATGTTTACTTTAATACAGGAAATTTTTTTTAAAAAATATATTTTATGGCTGAAAATTGAACAAAAAAAAAAGAAATAGAGGAAAAGAAAATAATGATGGGACAAGTGGAATGAAGGAAAAGGGTGGAAGTGGTAGGAGAGGTGTGCAGGCCGTGCAGGTGTTGTCCCTTGAAACTCAGCCGTTTCTTCCTCATTTTGTGTTAAACTGCATCGTTTTTGGCCAAGCATTTTTGTTAAGCATGAGAGCTTGTTTTGCTCCCAACCCACCTTTTTGCTTATTAAGCATTTTTTAGGAATCATTGTTATTTCAAAAAATCTCAAAGAATCCTTTAAGCACCCACTTTAGATCCATTGTTGTTTATGGTCTTAGGTATCTAATTGATGAATTTAAATATTATTATGCTACTATATAAGTTAGGCTAATTTTGAGGAGGTTTTAACTTGTTTTTTTTTTTTTTAAGTATTATTAGTTTTATAAAAATATGTTTCATTATAATTCTGAATTAATTGATTTTTTTAAATAAAATTAAAGTTTTTTTTTTATCTGGTGGATTTCAGTTATCTCTTCCTAATGGATTCGGTTAAAATTTGACGTGTTTCAAACTTATTTTGAATAAATTTCTCGTGGAAAATAATTCTTATTGTTATTTCCGCCGTGTCATACAGCTTAAAGATTTTCGTATTGAGGCAAGAAATCAAGATCACGCTAAAAAAGCTGAATAGTTTTAGGACAACTTTTAATAGGACCTACAAATGATCGAGTAAACAAGATGGTATGCCAATTGCCATGAAGAGAAAGGGTGTGGGGTCTGTGTATATTTATTTTTATTTTCTTTTTTGTGCTTTGGAGACTCTATCTCAGTTGACTTGGGTACTGATGTGATCAGGAGATGCATGCCTCCCACAATTTTGGCAGCTGTTTGATTCATAGAAGATCATTTTATTTACAGATTGCCTGTTTTTGCTCTGTAGACTGTAGTTGTCAGTTACAAAACTTGGCCCCTGACCCCTATTGTCAGGTTGAAGCAATCTTTGACATTAGCTAGCTCTGAGAATTGTGATGAGGATGATGAGATTGAGAGATATCAGATCTAGTTGCCTTCTTCCTAATCTTCATAGCCTTCAGCCTTGTATTTGCCAACAACCATCAACCAGAGTCAACTCAAAAGGGTCTCTGCCACTTTATTTTGATCAGTTCAAACTTGAGTTTTGTGCAGGCAAACAAGGGAGGTGATTATATTTAGACTGAAAATGACACATACCAAAACATATCATCACTGAGTAGAAGACAGAGGCTGTAGTTTCATTGATTCCTACATAAGTTTGGCAGAAACAAAAACTCAGCCATGGCTACTGTCCTTTGATGGCTCAACAAATAAAGCAAAGAATTCTCAATTCTGGTGCAATATTAATTGTTTCGTGTGCCAAGTGCCAACAATAAATTCAAAGAATCTTGTATGGTCCTATACTATATATTTCTTCCATCACAAGCATCTCTTACTCTTACTCTTTAAGTCGGCCCATACTTTTTCAATCTCAATTCTCAAGCATCCACTTTTATTCCCACAGGTAAATGGCGGGCATAAGCAGACCTAAATGGACAATAGGTTCAAATGAGCGGGTAAGTAAGTGTTAATTTAATAATATGCTCATATATGAGCGTTCACTAAATAAATATGGGCATCCATTTATTCATTAACATGCACTTATCAAATAAATACAAAAATTACAAAAAAAAATTTTTTATAAAAAATTATCAAAAGTTATAACTAACACACACACACACACATATATATAATTACAACCACAAAAATTGAAAAAGACCAACATTTTTTGTAAAGTTTTAACATCTGTCACCATTTCCAATGTAACCAAATTTTTAAAAAGAACTCAAAAACTTTACATGACGCGTTGGCAGAACTATTAATAATATCAAAATAAGAACATATTTTCACTTTTCTCGTATGTTAATTGAAAATTTGAAATAAAATACTTCTTAGTTCCTTAATTTTTACGTCAAATCAATTGTTTTTAATTGGAAACCTGATATATATATATTTTTCATAACCAAAAAATACATAATTGACCGTATATAAAAAGTAATATGATATCGAAAAAAAAATACATAAATGGATCAATTTTTTATTCTTAAAAAATAAGAGGTTACTCCCACCATTGCTGACTATTTCTTTGATTCTAAAAATCAAACCTGAATAACAAGTAGCAACCATGCATCTCTCTCTCTAGTTTCTCTCTCTATCCCCACACTCTATCTGTCTTAATGAATGATTATTGATAGAAATGTAAATATATAGAGAGAAATAACTTTGAATTATTAGGTATATATGGAAAAAAAAAAATTAATCGTGAGAGTGAGGTGAAAATGTGGGCATCCATTTGTGCCCATAAAACTTAAGGGTCTAAGTGGGCATGCCCATTTGTACTCAGATTAAAATTTAAGTTTATCCATGCCCATATTTTAGTGAGTGGTCTGGACGGGCATATGTGCGTGGGCAGAATTTGTCACCACTACTCATCAGACACCGCTAGAGGTGGCAAACAGACGGGTATGGGCGGGCATGGGCGGCGTCCATATGGGCAATGAGTTTAAATGGACTGACAAATAAGTACTCATTTAATATCATGGGCATATATGGACGGACAATAAATGGGTATGAGCGCACATCTACTCATTAACACAAAATTCAAAAATAAATACAATAATTAAAAAAACTTCATTCTTTAACCAAAAATACGCAAAAAGAAAAAAACATTAATTTCACCCAAAAAAGGAAAAAATAA
Organism: Codonopsis lanceolata; assembly: GCA_013146195.2. Classification (NCBI taxonomy): domain Eukaryota; kingdom Viridiplantae; phylum Streptophyta; class Magnoliopsida; order Asterales; family Campanulaceae; genus Codonopsis; species Codonopsis lanceolata. The sequence goes on along the minus strand of CM028378.1, from coordinate 9,428,586 downwards.
ATATGTATGTTTGCTCATCGCTTGTATCAATTATGTATTTTTATTGTTGTAATCCTCAATTCAATCTTTTATTTTGTGGTTCGATTTTTTATTTCGCTGAAGCCCAATAGACAAACACACAAGTCATAGAATGTCGCATGTTGCACTGCTCACAAAACCACAATGAATCCATTTATAGTGTAACAGATAGGGATATTTACAGAGTCATAGAAAGGGAGCAATGTGGGAGTGATGTTTGGTTTCATTTAACGGTATAGAGTCATAGAATGATATTCCATGCTTTGCTTTGAAATTTGGGGGTGGGGGTGGGGGTGGGGGTTGGAAGGACTGGTGTACTATATATATATATATGTGTGTGTGTGTGTCACATGCTTTGCTTTACAATTGGGGGTGGGGGGGGGGGCGCTTGGAGGGAGATGAGGGTTGGAATGGTGAGTGTACAATATAGATATATTAATTATGTTAAACGTCATTATTAATTTTAAATATTTTACAATTATGTATGTACAATATAGATATATTAATTATGTTAAATGCCATTATTAATCTTAAGTATTTTATAATTATGTATGTAATTTTTATCAAAAAAAATTATGTATGTAATTGATAAAATAAAATTAGAAGAGTAAGAGAATGAGTTTTGGGGGAGGGGGGGCGCTTGGAGGGGGTGGGGGTTGGAAGGGTGGATGCACAGTATAGATATATTAATTATGTTAAATATCATTATTAATCTTAAGTATTTTATAATTATATATGTAATTGATAAAACAAAATTAGAAGAGTAAGAGAATGAATTTTAGGAGGGGGCGCGCTTGGAGGGGGTGGCGGTTGGAAGGGTGGGTGTACAATATAGATATATTAATTATGTTAAATGTTATTATTAATCTTAAATATTTTATAATTATGTATGTAATTGATAAAATAAAATTAGAAAAATAAGAGAATGAGTTTTAGTATGAGTGCCCATTTAGTCCATCATAATTAATATGCCCAAGTGGGCATGCCCATTTGTACCCATTTAATGTGTGCTCATACCCATTATTTATTAGACGATCTGAACGAACAAATAGGCACGGACAAAAATTGTCACCTCTAATTACCACATTATCTTTTTCCACTATCAAACTCATAGTATATATCACAGATTCACAGTATAACATTATTAACAAGATTAACGCAATGTCAAGATAATATCTTTCAACCAGTTTTTTGTACTATATTTTGGATATCTTGAAACATGAATTGAAATTTGAAATTTGAAATTATAAAACAAAACCGTCACGAACGGGAATACATTAACAAGGAGAGGGTTAGAGACTACTAACGAACCAAAACTGTAATCTTTTGTCAATGATGATCACTTTTAAAGTTTGTGAACTATAAAGTCTATAATGGACTTACTCAAAGAATTGTAAATTTAATCTGAGACATTGAAGTTATTTGAATATCTAAATTACCCCTAAACTCGATTATCAATTACCAACAAAAAAAATACACTAAATACTTTTTAAATTACCTAATAATAACTACCGACAATCTAAAAAATGACTTTTCTGGCTTTCATTAATCGAAATATTATCCACTAATTGCTATTTATAAAAGTAAAATGTATCCAAATGATATAAATATAGCAACCACATTACTAGTATATATATATATATATATATATATATATATATATATATATATATATATATATATATATATATATATATATATATATATATATAGTGGCGGTAGTAGTGGATATTCATATAGTTGAGGATAGTTTTTACCTAAGGTTTTAAAAATCGTTAGGCGACCGCTAGGTGACACATTAATGTCTAGCGCCTAGGAGACTAGTCGGGACGTAATTGGGGCCTAGGTGGGACTTAGAATTAAGGCATAATTACTACTCTCTCCGTCCCTAAATAATCGTCCTAGTTGACCCAGTGCACAGTTTAAGAAAAAACAATTGACATGATTATTTATATTAGTTTAATGTGTAGTTTCTTTTAAAGCCCATGTGTATGTGGTTCATAATTAAAGTAGGGTGAAAAAGTAAGGGTAAAGTGGTAAAAATGATGTTCTAAAAAGGTAAGTTTCAAACTGAACAATTATTTTGGAGACGGACGAAAAAGGAAAGGAGGATGATAATTTAGGGACGGGGGGAGTATTTTTTTGATAATTTACATCAACGATCAAACACATTGAATACAAATTTATTTATTTATTTTTTTATGTTTGTCATTTTAATATTTTATCAAAAACTTGTCTATATTTGTAAAATGAACAAAAATATACAAACTTACAATTAATTCAAATTCTCAATAACTTCAAAAGTAATAAACCAGTCAAGTTTAGAACTAAAAGCAAAAAAATATTACTCAAATTCGCTCCTCATTACTTCCCTATCTGCCTCACCATTGCCACTCTCTCTTCATTCTCTAGTTCGCCCCCTGTCCTTCTCTGGTCACTACATGTTACAAAATCAAAGGTATAAAAATAAATTAAGGTCGATGAAGTTTGACGTAGACGCTGACTTGATCGATTATGCGACGATTAGACTAAGAAAATTGCGACGATAAAAAAAGGTCTAACACCTAGACGGAATCTAAACAAAAATGAACGGGGAGTTTTAGATGACTGATTTTGACAATTACTGGTTTTGACAAGTAAAAGATGCTTCATTAGACTAGTATTCATTTTCACTGCTCCCAAATTATAACTAAGACAAATGATCACAAGAGACAAGAGATAGGGGGTAATTGTCACGACTTGCTTACAATTAAGACTTATCAATTGATTGCGATTTGCGATCGATCTTGGCAACTTAATTATTACTCCATCTATTCGGGGTAAATGCTTACTTATATTATTTTGAGATATTTTATTTTAAATGTTTATTTTTTTAAAAAGTTATACTTATAATTTTCATAATATTTTAACTTTACATTTCATATTTAATACTAGCATATTGATTATATTCAAGTATTTTAGTAATTATGACTAGTTTTAATGTTAATTTTATCTCTTTAATAATTAGATTTTACAAATATAGACTGTTTAGGTAGAACAGAAGAGATAATAATTTGCACGTAAACACCATATTACACAAATAAATAAATAAAAATAAATAAAAGCATCTGATTTATAAGCAACATAATAAAATGTAGGCACTTCGGTACTACTATGTCTCAAGACAATTGATAATTTGACTTGCTTACAATTATGACTTATCAATTGATTGCGATTTGCGATCGATTTTCGCAACTTAATTATTACTCCATCTATTCGGGGGGTAAATACTCAATTATATTATTTTGAGATATTTCACTTTAAATGTTTATTTTTAAAAAAATATACTTATAATTTTCATAATATTTTAAAATTTACGTGTCACATTTGATACTAGCATATTGATTATATTCGAGTATTTTAGTAATTATGACTAGTTTTAATGTTAATTTTATATCCTTAATAATTAGGATTTTACAAACATAGATTGTTTAGGTGGAACAAAGAGATAATAATTTGCACATAAACACCATATTACACAAATAAATAAATAAAAATAAATAAAAGCATCTGATTTATAAGCAACATAATAAAATGTAGGCACTTCAGTACTACTATGTCTCAAGACAATTGATAATTTGAGATTTAGTGTATAAAATTAAAAGTAGTATGATTTATATTATGATTATGTTTTTTAAACGACATATATAGAAGGGTATATATATATATATATATGTAATAAGTTACAAAGTAGAGATCCAAAAAAGAAAATGAAACAGAAATAAGAAGCATAATCCTATTAGAAAAAGAATAAGAGAATTAACTAATTACCTTAACCAATTTTATATTAAGGCTCATATGAGCAAATGTGTAAAATCAACAACAAACTATTGCATTCTCAACACTTTCCCCTCAACTCGTACACAAAATCTTTGTAAAGTGGCCGAGTTAGAGACCAATGAAGTGTTAAATCTTTGTAGTAGAGGCTGCTACCCAAATTGGGATAGAAACTACAACCTCGCAAATATAGAGAAACTCGAATATGTGTCAATCCCCGAAAAGTTTCTCAATAGTTGGCTAATTGAAGATAAAGGAAAAGTTGAACATTTTGTAAAACTCCTCCTTAGTGTAAAGAATAGATCGGATACCGTCCACAAAGTGATATTTGAATCAAGTCATTATTTGACTTTGATATCACATCATTAAAGCAAGATAGCGGAAGAATAGAATCTACCATGGTAATTTGAGATTTGATGTATGAAATTAAAGGTAGTATGATATATTATGATTATGTGTTTTAAACGACACATATACAAGAGTATATATATGTAATAGATTACAAAGTAGAGATTCAAAAAGGAAAAATAAGCAGAAACATGAAGCATAATCCTGTTAGGAAAATGATAAGAGAATTAACTAATTAACTTAACTAATTTTATATTAAGGCTCACATGAACAAATATGTAAAATCAACTACAAACTATTGCATTCTCAACATAATGACTTAACGTATTAAAGTTGGGTTAATTGCAGTTATTAAAAATTTTCATTGAAGTTATGCCTCCTTTGGTTCAGCGTTTTGAAAACGTAGTTGTTTTCTTGTAAAGACGTTTGGAAAACTATTTCAAAATGTTATTTTCATAAACAAAGTAGTTATAAACGCAACATATTTTTAAAACACTTGAAATTGAAGCGTTTTAAAACGTTGCACATTTTTAAAACGATGCGTTTTAAAACCCTGTATAGAAGTACTTTAAAAAAACATTGTATTTTTTTGTTAACATTTTGGTCAAAACGTTCACCAAACAAACACTAAATTTCAATTGCAAAACTTTCCGACACCGAAGTTTCTGTTATAAGAGAATAAAATTGAATGAAAAGACTTCTTAATATTATTGATCATATACAGTGAGTATATATACATAGACCAAACTTGGTGAGCAAGTCTAAAAAATTACAACAAATCAATCTAAACATTACAACAAATCAATAAAGAGTACTAGGGAATTAATACAAATCTAATGAGAAAATTAAGGTGGATCTTTAGGATCCTTATCATCTGCTTTTTGATAGTTTGGGGGAAAAAAGAAGAGAGAAGATGGATGAATTGAACCAAAAATCAATGAAAATTATGGCAAGCCCGATCTACCATGTGATGGTGGATTGAACTGTAACAGTGTGGGGCTAGCAAGAAAAGAATGAATGAACGCGAGCTATGCTCTTTCTTGAAATTAATCCTGTTCGGTCCGGTCCGGGTTCGTGCCCAGGCCCGGGCTGGATTCTTTACTCGAAAAAGAATTAAACGAAAAAAATAAAAATTCAGATATGGAAAGGAGTGCAATAATAGAGTATAGAGAATTAAACAAATGAAGCGAGACCTTTTGTAGTTTACTACTTTCCTCCGTCATTTTATGTTAACCATAACAAGAAAGAATTGGTTGATTGAGGAAGAATATATAATAATATAAAGGGGGACCAAATGACATATATGGGGTTGTACACTGTACATTACCCCATATATATGGTATTCAAGACAAGCGATTATACTTAATGATCATTGATCATCATTAAGCCTTTTTTATATATGGGCATCATTCTTAATTAGATTAACAAAGATAATCTAGTTTTCTTAATTATTTAGTATGTCTACATCCAACTACTATTTTGTGTGCTACACTACATTAATCTCCTTCCTGTCTCATATTGTGGCATTATAAAAGTGATTGATTCATAAACTAATCAAATTATTTCCCATTTTCTCAAGGAAGAAAAATTGTTTATAACTAGGTCCAAATGTCCAATCACTTAAATTGATAAAATTAGTGTCCCTTTTGATTACTTGCTTTATTTACCTTAGCTCATTTAAATGAAGAGTAATGCTAGAGCTATTCAACGAGCACTCAAATTTATGCACTAAATGATGTGGTTTTTAATGTGTCATTTTATTTGACATTTTATGGGTTCCACTATAAGTTAAAAAGTTATGTTAATAATATGACACATAAGATGACCCATCATTTGGTACCCAAAATTAAGTACTATTAGAGTGGTCCTAGCATTATCCTAGCATAGCTAAACTAAATAAAGCAGAGAATCAAAAACAAAATTCAAAGGGAACAATCTGACTCAATTTCGATATTTTTATTTCATAACCTTAATAAGTGAAGGTGAAGCAACACATGGACATGGTGTATAATTTTCAATCTAGTAATCATCATGATTTATCTCTATCTAGGCTGCTATAGAAAAAAGTCTCCCCATAGCTATTTTAAGAGCTAAGTTCGATTCTAAAAGTTTGACATGCCTTCTAACATATAATACTAATCTGTGTAAGTTTTTTATTCACCGACGGTATATAATTTTTTTTATACAATCAATCCTTAGATCATAACATGTGTTAATTATAATTTTTGTCTTTAGTTTTTCAAATTTTGATTGGCCACATGTTCTGATTCAAAGGCTGATTGTGTAAAAAATATTTTATATAGCCCGTAAATAAAATTATAATCCTAATACAAATTAGATAACTTAAAAACCCAATTTATGAATTAATTAGTTTTTAAAATGACTGATTTGGTCATGAACTCGAAAAGGAATGAGTTGGGGTTAAGCTATGTAGCCTATGTAGCACAAGAACCGTAGGATGGTCCCCTCAATTCATGCACATGATTGAACGCAAGGTCTATGTGAAAACACTTTTAGCACCAAATAAAACCAGCAAAGGCTACGTTTTTGGATAATCATGAATCATGATCAGGCCCAATGTCTTATTGGATAAAACAAATATGTCTAGTTTTGGAACTGATGAAGGCCCACCTGTCCTTCTATGGTAAGTTGACCGATTCTCATGCACTGCACGAGAATTCCGCATGTTACACGTGTACAGATCCAACTTTTTACGGGTAATACTATTTGGAGAAATTATGGATCCGTACACTTTTTCAAAATTTTAACTGCCTATTACCTTCTTTTTTTTTCAACTTTTAAAGTTTGTTTTTGAAATATTCTTTCTAAAATATCTAAATCTACTCATTTTACAAATTTGGCCAACATTTGTTACACCAACTAAACATGAATTAACATGGACTAGTTTGAAGGATTATTTAGTAAGGACGAAAATGAAAGATGAGGAAGAGGATTAAGGTAGATGAGATGCATTTAAAATTAGTTTGCATCATCATGATGCATCAATTTAAATCGTAGTACATCAATTTGGATCTCCGAAACATCAATTTAGAGTCCCGATACATTGTTATGATTTTGATTCATGATTTGTGTGCATCGCGTTCTATCAATTTTTGCATCACGACGCACATAAACTTTCATCAAAATCGTGCATCACAATTAAATTTTATGCATAAATTGATGTAACGTGATGCACTGAGTAAGTGATTCGTAGCGCATCTTCGGTTCATTAAGAATATCGTAGTCATTTCTCCTTCAAAAGTTTTTTTTTCGATTTAAAAAAAAAACTTGATAAATTGTAGCGTTTACAAACTTTGAAAAAGAAACCGGCCCGAATTTTCCCCATACTATTTGGGTATGGCCCCAACCGTTGCTAATTGCTGAGTCCTTACTCATTAGACCCAATAAAACATTTATCTTAAGTTTAAATAATTTTCTGGTTCCTCAACTTGCACACAATTATTTGTTTGGTCCTATAATTTGATTTTTTTTTTGTCTAACATATTGCATTTTATTGTTAGATTCCCCGCTCTCCCCTTTAACGTCACAATTACCGTCTAATTTTACTAGGAAATGCCCAAAGTACCCCCACTCGACGTTCATGTTACATGCTCTTCCTTCACCAATGACATGTGTTCCTCTTCACCTCATTTCGAGCACATGGTATAGTAGCATCAAGTTGATGAAAAATAGACCAAATAAAACTAAAGAAAGTAGAAAGATGGACCGGAAACCTCTTGCAGAGAGTGTGGCGAGGTGGAGGTGTAGCCATGAAGGTGACACTGAGCTTTGTTGGAGCGCTCAGAAATGTCGCCATTTTCTGGGTCTTCTTTTTTATTTTTCTAATTATGTACTAGAGATAAATGAATTATTTTATTTTATGTTTAATTTTATAATTGATCTTAGACTTTTGGTATGAATTAAAAGCTACTTTTCGTATAAATTAAGGTAAGGGTACTTTAGTCATTTTAAGGCAGATAAAGGTACTTTGGTCATTTTTTAAATATTAGACAATATTTGTAATGTTAACGAGGTGAGGGAGAATCTAACAACAAAACACAACATATATGATCAAATTAAATTTTTTTTTTTCAAATTGTAGGACTAAATAAATAATTATTTGAAAGTCGAGGGACCGAAAATTATTTAAACCTTTATCTTACGCTACAACTTTTTGCCTTTTGGATGTAGGAAGACCATTTTTCAATTCCATTGACCCTCCCACCATAAGTTCCATTCATTTATGTAGCAAAAATGGAAAAAAAAAATCAACTTAATTAAATGTGTTTCAAGTGCAACTTTAAGTTTATTTTCTTGTTATTTTTTAAATCATAAAACACAACAAATTTGAACTTGAAGAAATCGAGTGCAACAAATTTTTTTTTAATAAAACAATAATTTAAAAACGGATGATGTATAATGTAATAGAAAGAGGTCACCTTATATATCAAACAAAATCATCTTATGTATTAACTTATCAAATGATTCAAACTCGGATCATAATCAAATTAAATTACTCAGAAAGGAATCAAAATTACTCGACCTCTGCTCGAGATTTCATATTCTATTTTGGACGTTCGGTTTAAAGATTTAATTTTCAAAAACAATGCTTTCAATATAAACAACTTTTCAATTTTACCTTTTATACGTGATATAAAGCATCTTGTATATTCTCAAACAATATTCTTGTGATTATAATCAATTCCAAGCATACTACTCCATCCGTCCCTAAATTATCGTCCTCCTTTCCTTTTTCGTCCGTCTCAAAATAATTGTCCATTTTGAAACTTACCTTTTTAGAACATCACTTTTACCACTTTACCCTTACTTTTTCACCCTACTTTAATTATGAGCCACATACACTTGAGCTTTAAAGGAAACTACACATTAAACCAATATTAATAATCCAGTCAAATATGTTTTCTTAAACGGTGCGCCGGGTCAATCAGGACAATAATTTAGGGACGAAGGGAGTAATATTTTAAATATTAAATGTTTTAAATATAAACCTTTTCAATAAAAACAAAGAGATTATATTAGTTTTTCTTTATTTTCCTTTCTAAGAGAGTTTTTGAATTGTTCTTTTGAGTCACATGATGGAAATGATATTCCCACATCACTTTTAAATTAAAATATAATGATATTGTCTTTATTTTACTTTTTGACTCAAACAGAGTGTTTTTAAAAATAAAAGTACTACAAATTACATGTTCGAGTAGATCTTCTGTGAAACCGTCTTAAAAATTTTAATTCGTAAAACGGAACTGCACTATTTTTTGTACAGCTCAGTTCATAAATAGATTATGGGTCGGGTCAAAAAGATTTGTTTTACTAAAAAGATCATTTTTTCTAAGTTTTTGTCTGTGTTTTATGATTTCAAAAAAAAAAATCTCCATCAAATTTGCAATTTGGAAAACAAATAATTTAACTTAAAAAGTCAAACATACCAATAATTTAAGAACATTGATAGTATTTTTATTTTTTATTTTAGAATAACACTTCTTTGAAGACACACGTTAGGTGTGAATAAAGTAAAATGGTGTCGTCAGCAGCTTGCACAACGGGATTAGTGGTCATGCAAAACAAAGCATCATCAATTAAGTCAATACCAAAACTAAAGAGCTTAAATGCATACACCCTTTTGGCCGTTTGTATTAGAATTAATTTTATAAAGAATACCCGTAAAACTATTTTACCTAAAATTTTATCTTTGGATTAATTTAACTCTTTCTTATGCTTTCATCATCCTTAAGCTGTAGATAAGCTCATATTTACTTCCATCTCTCCTATTTCTAATCGCTCCATCTCCCGCTCCTATTCAACTTTTTCGATTTTTCCTTATTATCACACCCACTCAAATTGAAGAGGTATATTGGGTGACAAGAACTGATACGACACGATAGCACGAACCAGTACATCACGATTATAAAATATGATTACAGAGACAAATGATACGATAATACCGATACACAATAATATGGAATTGTTAATATATTCAAAATAATATTTATTGTTATATTTATTATCAAATAAGATAAATAAATGAAAACACGATAGTAAGACACGAACACGACACGATAACACGAATTGCCACACCTAGCTCGAATATATGTTTGTGGAGAATTTACTTATTTTTTTCAAAAATTATAAAACACATTAATTATGCTCTAAGACCCATTCTCAATCAAAGAGTTCGTGTTTGAAAAATTTAACAATTAAAAGATGTTAATAGTTACAAATTTGATTCGATCATTTCTTTCGCCCTCTTAAAACAAAAAGAAAAATTAATCATTTTAGTTGTTAGTAGTTACAAAAACACTTGAGAGTAACATGACAATTATATCACTTGTTAAGAATAAAGTTGTGATGTTATAGAAATTGTAGGCATTATCCCTAAGAATAAACTCTTTTCACGGAACATCTTATAGCAGAATAGTGAATTCTTTAATCGGAATAAAAAGAATAGTAATATTAGTGTTGTTTTCTAAAGGTTTTTGTTAGTTTTATTTTTCTTAACAAAATAAAAATGTATGTAAATATTCATCAAAATAATGAAACTAACATTTCAAAAAATCAATATGTACTCATCTACAATTGTGAATTTGTGATAAAGATAATGCCCATCTTATTAATTTTAGCGAGTAATGCTACATTAATAGAAAATAAAAATAAATTTATATTTTGTCTTTCTCAGCCAATCTTTATTTTTTGTCAATTGTAAGCGTGCCACACCGACCTCTATTGTATTATAGACTAGATCTTTGTGCCCGTGTCTATGGTACGGTGCCAGTATATTTACTTTCACCAATTGAAATGATGATGTCTAAATAGAAAGTACGATTTTTAAAAATGTTACAATTGAAGGGGTACATGGCCGTTTAATTTTGCGGCTGGAATCAATTCTCACCGCCAGATAGCCTCAGTCACTCAACTGAGCTCTATTGTGAAATTCTATTAATGTAAAAATGATGTTTTATAAGGAGTGATTGTTCAGAACATAATATTAATTATAGGGGGTGGATTTGTAATAAGGAGTTAAAAGTAGATAACTACTCTCACACATGTGAATGTGAGGATGAATCACAACCGTTAATTTTTTTAAGCTAATTTAATCTCAACCTCTAAATATGTTTAGTCAATTGCACATGTGTGAGTATGAGCTCTATTGATATTAGATTGCATGAATGCAATATTTTAGGAGTGATTTGAAAAAATTAGAATATAAACATATTTTTATTTATAAATATATTGTGATTTTAAAAAATACACTTATATTGTGATTTGATCGTTTTAACATGAATTCGTCACGTGACAACAGTGACTTTTGTTAATAGTAATTAATAGATATAGATTAATGGAAAAAAATGAACATAAAATTGCACCTTGAATAACTTGTATAAATTAATCAAATAGTAGGAAAGTAAAAAAAAAATGAGAATTGAAGAGTTTCAATCAAGTTAAACGTGTATAAATTAAATAGAATAAAATCTAGTATTAAATTAAGCAATATTTGATAAAAATAAAAACAAAAATATTTTCTCATTTTACAGAAAGTTGACATGTGATAATCATTTTTACATAAAGCTGACACATATCAGAAGTGGTTATTGTTTTAGTAATTAGTATAATAGATAGATAGACTATCTCCAATTTATTTTTACATTATCCCTAATTCATTTTACATTAAAATTTGCAAGGCATTAACTTAATTCAAAATGGAGTAGAGTTAATTATAATTATTACTCTCTTCGTTTCCGACAAATAGTCCGCTATATTATTTTGAAATGTTTCATTTAGATCATCTCATATAGTTTGGTGCAAAAAATGTACCAAATATCTTTTACTATCTCCAACAATCTTACTTCAAATTGGACTCTAAAAATTTTCAATGTATATTATTTATTATTCTATTTAAAATATATGTTTTATTTCATCTAATTTGTATTAATGTATTAGCAAAACAAATATATTATTTATTGAATATTATATATTATTTTTATAACACAATTTATATGAAATTAAATTCTATGCATTAAAATTAATAATTAAATGCAATACTTAAATAAAGACTAAACTACAACCATATTAAAATTACTAATTAAATGCAAGACTTTGATAGAGATTGAAATACAAAACTAGTATTTAAACAAAAACACAAAACTAACAATATCGATAAAAATTAAAACACAAAATTAGTACTTAAACAAACAAAAAAACAAAAGAAAGTAGGATAGCACGCGCATAGCCTTGTCTCCTCTGAGTTTGACGCACGAAGGATCCTTCTTCAAAATGGCGCCTGCCCCCGCTCTATGTCGCATTTCCTTGGAGCCAGAATTCTTTCCTTTTTTGCGTAAAGATGGTGCTTTGAAGTATTTATCCCTTGAAGATGGTCTTAAATTGTTCAATTTCAAAAAAAAAAAAAAAAAAGATATATTTCAAGCATTTCATCTTTATTTTTGACTTGTACCGTAAGCATAATAGATATGCTCAATTTTGTAATTATGACCAACTCAAGTGAGATTAAGATATTCTATCTGTTTCATTCACATAAATAGTTCATGTTCAAAAATTATGTTTATAATTTGTATAACATTTCAACATTACCATCCACATGTAATATTAAGATAGTAGTATTCACTATTTCAAGCATTAAAATAAATATGACAAACTTTAATATTAGATATTTATCACTTAATTATTACTCCCTTCGTTTTTAAAATAATATCTATTTTGACTCGGTATATTGTTTAAGAAAAAATAATTGACTGTATTTTATAAATATTTATGAAATATGCAGTTTTCTTTAATGTTATTGATTATGTGGTTATAATTAAAGTAATTAAAAAAATAAAGGTAAAATGATAAAAACATTTTCTTAAAAAAAGTGAAAAAAATAAATATTTTAAAACGAACTTAAAATGAAAGATAGTTGATAATTTAAAAAAAATTGTAGAATCATTGGTCAAATGAAGGGGAAGTATCACCTACAAATTAATTGTTAAACTTAAACATGTGCTTCTTGCGTAGAAAGGAGTGAGTAACTGTACGGACATTTGACTTGAAACATAAAAAGAGTAATACGGGGTTAGGCTATTAAGGTAGAATTAGAAGGTGATTGGTGAAAGTGAAGTCGGTGGGACCTCTCACAATATGTGGACCCCGCAGTCCCTGCATGCATGACATGTATTCTTGGATACACATACATCACACATCAATGGAAATAGAATAAAGACAAAGGTAGGACCCATATAAAAGAGAGGCCCCATTAGCCCTTTAGACGTGCCATACACAGCTGCTTAGAGAGGTTGTGGTAGTCTGGTAGGGAAGAAGAAGAGAAGAAGCTCATTTCAGGTCTCTCTCTCTCTTTCTCTCCCCCTGGCTCTCCCTCCCTCACTTTGTTAGGTGGTGGTCTGGTCGTGGCCTCGGTTCGGTGGTGATCCGCCGGGTCTCGACTAGTTCATCTCTCATTTTCTCTCTCTCTCACACACACACGCACTACACACAGACAGACACATGGAATTCATAAAACTGTCAGTGAGGGAATTTGGTGGTATTCTCAAAGTTGATATCATCCAAATCCGTTGACAGTAGTGTTGCTTGATTTCTGCAGCCAGTCATATAGCTAGGGCTTACTTTGTTTTTCTTTTTCTAATTCTATTTTAATGAGTGTATATATATATATATATATATATATGTAATTTTGTCATGTGTACCATATATATATATGCATGATGAGAGAGTGTGTCCAGTAGTACTGATTTAATTTAAGTTGTGTGATTGGGGTGGCAGCTCGGAAAGATGGTACAACACACATGCTGCAACAAGCAAAAGGTGAAGAGGGGTCTGTGGTCACCTGAAGAAGATGACAAACTCATCAAATACATTTCAGTTTTTGGCCATGGCTGTTGGAGCTCTGTTCCCAAACGTGCTGGTATATAATTATATCTCAGCTCTTATCAAAATTCTAGCTACATTCTTATATAGTCCTACCTAGCCTCACTCTCTCGGCTTCATATGTCTGGACTAGTTTGTATCCGATCCACCTCGACTAATTCACCTTTCTTGATGGATCTGTATACGTCATCTCTTTAGTTTTCTCTTGTTTAGAAACGAACAAAAGTTGAATCTTGGATCATATATACAATTAATTAAATATATCGGTGGCTTAATTGTTTGAATATATATATATATATATGTGTGTGTGTGTGTGTGTGTGAATCTAGCTAGCTAATTATCTGATCTGATGGGTGGGGTTGGGCTGCGCAGGGTTGCAGAGATGTGGGAAGAGTTGCAGGTTGAGATGGATAAATTACCTGAGGCCTGACCTAAGGCGTGGGAGTTTCTCTCCTACTGAAGCTGCTCTCATCATTCAACTCCACAAATTTCTAGGCAACAGGTACTTGTCTCTTTAATTAATTTCAGAGTTGTAATTTATTTTTATTTTAATTATTAAAAAAGGAAAATAAAATCATTCCAACAATTTGTATTCATGCAACGGATCGAGCTACAAAGACATTTTTTGATTGTTTGTTTTTTGTTTTTATTCATAATTAATTAATAATTTAATTTTATTATTTAAAGAGAAATTTATTTGTTTGTTTGTTTACAAGTACAGGTGGGCACAGATAGCCAAGTATCTTCCGGGGAGAACTGATAATGAGGTGAAGAATTTTTGGAACTCCAGCATCAAGAAGAAGCTCCTTTCTGATCAGAATCAGCTTCCCGCCGGCGTATTTCTCGACCACAACAATAATCTTGGTGGTGGTGCTGCTGCTAATGCTAATGCTAATGCTGTTGGTTTAGGGGATAATGATTTTTTCAATCTGATGAATCATCATGCAAACCCTAATTTGTTAGTACCAGCTCCCCACCAACAAGGGAATCATCATCAGCTTATCTATGCACCACACCAACCAGTTCCAGCTCCACTTCCAGTTCCAGAACTTGCAGTGCCACCCATGATCTTAGATAACCTCCAACAACCAGCAGCTGCCTTTGGTCACCAATATCCTCAAAATGAAGAGATGATTATGAATAATGATGATGATAATATTAATCATCCCCCCAATTTTAATGTGATCAATTACAACAACCCCCGGCCAGCTCCCCCGGTCCCTCAACCACAACCCTCATGGGAAATGAGGAATGGGTCTAATATTCAACAGTTTTATCGGTACATGTTTAATAATCTGAAACAAGAATTTTACGACCCAAGTATCGATCTCTTCATCTCCAGCCACATTCAGTCACTGATGATGCCTCTGCCTCCACCTCCACCTCCACCACCACCACCACCTCAGGATCACGATGGCTTTAGTAGTACTAGTCATGTTTCTTCTCATGATCCCTTCCATCATCTCCCACCATTACATGAAGATCCCTACATCCCTCAACTCGATGACGACCACGATAACATGGACCTCAATATTGAAGCCTTGTTGTCCTCGTTTTCATCCATTACATCCTCCCCGTCCTCCTCATCCTCCTCCCTATCCCCCTTTTCATCCACCCAATTTCATGTCAGCAACTCAAGTACTCTTCCTTCATCAAGCTGGGATTGATCATCCATTCCACCCATGCCCAGCCCCACTACTGCAACTCTTTTTGTGTGTGGATGATGGAAAGATTTAATTTAGAAGGAACCAATGTGTTGGGGGGGGGGAGAGTGAGAAGATAGAGAGAGAGAGGGAGAGAGAGGGATAGAGAGAGAGGGAGGGAGGGAGAGTGAGGGGAGAGAGAGAGAGAGAGAGGGAGGGAGAGAGGGAGGGAGGGGGAGGGAGAGAGAGAGAGAGAGAGAGAGAGAGAGAGAGAGAGGGAGAGGGTTTTTCAAAGGGATAACCTTAATGTTTTGCTAGTTTTGGTTCTGAAGAGGAGGAGGAAACTATTTTGAAGGTTCCATTGAAGCCTATATAGATTAGCTTAGCTCTAGGTGGTAGCTGCTTTTTTCATATGTGTGTCTGTTTAATGTTCGTCCAGTACTAGCTCTCTTAAATTGTCAATTCTTATTTTTTCCCCAGTAAAGTACTCTTTCTGTTTGTGTATTGCCTAAATTAATAAAGTCTTCTATTAAAGTTCCATTACCTTCATTTTCATTTCTTACTCTCTCTCTCTCTCTCTCTCTGTTGTTACAGTGGAAGAAAATGTATGTGATTTTGGTATTACCTCCATCTTCATCGCTTGAACAGAAGATATACACTGACTTTTTGGTCAACCTAACCAAATTTTCGATTATAAGTTTATAACACACGCGTACACTCTCAGTTTGTGGGGAGGTCTTGTTGCAGTACTTATATGGCTTAATTAGGTGGGAACTTTTGGGATACACTTTTGGCTTAAATTTGAGAAGCATAGGGCCAAAAGCTAGACCTTCAATTCCCCCATTTATGTCAACTTGGTTGTAAGTGTAAAGAAAATCATGTGATTAACCAGGAAGATTGAGAATATCTATTGAGAAATATAGTAGCTATATGTTTATTTTGTACCACAAAGTATACACTTGCTATGCAAATAAATACATTTAATTGTATTTAGTTTTATATAGAAATTATTAGGAATATTTTGGTCCCGTAGCCGACAAAGATGCAATCCTTTCAGAAAAAGGAGGTTATTTCTGTTAAAACAAGAGAGCAGAAGATGTTCTTGTCACTACATATAGCAGAGGCCAGAGAGGAACAAATATATCCTCATACAATGTATATTAGCCATGTCAACTGAAGAAAGCTTTCAATTAAATTAGTTGGAGTCTGCAACAGCAACAGAAGCAATTCTTTTTTTCTTTCGTCGACTAAAACGCTTTCCATAGATGAACGAATAAGACTATATATATAATACCTTGATATGAGCAAACTTAATTCCTCCTTTTCTTGAATTTTCTTGAACGTATATGATTTTAAGATCCGAAATAAAAGTAGGGCCGGTTGACTCGGTTTCCATGATCATCATTCATCATTCAAAGGAAAAAGTTGATCAATGTATGCTTCGATCTACTCGCAAGAAATTACACAACCATCACATGTACTGAGATATTGCATCAGAAGATTCTTAACTATAACAATAACAACAACAAAAAAAAAGGAGGGAACAAGCTGGCCACTCCTCTCT
Organism: Codonopsis lanceolata; assembly: GCA_013146195.2. Taxonomy (NCBI): domain Eukaryota; kingdom Viridiplantae; phylum Streptophyta; class Magnoliopsida; order Asterales; family Campanulaceae; genus Codonopsis; species Codonopsis lanceolata. The sequence continues at coordinate 9,411,303 of CM028378.1, read as the reverse complement.
TTGGGAAAATTATTCAAATCGCCACCTAATGTATTGTGATTTTTTTTATGCAGTTTTATAAAAATGTTTTTACTATTTTTATTTCAAAATGAATGTCTATTTTCATTAATGATAAGATTTTTTTGAACGGAAGTTACTGTAAAACTTATAAAACAAATTTGTTGATATGATATAAAATGAAGTAAAATATTTTCACCAAGTGGAATTTTATTAGAAAGATATGTGGATTTATAAGCTTTCCCCTTATCTTTAGGGTAAAATTATGGGTGATCTCTTTTCTAAAGTTTTTAACCCCAAAACTCTATTGTTTTTTTTTCTAATCGCAAAAGACTACTTTTCAAAATATTGTTCTGAAAATGTCATCGTCTCCTTCAACAGCTCCGGCAACGCACTATGGATTCAAAAATCACCATTGTTGCCCAACAAAACGGGAATTGAATGATTTTTCAGTAGGACGAAGGCAGAGGAAGAGGGGGAAGAAAAGGCTTACGACGAATGAGATAGAAGAAGAAGGTGGAGGATATAGTCTGATTCATTATTATTTTGTATCGCGGAGTAAAAATGAGTTAATAATATTTTATGTATCGCAATCCAAATATTAATTCATCGCGGTACATAAAAGTTGATACCACGACGTAATTTGGATTAGGTATATGTACCGCGGTTCAAAAATTAATTCATCGCGGTACATAAAAGTTGGTACCACGGTGTAATTAGAATAGACAATTAAACTATTGAACCGCAGTGCAAAAATTAATGCAATAAAATTGATGAATTGCGGTGCAATAAGACTAGACAATTAAATTATTGAACCACAGTGTAAAAATTAATGCAATAAAATTGATGAATCACGGTTCAATAGTTAATGCACTGTGATTTATTTATATAGATCGCGTCTCATGCTCATTAATGGTATCGCTGTCTTTTCGCATCCAAAAATGTATTTTTTTCGATTGAAAAAAAAACATTATACTAAAACAATTAAAAACTTTAAAAAGTAGACCGATCCGTAATTTTTCCATATTATTTTCACAATATCAAAAGGAAAAATATCCCCAGAGGCAGAGCCCAGAGGGTTCCATTTCAAATAGTTGGAATGGAATATTTGTTTAGAAGTAACTGATTGCCCGAAGAGTTAAAAAGTGATCGACTACCACTTTTTGCAACCCAAAGTAGCAGTTTAAGAAATCCCCCTCCTTTTTAGAAAGTCTTTTAAACAACTCTATAGCACCTAATTTGGTTGGCCGATACAAAAACAAAATAGTTGTCATAGAAATAAGAGGTAGTCTCCTATAAGACGGTCTTACCGTAAGACGGAGCTCCATTTAGAAATTCGCGGGTTATAATAAATAAATAATACGTTATAAAAAATCATAAAAACGAAATTGGTTTAGTTGGTTGGCAGCAATGCTCTTAAGACTTGGAGAAATGAGCACGGGTTTGGGGTTCGAAACCCTTCAGCGCGTTTTTCAGTTTTATTGTTATGTGTTATTTTGCTTCGGTGCCCAGCACTTTTAAGGTTTGTTCTTATGTTTCCCACGCCTTATTGTTTAATCCTTTGTCAGCCCCGTTAGCATCAATTGCCTTGAGATACTTGACGGATCTTAATAGACTTTAACGAAATACTAAATGACACGTTTAAAGTCAAACGTGACACATTTTAAGGTTGAAAGTGACACAATAAAGAGAAATTTATTATAATTCTCATTAAAATTCAAAGGAATACTCTTTAATGTGTAACTTTTTAGTATTAAAGTCTCACTTTTTAGTATTAAATGTGTAACTTTTTAGTATTAAAAGTGATACTCTTAATACTAAAAAGTAACACTATTAATACTAAAAAGTGACACTCTTAATACTAAAAAGTGATACCTTTAATACTAAAAAGTGACACATTTAATACTTGACGGACCTTAATGGACTTTAACGAAATGCTAAATGACACGTTTAAAGCCAAACGTGACACCTTAAAAAGACAAAAGTGACACATTTTAAGGTTGAAAGTGACACTATAAACTATAAAGGGAAATTTATTATAATTCTCATTAAAATTCAAAGTAATACTCTTAATGCTAAAAAGTGACACTCTTAATACTAAAAAGTGACACTCTTAATACTAAAAAGTGACACTATTAATACTAAAAAGTGACACTCTTAATACTAAAAAGTGACACTATTAATACTAAAAAGTGACACTCTTAATACTAAAAAGTGATACCTTTAATACTAAAAAGTGACACATTTAATACTTGACGGACCTTAATGGACTTTAACGAAATGCTAAATGACACGTTTAAAGCCAAACGTGACACCTTAAAAAGATAAAATTGACACATTTTAAGGTTGAAAGTGACACTATAAAGGGAAATTTATTATAATTCTCATTAAAATTCAAAGTAATACTCTTAATGCTAAAAAGTGACACTCTTAATACTAAAAAGTAACACTTTTAATACTAAAAAGTGACACTCTTAATACTAAAAAGTGACACATTTAATACTAAAAAGTGACACTCTTAATACTAAAAAGTAACATATTTAATACTAAAAAATGTTACTTTAAAACTAACGTTGACTGCTAAAAGTGACACATTTAATACTAAAACTTGACATTTTTAATGCTAAAAAGTGACACATTTAATATTAACAGTGTCACTTTATAGTATAACATGTGTCACTTTTTGGCCTTGAAAGTGTCACTTTATATTTTTAATGAAAATTATAATTTTTTCCTAAAAAACTGTTACTTTTTGGGCTTAAATATGTTACTTTTAGTCTGAAATGTGTTACTTTCACTTTGAAAAGTGACTCATTTTTTTATAAATAAAAATCATTACGTTTGACATTAAAGTGTTGTTTTATAACATTAAAAGTGTTATTTTTTTAAAATTAAATGTATTACTTTTTAGCATTGAAAATATCAAGTTTTAGTATTGAATGTGTCACTTTTTAATATTTAATGTGTCACTTTTTAGTATTAAGAGTGTCTCTTTTTAGTATAAAATGTATCACTTTTTAGTATTAAGAGTGTCACTTTTTATTTTGATAAGAATTATAATAAAATTTCATTTATAGTGTCACTTTTAACATTAAAATGTGTCACGTTAGTTTTAAATGTGTCATTTAGCATTTCATCAAAGTTTGTTAGGATCTGTCAAGTATCCCAAGGCAATTTATGCTAATGGAGCTGACAAAGGATTAAATTGCAAAGCGTGGAAATTCAGCGGCAAACATTGAAAGTGGAGGGGCACTGGAGCAAATAGAGGAAATAAGCATTAAAACATAATGTTGAAGCTGAAGGGTGTCGAACCGCAGACCTGCTTGGACTGAATCTCTGGGTTCCGCCTATAACCAACTCGGCTAGCCTGTTTTTGTAATAATTATTAACAGATTTTGTTATTAACCCCTGAATTTGTAAATGAGGCACCGTCTTACGGATTTAGGGGCCGTAAGACCGTCCTACACAAGTCTTTGCCTAGAAATAATACCATAACTTGGTTGGCCGATACAAAAACAAAATAGTTGTCATAGAAATAATTACCATAACGAGTCGTTTGGTAGGAAAGTTGGATAACCATTATTAATACCAAGAAATATAGATTGTTTTATCTTAATTATTTTATCTCGATTTTAAAAGTATCCGACATTTGGTAGATTATGGATAAGATTAATATATCTCGTTACCTATCTTATCAGATGTTTGTTAGATAATACTAATTTCATTATTACATTAATTTTTAAAAATAACCTTAGATTGAGTTATGATAATAAACAATTTTTTTTACCATTTATTTATGATTGATGTGTACAACACAAACTTGATCACGAGCAAAGTACGTGATAGCACCACATGTCAGTCACGAGCTCATTAGTAGGCGACCCACAGGCCTAGCGAGGCAGATCCACCAAGGTACCCGAGTAGAGATCGGCAACATATCCCGTCTAAACCTGGTCGAGCACAGGCCTTAATTGCCTGCCCGACCAGGGGGCCATGCCCGGGAATCACATCTACAGTCGGGCAGATTCATGCTTGCCCGGGAAAGCATCGAGCAAGTGATCTCAGAGACTTGCTCTCCAAGACATGTCACAAGTTTGTTTATCTGAGCAGAGCATTTGTCTTATCTGCTCCAGCATTCTCGTGGCCAGCCGCCTATCATGCCTACAATTCAGGTGCTTCTTCCTACTAGGTAACTAAAGAACTGAATCTCACAATGATTCTATGCCATTGGGTGCCTATAAATACCCCTTCATAAACCCTAAACAATGTACGCATACTCTTACAACCTCAAACCTTTGTCAAATTGTTTTTTGACTCACACGATACTTACTCTCACGTCGGAGTAGTTTCACGAGGCCAAGCCCCTTCACTCAAACTAAGGTGTTCTCGTGCTCTTAGACAGGTTGTGAAGAGATTAGATCCATATATTCAAGCCGTGATATCCTACGCATCAATCGGGCGACCCATGGCTGATTTTTGCATCATCAGTTTGGTTCCGTTGCGGGGAAACTTAGCTTTAAAGCTTTTTCATCTATCTTTCCGGTTGTTTTCTCACAAGCAATATCATAACAATGATATTGAGCAAAGGCTCATGGATATGTGCTCTATCTTTCGTCCTATTATCCCGGTTGGTAAATATGGTAAGATGAGTTTATAGACTCTTAATTTGCCTATTAGTCGTGTTGTGCGACATGGGGTGTGGCTTAGATGGGAGAAGCCGGTTGCTGGACATTTTAAACTTAACACTGATGGGTCTTCAATTGAGGAGGAGTGCATTGAAGGGGATATTATTAATGATGGTGATGGGTGTTTTGTGGTGGCTTTCTCCAATTGGTATGGTACGAATACAAATACTTTTGCTGAAATTTCAGCTCTTCGCGATGGGTTACAATAATGCTCCTATTTGGGTTTTTCTGAAATGATGGTAGAGACAAAATCGAAGGTGGCAGAGATGAGTATCAACGAAGTATGTAAGTTCCCTTGGCAGTACAAGTATGAATTGGAAATTTGCAAAGAGATGAGTAGATGTTTTAATATTTCTCATGTGTATAGGGAACGGAATAGGGTGGCAAATAGTCTTGCTGCCCATGCCCATGTTCATCGAGAAAGTAAAAAATATGAAGATATGGATCAGCTGTGAGGTTCCCGGGTCGCGACCCGCGCCCTGCGCGCCCTTGGATAGGGGTGTGCGTACGTGCGGATGCGGGACACCACTGCTCTCGTTCCACCCTCCCTTGTTTAGGGGAAGACGAAATCAAAAGTGCGAGAGGAGTGCTGTCTATATTAGCACGTTGGAATGTGCCTCGGTTGCCTTTAGTGGATTTTTTATCCAATATGGGAACTTTATGGTTTCCCGCATCAAGTTATCCCTTTTTTAGGGGATACCAGGATATGGGAATGCATTACCCTTTCATTCCCATTTTCTCTTTTTTAGGGAAAAACGGAAAAGTGCAAAAAGGGATATTGTGACGCCCCCACTATGAATTTTATTAAAAATAGCCTTATGGCCCGTTTCAGATCATTATGGGAGCTTTGGGTTTCCCGCATCAAGTTATCCCTTTTTTAGGGGATATCAGGATATGAAAATACATCACCCTTCCATTCTCTTTCTCCCTTTTTTAGGGGAGAACGGAAAAGTGCAAAGAAGGAGTGTTGCGAGGCCCCACTGGATCTGAAAGTTTTAGAGTCGTCATCTTTATTTTAAGGCAAAATAAAGCAAAACCAAAAAAAGAAAAATAAACCAAAGAAAAATAAACGGGTTCGGAGGCTAAGTTACGAGTTGGGAAGGTGCTAGGCACCCAACTCGCCCTTTCGGTCTCAAAAGTTGTTTTTGGCTGAAGTATGCTTATTGTTATATTTATTTAGCAAATAAATAAAGTATTAAAAGGCAGAAAATTAAAATAAATACATACGTGGCTACATTATTTACTGACTTGCAGCCATTTCCTTACAATAATTACAAATGTACTTGAAAATATTTGGTCATTATAACGGCTCTTTTACATAATATTTCCTATTCTAATCCGGGCAGCACAACGGCTTATATTGACTACATTGTGCCGGATTTAAATAACAATTTTAAAATAATAAATGACTGGAAAAGTAAATAAATAAATTAAATAACGCCCTTAAAGGCTTTACCTTTTAGAGCGGTAGTGTGCTCGTTCTGTCCTTCAGGGAAATGGAGTCTTTTTTGTTGTTTGTTGAGTGGTTGTTGTTTTGATTTGGGCAGAGTGACTACTTATTTTGGTGACTTTTGGTTTGTCTACTCGGGCAGAGTGACAACTTATTTTGGTAGGTTTCGGCCTTTTTGGTAGGGCGGAATAACGGCTTAGTTTTTTTGTTTTTCAGCTCGTTACTCGGGCAGAGTAACGGCTTACTTTGGGATTTTTGGGCCATGGAATTGAGGTGGATACCTAACAACTAGGCTAGGGATCACTTATAACCGGTGGATATTTATTTTGGCGGATTTTGGATGGGGTTTGGAGAATTCTTTCAGCGCTTCGTTGCGATATTTCTGAACACTGAAATGAGGAGTCGGGGGCCTCTTATTTATAGTTGGAGAGTGGGATTCATCGGGAATTTCTCGATTTCTTTCAGCCGCTTCATTAGATTGTACCGCAGCCTTCATGATTTGTACTTTGCGTTAACTGAGAGAGGCTACAGTGGATCTTTGGGCGCGGCAATAAGCCCCCCTTGGCGCGGCGCCAACAGCTCCTTTAGGCCGCGCCAAGGCTCCTGTTCATCTTTGATTTTGGCACTTTCACCCCTTGAAATTTACTGTTTTGCGCATCCTGCTTTGCCTTTCGAATTTTTAACTCCTGTAACTTGACATTTGTTAAGTTTGAACAGTTCTTGATATCTTATGTCAGAGTCACATACCGAGGGTGAAATTGGGGTGTCTGAGCCCTCAACGATGGAGTCTACGGGTAACCCAAGGCTTACTGAGTAGACGAACATCGTTGATAAACAATAGACTCTCCAATTTCGTTCATTTTAAAACGGGAGAGCAATGCAATTGGTAGCAGTTATAATGCACAATTTATCATGCTATCCAAACTCCATAACCTAGACATTTTTAGTCGGTTATAAAAGGTTATCGTAGTTTTTAAGCATATATGAATTTAAAGTGCTCTGATGGTCGGACCTACTAATGTAGGCTGCCTACGTATTCCTTATTAAAAGAAATCAGACCAAACGTAGTTCAGGCCAAAAACCTAAACTACAACCAAATGAGGATGTCATGTTCTTCGGGTCAAGCCTGATCGAGAACACAACAGGAAAAATATTTTTGTGTTTTTCGAAAAAGCCGTATTCAACAGTCGAGAACGGCCATCAAATACGGTATGAAGATTTGAATGTTTTTCGGGAATCACATTTCAACCGGTCAATACCTTGTCATTGAAACATGTTAAGAAGAATTTTCAAAATCATGTCTGGCTGGTCAATACCTTGTTTCCAAACATAACCAGAAAATTTTCAAATTTCCAGAAAACTGCACTCGACCGATAAAGATCTGTCGCCGAGCACGACAAAGAAAATTTTCTTCAAGTATTTTCGAAAATTGTGAAGTAGAAAACATTCTTTTTCCTTTCCTTTTTTCTTGCTCTCTTTGCTTTTTTTCTTTTTCAAATATTCCTCTCTTTTTTTGTGTTTTTGAAATATTCATCTTTTTTTGTATTTTTTTGAAATATTCCTTTTTTTTGTATTTTGAAATATTCCTCTTTTTTTGTATTTTTTTGAAATCAAAACTCATTTTGAAAAAGAGTTTTTCTTTTATTTGAAAAGCAAAGCAAAATTTTTTCTTTTTTTTAAAAAAAAAACTTTCCTTAAAAGGAAATTATTCTGAGGTCAGGGTAAGAATCTGACTGACTTACTTTTTTCTCGGTGGTCGCCATGATTTTGATTTTGGCATTTCTGTCATTCTTGCCGGGGACTTTATTAACATTATTATCTTTTCTTTTCTTTTCTTCTTTTTTTTCTTTTTTTTTCTTTTTCTTTTTCTTCGTCCTCTGGTGGATGGTCGTTAATTTTTGGTTAACAAGATTAACTTCGTTAACCCTTTGTTAGGCTCAGGGACCATTTTGGAAACTTTGAAACTTGAGGACTAAAGTGTCGCAGCTTCAAACTTTGGAGGGGGAAAGGAAAAAATTCTCTTTTTCTCCCTTTATCATGGACGAGAGTAAGGGAGAGGAGCCTACTGCTCCTTTCTTTTTTCTTCCTTCTTTCTTTTCTTTCCTTCGTCGCCATTGTTGCTGCCTTCTGTTTTCTTTTTCTATTTTCTCTATTTTCGCTCATTTTCTCAATTTTCTTCCGCCAATTTCAGTGTTTTGTTTAGCAGATGGCATCTTCTTCTCGATCCAGGAAGGGAAAGGACACCCATGCACCCAGAATCTAACGAGAGGACGAGAGAGCCTCCTCGCGTGGTTCGGAATAAGTTCAACTACCGGTTTTCTGACAATGATTGGGGCAACATCTTGCGAGATCGGAACACTCACGTGTCCAATCTTCCTCCCACCACTGTAAGATTCTTTCTTTTTCGAGATTTTCCTGGCTATATTTCAGATCTGCTAAATTTCTGCACTGTTTGGAACTTTTGGAGCACTCATGACTTTATTAGTAATGCATATGCATGTCCTATTTATACCTAAATGATGTAATTAAGTGATGATGCATGAAATTTATATGATTTATTTTTGCAATGCTTGATTTGAACTAGTGGTCACTATTTGACCCTACTATGCATAATTTATACTCCAAATGCAAATGAGGTTATATGATGCATGTTTTACACTAAAACCTATTGTTGCATGCAATAGAATCACGAGACGGAATTTTCGGAATACAATTTAAATTTTTTCGAAACGCATTTTCGGGCATATTTTCGGATAAAAATGGGACAACACAGATATATTTCATGTCCTTAGATTCATTTTTCAAGCATGCAACTGCTGCAGGGACATAGTAAATGCCAGAAAAATATTTATTTTGATGATTGGTGGCACTTTATCTTCTTTTTAGCGTACCCTATGGCAGCTTATTGGACAATGAAATGCACATAATGGATGCATGAATCACTCTATGCACATGGTAAATACAATCTAACATGCACTTTTATGATGTTTAGGATGCAAAAATAGTTATTTACATGCAAAATAAATTACACATAAAAATTTGTTTGTTTTATTATTTTTTTTTCAAATATATTATTATTATTATTTTCTTTTATGTTTGTTTTTTTTCTTTTTTTTTATATATTTGTTGTAAGAATGTAAAAGAATACAGTATGTATGTACAACTTATAGACTCTCTTTTTTTTTCGCGTAAAAGAATGACGTTTAATGAAAATAAATGTGAATTTACATGTGAATTTATGTACATGTATGAAAATGGTATGTGTTAACTTAAAGAATTATTCATATATTTTTTTTAACTACATGAACAAGGTTTTTGTTTTTAGCATGCTACAATTTTGAACTTATGAAGTATAATGCATGCAACATGTTCATTATTTATTTATACTTATTCATTAAAAGACTGTACATAGAAGAAAATAAGGATAGGGGACTTACCTTTTCTCCTCTCTTTTTTTTTAGATTCGTAGGGAATTCACAAGGGTGTGGGCAACATGCGCCAACGTAGCTGAGATCTACGCTATGTTGCTCGAGGCAGCGCAGTTATTGGTGGAGGGGTCCGGCTTCAATGTCTTTATGCATTCTTTCACCCACTTCACCAGTTATCTGCCCATCTTTGATGTGCTCAGGGACTTCTGGTGGGACACCACCCATACTTTCCACTTCAGCTGGGGGGAGGCGACCATGACCCCGTGCGATTTTGCTGTGATCACGGGCATTCCTACCAGCATAGGGGAGACCCTGGCTCCTGATTTCACTCTCCGTCAACGTAGGGAGGAGGTGGTGGACCTCCTGGGTTTTGAGCCGCAATTCAAATCGACGGATGAGATTTTTATCGGCAGCGTTCGGAATTGGCTTCTCAGTAATGCCGGGCGGGTGTCAGCTGATGATGTTGCTGCCGTGACTCAAGAGCGTTTCTATTTTTCTTTCTTGGCACATCACTCTTTGCCAACTCCTCTGTCTCCCTGAGAGTTTCCGTACTGGCTTGTTTGGCGGATTTCGATCGGATTCCTTTTATATATGGCAGGACGAGCTTGGCGAATCAGATGCTTATAGATAGGGGCCTGAATGACTCGCCGACTGAATGGTTTGCCCGTGGGAGGTACATGCATTTTCCTCGCTCTCTCTTTTTTTTTCTTTTTTGTATTATTTTTTTTCAGTACATATATTTTTCTTTTGCTTTCTTTTCTTTTTTTTGATAACATATATATTTTTTTGAAGGTCTGGGCCTTCTCATTTTTCACATTTTCGCCCGGTCGTCTCATTCGGCGAGTTTACCAGCCTCCGTACCTGTCCCAGTACGTTGATAATAACAGGGTGGATCCGACTGAGGACGATGGTTGTAAGGAGAGGGAAAGAGTGCTGGAATGGATTATTAGCTCGAGTCCTGGTACGGTGCACTTCCTTCCTTGGGAGGGTCTGGAGGGTCATTATGCTGTTACTTTGATGCTTAGCCGCTGCCGGATACTGATGGTTTCCATCATGGTGGACTCTTTATATATGGACGAGCGGGTGAACCGTCAGCATCAATCCATTCTAGTAGCTCCAGTGGTGCCTCCTCGGCCTCCTTTCTAGGTGATAGAGCCCGACCGACTGCCCAACAGGTATCAGTACTTGGCGAAATACCTCATGCCAGCGACAGATTATCCAATGATGGCGTATGAGGATTTCCTGAGATTAGTGATGCATCCCCCTCTTCCTGCTCATGTTGCGCCCAAAGAGCGGCATTCGATGCTGCCAGGTCGTCTCATCATCTCTCGATGAGAACCTGATGTTTACAGAGCCCGATGATATTTTCTCTACTTTCCAGTATGAGTGGGGTGGTGGCTTAGTAGAGCAGGTTCTTCCTGATGTCGAGATTCCGGAGGAGCGTCGTGTCCCGGAGCAGGCTCATTCGGTAGACACATCCACCTTTGTTGTCTCTTTTCTATATATTTTTTATTTTATTTTTATACACATTTTTTAAATACATGTACACTTATTTTTATTTTATTTTTTTTAATATTTTTTTGAGACTAACACGTTTCTTTTTTCTTATTTCTTTTTTTTATATACTTTTTTTTGTAGGTGAACGTGTCCACTTATAAGAAACTGCTGCGGGGCTTTTTCAACATCAAGAACCAGTATCGTAAACTCGCGATGAATTTTCGTGGGAGCAAAGACAGCCGTACGCGCCCGCACGTCAAGATGATGATGATGATGATGATGATGACGATGATATCGGGTCGAGCCGTGGCCGAGGCAAAGGTCGGGGATTCAGAATTGGTGGCACAACGGGTCCCAGGGTCATGGGTGGTGGCCTTAACAGAAGCCAGTCGTCTCGAGCACATTAGCTTCGAATTGCTGCGAATATTAGTATCTTTTTTTTTTTGTATATATCATTTTTTTATAAGAGAAACATGTACAAACATTATGGTATAATGCAAGATAATGTATATGATGCAATATATTACACATGCAAAAATAAAGTTCACACGAAAATAAAACTATACTGCGGATATCTAAAGAGTAATGGCACGCTATACTTTAAGAAATGGAGCTTATGAGAACACACATTTGGATCAGAGCGGGCTTTTCAGGTGATGTCGGAATAGGAAAGATGGCCGCATCTCTTGTTATTTCGGTGCCCTGTGGCTATTGAGCCCGTGCTCGTAGCCACCTTTCATAACTTCTCTTTTCTTTTCGCGATCAGACGCAGGAACAACGGAGTGTCGGATCATCAAACCGGGATACCAGGCAGAAATTTCACAACACAGTGGGGATGTTCGGTGCGGCCATAAAGGGCCTATGGCGCGGCACCAAGGGGTCCTTTTGGTGGCGCCATAGATTCTTCTGTGCAACCACTGTTCTCCTCCCTATTCACGCACTGTGTACTAAACTGTCCGTTTTCTCAATTCTCGGTATAAATTCAGACGGAAATCTGCTCGGTTCTTCACCAATTCACTTCGTCCCTTTCTTTTTAGAAACTTACCAACTTCTTCACACTGCCATTGCTCTTCTAAGCCGTATAAAATTTCTCGCATCTCTCTTTATAAATGGTGCCCGTATTCCTGACTCAGAAATTGAGATTCTGAGAAGCATCGGATTTTGGATCCTTTCCTTGCGATCTGACGAGAGGGATTGGTTTGAACATCTTTTCGGGTTCAGGTGCCTTCTGTCCTGGCGGAATGTCATTATTAATTGGGACATGTTGAGGGGACCCGCCAGGTTTTGGTCTCATGAGGACCACTTATTTAATTTCGGCATGAACGAGATGTGTCCTACTTTTGAGGAGTTCTGCGCGATGCTGGGGGTGGCACCTACTCGTCAGATTGCGGTACCCGCCTACAGAAGGCGTCCATATATGGCTATCCGGGAGCTCTTTAATTCTACCCGCAGCGCTACTCCAGGATTTTTCAATGGGGAAACTTTTAATTTGATGGTTCTTCCTGGAGCCTTCACGGAATACAGGGAAGATGATGTGGACTATCGGCGATTGGCGCTCTTTCTCTAGGGAGATATTTGATAGTAGGTCTACCGGATTTGTCGATCTTGTGGTCGTGGACTGGCATTCTGGCTCGAGATCGCCGGCTGAACATTGTCCCGGTGATTTTGGCGGAGACCTTCGCAGGCCTGAATGCATTTGCTACTGGTGATGAACTGTTCCCTACCGGTATCTCCATTCTGGTTCATATGTGGCTAGAAGAGCATTTCCTCTGGGTTTAGGCTCCCGTGCCACATGAAGCTCCTTATGACCCATTATTTTATGGCATGCGCGGGCATTTTCCCCAGACCAATTATTCTGAGATTGATTAGGCCGATCACTTCTACTCTATCGGGGCTCGATGGACATAATATGGGTCATTCGCCACTAGGAGATCCGGCTTTTTCTTCGTCATTCCGATGAGTACATTCAAGTAGTCATGTTGGGTCTTCATCGGACTTCTTTTTACCAACCGGACCGGATCTTGCGGCAATTTGGAAGAGAGCAAGTGATCCGGACACCACTGGTCCTATACATGGGAAGGGAGCTTCTTGACGATCGTGCAGGTCCCACTATCGGGGCATGTGGCTCGAGATTACGAAGGCGGAGGTAGCATACCCTATATTCGACTATATGCTTGTCCCTTGGGTATTTGGCATGGATCATGGTAGGCTGGCGAGGGGCCGTCTCGCACCATCCCATCCGGCATGGAGACATTTCTTTGGGTCGCCATATAACTAACGAGTGGATGCTCGCTTGATGGAAGTAGGCGAGGACATTGATAGCTCGAGGGTTAGTTGTTCTCGGGCCACAGGCGAGAATTCCAGAGGCAGTACATGGCCTTAACACTCGTCCCCTCGGACGGCCCTGGGCCCATTAGGACGGACTGCGGGGGTCCACGGCAATACATCCCTTGATTGACAGCGACGTCGGTCGGCGGCATAACCCATGGGAACAAGAAGCGAGTACCGCTCCTTCTCCCCCGTGACCGGTTGGGTATGGCTTGAGGACTAGTGGTCAGGCGAGCCTCCGCGGCTAAGCTTGGCAAGCAGCAGGCTTGGGACAATCCATGGAACAAGAGATATTGTTCCTCCTCCCCCCCCCCACCCGCATGGGGTGGGTTTCGAAATGATGGAGCCTGGTCCGAGAAATACGACGCCTGTGAGAACGGAGATGCCGACGATGAAGAGGGAGACACTTCCGTGGCTCTCATGCATCGTAGTCTAGGGCTTCTTCGCACCTCGCAGACGGAGTATATAGTGGGCCGCAGTAATCGATAGACCGCTCAAGGGCTAAGGCCGCAGAAGAAAAGGAATTGTTTCTCGTGGACAACAAAGGGGGTACAGCAAGATATATAGATATGTATAATGCAATTAATGTATAATATAGATATCTTAATAAATATTCCTAAGTTGCACCGGACCTCTTTATAAAATTATATTTTAGTATTTTAATATGAGCCCTTGTTGTGGGTTTTTCTCTAGAACAATCGCCGTCACGAGCCTGATGCTGCGGAGACTTGAGGTGGTATGCCGAGGACTTCAAATAATGTCTTCCCCTCCTTCTTTATTTCTTTTATTTATTTTTTCTTTTTGTATTCTTCTTTTATATATATATATGGCCGTTATTTATTTTATTTTTTTTGTGCTCTAATTTTTACCTAGGTCGCCTCTTTCGAAGTAAATTTCAACCTAGCGAGCCTCAGAATTTTCATTTTTTATTTTTTTTCGGTGTGCCCTAACTTTGCTCTAAGCCGCCTCGGTTTCCTGGCAATTTAGCTGGCCGGGTAGAGGGGAGCATTTGCCGGATAAAATGATATTAGCCAGGATAAATTCTGACACCTTTCGCAATTAGGATCTTGTAAGGTGGCACCGCTGCCCGGTTGAAAAAGCGTTGTCTTTCAGCCTTCTTGTCTTCTTTACCTCAGGATGATGATTTTGAGTGTACTCCAATAGTACCCTGTCGGATGACTTTCTTTGATAACATATGGTGATTTCATGGGAGGCCCACCGTGTAGTTGATCCATAATTTGCTGCGGCTTTTTTGGCTTTGATTGACACATAAACCTTTGATAATGCCTCACCAGGGGTTTTGCCACGGCGCTGGCAGTGCAATTGAGGCCCACCTTCGCGGGGGAGACTCTTTCCTCTTAATCGCTTGGAGGATAGGGCCTTTACGGAGAAGATTTAAGATGTCAGGGCTCGTGATCTAGCCGAGGCTGCATTAATTTTTGAAGCAGTATGCGGGAGTGACCTTCTTCCAAGAGCTATAAATGTTTGAACTTTAGTTTCGCGGGAATCGGACTAGTGGCCTTGTGGCAGAACATCGGCGAATTGATTCCTATACTGATAGTGGAACAAGATAGAACCAAATCGAGCGGCAATCCGTCAAGCTTGGCATAAATTGCGGTAGGATCTGGATCTTCCATCTTCCTTCGACTTGATTTATGATTAAGGCAGTCCCTCAGACCGAGATCTTTAGCTTACTTTGGAGGCTTCAGGCAATCTGAGAACTTCATATTCCGCCCGTATTATTTGAGTTCGAACTCCAACCTTATAGCCGGAGTATGAGAGTCAGCGGGATCGATTAACAAGATTCCTATACCCAAGCCTCTTTTGTTCGCGGCTCGTCAAAGAACATACGCAGGTGTCATGGTCGGTGATTTCCGGGACATTCATGCGGGAAGCAGGGCTCGATCTTGACCTTGATGGTAGATCGGTATAATGATGCAATGGCGCTCCCTTTGATAGACTTGGTGTGACATAGGTTATGTCAAACTCATTAAGAAGAAAGGGACTACTTGGCCGGTCTGTTTGGAGCGGTGATGGCTAGAAGATGTACTTGATAGTCGTCATCGGATATGAGCTTGATGGACCTTCCTTGGAATAGGTTTTGAGCCTCAGTGGCCCAGACTAAGTCAGTGCGGCTTTTCTCAGCCAGGAATAATTTAGCTCGCTTCCTTGTAGCTTCCTACTTATGAAGTATATGGCATTTTTCAATGTAGGAGTCTTCCTTCTCTTGGCAAGCATAGCCCCTCTTGGCGTGTGACGGTTAGGTATATGAGGAGAGGTTTATGTGTATGGGGTGGTGCTAGCCTGGGGATTGGTAAGGTAGGCTTTATTTTTTTGAAGGCTAGGCGGCACTGCGTCAGACTTGGTCGGTATTCTTTTAGGAGTTTAAAGGGGCTCGCGGGTGGTGGTCGGTATCGATGAAACAGTGATGTCTTGCAACCGGCCTAGGAAGCCTTTGACTTTAGTGGGAGTTTTTAGGCGTGGCATTTCTAGGATAGTTCGATCTTTCTTTGGCTCGATCTCGATGCCTTGCTCGATTACTAAGAATCCCAGGACTTTGCCTCTCAGTAACCCAGAATGTGCATTTGGTGGGGTTAAGCTTCATGCAGTGCTTCCTTAAT
>CM028378.1:9247872-9395197 GCA_013146195.2 Codonopsis lanceolata | reverse complement strand
CTTCTTTCTTTTCTTTCCAAATCGCCATTGTTCTTTGCCTGTTTTTCTTTTCTATTTTCTCTATTTTTAGCTCATTTTCTCAATTTTCTTGCCAATTTCGGTGTTTTTTGTTTAGCGGATGGCATCTTCTTCTCGATCCGGGAAGGGAAAGACACCCATGCAGAGAATCTAACGAGGAGGGCAGAGAGAGCCTCCTCGGCGTGGTTCGAATAAGTTCAACTACCGGTTTCGACAATGATTGGGGCAACATCTTGCGAGATCGGAACACTCACGCCAATCTTCCTCCCACCACATAAGATTCTTTCTTTTTCGAGATTTTCTGGCTATATTTCGGATCTTTAAATTTACGCCTTGTTTGGAACTTTTGGAGCACTCATGACTTTATTAGTAATGCATATGCATGTCCTATTTATACCTAAATGATGTAATTAAGTGATGATGCATGAAATTTATATGATTTATTTTTGCAATGCTTGATTTGAACTAGTGGTCACTATTTGACCCTACTATGCATAATTTATACTCCAAATGCAAATGAGGCTATATGATGCATGTTTTACACTAAAACCTATTGTTGCATGCAATAGAATCACGAGACGGAATTTTCGGAATACAATTTAAATTTTTTCGAAACGCATTTTCGGGCATATTTTCGGATAAAAATGGGACAACACAGATATATTTCATGTCCTTAGATTCATTTTTCAAGCATGCAAGCTAGCTGGGGACATAGTAAATGCAGGACAAAAATATTTATTTTGATGATTGGTGGCACTTTATCTTCTTTTTAGCGTACCCACGGCGGCATCGGCAGTGAAATGCATATTGGATGTATGAACTACTTTATTTGATGCACATAATCTTGAACAATTATAAGATGCATGAATTTTCACTCTATCACACATGGTAAATACAATCTAACATGCACTTTTATGATGTTTAGGATGCAAAAATAGTTATTTACATGCAAAATAAATTACACATAAAAATTTGTTTGTTTTATTATTATTATTTTTTCAAATATATTATTATTATTATTTTCTTTTATGTTTGTTTTTTCTTTTTTTTATATATTTGTTGTAAGAATGTAAAAGAATACAGTATGTATGTACAGCTTATAGACTCTCTTTTTTTTCGCGTAAAAGAATGACGTTTAATGAAAATAAATGTGAATTTACATGTGAATTTATGTACATGTATGAAAATGGTATGTGTTAACTTAAAGAATTATTCATATATTTTTTTTAACTACATGAACAAGGTTTTTGTTTTTAGCATGCTACAATTTTGAACTTATGAAGTATAATGCATGCAACATGTTCATTATTTATTTATACTTATTCATTAAAAGACTGTATATAGAAGAAAATAAGGATAGGGGACTTACCTTTTCTCCTCTCTTTTTTTTAAGATTCGTAGGGAATTCACAAGGGTGTGGGCAACATGCGCCAACGTAGCTGAGATCTACGCTATGTTGCTCGAGGCGGCATTATTGGTGGAGGGTCGGCTTGTGTCTTTATGCATTCTTTCACCCACTTCACCAGTTATCTGCCCATCTTTGATGTGCTCAGGGACTTCTGGTGGGACACCACCCATACTTTCCACTTCAGCTGGGGGGAGGCGACCATGACCCCGTGCGATTTTGCTGTGATCACGGGCATTCCTACCAGCATAGGGGAGACCCTGGCTCCTGATTTCACTCTCCGTCAACGTAGGGAGGAGGTGGTGGACCTCCTGGGTTTTGAGCCGCAATTCAAATCGACGGATGAGATTTTTATCGGCAGCGTTCGGAATTGGCTTCTCAGTAATGCCGGGCGGGTGTCAGCTGATGATGTTGCTGCCGTGACTCAAGAGCGTTTCTATTTTTCTTTCTTGGCACATCACTCTTTGCCAACTCCTCTGTCTCCCTGAGAGTTTCCGTACTGGCTTGTTTGGCGGATTTCGATCGGATTCCTTTATATATTTGTGACAAGAGGCTTGGCGGCGTATGCTTATGGATAGGGCAGGAATGACTCGCCGACTCTGAATGGTTTGCCCCGGCGTGGGAGGTACATGCATTTTCCTGCTTTTCTCTCTCTCTCTCTCTTTTTTTTTTCTCCTTTTTTTGTATTATTTTTTTTCAGTACATATATTTTTCTTTTGCTTTCTTTTCTTTTTTTTGATAACATATATTTTTTTTTGAAGGTCTGGGCCTTCTCATTTTTCACATTTTCGTCGTCTCATTCGGCGAGTTTACCCGACCTCCACGTCGATGCGTTGATAATAACAGGGTGGATCCGTGAGGGCGATGGTTGTAAGGAGAGGAAAGAGTCTTTGGAATGGATTATTAGCTCGAGTCTGATGCGGTGCACTTCCTTCCTTGGGAGGGTCTGGAGGGTCATTATGCTGTTACTTTGATGCTTAGCCGCTGCCGGATACTGATGGTTTCCATCATGGTGGACTCTTTATATATGGACGAGCGGGTGAACCGTCAGCATCAATCCATTCTAGTAGCTCGGATGGTGCCTCCTCGGCCTCCTTTCTACGGGTGATAGAGCGACCGGCCGCCCAGCAGTATCAGTACTTGGCGAAATACCTCATGCCAGCGACAGATTATCCAATGATGGCGTATGAGGATTTCCTGAGATTAGTGCTTGCATCCCCCTCTTCCTGCTCATGTTGCGCCCGGCGGCATTCGATGCTGCCGGGCCGGGCCGTCTCTTCATCTCGATGAGAACGATGTTTACTGAGCGATGATATTTTCTCTACTTTCGGTATGAGTGGGGTGGTGGCTTAGTAGAGCGAGGTTCTTCGATGTCGAGATTCCGGAGGAGCGTCGTGTCGCGGAGCAGGCTCATTCGGTAGACACATCCACCTTTGTTGTCTCTTTTCTATATATTTTTTATTTTATTTTTATACACATTTTTTAAATACATGTACACTTATTTTTATTTTATTTTTTTTAATATTTTTTTGAGACTAACACGTTTCTTTTTTCTTATTTCTTTTTTTTATATACTTTTTTTTGTAGGTGAACGTGTCCACTTATAAGAAACTGCTGCGGGGCTTTTTCAACATCAGCGTATCGAAACTTCGATGAATTTTCTTGTAAGGGGAAGCGGCCTGTGGCGGCAAGATGATGATGATGATGATGATGATGGCGATGATATCGGGTCGAGCCGTGGCGAGGCGGAGGTCGGGGATTGAGAATGGTGGCACTGGCGGGTCCCGTGGTCATGGGTGGTGGCCTTAACAGAAGCCAGTCGTCTCGAGCACATTAGCTTCGAATTGCTGCGAATATTAGTATCTTTTTTTTTTTGTATATATCATTTTTTTATAAGAGAAACATGTACAAACATTATGGTATAATGCAGTATAATGTATATGATGCAATATATTACACATGCAAAAATAAATTCACACAGAAAATAAAACTATACCAGACATCTAAAGAGTAATGGCACGCTATACTTTAAGAAATGGAGCTTATGAGAACACACATTTGGATCAGAGCGGGCTTTTCAGGTGATGTCGGAATAGGAAGATGGCCGCATCTCTTGTTATTTCGGTGCCCTGTGGCTATTGAGCCCGTGCTCGTAGCCACCTTTCATAACTTCTCTTTTCTTTTCGCGATCAGACGCAGGAACAACGGAGTGTCGGATCATCAAACCGGGATACCAGGCAGAAATTTCACAACACAGTGGGGATGTTCGGTGCGGCCATAAAGGGCCTATGGCGCGGCACCAAGGGGTCCTTTTGGTGGCGCCATAGATTCTTCTGTGCAACCACTGTTCTCCTCCCTATTCACGCACTGTGTACTAAACTGTCCGTTTTCTCAATTCTCGGTATAAATTCAGACGGAAATCTGCTCGGTTCTTCACCAATTCACTTCGTCCCTTTCTTTTAGAAACTTACCAACTTCTTCCTGCCTGCCATTGCTCTTCTAAGCCGTATAAAATTTCTCGCATCTCTCTTTATAAATGGCTGCCCGTATTCCTGACTCTGAAATTGAGATTTCTGAGAAGCCACGGATTTTTGGATCCTTTCCTTGCGATCGGCGAGAGGATTGGTTTGAACATCTTTTCGGGTTCAGGTGCCTTCTGTCCTGGCGGAATGTCATTATTAATTGGGACATGTTGAGGGGACCCGCCAGGTTTTGGTCTCATGAGGACCACTTATTTAATTTCGGCATGAACGAGATGTGTCCTACTTTTGAGGAGTTAGCGATCTTTGGGGTGGCACCTACTCGTCGGATGCGGTACCCGCTCTGAGGCGTCCATATATGGCTATCCGGGAGCTCTTTAATTCTACCCGCAGCGCTACTCCAGGATTTTTCAATGGGGAAACTTTTAATTTGATGGTTCTTCCTGGAGCCTTCACGGAATACAGGGAAGATGATGTGGACTATCAGCGGCGTAGATTGACAGCGCTCTTTCTCTGCTTGGTAGGGAGATATTTGATAGTAGGTCTACCGGATTGTCGTCTTGTGGTCGTGGACACGGCATTCTGGCTCGAGATCGCCGGTGAACATTGTCCGGTGATTTTGGCGAGACAGCCGAGCTGAATGCTTTGCTCTTGGTGATGAAGCTGTTCCTACCGGTATCCCATTACGTTCATATGTGGCTAGAAGAGCATTTCCTGCGGGTTTAGGCTCCGTGCCACATGGAGCTCCTTATGACCCATCATTTTATGGCATGCGCGGGCATTTTCCCCAGACCAATTATTCTGAGATTGATTGGGCTGATCACTTCTATCGCCGGGGCTCGATGGACATAATCTGGGTCATTCGCCACTGGGAGATCCGGACTTTTTCTTCGTCATTCCGATGAGTACAGTCAAGTAGTCATGTTGGGTCTTCATCGGACTTCTTTTTACCAACCGGACCGGATCTTGCGGCAATTTGGAAGAGAGCAAGTGATCCCGGACACCACTCGTCCTATATACATGGGAAGGGAGCTTCGACGATAAATGCAGGTCCCACTATTCGAGGCATGTGGCTCGAGAGATTACGAAAGACTTGAGGTAGCATACCTATATTCTGACTATATGCTTCTGTCCCTTGGGTATTTGGCATGGATCATGGTAGGCTGGCGAGGGCCGTCTCGCACCATCCAAGCATGGATCGAGACATTTCTTTGGGTCGCCATATAACTAACGGAGTGGATGCTCGCCTGATGGAAGTAGGCGAGGACATTGATAGCTCAGGGTTAGTTGTTCCTCGGGCCCTGGAGGCAGAATTCAGACGGGTACATGGCCTTAACACTCGGACGGCCCCTGGACCGGACACTGCGGGTCCCAGCAATACATCCCGCAGATTGAGCGACGTCGGTCGGCAGCATAACCCATGGGAACAAGAAGCAGTTGCTCCTTCTCCCCAGACTGGTTGGGGTACGGCTTTGAGAACTAGTGGTCACGAGCCTCCGCGGCTAAGCTTGGCAAGCAGGCAGGACAATCCATGGGAACAAGAGATAGTTGTTCCTCCTCCCCCACCCGTATGGGGTGCTGGTTTCAGAAATGATGGAGCCGGTCCGAGAAATACGACTGCCCAGGAGAACGGAGATGCTGACGATGAAGAGGGAGACACTTCTGGTGGCTCTCATGCATCAGAGTCTAGGGCTTCTTCTGCACCTCGCAGACGGAGTATATGGGCCCGGCTCGGTGGACGCCGCAGGCACTGATAGACCGCTCGGGGGCTAAGGCTGCAAGAAAAGGAATTGTTTCTCGGGGACAACAAAGGGGGTACAGGCAGTATATATAGATATGTATAATGCAATTAATGTATAATATAGATATCTTAATAAATATTCCTAAGTTGCACCTTAGGACCTGTAAAATTATATTTTAGTATTTTAATATGAGCTGCCTTGTTGTGGTTTTTCTCTTCTGTCAGTCGAGCCTTTGATGCACTGGAGACTTGAGGTGGTATGCTGAGGACTTCAAATAATGCCTTCCCTCTCCTTCTTTACTTCTTTATATTATTTTTTTTCTTTTGTATTCTTCTTTTTATATATATATATTTATTTATTTTATTTTTTTGTGCTCTAATTTTTACCTAGGCTGCCCTTTCGAGTTTTCAACCTAGCGAGCCTGTATTTCTCATTTTTTTTAATTTTTTTTTTGTGCCCTAACTTTTGCCTAAGCCGCCCTTTCGGGGTTTCAGCCTAGCGGGCTGGAGAGGGGAGCATTTGCTGGATAAAATGATATTAGCCAGGATAAATTCGGACACCTTTCGGGCAATTAGGATCTTGTAGGAAGAGGCTTCCACCGACTTTGTAAAGTAATCGACGGCTACTAGGACGTATTCATGGCCATTGGATCCTTTCGAGTGAATTTGGCCTATGACGTCGATACCCCATGTTGAGAAGGGCCAGGGGGCTGTGGAGTTGTATAGGACGTGTGGGGGAACATGCTGTAGATTGGCAAAGCGTTGACATTTGTCGCAATGTCGCACCCACCGGATACAATCAGTTTCGAGCGTACTCCAATAGTACCCCTGTCGGATGACTTTCTTGGATAACATATGGCCGTTCATATGGGGCCCACAGGTACCACCGTGTAGTTGATCCATAATTTGCTCAGCTTTGGCCTGATTGACACATAGTAAGTTGAGGCCTTGATAGTGTCTCTTATACAGGCTGCCACCGCTGAGTACGAATTGGGAGGCCCATCTTCGTAGGGAGACTCTTCCTCTCTTGTCTAGGCCAGGAGGATAAAGACCTTTCGAGCGAGATTTAAGATGTCAAGATACCGGGGCTCGTGATGCGCCGGGGCTACATTAATTTTGAAAGCAAGTATCGGGAGTGACCTTCTTCCCGACTATAAATGGCTGAACTTTAGTTTCCGCGGGAATCTGGACTAGTGATGCCAAAGTGGCCAGGGCATCGGCGAATTGATTCCTATCTCGTGGCAGGTAATGAAACGAGATAGAACCAAATCGGGCGGCAACTGTCGTCAACTTGGCATGATAGAGCTGCAGCCGAGGATCCTGGATCTTCCATCTTCCTTCGACTTGATTTATGATTAGGGCAGAGTCTCTGTAGACTTCGAGATCTTTAGCTCCCCTTTGGAGAGCTTCTTCTAGGCCAACAATACAGGCTTCATATTCCGCCGTATTATTTGAACATTCGAACTCCAACCTTATAGCCAGCGGAGTATGAGAGTCAGCCGGATCGATTAACAAGATTCCTATGCCAAAGCCTCTTTTGTTCGCGGCTCTGTCAAAGAACATCTGCCAACAGGTGTCATGGTCGGTGATTTCGGGACACCATTCATCGGGAAACCGGGCTCGCCGCATCTTCGGCCTTCAAGGTAGATCGGCTAAGTGGTGCAATGATGGCGCTCCCTTTGATAGACTTGAGTGTGACATAAGTTATGTCAAACTCATTAAGAAGAAAGGACCACTTGGCCAGTGGGCGATGATGGCTTACCGAAGATGTACTTGATAGGGTCCATCCTGGATATGAGCTTGATGGACCTTCCTTGGAGATAGGTTTTGAGCCTCTGAGTGGCCCAGACTAGGCCGGTGCAGCTTTTCTCCAGCGCCGAATAATTTAGCTCGCTTCCTTGTAGCTTCCTACTTATGAAGTATATGGCATTTTCAATGTAGGAGTCTTCCTTCTCTTGGGCAAGCATAGCCCCTCGACGTGTCCGTGACGGTTAAGGTATATGAGGAGAGGTTTATGTGTATGGGGTGGAGCTAGCATGGGGATTGGTAAGGTAGGCTTTTATTTTTCGAAGGCTAGGCGGCACTTTGCGTCCCAGACTTGGTCGGTATTCTTTTTAGGAGTTTAAAGAGGGCTCACGGTGGTGGTCATGTCGATGAAGCAATGATGTCGCAACCGGCCTAGGAAGCCTTTGACTTTAGTGGGAGTTTTTGGCGTGGCATTTCTAGGATGGTTCGATCTTTCTTTGGCTCGATCTCGATGCCTTGCTCGTTACTAAGAATCCCGTGACTTTGCCTCGTAACCCGAATGTGCATTTGGTGGGGTTAAGCTTCATCCGGTGCTTCCTTAATCTTTCGAAGAACTTTCGAAGATCTTTAATGTGAGCACCGTTGGCGTCATTTGGAATGCACGATCATATCATCAACATAGACCTCCATCTCTTTATGGATCATATCGTGGAAGAGGGTGGTGGCGGCCCTACGGTAAGTGGCTCGGCATTCTTCCAAATGGCATGACAATGTAACAATAAGTCCCCAAGGAGTAGTGAATGAGGTCTTCTCGGTCTTCTCTGCCATTTTGATTTGGTTGTAGCCCGCATGCGTCGACGAAGGATCGGACTTTGTGAGCTGCGGCGGCATCTACCACAATATCAATGTTGGGCGGGGAAGTCATCTTTGGGCGACGCTTTGTTGAGGTCGCGAAGTCTACAGTCGACTTTCCGTTGGGCTTGGGAGCAGTCACTATATTGGACGGCCAGTCGGGTATTCAACTACCGAATGAAGTTGGACCATTTGTTTCATGATTTCTTCTTTGACTTGTAGTGACCATTCTCGCTTAATGCGTCGGAGCTTGTTTGGGGCGAGCATCAGGATATGTGGGAATCGGTGCTCGACTATAGGCTGGATCGAGCCGGGCATATCTTCGTAGGACCGGGCAAAAATGTCTACGAACTCTTTGAGGAGATCAATGAGTGCCTTTCTTTACGGACCTTGGAGGTAGGCTGCCGATTCGATTTCTTTGACTTCATTGTCGGCCCAGGTTGATAGTAGACAAGTCTTGATGGCTGGCGATGAATGGCTCATTCTGGTACTCAACTGACTTTGCAAGCTCAAGTAGATAATTTTTATCTTTTGGGTCCATTTTATTAAATGACTCATTATCATAATTATTATCATTTAATGTGTCTTTTAAAGTAGGTGCAACTACGGAATAAGCAAAGACATTTATATTATTATTAAAAGCATACTGTACAGGGGTTATTACATTGTTGAGGACCTGAGGTTTGAGATCCTCAACTATAGGTAGCGGATCGGTAGATGACCAATCCGTAAAGCTTGGGAAAGGAGCGGGGATAGTATATCCGAAGCGGTCTACCAGGTCTGCAGGTGTTAGGAGCGGACCGGTCGTGGTGTACCAATTCTGCAGAGGCTTATTAGAAATAGACTCGAACTCAGCAGGGAGCTCTTCATAATCAGTGCCTCTGTCTATCATACCCAGAAAGTTGTCTCCTAGACCGTCATCATCTAGCAGGGGCCAAAGCATAATCATCTTGGTCTATAGACCAAGTATTCTCAATGGTGACAGTCTTATATGCGGTGTTACGGGGATCCAGGGTAACCTGTTCCATATTATCTGAGAGAATACTGACATCCTCAAAGACCTCCCATCCAGGGCACCTTTTCCCATTTTGGTCTATCCAGGGTTCCGGAAACATGAGATAGGCTTCAGTTTCCCCCTTTCGTACAAAGTAACCATTTAAGGTTTTTCTATAGGGTTGGAGATGAGGATATTCATTAGGAAGCTTTTCTCTTTCTGCCTTCCTTTTCTCACGTTTTTGTTTCATGACTACGGCTACTTCAGCTGGAGTAGGCGTGTATCCTAGACCGAAAGGAGGGATACATTCCTTAAGTTCATCTTGGACTAGATTAACTAACCCTTGCTGATTGCTGCCGAGACCTAGACCATGCATATAATTCATTTTTCGGAACATGTTTAAAGGGACCATGTTTCCTAGGGAAGTGACCTTCTTTCCAATGATGTCAGTTTCTCGGCCATATTCAATGGCGTTGACCACAGCTTGGGGGATAACCTCAAAGCCACTGAGAAAAATACCAGTGTCTTTATGTTCTATCTCGAGGATTGGGATATCCTCGCTTTCCTTATTATCCACGATCTTGTCGGCCAGAATAATTATTATGTGGTCATCGTGGATGAATTTGACATGCTGGTGTAATGAAGAAGCTACCCCCTTTACCCCATGAATCCAAGGGCGTCCCAACAATAGGCTAAAGGTGGCTGGTATATCTAGGACTTGGAACTCAACTGGCATGTTTAAGGGCCCAACGGTTAACATTAAAGTAACCACCCCTAAGACACATCGACTGGTGTTGTCGTATGCCTTAACTGTCTGCAAGGAAGGAGTGAGTTCTGATATCTTTATCCCCAGCTTGGCTAATGTGTTAGCAGGACATACATTCAGTGAAGACCCATTATCTACCAAAACTCGGGGAACCCGTTTCTCCAAAATTCCCACAGTGATATGAAGAGCATCAATGTGGTTAGTTCCTTCCATTGGCAGGTCTAGATCAGTGAACATTATTACGTTCCCGAAGTGGATGTTCCCGATCATCTGAGTAAGTTCATTTGGGGAGGTTTCAATAGGAATGACCACCTGACTTAGAGACTTAGCTAGCGTATCACGGTGGGTCTTAGAAGCACACAATAAGCCCCAGATGGAAATGTTGGCCTGAGTCTTCTTCATCTGAGTCAATAAAGTATCTTCCACCGTTTAGCCCCGATATCATTACTTGATCTTTTCCAGAGTGGTCACCTCTTTCAGGGTTTGGCTGGTAGGCTCGGCCAGATCGGGTAAAGTGGCTAACATCTCCACCAACCCAAGTGGCTTTTTCAATGTTACAGGTGTTTTGGCTACCAAGGATGGTATCCCAAGAGAGCATATTACAACTAGGCTCTTTTATGGATAAAGATGGAGGAATAGGAACAAGGATGTATGGAAGTGGATGTTTATTTATTTCAAACTTGGGCACACAAAGGCTTTCATCAACCTCAATCATATTGATTTGAGTTAGAGGGTTATTGACTACATTTGGTCTGGGTGGAGGCTTTTCAATAACTTTATCATCTATCAGGTCCTGGATAGCATTTTTGAGGGTGTAACATTTATCGGTGAGGTGACCACTGGAGCGATGATATTCACAGTACTGGACATGGTTCCAAGTCCTGTGCAAGGGGTTAGGCGGCTTATAGTTTTCCATTGGCTTCAACACTCCCTGTGCCATTACCCTGCGGTATCCGCAGGGAGCTTGCGGTTCATCATAATCTTGGCTTACCTGTTCGATTTGAAGTTTGGCCGGGCCATCATTTGCTCCCATTGTATTGACGGACTGTTCGACCCATAATACCATGGAGCGAGCTATAATTTTGGGTAGAAAATGGGGTTGAGGCATTCCTACCATATTGATGGTGGTCTTTGATGCTTTGTCTTTCCTTTGGAGTAACAGAAAGAACTAGGAGACGTATTGGTTTTCAGTTGGCCAGTCCGTATATCATCATCAATACGGGCTCCTATCTCCACTATTTCTTTGAAGTTGGTATAGGGGAGGTACCGCATATGTTCCAGGTAAATGGGTTGGAGATTTTTTTATGAACATTCGGCATGACTCGTGGGATGAGTGCATCAAAGTGCGTGCCGACTTTCTCTTCCACATTTGCAAACTTCGGCGCGATTTCCTTTTCACGTTGGGTGCACGATTCAAGGTCCCTTTTATTTTCGGGATGGTGTTATCTTTGTATCTTTCAAGGAAGCAGCTTGGCTATCTGGTCCCAGGTATTCATGGTGCTGTTGTCAGACAACATTAACCATTGTTTGGCAGCTCCTATCAGGGTGAGGTGAAAATTGGAAACCATAGCCTCAAAGCTAGCTTCCCTTGACTGCATGCTAGTGGAATAAGACTTCAAATGGGATATAGGGCATCCAGTCCCATCAAACTTTTCTATGTCGGACATTTTGAATTTTGAGGGCAGTATTGCTGAAGGTTGCAATGTTAGGGCCCACGTAGAAAATTCCCCTTTATTGAGAAGTTTAAGCAGCATGGCCTTCATATTTTCCATATCGGCCTCTATTTTAGTGGCTGGGGAAGTTGGCTTTTGGTATATACTGGCTGGATTTGGGAAGGCTAGGTTATTTTCTGGTTGAAGGGTTTGGTGAGGATTTTGGGCTGGTGGTTTTTGGGTAATATATGGATTCTGGGTTAATGGATTTTGGACAGTATAAGGATTCTGGGTTGGATATGGGTATGGGGTTGGATAAAAGTCCTGAGTTGGTGGGTTTTGGACAATATAAGGATTCTGGGTTGGTGGGTTATTGACGGTTTCAGCCGGGCGACCAGGATCATTGGAAGGTAAATATGTGGTAACTTGGCCTGGTGGGTTAAAGCTTTTTGGGTCCATATGTGGGCTATTTAGGAGTGGGTTAATCATAGAAAAAGGGAGGTCGTTTAGATTCTGGGTGTTTGGAGGAGGATATGGTGGATAGGACGGGTAAGGATAGATATTTGGGTAGTAGGGACTTGGTGGAGGATTGGGATTTGGGGTAGTGGTAGTATTTGGTGGGTTAGTGTTTGGCTGAGGAGCTGGGTTTGGAGGCACCTGAGATGTGGATGCTTCTTGGGGAATTGTAGGGGAAGAGTTCACCTCACCACTAGATTTTAAGCTTTGTACCAGACTAGCCATTTGACTCATCGTTGCACCCAACTTTTGGTCAAACCATTCCTGCATTGCCGGGGTTGGAACATACCCTGGAGCCCCTGAATCTGTACCCATAGGTGACTGTTCACTTTCTGCTGCCATACTGCTCGGATCTGTACCCTCGGGCGATTGCGCCCTTGTCGATCTGGCGATACCCTCGATCGATTTTGCACTACTTTCCCGTATCAACCGGCCAGTATTATCTCTGTCTTTCCAAATTCGGGCCAGGTTTCTGAGGAAAATGGGGGTTTGGAGGTATCAGAAGGCTAGCTGGAGGCTATCTGGGCTTGGAGTACAGCGTGCCTTTTATTAGTATATTTTATTATTATTTATTTTGTTCCCTACAATTGACCGGATAAGCACCCGCTTTATTTTGACAGTCTCAGGACTTTCCCTGGAACAGTGGATTATAGGACCAACGTATTTCACCTGCCTTTCGATTCCCTAGGACTGGACTGGTCCCAGGCGAATGGCCTATACTCTTTCCAGGATCCACCATCCGAAATGGTCTAGGTCGAGCATCTGAGAATTATAAATCAGCCCCTGTTTGTTATTTATGTTTATATTTATATTTTTTTGTGCGCACTTATTATATATATTTTTTTGAACTTGCGCATTATATATATATATATATATATATATATATATATATATATATATATATATATATATATATATATATATATATATATATATATATATATATATATATATATATATATATATATATATATATATATATATTTTTTTTGACGGTGATTCACGATCCAGAGATGCAAAAACCGGTCGGTCTTGAAGTGTCCTGAGAAACTTTATGCATTCTAGCGTTGGCTTATGCAGGGGGTAGGCTGGCCATGGTGTAAGGTAACAGTTCGGAATATACCTATATGCGTGCACGTGTGTGCGGTATCTAGAAAGCAGTAAAGTCTTTATTTTATTTACAGATATATACACACAAAAATAAAACAGATATGGCCTGCCTTGCTGTTATGTGTGGATTTTCTCGGCTTTTTAGTTTGAGCGCAAGCAAGCAAGCACACCATATTTAAGAAATAGAAAGAAAAGCGGGGAAACTATCTATCTCTATTAATTACAAATTTGGTCCTATGTCCCCAAAATAAAATGACAGAATGAATGTAAATATGTGCAAACGTACAGAATAAAATAAAAGAAAAGAACAGAAAGAAATAATAATATAGAGCCGGAAGTAAAATAAAGTCCCGACTCTCTTATTGTGCTGCCCGGAATTTTATTTATAACATATATAATATATATTCTTTTTTTTTTTACTATTTGAAAAAAAAAATTGAATTTTTTTTTATATTCTTAAACACACCTATAACAGTTATCGGAACGAAACTGCTGCAAGATGGAGGATCATATCCACAAATATAGACACGGATGTATAGGAACGCAATATTCAAATGCGTAAATTAATATAACAAGCATACTGCAGCCAGAAATAAATAAAAACAAAAAAGTTTTATTTTATGAGTCTAGCCCTCCATTTTATTTAAAATAAAACAACTCCCCAGCAGAGTCGCCACTGTGAGGTTCTCGGGTCGCGACCCGCGCCCTGCGCGCCCTTGGATAGGGGTGATGTTGATTCTTATTGTATTAGATTTATATCTGCTCATACATTACACTAGTTTTATACATCAGTGGTTAATTGGGCTGCGTATCGATTAACGTGGCAACTGTGTATAGAACTTTGCCAAGTATAGCTTTTATAGGACTTTAACAGGTTCAGCGGAAGACCTCTTCGAAAGCTTCACCGGAAGACCTGCTTCAACATACAAACGACAGACCTTGTTCACACTTGGTCAAATCATGGCGTGTCCAGTCAAGCAAATCTTAATGGATCAATTTAAATTTATCCTTATCAGTTTGAATTTAAATTGAGACATTCCCTGGCATCTCGGACCGCGGCTTCGAAATGCGGAAGACTTTTCACGGCTGAGCAGTGAAAGCGAGGAAGCGAGAATGTCACCTACTGCGCAACAACTCTCACGATCGACATCCGATTGCCCAACTTCCGAAGATCTCGATGCTTATTCCCTGCTCGATATCTGTGAAGACGAAATTCTTGATTGACAGCCCCATGCATTTAATGCATTCAATCTAATAGAGATGTTAAGTCTTCGTCTTCTCCAACGGATCTCCAGAATGCACCTGCTATAAATACTGCCATTATAGACTGAAGAAAGACACTTGACGAATTGCTCTGAAAATCTACAACAACTCTAAGTCTTATTACTTAGTGCTTTCAAGAGATCCTCAACAGATCCAGAAGTCCTCGTCAACAACAAGAAGCTGTGCATCAACATTTATTGTTTTACTTCTTGTTGTTTTCATTCAATAGCTATTCTTCTGCACGAATTAAATATCCTATTTTCACAGATATTTAATTCCTTAACCTCGAAACACAAGTCAATATTGTGTACACGATCCATTGGGAATATTCTTTGTAATAGATCTAGTGAAAAACATAGTGCACTATTTAAATCCAAGGTTGACTGCCTTGGTGGTGGACGTAGCACTCTTTATAGTGTGAACCATCCCAAAATACTTGTGTTAATTCCTTTTCTGCTTGTCTGCATATTTAACTGCTTATTACATTATTTATCTTTACCCTTTACAGCAAACTTAAGTAACTTGTTAAGGTCTACATGTAGTCCTTATCGGCAGACTTGAACCAGCTTCATTGAAAGACTTCCGCTACTTCAATCTTTTCAATAGATTGAAAGTGCCTTTCAAAGAACTTACTTAAAAGTTTTTAAGTGTATAATAAGCTATTCAACCCCCCCTTCTAGCTTATTATTGTGTCCGTTGGGACCCACAGGTGCGCGTACGTGCGGATGCGGGACACCACTGCTCTCGTTCCACCCTCCCTTGTTTAGGGGAAGACGAAATCAAAAGTGCGAGAGGAGTGCTGTCTATATTAGCACGTTGAAATGTGCCTCAGTTGCCTTTAGTGGCTTTTTTTATCCAATATGGGAACTTTATGGTTTCCCGCATCAAGTTATCCCTTTTTTAGGGGATACCAGGATATGAGAATGCATTACCCTTTCATTCCCATTTTTCCTTTTTTAGGGAAAAACGGAAAAGTGCAAAAAAGGATATTGCGACGCCCCCACTATGGATTTTATTAAAAATAGCCTTATGGCCCGTTTCAGATCACTATGGGAGCTTTGGGTTTCCCGCATCAAGTTATCCCTTTTTAGGGGATATCAGGATATGAGAATACATCACCCTTCCATTCTCATTCTCTCTTTTTAGGGGAGAACGGAAAAGTGCAAAAAAGGAGTGTTGCGAGGCCCCACTGGATCTGAAAGTTTTAGAGTCGTCATCTTTATTTTAAAGC
This sequence comes from Codonopsis lanceolata, assembly GCA_013146195.2. Classification (NCBI taxonomy): domain Eukaryota; kingdom Viridiplantae; phylum Streptophyta; class Magnoliopsida; order Asterales; family Campanulaceae; genus Codonopsis; species Codonopsis lanceolata. Next base: position 9,379,423 of record CM028378.1, on the reverse strand, counting down.
AAAATAAAGCAAAACCAAAAAAAGAAAAATAAACCATAGAAAAAGAAACGGGTTCGGAGGCTAAGTTACGAGTTGGGAAGGTGCTAGGCACTCAACTCACCCTTTCGGTCTCAAAAGTGGTTTTTGGCTGAAGCATGCTTATTGTTATATTTATTTAGCAAATAAATAAAGCATTAAAAGACAGGAAATTAAAACAAATACATCCGTGGCTACATTATTTACGGACTTGCAGCCATTTCCTTACAATAATTACAAATGTACTTGAAAATATTTGGCCATTATAACGGCACTTTTACATAATATTTCATATTCTAATCCGGGCAGCACAACGGCTTATATTGACTACATTGTGCTGGATTTAAATAACAATTTTAAAATAATAAATGACTAGAAAAGTAAATAAATTAATTAAATAACGCCCTTAAAGGCTTTACCTTTTAGAGCGGTAGTGTGCTCGCTATGTCCTTCAGGGAGAGGGAGTCTTTTTTGTTGTTTGTTGTGTGGTTGTTGTTTCGATTTGGGCAGAGTGACTACTTATTTTGGTGATGTTTGGCTTGTCTACTCGGGCAGAGTGAGCTTATTTTGGTAGGTTTCGGCCTTTGTGGTAGGGCGGAATAACGACTTAGTTTTTTGGTTTTTCAGCTCCTTACTCGGGCAGAGTAACGGCTTACTTTAGGATTTTTGGGCCGTGGAATTGAGGTGGATACCTAACAACTAGGCTAGGGATCACTTATAACCGGTGGATATTTATTTTGGCGGAATTCGGACGGGGTTTGGAGACTTTAGGGGCTTCACTCACCTATCTCACACCTCTCGTAACTACTCGCTTCGAAGGAACGCAAAAGAATTCTTTCAGCGCTTCGTTGCGATATTTCTGAACACTGAAATGAGGAGTCGAGGCCTCTTATTTATAGTTGAAGAGTGGGATTCATCGGGAATTTCTCGATTTCTTTCAGCCGCTTCATCGGATTGTACCGCAGCCTTCATAATTTGTACTTTGCGTTAACTGAGAGAGGCTACAGTGGATCTTTGGGCGCGGCAATAAGCCCCCCTTGGCGGCGCCAGCAGCTCCTTTAGGCCCCGCCAAGGCTCCTGTTCATCTTTGATTTTGGCACTTTCACCCCTTGCAATTTACTGTTTTGCGCATCCTGCTTTGCCTTTCGCATTTTTAACTCATGTAACTTGACATTTGTTAAGTTTGAACAGTTCTTGATATCTTATGTCAGAGTCACATACCAGGGGTACGAAATTTGGGTGTCTACATTAGCTTCCTAGATGTGTGCTTCGGGTGTTCAAAGATGATCTTTTGGGTATTTATAACTTTCGCATGAGTAAACAATAGGTTGTTTTTGTTAACCTTTCATAAATATTTTTGGATAGCTGTTAGGTTTAGGCATTTTATGGTTATTTGTGTTAGAGGTAAGACTCTTTTGTCCTCCCGTTTGTGGGCTAGGGTGGTTGTCCCCCTCATTGTTTCTTCTTTTATTTTATTTATAAATTTGTGCAGGGTTTCGTCCCTGTTTTCCTAAAAAAAAAATCATAAGAATGGCTGGTAAGGGTAACAAACATCACGCCACTACTAGCAACCACCAAGTTGCGAGCCAGCCGATTGTAAACCAGCCACTACCCGTTGTACCCGATGATCTGCCACCAAAGGCACCCCAACAGGGAGTGTAGACGAGGAATCAGAGGATGGCTACTTGGCGTGCAACTCATGGTGAAGACATCCCATATGTTGAAGAACATCCTCCCACCATGCTAGTTAGAGCCAAACAAGCCAACAGGATGCTCGCAAAGTAATCAACGAGCAACAGGCTTGCGCCCGTGATCTAAGGAATCAACTTAATCGACAGCGAGAGAACGGTCAGGGTAGCCAGGCGACCCCACTTGGATTAACTACTGAGCAACAGGCTGCTCGCTTTGGGCTAGTTGTTGAGTTCGTACTACCCGCTCCTAGTAATTCTATGAATGTTGGTGGTGCCTGTTACCCACTCCAAGCAGACGACTTTCATCTGGCATTCAAATACCATCGGATCGATAGAGGCTCGCAAGCAAAGGGTAGATGATCAGGCGAAAAGCCAGAACAGCGGCAAGAATCTGCCCCATCATCATCATCGCAGACAGGAGCGTCATGCCCGCACAGAGGGGAATAATCGTCGTAGAGCTCGTGAGTATGCCGAGGCAGAGAAGCAACGACCAAGGCACAAAGCTCGAGCCGACCAGGAAGTTGAAGTCTACTATGATCCAACCTATTATCCCACCATGGTCAGATATTCTGTTGATGCATCTCACTCAATAAGGGCCATGCGGCCACCAAAATCTAGAAAAGGGCATAGTCAGCGATCAGATGATGTCCGTTTAAAGGGCTCGTCGTGCACTACCTCTTCAAGGCTCATAGTAGATGCCGAGAAACGGCTGGCCAACAAAATGGAGGCCATGAAAAAGGAAATGACCAAGAAAATGGCCGAGATAGCCATGGCCAAGCCCGGTTACGGAGCCACAAAGTCACTAGAGGGCAGTCCATTAACTCTATAGACAGAGAACGTGCCACCGCGCAAAGAGTAACCTTCCCACAATTCAAGAAATACTTCGGGAAGACACGGGCAAACGATTGGCTCACATCATTCGAGGCACATATCTGGATGGTCACGGACGTCGAAGCTCTTAAGATGAGAGCTTTTGAGGGTTCTTTCCAAGGCAAGGCGCAAGCATGATTAGGGAGGATTCCTCGTGGGTCAATTAGCAGTTGGGAAGAATTCATGAACAGCTTCTTAGACGAATTCGACATGACAAGGCCTACGCCCAAGAATAGGTTTGACCTCGCCAAGATCAAACAGGGCGACCACGAGTCCTACATCAGCTACTTCAAGCAGTCAGAGGAGATTCTTGAGCAAGTGACAACGACAAGTGACCCATAAATCACTTTCTGCTATCTGAACAACATGAGGTCGGGACCATTAAAAATCATACTCGACAATGAACCCCGGCGTTTGAAAGGAAGAATTGTTGGTCAGCTCGCACTTGTTCTGCTCGACGGAAAACACCAAGGGTGATAAGCCCAAGGGAAAAGACAAGACTCAGGACAGCTCGGCCGCGCCAGCTTACTAGAGCCAAGAGGGTAACAACCGTTCGCGCCGAGACAGAAACCGAACTTCCACTCCCAGGCAAAGATTCAGATAATCATAATTCACCCCTCCTGAATACTACTCGGGAGGAAATCATATTCCAAGTCGGTGATGCCCTACCTGTCCTATACCCACTCGATCCTGAATTCGCTCACACCAAGGACAACTCCAAGTACTGTGATTATCACCACAACCACGATCATGACACAGAGAGCTGCAAAGTGTTGAAGCGTGAAATTTAAAAGCTGATCAATGCGGGCAAGATTAATCGTTTCAAGAAGAACCAGGGAGTGGGCAATGATGCTGAGAATGATCGCCGAGCAAGACCAAATCGAGGAAGAGGCGACCATGCCCCTCAGATTCAAAGGGTCGTGAATGTCATCTAGGAAGAGATCTCATCCAACACTCGGCTCGGTAGACACATCTACTTTCTGTCAAAAGCGATCAACGCCCCAAAAGTTCAGCGAGAAGGAGAGCATATCATTTTTCTTCACTCGCAGCGAACTTGCGAGCACCCCACTGTCTTCTGAGTAACCACTGATAATTTCTTGTGTCGTAAACAACTGGCAAAGGTACACAGGGTGCTGATAGACACAAGGGCATGTAGAGACATTGTGTACTACTCCTGCTTCATAGGCTTGGAACTGTTAGATTATCGTTTGAAGTCATACTCGGGAAAGCTTAAATGTTTCACCAACCATCAAGTGAGTGTCAAAGGGACAGTCAAGCTGGAAGTCTTCATGGGGGATGGTGCTCAGACACGGACAGAGATGATCACATTCCCGGCGATCGATCTGAAATCTGCTTATAACTGCATCATAGGCGTCCCGACTACAGCAAAATTTCAGATGGTCGCCTACATACCCTATCAAAAGGCCAAGTTCTACACAGACAACGGGGTTGGAATTCTCAACAGCAATCCCCGAGTTATGTGAGAGTATGCCTGGAATTCCCATAAAAAGAAATAGAAGCTTACTGTTTCCACTCCCGAACAGGCAATCTTCGAAAAAGCGACATCATACACCACTACAGGCCCAGTCACCATCAACACCATTGAGCACGGAGTGTCATCGAGAACAGCTGATCTCATAGAGATCGATGAGGCTGAGTAGGCTCCACCAACAACGATCCATGTGTGCAAGGTCGGGCATCCCCCCGTGAAGGCTATCGAACTGGATACTCTGCAAGTCCGAGATGAACCCGAGTTCCAGGCACAAGATGAACTGGAAGTGATCATCCTCAACCCTGCCTACCCCCAAGCAAAAAATCAAAATCGGGAAGGCTATACCTATGGAACCTCGAGCAAGGCTGATCGATCAACTCAAGAGCAACCTCGACGTATTCGCATAGACTGTCAAACAAATGCATGGGGTAAGTGATAACGTTGCCCACCAAGACCTGAATGTAGACCAAACCTTCCATCCAATTCAACAGCAACCAAGGCAATTCTCACCAAAGAAGAGTGTTGCGATCAAAGAAGAGGGGGAAAAGCTCCTAAAAGCAAATATCATCGAGGAGATCCAATATCCATCTTGGCTCGCCAACGTGGTTATGGTCAAAACAGAAAACGGCTAGTGACACATGTGCGTGGATTTCACAAGCCTCAATAAAGCCTGCCCAAAGGACTGCTACCCGCTATCGGCATTGATGTGCTCGTGGACGCCATAGCTGGTTTCAAAATGCTCAGCTTCCTGGACGCATATTCAGGATATCACCAGGTCAAGATGAACGAGCAAGACAAAACCATGACAGCTTTTCAGGCAGGCAAAAGGTTGTACTGCTATAAAATGATTCCCTTCGGACTAAAGAATGCAAGGGCCACCTACCAACGCATGGTCAACAAAGTATTCGACTCTCGGCTCGGTCGAAACATGGAAGCCTATAGTGACGACATGGTCATCTAGACCAAAGGCCGCGACCACAACCTTGACTTGGAAGAAACATTTGCCAATCTGCGCAAACACACTATGAAGCTAAATCGAAGGAAGTGTGTGTTTGGGGTTCAGGCAGGAAAATTCCTCGGCTTCATGGTCAACCAACGTGGAATAGAGGCTAACCCGGAAAATATCCAAGCTTCGATCAAGATGGAACAGCCCAAGTACATCAAAGACATCCAACAACTAAACGGTAGGATCATCGCCCTTGGTCACTTCATCTCCCGGTCAGCGGAGAAATACCTACCATTCTTCAAGATCCTACGCGACAATAAAGGGTTCGAATGGAACGATGAGTGTACCAAAGCCCTCGAGCAGCTCAGGGAATATCTCCGCAAGCCTCCCCTCCTTAACAGCCCTGTACTCGGGGAACCACTATTTGTGTATCTAGCGGCCACGACTAGGCTGTAGCCGTTGTTCTTGTTAGAAGGAACTTAGTTTTCAAAAATATGTGTACTATGTATCAAAAGCCCTCAGTCCTGTTGAGGATCGTTATTTCAATGCAGAGAAATTAGCTTACTCGCTTGTCATAGATGCCCGTAAATTAATGGCTTATTTTTCTATACATGTAATCATAGTATACACAGACGCACCAGTGCGTAAGATCCTGCACAAACCAGATTCAGCGGGCAGATTACTTAACTGGTCGATCGAGCTTACGGAGTTCCACATCGACTATCAACCAAGACGAACAATCAAATCTCAAGCCCTGGCCAATTAGTTTCGCCGAGAAAGAAGAATCAGAAGCTCGACAACCAACAGATCCCAGGCACGAGTTGCTTCCAATGCCTCGATCGCCCTATTGTTGGGAACTTTATGTGGATGGGGCAGTGAGCAAAGTCAGGAATGGAACGGGCATCCTTCTTATTGTTGCCGACCAAGTTACCGAAATTGAGTTGGCTCTGCAATTCAAATTCCCAGTCTCTAACAACATGGACGAGTACGAAGCAATGATCAGTGGTCTCGAGCTCGCAGCAGACATGGACATGGAAGCAGTCACAGTGTACTCGGATTCACAACTAGTTGCCAATCAATTCCAGGGGGAGTATATGGTGCATCACCCTTCCCAGATCATATATTGCGAGCTTATTAAGGAATTGTTGAAAAATTTCAAGTTCTAGGAGATCATCAGAATTGATCGAGCAGATAACATGCGAGCAGACTACTTGTCAAAGATCTCATAAGCAAGCCTTGCAGCCTTGAACCCCTCGGTCCTGATTGAGCGCGTTGAAACACCAGTCATTGATAGACCAGCAATTATGATATCGAGCCAGTGGAAAAGGCCAAAGCCACAACGGTTAGAAAAGGCCAAAGCCACAACGGTCAGAAATCACGCTTGTCGATACTCGGTAGTCGGGGTATCTTATACAAGCGATCTGAGGTCAGACCTATGCTTCGTTGTGTTCCCCCACAATTAACCGATTGAGTTTTGTACGAAGTACATAAAGGAGAATGTGGCGGTCACCCGGGTAACAAAGCCCTTACAGAAAAAATTATGGGTGCAGGATACTACTGGATCACCCTCAGGAGGGATGCAGAGAAATATGTCCAAGATTGTGACAAGTACCAGAGATACGTGGAAATACGAAAGTTGTCTTCTACTATCCAAACTCTGGTGGTTGTGGCTTGGCCTTTCGACATGCGGGAAATCGATTTGATTACTTCATTCCCCCTAGCACAATACAAGTACAAACATGCAATAGTCACCATTGACTACTTCACAAAGTCGATCGAAGCAAAACCGTTGGCCACGATTTCAAAGGCAAAATTACCAAGTTCGTCCATGTTCAAGTATGGTTCAGGTTCAGGCTCCCGCGAGCAATCATATCCGACCACGGTACCCAGTTCTCGAAAAAATTCACAACCGAATGCACGCGCTTAGGCATCAAGCACTGACAGTCATTGGTAGCGTACCCACAGGGTAACGGCCAAGCAGAAGCCGGAAACAAACAAGTCTTACACGCATTTAAGAGAAACCTTGAAAGGCAGAAGAATTGTCGTCAGCCTTATGGGCGGTTAGAACAACTGTATGGGGACCTACAGGATAAACTCCTTTCGCACTCACATATGGCTCCGAAGCCATGATCCCAGTTGAGTTGGCCCTGCCAAGTTAAAGAGTTTCTCATTACAGCGAGTAAAACAATGAGCTTGACCGAGAAATAGATCTAGACCTACTCGAAGAAAGAAGGTTGGATGCACGCTTAATGATGGTCAACTACAAGCAGCGAGCAAAGGACCACCACGACAAAAGAGTTCGAGGAAGAACATTCATGGTCGGCGAGCAGAAAGAGGAAAGCTCTCACCTAACTGGAAAGGACCTTTCCAAGTTACTGGAATAATAAGAGAGGGCAAAGACACACTACGAACACAGGAAGGCAAAGACCTGAAGCATCCCTGACACGTAGACCACCTAAAAAAGTATTACCATTGAGCAAGTTCTCAATGCACAAACGGACAAGACCCCCAGCCATGTTGAGGGTCACTACCATTTTATCAATAAAAAAGACAAGTTCTTTCATTGCAGTTGTCAATATAACTGTTTCTTATCATGTACAAATTACATTCGGATTTCTTGGCAAGATCTGCTTACAAGCCGAGTAGAGAGGGCCAGGTCCGGCCAACTATCCACTATATCCAAGTATTAGCGGACAAATCTTGTCCTCCAAGCGAGCAAGATAGGGCCCTGCCCGATCCACTTACTTGGAAGCCCGCAAGTCGATAGGCGTCATGCCCACAAGATATCGGCTAATTACTTCAGGTTCCTATAGTGATCGAGCAACACTTTTAGTTGATTATCTCTATACCTAGGTGATATACTAGCAACAACTTCGACGTACAAAATTCGGATAGGGCTAAACCCGGTTAGTTTGTCGTTACTCAGAGTTGGGTCATGCTCGCTAGACAATCATCCGAACGCTCGCAAAAGGTGATAGGGGCCGTGCCTGCTCAAAGCCTTGGCCAGATTCAAGCATCTAGCCTGGGGAAGAGCGTTTCCCCGAGCACTCAAACTTAAATATTATGTTCATTGAATTAGCCTTATTATTTTTAAGTTATTATTTGCACAAGTTTGAATGCTTTTGTTGTGTTTGTATTCAATTTGTTATGCTCGCTCGAGCAGCACATATACATATGCAGATACTAATCATTTACAGGAAAAATGCAAGTGAGGAGACAACATTCAATCCAAACAAAATTTCATTAAGATTTGAAAAAATTACATCTAGAGAGCAAAAATACTGGCGCATAGACCGGATAGAAAAATATACAATTTAAGTTTGGTCCGGAAGAGGCGAAAGATTTGCTGAAGACGCCTTGTACTGCTACTCGTATTGGGTGTTCAATTCTTTGCGGGAAACCTCATCCGTAGCGATTTTAGCCTCGACCTCTGCAAATAATTACTCCAGGTTATATCGGTCTTGTCTTGTTCTTGCAAAGCTTCGACCAGCGAGCAGTCCAGAGGCGTCAGGGGAACCCAAGGATACCGCTCAACGGCCTCGTCGTCACGGACAAGGGAGGTTAGATCTTCCTCGGTATAGAGGACCAAGTGATGAAACAAGCGGGCAGCCTCATCAAACGAGTTAAGCACGACCGACTCGACCATGGTCTCCATGCTCACCCCGCCGTGACTGGCAAGCATTCGAAGAATGTGATTTGTACCGTGAGCATAGTATTGAAGAATGGCCTCATCCACCATAGCTTTACATTCCTCGGAGCTCTGGAAGTCCTTCACCGCCATCTCCTTGGCTACCGCGAGCTTCTTCAGGAGCTCGGTCAGAGTTGCTCCATCCTTGGCAGCCTGCATTTTTAGACTGCTCTTTCTTGAGCTGCTTCATGAGCACAGTTTTTTCATAGGCCAGCTCCACGTTCTTAGCGACCAGTACAAGGTTCCGCGTGAGCAGCTCTGCCTTTCACTTTTTGGCAGCAGCTTCCTGCTCCTTTAGTTGGTCGGCTAGGGCTGAAACTTGCTCAAGTTTATTATTCAGTAAGGCCTCCCGAGTGACATTGTCAGACTCTATCTTCCTATGGGCCTCCTTCTCCTCGCAATATCTATCATAGAGGTTGGTGCAAATGGAGGCAATCTAAAACGAGCACAGAATTTTCAAAATAAAAATGAGCAAGAGTGACAGTCACGATAAAGCTAAAATGATGTTGCCATTTTTTACCTCACTCAGACAGAGTCCGACGTGCTCGACCAACACGTGACAGCAGTCTTCCGGTCAAGCGTGACATCATCATGAAGAGCCCGTTTGAGGACGCGCTTTCCCACCAGGCCAGTAGGGCTCCTGCAAGAACTCAGATCGATACACCCAAGCATAGGTGTGTCACCCTCGATTTCACTCACAATAGCTCGCACGGCGCTAAGGGTAGTGGGCATCTCAAAGCCAGGTCGCTTCCATGATACGACGTTATCTTTGACAAGTGGGGGAATGGCAAAAGTGGGCTCATATCCTGTTTCATAGGTTCTAGATTTTGTTGAGTCATCTTTTTATTCTATTGCATAATGGCTAAAAGGTTTACCTACCGGTTAGTGTGGCAACTGTCTTTAGAATCAAGGTTGTAATAGAATAGTTACTTTGTTAGTTTCTCCAAGGCACTGACCAGCAGGCTTCAACAACAGTCCTTCAAAGCTCCATTCGCCAGCAGACTTCGAAGTATGCTTTGCTCAAAATTTGAAGATAGCCAAACACGTGGAATCCAGGTCATATGTTATTTGAACTAGATATTTTAATATCCAGTTAAATAATATTCAAATTATCTTCATCAGATTTTCCTCACAAAATAAGTCAACTATCCTTATCTGACTCCAGACAGCTGTATAGACAGTTTGTCCCTCTGGAATGTGATTCAACAAAGTCTGAAGACATTTCCTCATTTGGCTAAGAAGACTTTCAAGCTGTACACTCCTGCAAGACTGAAACTTACTATGTTTGATGTATCTGTCTCTGATATTTGTTTGTTGTACATAACCTATATAGCGTCGAATACATTTAATGCATTATAACGTTGGTGGCATCTTCCTCATTTCAAGCCCAATGGTCCTGAAGATCTCCCTTGGTATATATTCAAGCATTGAAGATCTGAACAACAACCTATTGAACACATTCAATATTGAGGCATTCATCTTCAATACTCAAGCATTCAAGAGATCAAAGGACAAGAACTAACACTCTACCAAACTCATTGAAGCTGTAGATCTTCTACATCAAAACTCACAACAACTTCTTTAGTTTACATTAATTGTTCTTTTACTTTAGCACTTGAGATAATAAATCTTCATTAATTGATTCTTTCATCATTAAACACTTGGTTGAAAACTATTTTGTACACGATCCATTAGAGATCTTCTTTACTCACCTAGTGGATTAAAGTGCACCTTTCAAAATCCAAAGCTAACCACTTTGATAGTGGATGTAATACTTTATAGTACGAACCACTTCTACAACCTTGCATATTGCCTTAACTTATTTGTCTTCATCATATCTATATCTTAACTGTTCTTTGCCCACTGCTTCAATCTCTAGAAGACTGTTGTTATACGATATTATAACTAGCAGTCCTTCAAGTTGTTTAACTTCACTTCTTATTTATTCTGTTGCCCAAACTCTTCTATTGAGTTAGCTATTTTCAAAAAGGAGAAAACACTTGTGAAATTTTTAAAAGTATAACTAGGCTATTCAACCCCCCCACCCCTTCTAGCGTAGATTGAGCCTATTTGGGACCAACAATTGGTATCAGAGCTTAATTCTTTGAAAACAAGTTTTTTCGAGACTAACCTCTTGAGAATAGATCATATGGCTCACTGTATGTTACCTACCTCAAATACTAGCCACGTCCCAATATTGGACGAATGTCACTTCGACGTATGGAAAGACAAGATCATGAGATATATGAACTCTATTGATAATCGTTTGTGGCAATGTGTTCAAGCAGGTCCTCAAATTCCCATAAAGCCAAACCTCCTTGCTGAAGTAGAAGGTGGACCCCCAGAAGTTCCCAAGTCCATAAACGAATGGACTGATGAAGAAATAAAGCTTGTAGAGATCGACAGCAAAGTCATTCACATAATATCCAGCTCTGTCGATACAAGAACTTACCAACAAATCATTAGATACAAGACTGCAAAGGAAATATGGGAAGCATTAGTAGAATACCTGGAAGGAGACATGCCCACATGAGACAACAGGAAGTACAACTACATCCAACAGTTCGACTCCTTCAAAAAGGATCTGACAAGCCTATGACAGATTCTATGAGGTAGTAAATAGTTGCTATTCTTTAGGAAAAGAATATAGTGTCAAAGAAGTCAATATAAGATTCTTAGCTTCTTTAGAAAGTCTGTGGCATGCTAAGACCACAACAATAAAAGAGTCCAAAGACTTAAACTCCATACACCTTAGAAGTTTGTATGCGAGTTTGACTGTCTATGAGCAAGAGCTTCTTCAAGCTCAAGAACAGGACAAACATTTTAAACGTCCTTCTTTTTCTGCAATTGCTCAAGAACCTTCCTTACCGAAAAACAAACCATCTACTTCTTTTTCTAATGAAAATGAAATCTTTTATGACGAACAATTTGCTATGTTCGTAAAGAAATTTCAACGTTTCTCAAAGTTTAAGAAGAATGACACAAACCAACAACCTTTCAGAAAGGCTGCTAAGAGCTCACAAAACAATGAGCTAGTTTGTTACAATTGTAGAAAGCCTAGTCATTTCGCTTCCAAATGTCCTAAGCTCAAATTTGAAGCTTATAAAAAGCCTCTAAGACATTTTCAAAACATAGGGGTCTGCTGGCTGAGGACTTAGAAGAAAACCAAGTATTTACATCGTTTGAAACTGATTCTGATGAGGATGATGATGACTCACTTGAGCAGACACATATTTGCCTTGTTGCTCTAGAGTAACCTCCCACCTATGACTCAAAAAGTGAAATTAGGTATTCTACTTTTCAAGCTAACATAGAACGTTGTGAAGAGCCCTCTAAAGAGAAAATTCTCAAGGATACTCAAGACATGCTTAAGGAATTCAATGAGTATAGAAAGGCTTATGTCAAGTTAGCTAAAAGGCATGAAAAGCTGGGAACTAAGAAATCAATGTTGGAATCCGAGTTGAAAACTCTCAATGGAGTCCAGCAAGAGAGTATCAAGTTAAAAAAAAGAGAATAAATTACTCAATGAAAAGGTTGTCTGCCTTATTGGTCATGCCAAATAGCTATCTGCTGAGAAAGATGAGTTGCAAAAGACCATCGACTCATGGAACAACTCTAAGGTTGTCTTTGACCAAATCCTTGGTGACCCGAAGCCCACTATGGATAAAACTAGGCTAGGTTACACTGAGAACACTTTCGGGGCAACCATTGAACAGAAGAGAGAAGACTCTTCAATGCAAGCCAATGATATTCCAATATCTTACCAGCAGCCCAAAAACAAGGGTGGAGAGGGAATTGAGTATAATTCAATTCCTTATAAATACCCTAAGATTCAGGTAATAAAAACCAGTGATGTTTCTAAAGCAAAACAATCATTTGCTTGTGAAAAGCCTGCTAAAGGTTGTACAAACTCTCAAAGGCCTTCCACCAGCACATATGTTAAAGCAAAGGCTGATGTTTCTAGGCCTGCAAAGAGTCTGCCCAAACCAATCAGGTTCATCAAAAGCACAACTGGTGGTGTTGTTGTTCCCAAGACTGTCGACACTAAGCTTAAAGGAAAAATTTATGAGATGTCCAAGTCTACTGTTAGCAGACCTGCTAAAGCAAGGTCTGCCAAAAACAGACCCAAGAAACCTCATACATGGTCTTCTAAACTTACTGCCGACAAGTCTGCTGAATCAAAGGCTGCTGTTAAGATAAAAGATGTTCAAAAGCCTGATAAGAATACGTTTGTTCAACATGACATTTGTAACTTCCATCGATGTCATTTCTGCAAATGTTTAGGCCATTTAGTCCATGAATGTCTGCTGAAATCCATTATCAAGCCTATTGGGTTCCCACTCCCAAAAGTTAGGCAAATATGGGTTCCTAAAAATGTTAACCTTCTAGACCCAAAAGGAAAATAAAGGGGACCATGATCATATCATTTTTAATTACAAGTCTAATTCATGGCTGCTACAAGTTCAGAGAAGAAAGACATATGACTGGGAACTCAAGTCTTCTCTCAAACATTGCTGAAACAGAAGGTCCTCCTATTAGTTTTGGTGACAATGTGAAAGGAAGTACAATCGGCTATGGATCCATCTTTCGTGGAAATCTTACTATTGGAAAAGTATCTCTAGTAGAAGGTTTAAAACACAACTTGCTAAACATCTCTCAATTCTGCGACAAAGGTCTAATATGCCAATTCTCCTCAAACAAATGTGATATCAAGGATCTAGAATCATGCTCTACATTGGTGTCTGGACATAGACAAGGGAATGTCTATGTGATAGATTTAAACGCCTATGGAAAGGCTGCTAACCTATGTCTGGTAGCAAACTTTATTCAAGATAAAAGTTGGCCTTTGCACAAGCGTCTCATCCATCTAAACTTCAAACATCTGTCAAAGATTACCAAAGAAGGCTTGGTAAGAGGAATGCCTAAAGTCTCTACTGATTATGATCATGTTTACAAAGCCTGTCAGTTAGGCAAGCTTACAAAAGCCTCATTCAAGAGCAAACCAGAACTCGCAACAACAAGACCTCTACAACTTATTCACACAGATCTCTTCGAGCCTTTAACCACTATCAACTATGGTGGCCATAGATACACTCTAGTCGTAGTAGATGACCATACAAGATATACTTGGACAGAGATGATGTCTTCTAAAGATCATACATTTGACATCCTAACAGCATTGTTTAGAGGACTACAGATGCAGAAGCTCGACGATATCAGTGATGTACGATCAGGCAATAGGACTGAGTTCACTAACAATGGAATTGCAAAGTACTGTGATGATCATGGACTACTGCTAAGACTCCACAACAAAAGGGAGTAGTTGAAAGAAAAAATAGAATGCTTATCGAAGCTACTAAGACAATGCTTGTCGAAGCTAAGTTGCCCAAGCACTTCTGGGCAGAAGCCATTAACACAGTCTGCTTCACTCATAACATGTCCCTCTGATCAACAAATTTCATGGTAAAACACCATGTGAACTTTGGAAAGGTAAAGCCCCAAATATTTCATTTTTCAAAATATTCAGTTGTAAATGTTTTGTAGTCTACGATGGCAGTGACTATCGTAGCAAATTTGATACAAAAGCCGATGAAGGTGTTTTTTTGGGCTATGTTCTACACTCCAAAGCTTATAGGGCTTGTTTGGTAGTCAGATAAGGATAAGCAGTATTATTAATCCGAGTACTATTAGTGCTCTTGCTATTAATCCTCACTTATATATCGGGGGTAGTTTTGAGATTACAAATGTTAATCTCAATTTTTTTAGTGAGGGTGCTAATAATACCACCCTCTCCCTTGGTATTAATAGTGAGGGGATAATGACTTTATCCGGATAACTCGTGCTATTAGTCCCGACCACCTATTGCGTACCAAACATCAGGCAACTCGGCTTATTAATCCTATATGGCCTTAATCCTAACTATCAAACGGCACCATAGTATTTTCAATAAAAGATCTTTAAAAATTATTGAATCTATACATGTTTCATTTGATGAATTTGATTTATTAGAGCCACATGTGGCTCCCAATGTTGCTGATGATTTTGTTAATGATAAGACAGGTAATTCTTAAGCCTCAACCTCTAATGCTCCAAATCCCTCTCCAGCAACTCATTCAAATATCCCAGACCATCATTCTCAAATGAACCACCAGAAGTCCATAACTCTGCTCATGAGAACATCCTACCAGAGCCCATATCTTCTGAACCATCAAATCCTATTCTTCAACACACTTATGAACCTATTCTTGAACGGTACCCTCACCAAGAAAATGTTGACTTTCCTCTAGTCCTCCCCATGAACCTCATCATGAAGAACCAGCAGTGAACCATATCCCTGTTGTTACAAGAGAATGTAGAGACCACCCAATTTCTTAGACTATTGGTGACATACATATAGGTGTTCGGACTAGAAGATCTTTCAGAAATGAATACATATTATGTGTTGCATTTGTTTCAGAAGATAAACCTAAGAAGGTTGATGAAGCTCTACAATACCCAAGTTGGTTAGAAGCTATGCAAAAAAAAACTCCAGCAATTTGAGAGATGTCAAGTGTGGAAGCTAGTTCCAAGGCCTGCTGACCATACCATTATTGGCACAAAGTGGGTGTTTAGGAATAAGAAAAATGAAGACGGGAACATCATAAGAAACAAAGCAAGACTAGTTGCACAAGGATACCGTCAAGAAGAAAGGATCGACTATGATGAAACCTTTGCTCCAGTAGCAAGGTTGGAAGTAATTCGAATCTTCTTAGCATATGTTTCATACAAAGACTTTGTGTTGTACTAGATGGACGTCAAGAGCGCTTTCTTAAACGATGATCTTCAAGAAACAGTCTACATCACACAACCTCCAAGCTTTGTTGAAAAAGAAAAAGAGACACACGTATACAAACTCAAGAAGGCTCTCTACGGTATTAAGCAAGCACCCCGTGTTTGGTATGAGACACTATCCAAGTTCTTGATAGAACAAGGATTTGTGCGAGGACGAATCGACACTACTTTGTTCATTCTCAAACACAAAGGCCACTCTCTGCTTGTGCAGATCTACGTCGATGACAACATATTTGGCTCTACAAATGAGAAATTGTACAAATGATTTAAGACTCTAATGACTGGAAAGTTCCAAATGAGCATGATGGGAGAGCTCACTTTCCTTCTAAGTCTTCAAATTCAACAATCAAAGAAAGGAATCTTTATAAGTCAATCTAAGTATACAAAGGAGCTTGTCAAGAAGTTTGGAATGGAAACAGCTAACTCTTTTGATACTCCTATGGCTACTAAATGCAAGTTGACCAAAGGTCTACAAGGAAAGAAAGTAGACATTTCTCGCTATCAAGGAATTATTGGATCTCTGCTTTATCTCACCACCAGCAGACCCTGACAAGGCTGACATAGTCTATGCTATCGGCATATGCGCAAGATTTCAAACAGATCCTCGCGAATCACATCTTCTAGCAGCCAAGAGGATCATCAAATGTGTTTTAGATACCACTAATCTAGGTATCTGGTATCCAAGAGAATCCTCTTTCAACCTAGTTGGCTACTCAGATGTCGACTATGCCGGTTGTCAAGTGGACAGAAAAAGTACTAGTGGTACTTGTCAATTCCTAGGAGACGGACTGGTCTATTGGGCTAGCAAGAAACAAGCTTCAGTTTCAAATTCCACCATTGAAGCAGAGTGCATCACTGCTGATAGCTACTACTGTCAACTACTCTGGATCAAACAACATCTGGTGGATTACAACATTCAGGTCACTGATTGTCCAATCATGTGTGACAACACCTCAATAATCTCTATCACCTACAACCCTGTGATGCATTCCAAGACACGGCATATCGACGTTTGATATCATTTTCTAAGGGATAATGTAGAAAAAAGAAATATAAACATGAAGTACATTTCAACAGAACACCAACTAGTTGACATCTTCACAAAGGCACTTGAGGCTGACAGGTTTGCTTATCTACGGAGAAAGCTTGGTATGCTCGATCCAACTGCTTAATTTAATTTGAAATTTTTTATTTTATTTTAACTTTTTTAGTAGAATTGGTGTTCACTAGAAAGAACAGAAGAAATGGTAAGTTATTGAAGATAGAGGTAAGTACATTTAACCTTTATTTAAGAAGGGTTAGTTTTGAAAATAATGAGGGTTAGTTTTTAAAATTGTTGAGATATTTATTTCAAAAAGCTATTTTTTGACTGTTCTTTAGTCGTCAGTCATTAAGTCACTTCAATCTCAGCCGTCTGAAATCACGCTTTTCATTGATAAACTCACTCAATCGCCAATTTCAAAATCACTTTTTCCAAAAACTTTTAACTCTCAAATCGTCTCTTCCTCTTCTCTCTCAAAAACCCTCTCACTTTCTTTGCCCAAACCTGTAATTTCTCCAAAATTCTTCTTCGATTCACTTATCTTTCCTCTACATCAACTGCAATGGTAAGGATTCTCTAACCCATAATCATTTATTTTGATCAAAATTTCATTTTTATTGTACTGGTATTTCGATTTTTTTGGTTTAGGATTTTTCTATATGTTGAAACTGCCATTGTTAACTGGTCAAAAGACATCACTGCTTATTTCTCTTATATTTCGAACAAAATTTGTAGCTTGCTTATTAATTTTCTCCGATTTCTCTCATTTATTGCCTACTGTACGCATTTCATCTGACAATGTTCATTTTCCTTCAATAGACTGTTGAAATTCCTCAATTTTTGAACTCTAATATGTTGTATCTTTCTAAATTGAGGATTTCAACGAGATTTCAGAACTTTGCCCTATTTTTTTTTAAATTTCCATGTAGAGTAAATCTAGGAAAGCTGGTGCCTCTTCTTCTTTTGCTACTATGGAACATACAACTGCCCAAGGTCAGGCTCCTGCAGTTGAAGTCCCCAAGCTGCTTGATATCATATATCATCCAGGCATGTGCATTAATGCACTCTCTGTTCGTACCTATGCTACCGGTGTCAAGGCTGTAGATGATCTGAACCAGTCAGGGCTTCTACCTCTATTCATATTGGACGACACAAACTATAACAACCTCCTGGCTGAGGAGTTCTACCAAAGTGCCTCCGTCAACAAAAACAGTACCTTCGTCTCTAGCACTGTTCGCTCAGTGTCTATCTTTGTCACGGCCTTTCGAATTGCCAAAATCATTGGAGTGGAATTTAATGGCCCAACTGAGCTCACTGACGACAAGAAGACCACAGTTTGGTCCTACATGCGTGGTAAAGGTACCCCCAAAGAA
This sequence comes from Codonopsis lanceolata, assembly GCA_013146195.2. NCBI lineage: Eukaryota > Viridiplantae > Streptophyta > Magnoliopsida > Asterales > Campanulaceae > Codonopsis > Codonopsis lanceolata. Next base: position 9,361,475 of record CM028378.1, on the reverse strand, counting down.
CCTCTGGGAAATATGAGGCAGACTTTATTCAATGATGATGTCTACTAGCTACATCGTCATCTGATTGACAAGAGTATGATTTTCAAGAATGGCACCCACGACATCATGACTACTGACCAACTGAAGTACACAGCAGCAGTCCTTATCAATATAAGATTCAACTCGACTGCCATCATCTTTGACCTTTTGTATGATGCCATTGATGGTGTTAAGCGTCACTCTCACAAAAGAGGCCTTTTGTCAGGCTTATCAATGTACTTCTACGTAACAATAGTTCCTTCGTCAATCATATTGTCCCTTTTGAACTAAAAAAGGTGACGAAGGCCATCCAGTTCACTAACACCTTCACCATTTCCACTCACAAAATGAGGATAACAAGCTTGAAAAGTAAGGTTTCCCAACTCTCCCCTTGACCACTGCTGTCAATCCTCCTTCCCTTGTGCTCATCAAAATCAACCCAGAAATTACGGTTGATGTCGTGATAGCCCAACAGCTGGACTGCCACCAGAAGAAGGATGCTGCTTGATCATGAGATGACTTTTCTGGCAAGTCTACTGCCGCCAACACTTTTGATGTTCCACCTCCACATTCAAAGAAATCCAAGAGACATCAATATGCTGTTGAGGAGGAGCCTCCCACCAAGAAAAATAAGTCTTCTACTAGCTCTATTGATCCCTCAAAGCAAACAGCTCTTGCTCCCTCTTCCACCTGCACTACTGCCCCCAAAAAGAAAAAGAAGTCTTCTACATATGTTACTCCTACCCACGTCCCTGTTGAGCCTTAAGCTGACCCGAACCTGCACCCCTTCGCACCAGAAAACGTAAACCTAAACCTTCTCCTCCCTCCGAACCCTTCATCCCATATGACGCACCTTCCACTTCTCTTTCTCAGTTTCCTCCTACAGACCTTGCTATTGTTGGGGAGGAGCCTTTAGAACCACATTTTCCCATTTCTTCAACAACCCCTGCTGTTGTTGAGGATGAGCCTGTCCCAGCACCCAAAAAGAAGAAGCGCAGACTTCGCAAGAAGTCTATGACTACTGACCCTCCTTCTCACCATTCCTCTCTTGATCCTATCTTTTCTTAAGTTCCTTTTTGAACTTATCTCCATAGCAAACCTTCTCTACCCTTCTACCTTCCACTCTCCAGCCGTTTGTCATGGCCACTTCCACAACCTTGCTCTTCCATTTCCCCAATTATTTATTGAACCTTCTTCCCCTCAACTTTTACCTCCTATCAGTGACTCAGACACTGATATTGAGGATGATCCAAAGCCTCCTATTCCTCCTCATCCTCCTTCCACTATCCCTGCTGAGATCCCCCACTCTCACCCTTCAACCTCTTCTGGCCCCTCTTCTACCAACCCTATTAAGGACTTTATCCCAGTTAACCTTAACCCTAACTACATTCCGCCCAACTTAGTTGATCCTCAGCTTCTTGATCTCTTCCACTCCAATCAGGCCCATCTTGAGTGCCTCAACACTTCTGTCTCTACCATGGCCCAACAGATAGAAATGATGAACTATGGGCTGAATGCCACCCATGCCACCATTTTCGATCTTGGCAAGATCGTTGAGTAGCTCCTCAATGACATTGCTCAAGCCTTCACAACCCACCACTTTCTTGTTCAAGACCAGCAGCAGTCCCTCCTCAGCATGATCCACTTCCAACAAACCAACATTCGTGAGCTCTTTGATGAACTCAGGACTTCTCTTACCCGCGTTATTATTGAAGAATATGAAGGAAATCTCACTTTTGTTCGCCATGTTGAGCACACCAATCAACGTGTTGTTGTTGCTGATCGAGCAAGGGTTGTTGCCATCAGGGAGGAAGGAGCTACTCATCATTTGAACCAATCTCTGATCGAAGAACAGAACAGAACAGACTGAGAGAAAGACTGAATGATCGAATTCGGATTTGGGTGGGTGACTACATGGAAAGGCGTCGTTCACAGCCCCCACCTCTTCTGATTTGGTATACTATTCATTTATTCTATCCTTTACGGTTCATCAATGCTTTTGTAAATACTCTGCTATTAAACAACTTGTTTAACTTACAGAAGCAATATATTTTGGATCATGATGTTTTATATCTGCTTATTTATCTGTCATATCCATTTAAACTTCGAGTTTAAATCAAAAGCTTATAATCTGCTTTCTGTGAATGTTTTAAACTCTGTTTTTATCTGTACTTGCTCTTCATTTATTTATCTTGTAAGTACTTAGAATAGTTTCTGTCTACTAAGACTACTGCTCTGAGAGGCATGTCTGCAGTTAATTAAATCATAATTTTTCTTAAAGACATGTTATTGTCTCAGTGCATGTTCAAAGTCTTCTAGTAGCTGAGTTGATGACACCAACCAAATAGGAGGAGATTATTGACCCTCATAGGTTCTAGATTTGGTTGAGTCATTTTTTTATTCTATTGTACAGTGGCTAAAAGGTCTGCATACTGGTTAGTGTGACAATTGTCTTTAGAATCAAGGTTGTAATAGAATAGTTACTTAGTTAGATTCTCCAAGGCGCAGACCAGCAAGCTTCAACAGCAGTCCTTGAAAGCTCCATTCGACAGCAAACTTCCAAGTCTGCTTTGCTCAAAATTTGAAGATAGCCAAACACGTGGAATCTAGGTCATAAATTATTTGAACTAGATATTTTAATATTCCGTCAAATAATATTCAAATTATCTTCATCAGATTTCCTTCCAAAAAGAAGTCAACTATCCTTATCTGACTCCAGACAGCTGTATAGACAGTCCGTCCCTCTGGAATTTGATTCAACAAAGTCTGAAGACATTTCCTCATTTGGCTAAGAAGACTTTCAAGCTATACACTCTTGTAAGACTGAAACTTACTCTGTTTGGTGTATATGTCTCTGCAACACTGCATCTCTGATATCTGCTTGTTGGACAGAACCTATATAGCGCCAAATACATTTAATGCATTATAATGTTGGTGACATCCTCCTTATTTCAAGCCCAACTGTCCTGAAGATCTCCCTCAGTATATATTCAAGCATTGAAGATCTGAACAACCTCTTGAACATATTCAATATTCAAGCATTCATCTTGAATATTCAAGAGCATTCAAGAGATCAAAGGACAAGAACTAACACTCTACCAAACTCATTGAAGCTTTAGATCTTCTACAACGAAACTCACAACAGTTTCTTTAGTTTACATTAATTGTTCTTTTACTTTAGCACTTGAGAGAATAAATCTTCATTGATTGATTCTCTCATCATTAAACATTTGGTTGAAAACTATTTTGTACACGATCCATTAGAGATCTTCTTTACTCACCTAGTGGATTAAAAACAAGTGCACCTTTCAAAATTCAAAGCTAACCACTTTGGTAATGGACGTAGTACTTTATAGTACGAACCACTTCTATATCCTTGCGAACTGTCTTGACTTATTTGTCTTCATCATATCTATATCTTAACAATTCTTTTCCCACTGCTTCAATCTTTAAAATATTGTTGCTTTACGATATTATAACCAATAGTCCTTCAAGTTATTTACCTTCACTTCTCATTTATTCCGCTGCCCTAACTCTTCTATTGAGTTAGCTATTTTCAAAAAGGAGAAAACACTTGTGAAATTTTTAAAAGTATAACTAGGCTATTCAACCCCCCCCCTTCAAGCCTAGATTGAGCCTATTTGGAACCAACAGAGCCCGAGTCCCGATGACGTACGGGCAGGGAGGCAAATCTCTTTTCCTTTTTCCCGTTGCCTTGGTGGCCTAAGCAGCAGCAGCTTTGGTGGCCTTGGCAGCCTCGGTCTCAGTGGCCTCCCCGGAGGCACGAGCAGGGAGGTATGAGCAACATCTTTCTCGGCCAGACTAGGAGCTTTGCCCGCTGCAACATTTTTCTTGGCCGGAAGGCCAAAGGGGACCTTGGGTAAGTCCTTAGGCTCTTTGGCCTTCAGATCGGCAGCCCGTTGGTCAGCCTGTGCCCTCCTCTTGTTGATTAGTGCCAGTGACTTCATTCCTGAAACAAAGGCAAATGAAGATCAGTACAAATTAGTGGAAGCAAGCATGATCGAGACAAAGAAAGAATTGTAAAAACAAGCAAGCAACCATCTCTATCTTCAAAAATAGGGCAACAGTTAGCCCCAGCACCGAGTCACCTACACTCAAAACATTCTTCCTTAAATCTCTGCCGTGACATTCACCCCAGTATGGATGGACAGCTTCAGGTCCGTGTATCAGAAGGGGCTCAACCCCGGGCAAGCTGTTCGGAGCACTACAACCAGGCGTAGATTCCGCGGATTGTAAACCAGCTCTTTCCAATTGAGCAGAAACTCTTGGCCCACCTTTTTTTCATTTTCCTCGCGAACTCCAAGGGAGTTCTTTATTGCCAGAATCTGCGCACCCTCGTCGAGCTGAAGTCCTACTTGGAAACCTTTGGGACCTTCACGTCACTGCTCGTCGTGGGCTTTAGCGGCCACCTAACCCGGGAAACAATTGGTAGAACTCTCTTGTCCTAGGCTTCAACTTTGCCTGGAACATCGCTCAGGAGCCTTAAGAAGTTTGAGTTTGACCTGACCCCAATCCGAACACTGATGCTCGGACTAAAGATAAAGAGTTTGCGAAACAGGTACATTTCCAGCTCAAAGCATAGCAGGCGGCAGGCCACGATATAGGCCATTATTTCTCGGACGGTGTTCAGCATTAAATCACAAGGCATCGCCTTGGTCTCAATCAAAAAATTAACAAAAAAATGGCTCCAAGGGTAGACGCAGCGCCACACAAAAAAAAAAGACAGTAAAAAATAATATCTCATCCCCGAGCTTGTGGGATAGCTCAACGTCCACAGGCAGATCCATTTTGTCTGCTCTATAATCCTTGGAGCGCCCAGAGACGTAAGCCAATCAGTCACTTTGACCGTTGTATTCAAGGAGGCCCAATAGACAACATACTAGCTCTCGTCGGCATTCATCGACCAATCAGACTCATTGGTCGAGGAAGTGGCCACATCTCTTGACCGACCAGAGTTTTTTCTTCTTCAGGCCAATGGGATATCAGAGCTCGCTTCGCTCGATTTGTAAGCTTCTTCGGCAGCCTCCCTTTGCTCAAAGCGCATTTCTTCGGCTACGGGCTCCGTTCCCTCAGCGGCTTTTCCACCCTCTACACTCTCCTCTCCGAAAGGGTTGTGCCCGCTGGAGGAATCTACAATCTCAACAAAGGGGATGGGAGCTCGCCCACTGGTGGCCTCTCCGGCAACAGACTCATCATCATCCTCCACTTCGATATCTAAGGAAAGAGTCTTCTCGCTACTCAACGAATCATTTTGTCCGCCGTAGCTATAAGTTTCCCTCTCGTTGACTAAGCATTCATCGTGAGACATTTCTACAAAGAGACCGAGGAAGAAAAGTCAAATTATACCCGGATGATCGGCAAGGTACAAAGGAAAAACCCTAAGTCTAGGTACACCAAGGGGTCATGCCCGTCTAGCGAGCAAGATCACTTGGTTCTTTTCCTCGATCTCTACCTAAGGTCCGGTTCTAATCTATGAACCCTACCTAGAAATGCATGAAGATAAAAAGACAAACCCAGAAAATTCAAGAAGACGAAGAACGAAACCAGAAAAAAAACAAGAAAAGACGAGATAGAAAACTTACTGTCAAGTAGAGGTTCGGTATTCTCCTTCAAATGAATCTGTGGTCACTAAAAACGGAAGAACCAGCAGAAACGATCGGAATATGGGAATGATTAAAAAGCTGGAATCTAGAAGTCTTCAGCGGCAGCAACGAAAAAACACAGAAATTATCTCTCTAGAAATTTTGGAATCGATAAAAGAGTGAAGGGGAGGATAAGTCAACTTTATATAGGCAAAGGTTTTGAGTTTTCGAGGTTAAAAGAAGCGCCGAAATAGTCTCTGCAACGGCTGACGTCACGAAGGCACGCTCACATTTAATGCGACGCTTCAGGACTCACGCCTCCATCAACTCACTCCACTCAACGACGGGTCACACACCCTTACGCCTACTCGCCCTACTATTCTCCAACTACAAAGCTTCATGTACGCTCCAACTGGCAGCCGGTCACCAACATTCCAGAATGTTCTACCATCTTGCCTTTCAGTCAAGTTACGATTAACTCATAATTTTACAAGTTTTGAAACCCGATGCGAGAGCAACAGCACCGAGTACGAGCGTTCCCCGCTCCGAGCATAAATACTCTCTAAATAAGGAGCTTGGGGTCACTGATGTGCCAGTCCCAAACCCAGTCATGAGCAAAACACGTGCGAGTACCACGTGTCAGTCACAAGCCTGTTAGCAGGGGACCCACAAGCCTAGCGGGCAAATCCAGCAAAGTACCTGAGCAGAGGTCGGCAACATATCTCGTCTAAACCTAGTCGAGCACAGGCCTTGCCTGCCCGACCAGGGGGGCATGCCCAGGAATCACATCTACAGCCGGGCAGAGTCATGCTCGCACGAGCAAGCATCGAGCAAGGGATCTCAGAGACTTGCTCTCCAAGATAGGTCTCAGGTTTCTTTATCCGAGTAAAACACTTGTCTTATCTGCTCCGACATTCTCGTGGCCAGCCACCTAGCATTCCAACTAAGGTGTTTTCATGCCCTTAGACAGGTTGTGAAGAGATCAGATTCATACATTCAAGCCCAGATATCATACGTATCAAGCATCAATCGGAGGGCACAAAACTGATTTTTGCATCATCAATGATGAATAATGAAAAATTGTTAGCATCCTGATTTTATTTTTTTTATGTTGGTTAATAGATGAATGCTTAAGTCACAGGTTGAGATTTACAAGATTGGTTTTGATTGATGATCTGACTTTTGTGAACAAGTGTTGAAACATTGCACGAGAATCCAAATGATAAACAAGATGATATGAAGAAGTCCTCTGTTAATTGTTATGAATGAAATTCAAAAACTGAATTTAACTGATCAATTAAGAGATTGTGCATACTAGATGATTTGTTTTGGGCTCTCTTCTTGGATGGGTTGCTTCTTCTTCCTAGCTTTTGATTCCAGTAATTGAATGACAGTAACTACTTGATGGCTAATTGATCGATTCAAAATGAAGGGCTCGATCGATGGGAGTAGGTGGAGATTGTGTTGTCAATGGTAAAAGGCTATGATTTTACGTTTCACATGGGAAATTCAAGATGAGAAAGTTAATCTTGGTTTTCTCTTAGTCGGGACTAATTAATAACAAGGAGTGTAAGGTATTATTTACTCCAGAATAAGGGGCTTACCCGGGTATATAGATAATTTTATTTGATGTGCAAAAGTTGTGCCAAACATCGAATTTGAATAAAGAAGATAACTTAAATGGCAAAACCTTATGCAAGAACGTCTTATGATCATTTTTTGTAAGACGGATAATCCTTACTTGACTCACCGTGTGTTAGTGGGTTGAGCTGTGAGAAAGTGAATCTTCGTCTTACGACTTAAGATTCGTTAGATCATCTTACAAGAGACTTATTCAACTTAAATTAATCATGTTATGGGGGAGAGCTATTCAAACGCCCCTACCCCCCCCCCTCCCATCCACCAAGCAGACCCCATTTTCTTCCATTTTTTTTATTTACAAAAACACCCCTAATTGAAAAGACTGTTATTCTCTCTACCTTCTTCCCATCTCTTCCTCCCTCCGTCAATCCCACCCTCCCTCTCTTTGTTTCCAGCGCCTTCCTCTTCTTTTTTACTCCCAAGCTCCCCTTTGTTCATACTCACTTTCTTCTCCTCTGCCTCCCTCCCTCCCTCCTCTCCCCCCCCCCCAATTTTTTTCCCACCACCACCACTATGGTCTTCGCCCTCTCTCTTTCTCTCTCTTCCTATATTTTTTTAAAAAATATGGTGTTCAAGAACAACTGAGAGTTGTTTGGTCAACCATGGCCGAACACCATTAGTGTGAAATTTTCAGCAAGTTTAAGAAGGGAGTTAAAGATTGAGGTTGGGCAGGAAAAACATAAAGGGTGATGAGAGAAGGCAGTGATGGATGGATGGAAGAGAGAAAAACAGAGTGAGTTGGTGCAAGTGAGGAAGAGAGGGGAAGAAGGTAGGGAGGAGCAAAAGGGAGGGAAGATGGTGGTGATGGAGGGAAGAGAGAGAAGAGAGAGTTGGTGTGCTTAAAAAGGAGGTGGGTAAAATAGGAAAACAAGAAGGTCTACTCTTTGTATTGGAATTTTTCAAAATCAAGAGGGGGTTTACTTATATGTTTTTTGGGAGTCCAAATAGCGCCCCCTACTGTTATTTTGGGATGAATGAGTATTACTTTTTAATCACTACGAACTATGTGTTTTATAATTTTGATATATATATATATATATATATATATATATATATATATATATATATATATATCAAAATTTTCAAAGAAATTTAGAAACGGATGGAGTATTTGAAAGAAATTTTTAAGTAATAAGTTCGTACGTCCAGCAATGAAATAAACTTTTGAAAAAATTACAAGCCGGTACATTTTTTAAAATGTGTTTTCAAATCAATCCAGTCATTTTTAAAACATATCTTTTAGATACAATTTTGAGATAAAAGTACATTACTACCCCCTATTTGTATCGCACAGGAAGAATGCATTCTTTAACTGCTCTGTTGTTAGTACATCCATACATTTCTCTCTCATATTGCTCTCCGTACCTTTCTCTCTCTCTTTCTCTCTCTCATCGTTCTCCTTAATCTTGAAAGCTCCAGCTCCCATCTCTACGACCAGGACCAACAACCACCTGAAAGCTCCAGCTCCGGCGAAACAAGCGTTCCGCCGCCGTGTTCGGCCGCCGTCGACACTCCTCCCTCTTCCGCGCTCGGACTACTGTTGCAGTCGTCCAAATTTAAGGAAATGCTTGAAAGGACGTCGGCTGGCGATAGTCCCTCGACGCCTCTAGAGTCGGAGAGATGTTTGGTGATCTGTGAGCTGGGCTACGCAACCTCTCGCCTCCACCTCCGACTCCTTTTGCTTATTAGAGCGGGACCCACCTTGTGTTTTCTGAAACCTGATCTTCACGTAGACACGTCAGTGTATGGACCGCATAGTCACCGCAAAAAAAAAAAAAAAAAAAAGAGTGGGGGTTCTGTTTCCAAGTAGTACGTGCTGAGATGCTTTGATTTTGGGGCTTGTTGGCAAAGATATTTCTCTTTATTATGTTGCTTTGGTGGCTCATTTCTATCCGTCCATATATGTAGTTTTGTCTTTGATCCGGGTTGAGGTTTGATGTACATGGACCCAACAGTCTGTTTGTTGATTTGAATTCGTTTCTGATGTTTTGCGAGCTGGATTCTTAGTTCTACGATTTTTTGGAGATTGGTCCACTAAATTCCACATCAGATCTATGGCTTGCTCCTAGTTCGACTTCTATAGAGAACCTCTTGTGTAAGTTCTTCGTTGTAGAAGTTTGAGCGCGGGAACTAAATCTTTGAGAGCTTCCATCTGCTTCGTGTGATTGACAATGTAAATGGAGAATATTGGCTATCCATGGTTGAAACCTTAAACTTGAGGAAGAGGAGGATAAATGTTCACTGTCCGGTGTGAGGGAGAGAGAGACGGTGATAGTGGGTTTTGACGTTTGATTTTGGGTTTTGAGTTTTGATTTTAAATTTTGAAGGTTCTGATGCCAGGCATCAGGTTGTGAAATCAACCTGGCATCAGGTTGATTTTTGGCATCAGGTTGATTTTTGACATCATGTTAATTTCTGATGCCTGGCATCAGATTGATTTTTGGCATCAGGTTGATTTCTGATGCCTGGCATCAGAGTTTTCATTAATGGCATTTTTGTCATTTGGCAAGCAATTTGTAGTTTTATGAAATGTGAAAAAAATTAATGATCCTAGATGAAAACATGTTTTCAAAATTGTACCCACTTGAAATTCCCCCTAAATTTTTTGCATGGAAGGAAGGAATAACAATTACACTGGTAACATCACCACAACTACTAAACCACCTTATTGCATATTCATTCCACAATCCAATTCTGAGCTCTTAACTTATGGAAACATAAATACATTCAGTAAGGCCAGCGCAGTGCAGATAACATAACTTTTGCAATTCACTTATAAATGGTAGGTATTAGAAGCGAACCTCAAGTCTCAACAAAAATCACATGAAACTACACCTGAAATCCTACAAAGTTTCAAGACATTCTAAGCATCAAGGACATCTTCCGATTTGCTTGGATTTACCTGGATCTGCTTTCTCATCCGTCTACTACATTATGCTGTGATTCTATACCGACCTTTAGCGATCCTTCGTGCAATGACTCGCCGCCCTCCCCTTGTTGCTTTACTGCAGGTTGAAAAAAGTATTAAATATAATATCTAACTGAGAAAAAATTCAAACTTGGCCTTCTCTCTCTCTTAGTGAACACTTGAAAAGTAAGTTTTGTGGTTTCATAAAAAAAGGCAGCCTTTTTATAAACCTTTTCACGGTAATATATCTCTCTCCAACTACGCATCCCGTTTGATTAGTTTAAGTTTTTCTAGAGTTTTTTTTCTCTCCAACAGGAACAAACCTGATAATATAGAATATAGATTTGAAAGTTAGTAGACTAGCAGTATATCTTCTTCATTTGTCATCTAGGTTGCATGGATACGGAAACGCGGATACGGATTTGCAGATACAATATACTACGGGGATACGAGATTTTTGAAAAATCCCGAATACGGATACGTGGGGGTGAAGTGTAAATATTCAAACTATAAGGACCAAAATATAAATATTCAAACTATAACGACCAAAATGTAAACAACTAAACAGATTAAAGTTTAAACAGTAGCCGGTGACGAATGACGATAGAGAAGACTGAAGAGAAAAGAAGAAGGGCAGAAGGCGTCGCTTGGAAGAGTAGGGTTCAAAAATCGAACACTTACCTTGATTGGTCGAGAAGCAGTCAAGCAACGGCGGCGGTGGCTAGGGCTCGACGCGAGACGGCGAGAGCGAAGAGGAGCTCAGTCGGCAGTCACGAGGTATGTCATTGTCGGGGTTTACGTCTCTCTCTCTCTCTCTCAGTCGAATAGTCGAATAGTCGATCTCAGTCGAAAGTATCGATATAGATTTATCCCCCCTTTTTCAAGACAAAACGGCTGCGTTTTTTAAGATACGTATCCGGGTCGCATATCCAAACTTTGAAAAATTGCCAATTCACCCCTATATGTATCCAAGCACGTATCCGGAACGTATCGGATACGCGAAACGCTAGCTGGCTAACGTATCCATGCATCATAGTTTGTCATGAAAATTATGGGTTCTGTGTCGTACTTAAATAACAAAGTACTTCATGTTATACATTTATACTATATAATTTAGCAGCAATTTTGAATTTATAGTTCAAACATCATACTTCAATTTCACAATAAAATAGTACTCCCTCCGTCCCTATATGAGTGCCAAGTTTTAAAATTTCCTTGTCCGATGTTATTAAAGGTGGAAGGCGAGAGGTCCATTTTTGAGGTAAGATGTGAGCAACCGAAAAGGCGAAAAGGTGACAAATTAAGAAAAATAGTGTGTGTGTGTATATATATATATATATATATTATAACATAATCCAAAGCATGTATAAAGGAAAATAATATATGAAATTAAGTTAAAATTCACATATAATAGCAACAAGTCAACATCCAACTGAGTATAACAGTGACACAATGAGGAAAAAAAACAAAGTAAATAGGAAAATAGACAAAGTAAACAGAAGCAAAGTAGAAAACTAGTGTTACAGATTTACTAGAAATGTTTAGGACCAACACTGCAGTCAAATAAATAGCAGAGTACACACAATATAGACTGAAAGAAGTATAGAAACAGTTTTCTTTCTCAAAAAAAAAAAAAAAACAGATTAAACAGAAACAGAGTAGCTGTGTGACTATAGTATAGTTGCATATTATTTATATAAATACACAAATAAATAGTGTTTAAGCAGAAACAGAGTAGCAGAGTATATGTGTTAGTGTTACAGAGTAGTCAAATTATAGTAGTGTAGACAATACAGACCGAAAGAAGCTAGAAAAAGTTTTTTATGTCATAAATACACACAAAAAAGTATACCGAAACAGAAGAAACGTACAGTCAAATTAAAGTAGAGTATAGAAATTATAGACTAAAAGAAGTATAGAACAGTAAAGAGAGTCAAAAACAGAGTTAAAAAAATGAAAAAAGAAGCAGAGTAGAAGTCACATTATCATGTCAATATAACAAACAAACAAAAATGAGAGAAAGTTACCTGTTGCTTGAAGACTCTCCGCAGTACTCAGATGTCGACAGTGAAGAAAGCAAAGCCCAGGTCGCCGGCAAAGAGAAAGTCTCGTTCTCGTCTCTGTTCAATTCGACAGTCGACATCTGTCTTTTAGTCGAACTTGAAGCCAGGTCGTGTTCGTGTATTAGAAGGACTCTCATTCGAAGTCAAAGAGTCTGAAGTTAAAGTCGTGCGCACGTGGTCTGATTAAGGTAGGCACGGCTCTTTTAAATAAAAAATCTAAAAACTAAGTCGTGTATTGGGCTTTTCTAAAATGCTCGCCATAGCCCGCTTCTTTACGCCTCTCGCCTCCTCAAAGGTGGGAAAGGTGACCGCCTGTTGTCGCTTCTGAGTATCCGCCTCGCCCAGTCCACTGAGAGGCGATAACCCCTCGCCTCTCACCTCAAGCGAGAAAGGTAACCGTCTTTAATAACTTTGCCTTGTCCCTAAATGAGTGTCCATTTTGTATGAATTTACTAATGTTGTGTGTGAACATTGAGGGCAATAATGTGCATGTACTACTAAAATGCCTCAAAAGCCAACTTGCTTAATGATGGACACTCATTAACGGACAGAGACAGTACTCATTAAGTTACTATATTAAACGATACTCCCTCCGTCCAAAAAAATAAGATAAAATAATAGTGGTCTCACTTTCTTTTATGATTTGTCCCGAAAATAGTCCATTTCTTGGAAAAGATACAAGTTCAGTGCATATTAAAGAAGGCACCAAGTAAAGCTACAATTTGAATAGTTTGACTTGTCAAATGGAACTATCTTTTGAGACGGAGGGAGTAACAACTTTATTACTTGGTACTTGGTAAAATAATCTGCTAAATTAGTAATATGTTAGTAACACTATATTTTACAGTGGCCACGTCAGAATCAAGTCATACGTCTTATAAGATGATGCGCTGTATTTGGGGACCTCCAATTTTCAATTTGACAACTAAGTTACTAAACATACGGCACAAATGCTATATAATACATATACCAATCAGGCAATCACCCTAACTTCCTAAGAACCCATAACTAAGAATGTGTGAATCTGTGCACTTGTGTGCATAATCTTTATGATTGTGCATGTGTGAATGAGTGTGTACGGCCATGATAGAGAGAGTTCTACCGAGCAAAGAAGCCATGATTCCTTTTACGCCTGATGGTGCTAGGCTGATACGTTCTTTTGGGAAATAAGAGCATTGGCTCACTTGATGAAGAATCTTCTGCTGCGGAAAAGAATGCAGTAGAATGACCAAGAGTTAGGCACAGTAATACTAGCATATTAGTAATTTACAGAACATATCGTATAGGAACAGAAAAAGTGCAGAAATCCATCAGATTCACTGCCACTTGGGTGATACTACTTTAAGCAGAAAAATAGTTCAGTGGACGTAAAGAACTTCACAGCATACGAGTTGCTCCACGATTATTGTGGAACATCAAAGATGAATGTGCCATTATCACAGGTCTGATAAAGTTGACCGTTACTTTATTGAATACAGTTTGTGTTCCAACATTAGACTTAATCAATCTTGGCTGAACAATTAAAGAAGGAAGCTTGCAATAGACTTGAGCTATGTCCAAAGGCAAAATGCATGTAAACTTGCGACATGTAAATCCCAGAGACATAATTTCAACCCAGGTGTCTTGGCTGTTTAATACTTTACAAAGGTGAATCGGAAATGCACAATTGATGTCGCTGAAGAAAAGTACAAGTTTAAGGCACACCAGACACAGCACTAATGCATAAGATATAACACCCCTAGCATCAGCTGCTGTAGCAAGACCACTTGAGCTTTAGCAAAGTGCCACCCTTTGGATTTGAAAGAAAATGCCGAAATGATCATATTCAGTGGCACCCAGGAATTGTTTCCAGAGGGTACCAATTATTTTGTTTCACTGAGTGACATTATTCAAACCAATCATTTTGCGATGACAGATATAACAGGGTATTCAGTATATAAAAGAAAACAGCACAAAATTGTTTGTTATATTATTTTTTGAAACTCAACCATTTTTTTTTATTTTTTTTTTATTTTTGATAGGTAAGTGTGACCCCTTGTTGATATGGAGATTGGAACTAAGGACCTTAAGGTCTTTGCCCGAGTGCCCTTGCCGTCTCTCCAACCTCTTGGGGACCGGTCACTCGCAACCATTATCTCTCTTATATTCATTATTATTTGCTATAAGTTAGTTAAAATGTTTGTTAAACTTATTATTCTGCCTCATTGTCGTTAATATTTTAAAATATAATTATGTGGCAACTTGAAAGTTATTTAATAATCTAATATAAGAATCTCATATTACATACAAAAAAGATAAAATCAACATTACTAATACGTAGAATATAACATTATTCTCGAAAGCACTTCTTGTAATCACCCTTCTTTCTTCTTCTTTTTTTCTTTTTTATTGGTTTCCCAAGGCAACCTCAGGCCAAAAGCCCAACCTACCAAGTTTTAACGCAAACTGCATGCTCTAGCAAGAACCTGACACCTATGATTAAGCTAAAAGACCTCCCCCCCACCAACTGATGCACGCGTTTATGTATGTGCTTGGTGGTGGAATCGACTTTTTTGGTGTGAATGAATTTTTTTTTATTTATTAGAATTTTTTCGTTGTATAATTAAAGCCTCTTAGTATTCATTCTTAAAAAAGATGGATCAAATAAAACCATTATAAAATCACAAATTAGCGTTAAACTCATAGACAACAAGAGGGCGGGCGAAACTCTTTCTTTGTTAGTGGAAGAATGATAGTTAGACTAGTTGGAACTCACAAAGCATCTAAGGATGAGACTTTGCGAATAAGTTAGAAATAATAGATAATTCATGTCTTCTTTTTTTCATCTTAACGGGAAAAGTGACCAAAAATAGTACATAAATACAAGCTACGTACAGGAATTGAGTTCAAAAGAGAGGGTGAATGGGTTTTGAATCCCTGACCATTGTGGAAGGTTGCAAGCAGCCTTGCCAACTTGGCCAGAGGCAAATATAATGATGAGTTTTCACAATCATAAAATATACACCAAAACTACAACTCACTAAATCGCTGGTACTAAGGTGGGTCCGCCATATTCCATACCTAAGCATGGTTGGGGGTGTCAAACACGCAGAAGTAAGCCATACTGTTCTAATTCTTGACAACCAACTTATGTAAAAATAAAACACTAGCAAATCAACATGCTAATTCATTTTCAAGAAATCATAAAGATGAACTAATTTCGAGATGGGTTCGTATGATTGGTGGTGATCCACATTTTTGTTAAATGATTAAAGAGAAGACCACTTCTATCTAATCAACGTTTATAAATGCTAGAAATGACTTCTAGCGTACAAAAAAGGTATATCAACATGATAAAATGACACTCGCAAATCAACATGCTAATTCTTCAAGAAACCATAAACATGAACTAATTTCGAGATGTATTCGTGTGATACGCGAATATACCACCCTGAATCATGGGAAATATCCATCCACAATCGTGTGTGTGTGTGTGCGTGTGTGTGTGTGTGTGTGTGTGTGTGTGTGTGTGTGTGTATATATATAAACACATTCTTAAACACCAATCATTGTCCCTATGGCTCTCATCTACTCACTAAAGGTAGCCATTGCTTCAGGATTGTGGTTTGGCACACTACCTCTCCTTACCTCTCCTTGCTAGTATAAGCAATAACCACAATCAAATTTGAATATTTCTTCTGCGTAGTGTGATATTTTTCTTTATTGTCTAAAGCATTTGGCTCTCTCTCTCTCTCTCACTAAAGGTAGCCATTGCTTCAGGATTGTGGTTTGGCACACTACCTCTCTCCTTGCTAGTATAAGCAATAACCACAATCAAATTTGAATTTTTTTTTTGTGTAGTGTGATATTTTCTTTATGGTCTAAAGCATCTGGCTCTCTCTCTCTCTCTCCGTGTGACATAATTAACAATTATCGCCATTTTTAAGATCAAGGCATACAGTCGTTGCCTGTCATTCGGTGTCAAAATTCTTTGCCAAGTAATATGGTTATCCTAGATATTTAAACATCATTCTTCGTCTTGAAAACTTTTGAAACTCATGCAATCACTACCTTCAATTTTCAAGTTAAAATGAATGAAACAATGATCTCCAGTATATGTTAAATAGAAGAGCAGACGAGTAAATGGTATGACAATCAAATTACATTTCTAAAGAATCTAGGCTTTAAGAAATAATCTAATATATGTATATTAGAGGTGGAGAAAACAACCTTTTATGATAATCTAATATTGGTGGTGGAAAATACAGCTTGTCGAAGGGATTATTGTCATAAAAGGTTTCATTAAACTTTGTGTGCTTTCAATCAGCCAAATGAGCTCCTATCATGGTGCTTGTGGAGACTCGTTGATCAGAGCAATTTGGGGAATGTATGATCGATTAATCAGTTGTAGCTTATTTGAGAAAATCTGAAACACATAACAAAACAACCTTGCAAGCTATGAATAGACCTAAATATTGAATTAAACGGAGCCTGTATCAAACTCCCAAAGTTCCTCCTAAATATTGAGCTCCATGATGCAATTCCTTCCTAGAAATGAACAACTCAACTAGCCAGCTCCTCCATAATCACTGCAATGGCAAAACATTACGAATATCTCTCCAAGATTCATCCTCACTACACCACAAACAAATTCTAGAGCCATCTTCTAACTCAAAATGAATTAAACGGAGCCTGTATCGAACTCCCAAAGTTCCTCCTAAGTATTGAGCTCCACGATGCAATTCCTTCCTAGAAAGGAACAACTCAACTAGCCAGCTCCTCCATATTCATTGCAATGGCAAAACATTATGAATATCTCTCCAAGATTCATCCTCACTACACCACAAACAAATTCTAGAGCCATCTTCTAACTCAAAATGAATATCGCTTGGAAACTAGTTCCAGCTCTCACATGTGCCTTTCCAAAATCCCATCCCATAAGGTGTGCAAACTCCTAGTATTAAGTGTTGGCCTTCCTAATCTCACCATCTCCCCTTGTCAACCAAAGATTTCCTTACACGCTTTCCAGGCAAAGACTCATTTAGTCATCGAAGATCCTTTACCGATGCCTCCCACATTGAGAGTTTCTTTCAGCAAGCATGAAGCTGGAATCACAGACAGGAACATACAGTATGTAGGCAAGCTAGACAAAGTACTAATTAACGAAGTGAGACATCTTCCTTTTTAGAAGCATTTGAAGTAATTTTATAGATTATCCCCAAGGAAGACCAAAGTGGTAGGTAATAAAACACCAACCTTACATGAATTAAAAATAATAATAATAATAAAAAGGGAGAGTAAAGGCATCCACAGTATCAACTTTTTCCACTGCTGTCATTTGTAAATGTATAGACTGTGAGTAGGGGTGGCAATTGGGTGTTAATGGATAGCTTTGGGTTAGACTATTATCCAATGGATAATAGTCTAACCCAAAGCTATCCATTAACACCCAATTGCCACCCCTAACTGTGAGCGCATATAAAGATTAAAAAACTAACTTAATAAGTCTAATGTAATCCAATTGAGCTGCTTCAGCACTGAAAAAATATCTAGGTTTCCTCTGTAAATAATAAGTTTCAAAAGGCAAAAGCTGAGCTCCCCATGCCTTCAATATCAAAACCCCAAATAGAACCAAGGCTTCCAAACCTTCCATAACCAAGAAAAAGAGCAAGGGTACCCTTGAACAGCCCCCATGGATTAGGAAACAAAGAGTAGGCTCGTCATTTACTAACACAGCAAATTTGACCAAGGAGATACAGAATTCTATCCAACCCCACCATCGATCTTTGTAACCCATCCTCGTCAACATAAAGAGCAGAAACTCCCAGCTTACATGACCTATACTTTCTCCGTATCAAGTTTGCACACCAATGCCGCTAAGACACTCCTAGTCCTCACATCCCCACAAGGCTATTTGAGACAAAAACATGCATACAACTAACGCTCTAAGACCTACGAACAATCTCATACTCAAAGGAATCTTAAGTCATCTGGGCAGTGAGTTGCGTGATCCAAGTTTTCAAAGCTGTTTGTGCCCATTAGATCAATTGAAAAGTCATGAGTTTACTAAGGTTTTGGAGAACACTCCAGAATGGAGTCAAACCAAAGTTGAAATCTATCTTCTCAAAAACAGCTTTAATGATTGTTTAATATTGACGAATACTATGTGTTCTAACAAGTAAATACTTCACTGACATTCCAAATCAACCTAGCAGTAGATTCAAATACATACCTCAAAAGGCACGAATGATTTATCGTCTAATCAACAACTTGTGCATTTTTATATAAATCAAAATTAAAACGTTTGGTTTTTAATTATATGGAACTTTATATAACGTGAATAATATGCATCACAGAGAAAGAGGGTACCATCAGGGAGGAAGAATCGGAGGGAAGGAAGTCCACAAGGATACAAGAAGCCTTCGGAATGTATCCTGTCTAGGGTTTCAGCGTCGTTTGGGGGCATTATAGGAGATGTCTGAAACTTTAAGAGAGATGATACTGATGATGGTGGGAAAAGCTTTGGAGTGATATCGCTCTGGAATGGGAGAAGAAGGTTGAAGCCCGCCGGAACCTGTTGAGAAATCGGGTTGACAAGACGGTTCATCAGTGAAACTCCGGTGCGAATTAGGGTTTTAGACGCCATTTTGTCGGAGCAGAGCGCTTATGTTCCAGCGAACTCTCAAGTCTCAAGTAAGGAATAGCAAAACCGAGAGGGTAGAGTTGACAACGAAAGTGGAATTGAAGTAATTCCACCGAGCCGGCCCGGAGGGCGTAAATGGTTCGGTTTAATTCGTTTTTGGACAAAATACGAACTTAACACGGGTCATTGGTTACTAAAAAATAATACCAAACTAAATCATCCGATGTTTTAAACCAAGACGAATCAAACCCCGCTTGTTCAATTTGGTTCGATTTCGCTTCGTGGTTTGGTTTTACGATTTGATTTTACGATAATAAAATAATTATGATTTTTCATTGATAATTAACGGTAAGATCTAATCATGATTTGATGATTTGACTTAGTGTTTCAACTTGCTGGTTAAGCTCAAAATAATTTAGTTGGACTCAACTCAGAAGATTAAACCACAAGTCAAATCGAACCGTTCAATTTTTCAAAAACTTAACTGAATTTAACCATATAAGTCACAAAACTGAACCAAACGATTTGGTTCAATTTAACAATTTGATAACTTGGATCGACACCATTAGGTCAAAGGACCAAATGTGAAATGACCACGTTCGAAGTGACATCAATTAATGTAAAGATCAATTCGAGAAATGATTAAATTTCATTTAAATTCAGATCTCAAATTTAGTTTAAACTAATAAAGTGTACTGTATCTCTTATTTTGTGACAATAGAGCTGCTCAATTCTCATTCCTTTTTCCAATCAAATCCTAAATGAAAAAAACCGTAAACATGATTTTTTTTAGGGATAAGTATATTATTAGTCTCTGAACTTTGGTCGAATTCATCATCAGTCTCCTAATTTCAAAAAGTTTCACCATTGACCAAAGTAGACATTTTTTACTCATCGGAGGTCCCTAGCTCTAATGTCGTTTGTGTATTTTCGATAAGTGAGCATGTACCACTCACATCCACAAAATAAGGAGGTCATGTATAACATCATCAAAATAAGGGGATAATGTGAAGAAAAAAAAAATCTCGTTAAGTACCAAAGACATTTGTGTAAGGGCTAAATAGAAAATTTTCACATCAAAAGTTTTTTTCAATTTACAACTGAGTCCCTATGGTCTAGAAAAAGACCAAATAGCCTTCTTCCCCAAATCTCATGTTTTCACACAACAACCTCTATGACTGCAATTTCCCCCAAATCTGATTCTCTACTTGTCTCCCACACCCACCCATCATCATGCTTAAACACTAGAGAGAAGAATGAATTATCAGATGTCAAACCTCCTCCTACGTGTATGTGTGTGTGTGTGTGTGTGAGAGAGAGAGAGAAGGGGGAAGGCTGAGTCTTGTCATCCGGCAACACCAACACCAGCCCGCTGCCATTTAATCTCTGATTTATTTCATCTCCTCCACTGCCCAGTTCAAATACCCCTACATCTCCATCTTTGTTCCTTTCTCTGCCCCGACGAAACCCGCCCCCATCTTCGAGTTCTCAAGCTCCAGTCGTGATTTCGACATATTCTGACCAAGAAAGTTCTAAGTCCGACCTCCATCTTCTCTCCTATCCTCCCATCTCCGGTCATCTCCTCCACTGCCCCAGTTCAAATACCCCTACATCTCCATCTTTGTTCCTTTCTCTGCCCCGGTGAAACCCACCCCCATCTTCGAGTTCTCAAGCTCTAGCCGTGATTTCGCCATATTCTGGCCAAGAAAGTTCTAAGTCCGGCCTCCATCTTCTCTCCTATCCTCCCGTCTCCGGTCATCTCTGGGCTCAAAATAGGAAAACCCCCTTGCTGCAGTTCAAGTAAGATCAAAATGTTTCTCCTTCTTATTACTTTTTTAACGATCTATTTTGGTATATGACAAAAGCTATGAATTCTTCATCTCTGAAATTCTATTTTTCACATTACCCCCTTATTTTGATGATGTTATACATGACCCCCTTATTTTTATGCATGTAAGTGGCGCATGCTCAATTAACGGAAATACACAAACAGCGTTAGGGCTAGGGACCTCCGATGAGCAAAAAAGACCTACTTTGGTCAATGGTGAAACTTTTTGAAGTTGGGGGACTGATGATGGGTTCGACCAAAGTTCAGGGACTAATGGTATACTTATCCTTTTTTTTTTACTTTAATCACACAAATGGATCAAATATTTCAAACTTAAAATAGGAAATATTGCAAACAATAATATCAGTATTGTTTTTTACAAAACAAAAATGTTAGGTTTACAACTATTTTTTCTACAACTAATACTACATCAGTTCCAGACAAATAGTCTCAGTTTGAAAGTCAAATTTTTTAAGAAAATTACATTTTTAATAGTTCATTAGTAATAAACTGACACTTTTATGTATTAATTTTTAAAAGCTGACTATTCAAGTGAAACATCACAAAAATGGAATAAAGGGCACTTTGTCCAGAACGGAGGGGATAATAGTTTGAGAAATAATTGTAAACCTAGCTTGTTTTTAACTCTGGTCTTTATATTATACTTTATTGGCGAAATTATGGGTCGGTACCCTTTCCCAAACATTTCATCCCTCCAATCCAGTGTTCTTTTTCATTAACCACTAAAATCTTTTTTTCAAAAAATTATTCCTAAAATGCCCCCGATCATCTTCTTTCACAGCTTCGGTGAGTTCGAAAATCACAACTGTGCGCAACAAAACGGGGATCAACATTTGATTCATGAAATAGGAAACTGTAATGAATATGTGATGGGTTGAATGATTTTTCAGTAGGGACGAAGGCGGTGGAGGAGGAGGAAGAAGAAGGCTTATGACGAAAGAGATGGAAGAAGAATGTGGAGGGTATGTTGTGGTTCATTACGTTTTTGTATCGCGGTGTAAATGATTAAATAATATTTGGCAAAGACTTGTGTAAGACGGTCTTACGGATCCTAAATCCGTAAGACGGAGTCCCATTTAGAAATTTGTGGTTCATAATAAATTAATAATATGTTACAAAAATTCACAAAAAAGAATTAGTCGGGATGGTTTACAGCGAAATACTTAAGGTTTAGAATTTAGCGTGCTGGTCTTCGGTTTGAAATCTCTCAGCGTTGTTTTTAAGTTTAATCGGCGAGATGTGTCATTTTGCTCTGGTACCCCTGCACTTTCAAGGTTTGCCGCCGAAATTCTTATGTTTCTCACGCCTTACAGTTTAATCCTTTGTCAGCTCCGTTAGCAATCCCTTAGCATCAATTGCCTTGAGATACTTGACGTAAACCAAACTAATGAAAAGACAAAAGGACATATTTTAAGATTGAAAACATTATAAAGGAAATTTATTATAATTCTCATTAAAATACAAAGTAATACTCTTAATTAAATGACTTAATACATGTAAAGCCAAAGTGACACATTTAATACTAAAAGTGACACATTGCCAAAAGTAACACATTTAATAAAATGTGACATTTTCAACTAAAAAGTGACACTTTTAAGGTTAATAACGATAATATTTTAAGGCAAAATGACACTTATATCAAAAGTGCACATTCAATGTAAAAGTTACACTTTTAATATTAGGGTTAAAGGTTTTCAATTTTCAACCCATTTATAGGCAATCAAATTAAAGCCAAATGTTTCCAAAATCGATCATTTCAAAAATCGTTAAGTGCCGTGAAAGACTAACGAACCCGTTACTCTTAATACTAAAAAATGACTTCTCCACTCACCCTTACCCAATACTAGCCAAAATCCCAAGTGATCCCTCACGCCCCTTATCTTGCATGCATTCTAAAAAGTGACATGTTTACTTGATATATATATTTATTCATACTATAAATGTTTGAATCATATCTTGTTTGTTGAACCCTCGCGTTGAAAACTAACGTTCGAGAATGTTCCCTTAAATGTTAATGCCCACATTTAATACAATTCATGTTGACATTTTCTTGTTTGAATGCTATCAACGCCTTGTTCTATCTTGTTCGGGGTTGTTCGAGTGTTTCCGACTTGTTTTGTGTAGGGTTAGACTTTTGAAGGTTAATAACGATAATTTTTATTTGATGAAAAGGTACACTTCAAACCCCTATCTAAACCTATCCACCTCCCTAAATGACTAATTAGTTTTTAATGATGAGTTAAGACTTATGACCAATTAAGCCACAAATCAGATTTCAAGTTGTTGAACTTGTAGCACATCTAAACCTATTCAACCACACACTTGTCCTAACATCCCTAATTAGTTTTTAATTTTTTGGCCAAATCCTTCATTAAATTTAAAAAGGGGTTGACACTTGTCCCATCCATCTAGTGATTTTTGACCCTCATACTTTCTTCTTCCAAGTTCTTTATCTTCCATGGTTGCAAAGTTCATTGAGGTCAATGAGGATCATATGCCTTCATGCTATCTTCTTGTATGTTGAGATTTTGATCTTGTTAGGAGCATGTATAGGTTGAATTCTTGCTTGTGAAAGTCTATATTATTCTTTCATCTTGTCTATTTAAGGTTTTAAACATGTTGAGACATGTACATTATTTGTTGTTGGAAGTTTGTTCACATGAGAATGCCCTAAATGGTGCCTACATTAAATGTTGTTATGTTGTATGTGTTCTATCCTTGAAATGAACTCTATGATGAACATGAATCACTTTGCATTCTTGGTGAATTTAATACCTTGTTGAACCTAGAAATGACCTAGGTTGGGTTATGAAGCATATAGCTTCAATTTCTCCAAATTTGGGAATTTAAGACTCAACGAGTCGACTCTCTAGGGAATATTTGAAACGTGTGACCCTAATTTCAATCCCTACGAAGTTTGAACACCGCTTGATTTGGTTTACTCAAGTATGAGATTGGTTTGATGGTTTATCAAGTTTTATGAAAGGTTGGTTTGTGCAATTTATTTGCCTTGATATGACTTTATAGTAGAGATTAATACCCTACTTGGTTGGTCGAATTCGCTCTTGTCGAATTCGGCGTCTTTGAATGGTTTAGTCAAGTAAATATCTACTTGTGCATCACATTGAGTCCAGCCTGGCATTATTTGGTTTGTTTATCGGGTCAAGGTGGGACGATGCACGCCTTCACGAATTATGGGATTCGTGCTCGCTATGGATCGCCGCACCCTAGACTTCACACACACCTCCATTGTTGGCCGCAATGGGAAGTAGTCTTTGCCGACGCTAAGTGCCGCATTGGCTTGCTATCTAGATCGAGTGGTACTTGATAAAAGTTGATCATTCACGAGCATCAATGTTGCACGATAAAGTATAATAAAGTTTTATTACTTGATAAAAGTTTGCATTCTAAGACTATATCATATCCTACTTGTATGATTTACAATGTTGCTTATGTGAACAATGTGCTAAGTGCTATATGATAATTATGTTCGTAATTGAGATAAATGTCATGCTATACATGAGCATGCATTGTAGTAACTTACTAAGTCTTTCTTACCCTATTTGTTTGCTATTTGTTTGTCTTTTTGTCTTTCCTGGATAGACTCGCTTGTGGCCCGTTTGGTTGTTGTGTTAGCAGTTGCTCTTTTGGTCATCTATTAGTTAACCTCTCCGTCCTCCTTGGGGTTTATGTTGTTTTTGTTGTTGTTGCTTAACTATTTGATACTTGTAATCATCTTCGATCTATATGTGTATGGTTCACCGGTTTTTCCGCTAAAGCTCAAATTTTGTTGTTATTTCTCCATCTCACACAGCCGATGACTTGTTTATTTTAGGTTGTTTTTCAAGTGACCGTCGGCATGAATTTTATGATCCTCGCATGCTTGTGTTATTGATTATCTCGATCTCTTCTCCGCCACACTCTCCGGCCCCATCTTCGATCTCCTTTCCAATCAAAATTTCTCCATCTATCACTCGTCGCCGCCATCTCGCCGCGGCATCCTTCAATCTCATTCGACTTCATCTCGGCTCCGCGACCAAGTCGTGGGTCTTGTTTCGATTCGAGCCCTAATGATGTCATCTTCAACCGTCGTGATGCGTAGCAGATCCACTTCACTCCAGCCTTGTTTCGTCAAAAGCCAAGTCCGACGAGACTCCATTGTCGGTCCAACAACCCATCTCCACAGCCGCCTCAACAAATTCGAGCCTACAGCTTGGATTTTGGACACAACCTTGGTTATAAAAGGTAGAGGAAGCATTCTCTTGGAACAATGGTGACCTTTATTTTGGGCGAAGGGTCGGTAGCTAGGACCAGTAGGACTGAGTAAAACGTGGACCGGGCAATGAGATGGAAAAAACGGAGTCTTTCTCCTTGTGGGGGCTGAGCTAAGGTGGCCAATTGAATGACAACTCGTGTCTCCTTCAAAGGCCCTAAATTCAAAGCACATTAAATTGAGGAGCATTATCTGTGGCATTATCTACTCGCCTAACCGAGAACTCATCAATCACCGGAAGAACAAAGATCAAGGGAGACCTAACCCGAGATTGTTAGCCCTCGTTCATAGTTTTGCAGAAGATGATGCACAAGGAAGATTTTTATGGTGGTTCTTCCTTCTAATGACTGGCATATCTATTATTCTTTTCTCCCAGATGAAGCTACCGGCATCGACCTGTATAACCTATAAAAAAAGAGATGGTTGTGGCAAGCCGGTTTCCAACCTAGGATAACAGGTCATCCGTTAGTCCTTAACAGCCAGTTAACGATTGGGATTGAAATTGATCGATTTTGGAAACGTTTGGCTTTAATTTGATTGCCTAGGTACAATGGGTATGAAAACTGAAAAACAGGTAAAGTTGGGGTATCAAAACTGATATTAACCCTAATAATAACAACAACAATACTACTTAAATAAGAACAATATCAATGGAAATAGTAATTACACTAATATTAATATCTATAGCAACATTAATTATAAAAATTTATCTTGCCTAGTAAATAATTATAAATTACTTAACAAGTAAATAAATATTAATATCTAAATATTTAATAGCAATATTAAATATTGATTAAAAAATCAAATTTAAAGAGATGGAAGAGAGAAAATGCCTAGAAACTTGAAAAATTCGTAGAAATATTTTCTGATATCCAAATGAAACAAACCAAGTCTCTATTTATAGGTAAAAATGTGTACTTTAATTCATAAAAAAAAAACAAACATTTTTTAAGGCTGAAAATTGGTTAAGAAAAGTTGAGGTGGAAAAGTAATTCGGTCCAATAGATTTTGGACACGTGGAAAGGAGGTCTAAATGACCATGAACAATGAGTTGCAGGAAATGGCAGGAAAGGCGGAAGGTTGTCGGATGATATACACAAAACGACCGTGTTTTGTGTATAAAAAGCATTAAACTACGTCGTTTTTTGCGTGAATTTTTTTTAAGCACGGGAGCCTATTTTGCTCATTGAATCGCTTTATGCTTAAATAAGCATCCACATGAACCGCCGTTGTTTTGGATAATCTTGAAGAATCTCATAAGCACAATATTAAGCACCTCCGTTGTTCATACTCTAAGCCATAGACAGATTCGAGTTAGGCTCCGTTGAACCGAAGATACTCAGTTTCAATTTACTAGTTTATATTGTCTTGTTATATTTTTGTGTGTTGCGGGTGACAATATAGGATTGTTAACAATTTATTTGTGCTTCTTTAACTTTGGTATATTGTAAGTCTACTGTCAAAGTCGAAGACGGGTATTATTACAAAGTCGCATATTGTAATTTGGTGTGGCTCCGTTTTTTGGTTAGGTAAGTATCATATATTTACTCTACAGTGGTATCAGAGCATATGTTGTTTGAATCAATTTTTTTGAGCTTTCTTCAATCCAAATTGAGTTGTGACTTTGGTGTTTTCTCACCTATTAACTGTGTTTCTTGTCTGCTCTGTTTTGCTTCCGGATATTTTTTTTGCTCTTTGCCTACTTTTTTCGATCATTGTTGCATTCGTGATTAAAATCGGTGATTTTTTTCATAAACATTAAATTGTATTTTTTGACTATGTCTACTTACACTTTGGAACAGTTTAATGAAAAATCTGATTTTCAATTTGGCAACAAAAGATGAAAGGAATTTTGATAAAAGAAAAATGTTTTACTGCTATAACTCAAAAATTCAAAAAGGATGCTTCTGAAGATGCTATACTTGAAATTGATGAATGTGTGTACTCTTTTATTATTTTGAACTTGATTGAATATATGATTCATAAATGTGGTAAACAATTGCATGCTAAAAATTTGTGGGATAAACTTGAGGAAATTTACTTTGAGAAGAATTTGCCTAATAAGACATATCTTTTAGGAAAAAAAATAGTTTTAAATTAGACATCAATAAGGATATCGAAGATAATGTTGATGTTTTTAGCAAGTTAGTTCAAGAAATAAAGCAAACGGGTGATGAGCATTGTCCTATTAAATGCTATACCAGAATCTTACTCTGATGTTAAGTTTGCGATCAAATATGATAGAGACCAAGTTAAACTTGATACGGTGATTAACAGATTGAAGAGTAAAGAGTTAGATTTAAAGGTCAATAAATGGAAGTCTAGTATGAATGAGGTTAATATGGTTAGAGGTAGACCTCTCCATATGAATAATGGAAAATCTCATTAAAATCAAAATCAAGGTCAAAATCAAAATTCGGGCAAGAAAAAAGGGAAAAGCAAAAATAGGTCGAACTCAAAGCAAAGACATAGAACTTGTTACAATTGTGGTGAAATAGGTCATTTTAAAAAGGAGTTCCCTAATCCGAAAAAGAAAAATCAAAATCACGAACAAAACCAAGGTGATTGCAATTTAGCTTTTGGTAGTAATGTTTCCGTTGATATGTTTGTGTTTACTGATTCTTGTGATAACGTTGTAAATTCTGTACATTCTACATGTGCTAGTGAATGACGTGTAGATTCTGATTGCACTTATTACATGACACCATTGAAATCATTGTTTACTACTTATAAATAAGCTGATACTAGTTTTGTTTCTCTGGCTAACGAGAAAAAATGGCAAATACTTAGTATTTGTGATATTGATTTGAAATGCAATTCTGGTTATGTTTTAACTTTGAAAAATGTGAGACATGTGCCTGAATTATGTATCAATTTGATTTCATGTGCCTCATTAGAAGATGATGGTTTTGAAGGAAAATGGGGAAATGGTGTTATGAAAATACAAAAGGGGTCTTTAATTATTGTTAAATGTGAAAAATGTCGAAATTTATATGTTTATTGTGCTTTACCTATGTCTATTTCTGAGATTTATGCTAATATCGTTAAAAAGGATAAAACAAGTTTGTGCCATAAGAGACTAAGACACATAAGTAATAAAGGGTTAGAAATTTTACAAAAAACAGGAGTTTTTGAAAATGAAAAATTATCTGATTTGTCTTTTTGTGATATTTGTGTTAAGAGCAAACATCATAGAGTGAGTTTTCCACCCCCTTCCCTAGAAAAGCATTCTAGCAAGAAATTCTTTGACTACATACATGTCGATGTATGGGGGCCTTCTAGTGTGTCCACTCAAGGTGGCAATATGTATTTTCTATCCATTATTGATGACTTTTCACGAAAAGTCTAGGTTTTTTTAATGAGACGCAAATCTGATTCGTTTGAGAAATTTAAAAATTGAAAAGTTTTTATTGAAAAACAAATGAGAAAGAAAATCAAAATGCTTAGGACCGATAATGGGTTAGAATTCTATAATCATGAGTTTGATGAATTATGTGCTATACATGGTATTGGTCAACACAAAACTGTCCTCTATAACTCGCAACAGAATGTTGTTGTCGAGTGTATGAATAGGACTTTTTTGGAAAGAATTAGAGTTATGCTTAATACCCCGGGTCTCTCCAAACGTTTTTTAGGAGAGACAGTTGTAACTGCCGCCTATATCATAAATAAGTCCCCCTTTGTGTACCTTTGCATGGTAGATACAATGAAGCGGTCTTTACGGGCAAAGAGATTGATATCTCGCATATGAAGGTGTTCGGTTGTGCGGCTTATACACATCAAAGACATGACAAACTTGAACCTAGGGCTGCTGGGTGTGTGTTTTTAGGGTACTCGGAGAGTGTGAAAGGGTATAGACTTTGGTTAAAAGAGGAACATGGTTTTAAAACCATAATAAGTAGGGATGTTGTTTTTAATGAACTTGAATTTCCTTGCTTGATTCCTGCTCAACCTATACCTGTTAATGATGTTCCCCCTCCCCCGGCTCCAATTGCAGTGGAGCAACCCCATGTTATTAATAATAATGTGCCAACCGAAAATGTGGAAATTGATCATGAGAATGTTGAAATTGAACACAATGGAAGATGATGAAAATGTGGAGGATGAGCATGTCCCGGAAATAGAAAATCTAGATGACTACCAACTTGCTAGGGATCGACCTAGACGAAAAGTTAGGAAACCATCTAGACTTAATGATTTTCAAATGACATCTTTTGTGTTTAGTGTTTTTGAATCTCTTGACAATTGTGATTAACCTAAACCTTACAATGATGCTTTAAAGTCTTCTCATTCTGCTAAGTGGTTAAATGTTATGAAAGATAAAATGAACTCGTTGCATGTTAATCAAACATGGACCTTGGTCCCTAAACCTAAAACATGTTCTCTTGTTGCTTGCAAGTTGTTGTTTAAGGTTAAAACTGAGAATGAGATTGTTAGATTTAAAGCGTGTTTGGTTGCTAAAGGTTTTACTCAAAAAGAAGGGATAAATTACAAAGAAATTTTTACTCCGGTTGTCAAATTTACTACGGTAAGAGTCATACTTGCTTTAGTTGTTCAGTTTAATTGTGAATTAAAACAAATATGGTGACTTGGATGAAAAAAATTCATGAGACAACACGAAGGTTTTATTGATAAGAGAAATCTCAACTATATGTGTTTATTGAAAAAATCATTGTATGGCTTGAAACAATCTCCTAGAATGCGGAACAAAAAGTTTGATATGTGTATGTTGTCTTTAAAATTCACTCGTAGCTCTTATGATCATTGCTTGTATTTTAAAGTCAACTCTTCTACTCCTGTGTTCTTATTTATTTATGTTTATGATCATTGCTTCAAAATTCAGTCCTTATATTAAATCAATTGAAAATGTACATAATTGTCTTAGTGCAAATTTTGACATGAAAGATCTAGGAGATGCTAAAAAGATTTTGGGAATGAACATTGTTAGGGATAGAAAGAACTTCACTATTTCTTTTAATCAAATTTCTTATGTGCAAAAGATTTTAAGTACATTTATGATGGGAGTTCAGATCTCCTGTACCACTTGTGTGTACCACTGGTGTACCATTTTTCATCTCAACCATTGGTTAAGATGCAATAGTTAGAATGCAATAATTGAGATGAAAAGTGGTACACCAGTGGTACAAACAAATGGTACAGGAGATCTGGACTCTTATGATGGAGGATGTTAAATCTGTTGATGTGCATTTAGGAGGACATTTCATCCTTAGTAAAAATCAGGCTCCCCAAACTGATTTTGATAAAAAGCAAATGGGGAAAGTGTCTTATTCTAATGCGATTGATTCTATTATGTATCTTATGGTTAGCACTAGACCTGATATAGCTTACGCTATTAGTTGCTTTAGTAGATACATGTTTGGCCATGGTATGCCTCATTGGGAAGCGATCAAATGATTTCTCAAATATATTGGTTATTCTATGAATTATGGCTTGAAATTCTCCTAATGCAATGAAGGTGTTGTTTTTGAAAGGTTATGTGGATTCTAACTATGCTAATGATAGAGACAGTAAGAAATCTACTACTTCTTATGTGTTCATTTTGTGTGGTTCATGTGTTAATTGAAAATCTCAATTACAACCCATTGTTGCATTGTCTACTACCGAGTCTGAGTTTGTTGTTATAACTGTTGTTTTTAAAGAAGCAACTTGTTTGAAAAGATTAATAACTGAAATTGGGTTTCTAAGGAAGAAACTTGTAGTTTATTCTGACAGTCAATTGGGAATTCAACTTTGCAAAAACCATGTTTTTCATGATAGAACCAAACATATTGATGTTCGTTTTCACTACTTGAGAGACTTGATTGAAAGGGGTTTTATTTTACTTGAAAAAATTTCATCTCAATATAATCATGCAGATATAAATACTAAATGCTTACATGTGTTAAAATTTCAAATATGCTTGAAAATTTTGAATTTTGATACCAGTGGTTGACTGCATGCTCTGTGTCCCTGTTTCCTTACTTTGTGTTTGGAAAGTGAGTTTTTTCCCTTCTACAGTTTTTCTTTGTGAAAATTTATCTCACATTCTTGTTTCCTTCTTTGTGTTGGATCAAGTACTTGATAGGCTATGATGTTCCCCACTTATGTCCATGAGTTCAAAATGATTGTCTCGATACTTGTTCCAAAGTGGAGATTATAAGTGTAGGCTTAGCCCATTCGGGCAGCCCACTTAGGAACTGAGCAACCCAGACCAATACTCACTTACCTCCCCTCCCTTTTTGACTTTTGATACACCTCGATGTTTGGAAGGTTGTATTTTTTGGGGGGTCTTCTATTAAACCCCATATTATCCGCCCCTTCCTTCTTGTGTCTTCAAGACTTCAACAGCCACGTCTTTTGCTCCTTCCAACTGATTCCTTGGGCTGACTGCCGCATCTTGGCACTATATATATCCTCCCACTGCTCGCCGCTTGGTAAAAAGCAACACACGATCAACCAATCTCTCTCTCTCTCTCTCTCTCTCTCTCTCTCTCTCTCTCTCTCGCTCTCTTCTTCACCTATGCTTCTAAAGCTGTGAGTCATGGGTTTAGAGTTCTAAAGCTGTGAGTCATGGGTTTAGAGAAGGGATACATTGTGTTTATAAGATTGAGCTCTGTAATAGAGGGATTTATGAGGGGGGTGATTTCAGGTGTTTATATTGCCTTGTTATATTTTTGTGTGTTGCAGGTGACAATATAGGATTATTAACAATTTATTTGTGCATCTTCAACTTTGGTATATTGTAAATCTACTGTCAAAATCGAAGACAAATATTATTGCAAAGTCTCATATTGTAATTTGGTGTGGCTCCGTTTTTTGGTTCGGTAAGTATCCTATATTTACTCTACAATATCAACATTAGCTTCCTAAAAACAACAGTTTCTAGCATTGCACAATAAGTCCCCAAGTATGAACACTACCAGACAATTCCACTCACCCAAATAAATTTAACCAAACGAAAAACCGGAAATCCAAACTGAGACAATTTTGTCAGCTATGAAAAATTCAGGGCAGGGCAGGGCGAAGGGTGGCCTTTTTAGTTTTTACAACATGCCACACATAAATTTGTGGAAAGGACTCCCTTCCCCCAAAATAAAATAAATAAATTATAGATTACAAAAGTAAAAAAAAAATAAAGAAAAATAAAATCTAAACAGCAGCACACCTAGGAACATATCAGAAGGTTTAATTAATGGCAAAACCTCCTCAAGTAACTGCATCTTGAAAATATACATAAAATTACTGCACACGTTGTTCACGAGAAGATTCATTGATCTACTTGAAATGCAGCAGCAATCCACACGGATGCAGCTGTTTGGGCGTCGGGCTCCTTAGGTGGAGAAAGAGAGAGCGGTGTGACAGCAACCTGTGTCAAAAGTAATCCCATGAATCACTTGAATAAATATTTCAATCAGTCACTTAAAGCATTTGAAGGAGAATACAAGTCGACCCTAGAAATCTGTAACCATCCCCACCACTACCCATGACATTTGCAATTCTATTAAGAGAAATCTGAAATGCTATTAACATGAATGACAAAACTAATGATTTCCTAGAATTTTAGACACTGGTAAACCGAAATGAAACCTATTATACTTACAAATCCATTTTCAAGCGCTCTGAAATCAAGATCCTCGTCGACTTCTTCCTGCTTCTTGTCTAGAAACTGCAATTGGCAATGAAATGCCTCTTGTCAAATCGTAGAAAACTACTTTGTAAAAACGAAACAAGGACCAGCACTGAGCACGGCATTAGTAAACAATAGAAAGCAGATGCATAAAGAAACTACAGACTAGAAGGATGCACAATTTAACAGGCATGTTTTACCAAACTCAAATAACTACGTTAATGCTAAATCAACACTTTTAAAAGGAATTTCACAAAATGTCAGAAGTTTTCAAGTCAGCTTCTGGATCCGGTGAGCTCCATCTTTTCTTTTCGGCACATAGATTTTAAAAAGTAAAGGAGATCAACAGCATGGTATTACAATTTAAGAGCAACAATTCCATCGATTTCAAGAGTAACACTAGAAATTTGCTAACCTCTAGTCGGAAGTACTTCAGCTTACGGTTGGACTCAGATTTTCCTGCAGCTCCAACAGATTCGACAACCTCCAAATTCTTCTTCTGTGTGGTTAAACGCCGAGCTGCGCCCTGCAGGCAACACACATATGCACATACACAAAATCTAAGAATGATATTAAGATAGATGTATCAGAATATTAATCAAAAAGAAATATAATTGGAGCTACTTACTGCAGCAGAAGCATCACGACCAAGCTGTGCGAGCTGCATGCCTAAACTTTGCTGATTGCCAAAACGATTAGCAGCTGCATTTCTGGTGGCTGAAATAGCTTGCCAGTTTGGAGTGGACCTCCGTAAACTTTGCCTGGTTATCTTGAACCCCTGCCAAACAAAAGGCAATTGCAAAATTTTACATTTGGAGCTAGTGAGCTACCATGGAACTGGTACTAGGATCCTATCACAAATCTCGAAAGAAGACCATATCAAATGATGTCCCAGCAAGGAAATTAAATTTTGGTTTCAAGTGCAAGCAATGTAATTGCATCAACTGGAGTAGAGCACCCAAGGGAGAAAGATAATTTCGAGAAATTGAATTAGTTCGTGATGTGTATTACATACTCCCTCCGTCCTAAAAAAATAGTCCTCTTTCCTTATTGGTAAGTCATCCTAGGACATTATCAAATATTTACTTAACATACATTTATTTTTTTGATAAGTTATACAATATTAAAGATACTATCAATAACAATGTATAGGCTTTCATAAGGATAAGTGAATTTTTATAAATCTTGGGTTAAGTTTAATCAAGTTGAATAAGAAAAATCAAAGTGGGACTATCATTTTGGAATGGAGGGAGTATAATATTTTTCACTAACAATCACTGGTATAAGAACAATTGCTAAGACATTTTGTTAAGATACTATAGTCTCTCTCTCTCTCTCTCTCTCTTCTTTTTTTTTGGATAAGTACTATAGCCTCTCTTTATCCTAGGTCCATTTTCTCCTCCTTTGGGGAAGGAAATCTAGGAGAAAGTATTAAGTTAATAAGCAGGCACAAAAGGCAAATCTCACATTAATCTTTCTGGTCACTACTAACACGATTTAAAGCAAGGCAAATTGCATTGTGTCATAATATTGATTGGAAGTAAGGATGAAGTGATTTCAACTCTAAATTTCCCTTGACCCTCAACCGCTTATGGGTCACTATAAAGGAGACAACATTAAGAGAAACCGATATAATAGTAAGATAAACCAACTATAATAGGACGAAAAGGGATCTCCTAACACCATCCTGATGACAAATGGACCTTGCAAAGCATTATACAAACTACAAGAGAATGGCTACACAAGTTCTTCACTAAAACATATCACTATCAATGGAGGATGTAAACTCCTTTCTTTTGTTTGTACACGGCCCTAATCTATTCCACTTACTATCACATAAGTAACAGTTATGTCATTTGAGGCATTTGGCACAGCGCTAACGCCAAAAACAGAACAGATTTGAACATATTTATGTTGAATTTTTTGATTGGGGTATCCACAACCACAAGTAATGAAGATAATCCTTTGTTTCTCCATTAATTATCTAAGCCATGCAAGTAATGTTAGAAAAAGATAAATAAACTAATGTTAGTTCCCCAACATCCCCCTTGCCTGCCAACCCAAAGAAGAAAGAAAGAATTAAAAGGAAGGAGGAAAAATCAGAGACTGAAACAATTAAAACTGTTGCAAGCAGGAATTCACAGCAAAAAATTATCTACAAGTCAAATCCAATGCTGTATCATCAAGAAAGCATAACAATAGTACAGTTTGCAAGCACTTTCAAAATGTCTTGCACAGTTTGCAAGTGAAACAACTCATATTCAGCATCCTTGTTTGTTATTTGGGAACAAACCTTGTTTGTCGAAGGAGATGTAGGAACTTCTATATTCAACAAATAACTTTTTGGAAAGACTCCTTTTTCTATGTCTCTTATGGCTGCAGTTATTAATGGCAAACATACAGACACAGCATCCTTGAAATCGGTTTCTTGACTTTCAACCTTCTTCCTGTAATTAGATGAAAAGACCATTAAATGACATTTACAAAACTCACGAAGATTTAAAAGTGAGTACATAAAGAAAGGGAGCACCAATTCACCAGTCCAGTGATATCGATAAAGATGGTACTCCACTAATTAAGGCTTCTCTAGCTCCAGCCACAACACTAGAGTAAAACCTACATAATTAGAATGCAGTAAAATAATATTAAAATCACTGTCGATAAATGCTTAAATTAGTCTTTGACGAAGATTTCATCATTGACCCAACAAATTAATCACTGAAAAAAAAGACAATTTAAAGCATGTCCGGTGAAGAACAATGTGATGCATGAAGATCCATGCTCACAAATGCATACAATCACAGAACAACGACTTACATGTCATGGCCACAACTTGAACCCTTGTTGATTCCACTAATCACCTGAATATTATATTGAAAATGTAAACTTTCAAAGAATAATCAGAACAATAGCATCATTTATATGATTGATGGCAGCACATGAAAGCATACCAGTAGCGGCTTAGACCACGTAAACAGTGCCCCGGACAAAGCTAATGTCACACAGTCCACAGTGGTACCTAATGGAAAGGACGCAAAAAGAGCCCAGATTAAAACTTCCACAATGCTCAAAGAGCCCAAATAAATATAGGATTCCCTCAGTTTTCACAATATAGACAAAATAACCACATCAAGCTCACACATAGGTTAACAAAGAACTAACTAAAACGAGATAGCATTCAACAATAGCATACCAGAAACTTCATAGGCAGTGGCTCCATTTACTTCGGCAGGGCTCACTGAAACGGTTTCTCGAATCGACAGAGAATGACCCGACCCCGATTTGTCCCTATACCAATCCACCGACACATTAACGAAATTTACAAGACCACATAATTTCCTAAAAAATTATTTAACAGGTAAAGGGAATTACAAAATTACCAAACATCAACGTTCAATAGATTCCGAAGCAAATTACAACAAATCAAGACAAGCATAGATTCATTCATTGCAACAACACCTAATTAGTAATAACAATAATAATTAAGAGAGATGTAAATTACGATTGAGGGGCGCAAACGTGGACATTGTAAAGGCCTTCACGAACGAGAGCTTCGACAAGATAACTGAGGCCGGGCGACTCAAACCCGTCACTGTTAGTAACCAAAACAATAGGCTTGTTGGAGTTATCTTCGTCTAAATTGGGCTCAACGCTATCAGAATGAGAAGCGGATGATTCGTCGATAGAGGTCGTCGTCTTGGATTGTTCATCCTCGCCGCCCTTTCTGCTGAGGAGAACTTGCTGAAGATTCGAAACCAGACCGGGAGGTAACAAGTTGTTCTTCGCAGTTGAGGTAGTCATTGCAGAGAGAGAAAGTGAAGAATCAAATCCCTAGAGAGAGAGAGAGAGAAGAGGAAGAAGAAGAAGAAAAGGAGGGGGTGAGTAGGGTAATAGAGAGCTGAAAATGAAAAGGAGAGGAGGGGTGTGATTGGCGTGGAGAAATGGATAGACCGATTCCAACGGCGTCTAGAGAGAGAAAGTTGGGGGAGTGTGCATCAATTAACGGAGTTGTAGAGAGAGAGAGAGAGGAGTTGGTTGCTTCAATGGGGTACCACTACTACCATGGGAGATAACAACAGTGCTCAACTATAATTATGGGTGGGGGAATATGGATTTGACTATTGAGAGATGTCTGGGTTCGATTTTAGTTTGAAGATCAACGCTCCTGATCGAGCGCGTGCCTAAATACATGTTGCAATTCTATTTTGTTATTTATTGTTAAAGCAAATTATTTTTTGACAAAATTAAATACTCCTATTTATTTTTTGGTAGCACAGCTTTAAATATTAATTTACTACGGAGTACAAAATAATAAATGATGGAAATATGATTTTGCGTCTTGATTCTATGTGCTTCGACTAGACATTGATATTCATGGACCATAAATAACAAACTTCTTAGATGTTACACCTTGGTGAATGGTGAATCTTCTTCCTAAATACAAGATATTGGAACTTGCACACACTTTTTCTCTGTTGTTCATAAAACCATTTTATTACCTCGCAAATTATTGTTATGTTTTTATTTTTCATCAATCTTATAAATATTGTTTTACTTGTAACTGTCATTTTTAAGTCAACACTTTTACTCCCTCTGTTATAAATAAAAAGTCAACTATTATATTTTGAGTTGTTTTACTTTAAAAATAAAAAACATGATATAACGAAATTGAGTTTATGGTATTATTACAAGCTTTAGTGTTAGTATGTTACATCAAAACTACTTAGATCTATACACCGTTCGATCAAATATGTGAGTATTTTCTAAGCAATCACATGGACATTCTAAATCATCACAAAATTAATCATCTAACGACTTTAACAGTAAAGCTCGTAATAATATTACAAGATCTAGCTCGTAATATCATTTACCTAAATAATTGTCCACTTTAAAACTTACCTTTTTAGAACATCACTTTTACCACTTTTTCCTTACTTTTTCATTCTACTTTAATTATGGGCCACATACACATGGACATTAAAGGAAACTACACATTAAATCAATATAAATAATCAAGTCAATTGTTTTTTCTTAAACTATACGTCGAGTCAACTATGACGATTATTTAGGGACGAATGGAGTATTTAAAATTGTTTAAAATCTTTCATATTTACTATTCACATGTGATGTAAGCATATTGATAGTATTTAAATATACAAGTTCAATGACATTAATATACTTCATTTGTGCCTCTTAATTATTAGACTTTTCAACGTGGGTTTTTTTGGTGAAACGGGGAAAGTATCACTTTACCTTTATTTATTTTTTTATTTTAATAAAAGTACATGTTCACATGAGTTTTAAGAAAATTACACATTATATCAATATTAAAAATAAAGTCAATTGTTTTCCTTAATCATTGCGTAGGACAGTAATTTTAGGATAGAAGAATTACTATATTGTGTACATTATGAATATTGTAACTAAGAAGAAGTTAATCCTATTTTTTCAAGTATTTTATGCAAAGAATCCACGCTCAAAAGTCATTTTTTTAAAGGGTAAACTCTATATTTCAATAATATCATTTTAGACATTACAAACAATACGGATGTAAAGAAGAACTCTCGGCGAGACACCGAGAGTAACAATATTTATGTATATACACTATTAAATGACTTATAAATTAACTATCTTTATTTAAAAATTAAAAAAAAAACTCAGCAAACATTAGACACTTTTATTAAACAACGACAACACGCCATCCATAGAAAATAATCGTCTTTAGCATTTTGGTTTCTTCTGAAAAAACTAGTCTTATTTCTTGTGATATATAGTAATAATGGAGTATTATTTCTGCGGACAAAAATTTAAATTATTATTATTATTATTATTAAAATAATAGTCATTCGGATTTCGGACACTTGCCTTCCCATTGGAGGAGCCAGGAGTGTATAGCGTGGGGGAGATTACTGATTAGCTCAAGTTTCCTCTTCAGATGAAGTAAGCAAAATTAGACGTGGCTAGCTACCATTCAGCCTTTTCAGATGATGCTTCGATGGATCCTGAGTCCTGACGTTTTCTAAAATTTGTTTCCCTAAAAATGCAATGCCAACTATAAATATAATTGACAAAATATTTAAAAGCACTGTTATTCAGCAATAAAATATCTCAATTACTATTTCTAAAAAAAGATACTAATAGTAATAATTGCAGTGCAATTAAAGTAAGATATGCACAAAGAAAATTACAAATTAATACTTACTATTTCCCAAAATATATGACGTTTTGAGATTTTCACAAAGATCTAGAAAACATATTGTAAAAACTAAATTGATTTTATCCAAACATTAATGAGATGTCTTTATATTCTTACCCAATGAGCTAAACAAGAGTTACAGAGTCAATAAATATGAGTAGAATTGAAAAAATGTTAAAAAGTTTTTGAAAATTACAAAGTGTCATCTAATTTAGAACAAAAAAATTCTCTCAAAACATTATATATTTTGGAACGGAGGGAGTAATTTTTATCAAATAGAGTGAAATAAAACAATATTAATTTAAGAATAAGGGGTGACAATTTAAGACACGACACGATTGGCCGTCATGAACACGTCACGAAATTATATGATGTGTTGTGGCTTATCGGGTTCGGGCCGTTATAGGGCTAACACGATAAGACACAATAAAAATATATTGTTATCGGGCTGGCTTGATAAGTACGGTAATACAAATGTTCAAATTATATATATATATATATATATTTTAAAATTTACTAAGGGTTGTTCACTTTTTTCGAACTATTTTATTTTATAATTTTATCATTTGAACATTTATGACTTTTAAACTACTTAACTATTTATATTGATAAATTTTCAAAATATATATTAAAAATCAAAATTATATATTTTATAATGTTTATTGGGTTTAACGTGATTAAATAAATCGTATTTTTTTATTTATCGTGTCGTACTTTTCGTGTTTTTATCATGTCGTGTTCGAGTTTTAATATTAGGCACGATAAGCTTATCGTGTCGTATTCGTATTCGTGCCTATCGTGTCGACCTGATAACGGCCCAGCACAACTGCTTTGCCATCCCTAGATAGGGGGTAGGGGAGAGCATTTTAAAAAAAACAACGGACCCGACCAATGAAAATTGAGCGGAACCAATTATTTGGTTGGGTCTTGATCCTGAATTTTGTAGAACCAAATAATTTGTTTGGTCTCAGTTTTGAATTTTACTTACACAATACAAACCCTAATTGTAAAATATAAATAATTAGTTTGTAAATTTGTACTATTATTTTTTTTTGCTCCGTTGTGCGTCGCCCCTTAATCTCAAAGACTCAAAGTTCATGACCTTATTGAACATTTTAGTTATTATTTAGTTTATTTTGTTCACTGTTCTACTGCTTAATTTTTAATCTTTTATTTTTTTTTAACTGAATTGTTAGGACGAAA
This sequence comes from Codonopsis lanceolata, assembly GCA_013146195.2. Classification (NCBI taxonomy): domain Eukaryota; kingdom Viridiplantae; phylum Streptophyta; class Magnoliopsida; order Asterales; family Campanulaceae; genus Codonopsis; species Codonopsis lanceolata. The sequence continues at coordinate 9,321,472 of CM028378.1, read as the reverse complement.
TGATAAGAATTATAGAATGGATTGCAACATATGCCTAGATTGGGTACAAATGGAAATTTTATTGATAATATCTTATTACTTATGAGCTTAGATTTCGATAATTTTAATTGATAAATGTATTATTATTATATGTATTTTAATCTTTTTATGAAGTTTAAGGTTTTATTATTTATTTTGTGTTAAACAGTTATACATTTTTTATTAGTTTTCATATATATTGAATTGATTATAATTCTAAATTTTTTGAGAATTTGACTATTGATATGATTTCGATTTTTTTCATATTTTTTTTCCAAAAAAATTAGACAAAATGGGACCAATCTCATCCGGGAGGCATGATTAATGTAAGAAAAAATTGAAGAGAAGTAGGAAGAATTGAATGGTCCCTACTCCGTAATTAAAAGATGAAATTATGAAGATTAATGATGACAATTGTCAAAGATACTAACGAAGGCATCAAGTCATACCTCATACCTCCCATTTTGACTTTAACAGTTGTTAGTAATAATTTGCCCTTATCTAAAAAAAACAGCTAAAGCCTTGCGTGTGCGGTGAGAGGTGAGAGGTGAGAGAGAGCAAAATCAACTAACAACAATGAAAAGAAACGAAAGGGCAGGCGAGGCCACCCACGTCACATTGTTATCTCTATTTTGGATTAGTAACCTCTGAATTTTGATATCAATTAACATGCATAATAAATAGAGCAACGCTCTTATAGCTTCGATCACAATATTTTATGGAGTAAATAATTAATATGTGAAATATTTTATACAAATAAAAGAAAATAAAATATCCATAAATTATCTATTACTACTATTAGTTCATCTTAAATCCTAATCAAAGCAATATAAAGAATAAAATCTATATATATATATATATATATATATATATATATTTAAAGTTGGTGAGGAGCACTATGGTTGTGTCACCTCACCCACTTTAGATAAATATTGATTCTTAGGCATCTATGTAAAACTTTTTATCTTCCAACCATTACCTATTAATAATACCTATTAATATTCAATATGATAAGGGGTATTATCATATAGCTATATATAACAATAGATATAACTTCTTCTATTGTCAATAGTAGAAGACTTATATTTTAAAAAAAATACAACTAACATTACTTCTAACCAATGTGGGATAAACCTCTTCAAGGTGAGATATTACTTCTAATGACTCACTTTTAACACCATACTTTAACCTTTGATATCTTATTCATCCAAAACTTGATTTTGACAAATAAATATATCATTTCGATGTTCTTGCCGAGTAGAACACATTTGCACAATTACTTTTGTCAACAAACAAATGACACGTAAAGAAATTTGTGCCTCAAGTTGTACAATTTATTTCACTAAAACACTAATTTTTTAATAAGTATTATAATTTAACTCTTGATATTTTATTCATCCAAAACTCGATTTTGACAAATAAATATATCAATTCGATGCTCTCACCGAGTAGAACACATTTTCGCAATTACCTTCGCCAACAAACAAATGACACATAAAGAAATTGGTGCCTCAAGTTACACAATTTCTCTCACTAAAACACTAATTTTTTAACAAATATTATACTTTAAATCTTGATATTGTATTATCCAAAACTCGATTTGGACAAATAAATATATCATTTTGATGATCTTACCGAGTAGAACGCATTTGCGCAATTACCTTCGTCAACAAACAAACGACACATAAAGAAATTTATGCCTCAAGTTGCACAATTTCTTTCACTAAAAACACTAATTTTTCAATAATAGAAGAGATGTATCCCACATTGGTTAGAAATTGATGTTGGTTTAAAAAATTCTATTATTAAGTACCAATAGAAGAAATGCAACATACATTGGTTGGAAAGTGATGTTGATTTTCAAAGTCACTAGAAAATCAAAAGTTTTTAAAGCTTCCACATGGATGCTTTAGAATGAAGATTTATTCAAAGGTGGTGAGGTGGCACAACCATAGTGCTCCTCACCAACTTTATATATATATATATATATATATATATATATATATATATATATAGAAAATGATGTTGAGTTTAAATTATTTTATATTATTACCAATAAAAGATATGTATAACACATTGTTTAAAAAGAAAATGTTAGATTTTAAAGTCTTTAGACTAAACACTTTCACTTTTACAAGAGAATAGATGTATTAAACATTGGTTATAAATTGATGTCTGTATTAAAAATACTATTATTTAATTACTAATTGAAAAAATGTATCATACATTTGTTATAAAGTGATGTTGGTTTTCAAAGTTTTTTGATAAAAGACTTCTACAATTATTACCGATAGAAGATGTATATCTCACATTGGTTAAAAAATGATATTGATTTTTAATTATTTTAGATCATATAAAAGACTTACTATTATTAGCAATAGAAGATATATATATTTTTGATTTTCTAGCCATTAGCTAATAATAATACATAATAATAATCAATATGATAAGGGATATTAGTATTAGTATATATAACTTCTTCTATTGTCAATAGTAGAAAACTTATATTTAAAAACTTTTACAACTAACATTACTTCTAATCAATGTGGGATAAAACTCTTTAAGGTTAGATATTACTTCTAATGACTCACTTTTAACATCATACTTTAAGCTTTGATATCTTATTCATCCAAAACTTGATTTGGACAAATAAATATATCATTTCGATGTTTTTTTCCGAGTAGAACAAATTTGCACAATTACTTTTGTCAACAAACAAATGACACGTAAAGAAATTTGTGCCTCAAGTTGCACAATTTCTTTCACTAAAAACATTAATTTTTTAATAAGTATTATACTTTAACTCTTGATATCTTATTCATCCAAAACTCGATTTGGGCAAATAAATATATCATTTTGATGTTCACACTGAGTAGAACGCATTTGCGCAATTACCTTCGTCAACAAACAAATGACACGTAAAGAAATTTGTGCCTCAAGTTGCACAATTTCTTTCACTAAAAACACTAATTTTTCAACAATAGAAGAGATGTATCCCACATTGGTTAGAAATTGATGTTGGTTTTAAAAATTCTATTATTAAGTACCAATAGAAGAAATGCATCATACATTGGTTGGAAAGTGATGTTGATTTTCAAAATCACTAGAAAACCAAAAGTTTTTAAAGTTTCCACATGGATACTTTAGAATGAAGATTTATTCAAAGGTGGTGATATGGCATAACCATAGTGCTCCTCACCAAGTTTATATATATATATATATATATATATATATATATATATATATATATATATATATATATATAATTATTATCAATAAAAGAGATGTATAACACATTGTTTAAAAAGAAAATGTTAGATTTTAAAGTCTTTAAACTAAAGACTTTTACTTTTACAAGAGATATATCTCACATGGTTATAAAAGATTCTACTATTATTACCAATAGAAGAGATGTATTAAACATTGGTTATAAATTGATGTCTGTATTAAAAATACTATTATTAATTACTAATTGAAAAGATGTATCATACATTTGTTATAAAGTGTTGTTGGTTTTCAAAGTTTTTTGATAAAAGACTTCTACAATTATTACCAATAGAAGATGTATATCTCACATTGGTTAAAAAATGATATTGATTTTTAATTATTTTAGATTATATAAAAGACTTACTATTATTAGCAATATAAGATATATATACTTTTGGTTTTCTAGCCATTAGCTAATAATAATACATAATAATAATCAATATGATAAGGGGTATTAGTATTAGTATATATAACTTCTTCTATTGTCAATAGTAGAAGACTTATATTTAAAAACTTTTACAACTAACATTACTTCTAACCAATGTGGGATAAAACTCTTCAAGGTTAGATATTACTTCTAATGACTCACTTTTAACATCATACTTTAAGCTTTGATATCTTATTCATCCAAAACTTGATTTGGACAAATAGATATATCATTTCGATGTTTTTGCCGAGTAGAACAAATTTGCACAATTATTTTTGTCAACAAACAAATGACATGTAAAGAAATTTGTGCCTCAAGTTGCACAATTTCTTTCACTAAAAACATTAATTTTTAATAAATATTATACTTTAACTCTTGATATCTTATTCATCCAAAACTCGATTTGGATAAATAAATATATCATTTTGATGCTCTCACCGAGTAGAACACATTTGCGCAATTACCTTCACCAACAAACAAATGACACGTAAAGAAATTCGTACTTCAAGTTGCACAATTATTTCTCTTACTAAAAACACTAATTTTGTTAACAAGTATTATACTTTAAGTCTTGATATTTTATTATCCAAAACTCGATTTTGACAAATAAATATATCATTTTGATGCTCTCACCGAGTAGAACACATTTGCACAATTACCTTCGTCAACAAACAAATGACACGTAAAGAAATTCGTGCCTCAAGTTGCACAATTTCTTTCACTAAACACACTAATTTTTCAACAATAGAAGAGATGTATCCCACATTGGTTAGAAATTGATGTTGGTCTAAAAAATTCTATTATTAAGTACCAATAGAAGAAATGCATCATACATTGGTTGGAAAGTGATGTTGATTTTAATTTTAGAATATGTATCCACATTGTTTAGAAATGAATGTTGGTTAAAAAGTCTTTTATCTACTACTATTATTACTAATAGAAAATGTGTATACCACATGGTTAGAATGTGGTGTTGGTTTTAAAGTTTATAGATAAAAGACTTAAACTTTCATTACCAATAAAAATATAAAATAATTATCTCACATTGTTTAAAAATGAATTATGATTTGAAAACTTTTTAACAAAATGACTTCTAATATTATTATCAAGTTAAATGTTAATTTTAAAAGTCTTTAAATAAAAAAATTACTATTATTATTAATATAAAATATGTATTCACGTTAGCTAGAAACTTATATTAATTTTAAAAGTATTTAGGTAAAAAAATTGTTTAATATTAGTAACAATATAAAAAAATTTATAACCATGGAAGAGATTAACAATCTAATTATAATGTCTAAAAGTTATATTGTTATTACAAAAATATATATATCTCACATTGTACCCGTGCATAGCACGAGCTAAATAACTAGTAATTAGAATAGCAAAGCTGTCCATTCTCTTTTTTAGGAGGATAAATAAAAATGAAAAAAAGAAGTGATTTTTTAAGAAAGGGAAACTGGTAACATATTTATAAAGTTATTCAAAAGAAATATATTGATCAATAAATAAAAAAACTGGAAAAGTAAATGCTCATTCTATATGTATATATATGTATATATATGTATATATATATATATATATATATATATATATCAATAAATAAAAAACTGGAAAAGCAAATGCTCATTTTATATTCACTCGTGCAAAAATCAGTGGGGAGTCATCCGTTTGCGTTTGAATAAATATACGGGCTTATGTGTGGGTTGAATCTTCCTAAAAACCTTTCAAGAAAACGAAAAACGCATTATAGCAATGCAAGACAATGTCTCGCGAAACTAATTTGGTGTAAGAGTAAGTATCGAGTGCTAGAGAAAGCGATTTGCGTTTGAATCTTTCTAAAAACCTTTCTAGAAAACGAAAAACACATTAGTAACAATGCAAGACAAGATCTCGCAAAACCACTATAACGTGAGAGTAAGAATCGAATGCTAAAAAAAATAATTTGATAGAGTTTTTAGGCTCAATAATGTGTGTATATCGTTTAGAGTTTATATAGGGTATATATAGGCCCCCCGAGTCATAGAATCCTTGTAGAATTATGATTAATGCAGCTTATTACGATTAGGAGTCTGTCCATTAATTGTAGGCGTGGTAGGATTTCGTTTGATTTCCGAAATAGATAAGGAAGAAGTATGTTAATAAGGAAACCTTTTAACATGCCTAGGGCCTCAAGGCTTCGTTGCTCGGTGGTCGCATGTTTGCCCGAATGGGCATCGCCATGCCCGGGCAAGCTATATCTGCTCGTAGACCGACCTACATTATTCAGGCATAGCCCCCAGGCCAGACATGCAAGGCATATGTCCGGGTGGACTTGGTCGGGATTTACTGTGGTTGTTCATCTGGCGTTTTGCACTTTTGTCATGTATGATCACTGCTTATGTGTGCTTCTATTTTCGAGCTCGGGACTCAAACGTGATGCTCGCGCATGTTTGCCAGGGTGACGAGCCCCTGTCCGGGCAAGCTATGTTTGCACGTAGAACGTTCTATGTTCCCCTAGTCGGAGAGACAAGACCTTAGTCCGACCAAGGTTAGTCCAGGATTTAATGTGGTCCTTCGTTGAACATTTTTCCCACTATACTCGATGCGTGTGGGCTCGTGTTTATAAGCTACTAACACATGATTGTCACATGTGCTCTACGTGTGATCGAATTTGAGCTGGACATGTCAATTTTAATTATTTTTATTTTTATTTTCAAAAGGGTGAGTATTAATGTACTCCCTCCGTTTCTGGTAAATAACCTCGTTTTAAAAATAAAACTTTTTTTAAAAATGATATTTTTAGCAGTTCATTAGTAATAAAATACTCCTTCAGTTTTCAAAGTATTGTCTTGGTTGACCTGACGCACCGTTTAAGAAAAATGAATTGACTAAATTATAAATATTAGTGAAATATGTGGTTTCCTTTAATGTTCATAACTATATGGTAATAATTAAAGTATGTAAAAAAAATAAGGGTAAAATGGTAAAAATAATTTCCTAAAAATAAAAGTTTTAAAATATGATTATTTAAGAACGAAAGAAAAAAAAAAGGTAAAAAATAATTAAAAAACGGAAGGGGGAACACTTTCATGTATTCATCTTTTAAAGTGGACTCTAAACATTTTAAAATAAATTGCTGATTATTTGCGTAAAACGGTGAGAGTATTTTCAAGTTTCATATGTAGGCCCGTCAAGAACAAGTGCACGTGAAGTGTGATCACTTAGTTCCGTGTGTAATTACTAATTAATACGAACATCCACTTTTATGCTAACTAATTAGTTTTATATACGTACGTTAAACGTATGGATACAAATCTTTTTTAATTAAATAATATTTAACCAAAACGAAAAAATAAATATCATTATTGAAAGTTTAATATAACATTTTATGTTAATTTGACTCAGTTTTTTATTATTATTTCTCACTCTTATATTTACATCATAGAAAAATATACATCATATTTACATTAAAGGTAAGATTCATGTATTTCCTTTTAACTTATTATATAAGCAAAAATATTAATTAAGAAAGTCAATTACATTTTGTGTAAAGTACTAATCATAAGTTGTAATGTATTAAATATCATTATTTTTTATGATATCTTTATTATTATATTTTTAAGTTATGAAAAATCAAATTTTTATCAAAATATGAGGTATTATTTATTTAGTAAAAAAATAATATCATAAATTATTGAAAAAAGATAAAACATGTATAACTTTGAATCTACTTAATAATAAAAATTAAAAGATGTAACAAACATAACAAAAATTTACATTGAGTAAGCGAGAGAGATCTATTTAAACGTTTTTTCATGTTCGAAATGGCAGTAAGATTTGAATATTCTTCATGATTTGTTGAATTAACAATGTGCGAGATACTTGAACTTGTGAAAGGTGAGTATGTATAGAAATTGTTTTTCTATGTATCGTGTACTTATGTAGTAGTTGGAAAAAAATATGTAATGTTTTAAAAATATATAAAATAAAATCTTTAATAAAATTTACTTTAAAGTAGTATAATATATCATATCGTCTCATTCGTGATATCCAATAAATGAAGAAATAAAGTAGGATGCGAAATATTTTAATTAAAACCTCCAATATTATATTGCTTGGAAGCAACATTTTCTGTAACACAATTTATATAAGATTACTAAATCAAAGAAATTAACATCAAAAAATCATCCAGACATACTATTATTTTCAACTCACGGACTAAATAATTCAAAAGACTTTAATACACCTCGTTCAAAAGACTTCAACAAAATTATTTATAAAGAATATTAATTTCTTATGAGCATTTCCAAAATGTGAAATAAAAAAAACATTGAAAAATACTAAAATGTATATTATTTATAAAGCTACAACAGTAAAATCTAAACTCCATCCTTAAGCCTCATGCCAAGTAAGTTATCTATTTTAACCTATTATATATAAGCAATACACCACATCAAAACCTATTATACTCGTACGATGCGAGGTTCGAATAATATTTTTGTTCGTTAAAATTATTTATAATAAGATTATATAACCATTTTAGTACTCCATCTGTTTTCAAATTATCATCTTCTTTGACCCGGCACACCGTTTAATAAAAAAGTAATCGACTGTATTATAAATTTTTTTTATCCGTGTTATTTCACTTAAGGCCTTTAAACATGTGCTCATAATTAAAATAAGTAGAAAATGTAAGAGTAAAATGGCAAAAGTGAATTTTTAAAAGAGAAAGTTTTGAAAAAGGACAAAAAAATTAGAACGAACGAAAAAGGAAAGAAAGACTTTAATTTGAAAACAGATTGAGTAATAGTTATATATTGAAGATATCCATATACAATAATATATATGAAAAATATGAATGTCATACTAATTAAAGTGTCTAAACTTCTAATGTATAGCTGAAAAATCACATTTAAGTTTCATATATGATAAATAATTTAGCCGAAAAAAATCATTGTTATATATATATATATATATATATATATATATATATATATATATATATATATATATATATATATATATATATATATATATTCCCCTGCTGCTAGCGTGTTCTAAAACTCCCCGCCTAGCTCCGCCTAGGCCCCTCCTAGGCGCTAGACCCCTCTCTACCGTCACAACTTTCTTAATCGCCGCCTAATCGATCAAGTCGACGTCTACGCCAAACCTCGTCGACCTTAATTTATTTTTGTAGCTTTGATTTTGTAGCATGCGGTGACCGGAGAAGGAAGGGGGGCGAACTGGAGAAGGAAAAGGGAGTGGTAATGGTGAGGCAGAGAGGGAGGTAGAAAGAAAAGGGTTTGATTTTGTGGATATTTGGTGGGATGAGAGAGGGGATAGATTAAAGGGTTAGATCTAGGAGGAAAGAGAGTGGAGGATGAAAAAATGAGGAGAGTCGGTCTGCCGAAGAGAGAGAGAGTGAGAGGAAAAAAAAAGAAAGGAAGAAAAAAGGCTTGCCGGTCAGCCAGATAGATAGAATAAAGAAGTTGAAAAAAAGATGAAGAAGAAGAGGGCTGTCTCGAGATTCAGAATTTAGAATAAGAAATGATTAGAGATGATATGTTAGACTATGGGTTGTAGGGGCAGTAGGTAGGTGGAGTAAAAAAAAATTTTGTTCTAAACTTGGCTGGTTAATTTATTGCTTTGAGGTTGTTGAGAATTGAGATTAATGGTAGGTTTGTATATTTTTATTCATTTTACAAATATAGACAAGCGTTTGATAAAATGACAAACATAAAAAAAATTAAATTTGTAGTCAATGTGTTTGATCTTTGATGTAAATTATCAAAAAAAAAATTGGTAATTATGTCTTAATTTTATGCCCCGATTACGCCCCGACTAGTCCCCTAAGCGCTAAGTGCTAGTGTGCTGCCTGACGACCGCCTAACGATTTTTATAACCTTACCTTTTAGCACTTCACATCTACCAAAGGCGAGGCCTTTTTAGTGGAGTAATAAACTATTTTGGGTAAATTACAATTAACCTAAATCAATTATGTGTTGGATTCAAATTATCCTATCAACTATCAATCGAAACAATGTGCCCTTCTCAACTATAACATTATCCATAATTACAGTTTCTGTTTAGACACTGACATATGGGTGATGTTAAATACCCACTGAAACTCATGCAACCATATTTCATAACATTTTTTTACCATAGCACCCATTTGGTGTTTCACCTGACTATTTTATCATTGTTGCTCTAAAAACATCTTTCTACCAAAAAAAGTTGTCAATATAATATGGCACACGAGCTTCCTACTAAAATAATTCTTTGTAACTAATTAGGAATAAATCATTTTTATTTCTAAGATTTTATCTAATAACTTTTAAAGTCAACATTAACTTCTAACAATTTTGAACATTTTTTTTTGTTAGTTTAGTAAAAGTCATTTATCTAAATATTTTTTAAATCAACATCAATTTTCAACCAATACTTGTTATATCACTTTTATTGGTAATTATAGTAGAGATATATCATACATTGGTTATAAAATAACGTTGATTTTAGAAATCATTAAAGTACTAATCTAATACTTGTTGAAAAATTAATATTTTTCATGATAGAAATTGTGCAACTTGTGACACGAAATTATTTACATGTCATTTATTTGTTGCTAAAGGTAATTGTGTAAATGTGTTTTACTTAGTGAGAGTATCAAAATAATATGTTTATTTATCCAAATCGAGTTTTGGATGAATAAGATATCAAGGCTTAAAGTACTCACCCATCATTAGAATAACGTACTCACACAATGTCAATATAATAATATTATCCCACATTGGTTAAAATTTATGTTGATAGTAAAAGTTTTTATGTATAAGATTTCCAGTGTTATTAACAATAGAAAAGATTAATAGTAAATGATTAATATCACAATATCATATTAACTATTATTAATTATTATTTTTAGCTAATAACTAGAAAATAAAAAGTCTCAAGTCAAGTGATGTGGATGATTGAAGATTCAACAATATAAAAAGCTGGGTGATGTGTCACTATTAAAATTGTCCTCACCAACTTTAATACTCCCTTAGTCCCTTCGTCCCCAAATTATTGTCTTACTTTTCTTTTTCGTTCATTCTAAAATAATTGTCTTGTTTGAAACTTTTATTTTTATGACAACACTTTTATCACTTTATAATTATTTTTTCATCATATTTTAATTATGGATCACATACACATGAGTTTAAAATAAATTATACATCAAACTAATATTAATAATCCAGTCAAATATGCTTTTTTAAACCATTGGTCAAGTCAACCTAAACGATAATTTTATGAGACATAGAATATACTATAATATAGATTTCTCATCTACTAATGTCATATTTTGAGAACTTGAGAAGGCATGTCCATTTTTATCTACTCTTTCGGTCCCATTAGCATATGTGAAAAGGCATGTCCATTTTTGTACTCTTTGAGTCCCTCCATAAAAGAAGCGCAAGCTTTTCATTTTTGTTTGAACAATAATAAATTTTCCAATATTTGACTATAATTAAACATACATCTTGTAAGCCAATGCTAAAAAATATTTGACTAAACATGTTTACCACCCTTAAGTATACATTAAATCCCATAATGCACCACAATACTAAAAAAATTCTCAACTTCATACATATTGTTTGTCATTTGTCTCATTTTGCCTCATTTCTGTCAATGGCTGTTAGAAATTGTAACAGAAATTGACAAGTGCATGTCACATAAAGGTTATTTTGGTCATCTGATTGCAAAGTGAGATTTGATTATAATTTCATCATTCAATTACATTTGATATTTAAGATATTTTTGAACTAAAAATTATTTTATAACAATTAAAACAAATTTACAAAAAAATTATATATTTTTAATTTGATTTTTTTATATAACAATTACAAATTTATAAAAAAAATATATAATTGAATTACCTTCCTTTTCAAACTGTTGAGACCTAACAAACTATTGCAAAAATAAATTTACAAAATAAAATTAAATTTTATAAAATATAGTTGAGACCTAACAAACTGTTGTAATGAATCTCAAATTAAGCTAACGACTACATTTGTTACATGCCAAAACCCTAATTTTACTTAACTCGGTAAATTGATCGATGAAATCAATTCAATTATGCAATTAAACACTATTTAAGCCAAACCAATGTCAATTCTTCAATATAGCATATCAAATACCACAATAAAACCCTAGATCAATGAAATGTCACAACTAAACTATTTATGAAACACTGAAACTTAAACTATGGAGAATCTGAGCGCATGTCTTGAGGTTGAACTTCGATTTCAAAGTAAGTACCTTTCAACATTTTTACGAAGGGCAAATCTTAATACAACACCTATCAAATACTTAATACATCACTTTTGTGGGGAAATACTATATTACCCTTAGTCACACACACACACACACACACATATATATATATATATATATAAACAAAAATTTAAAAAAACTGAACACCACCGTCAGCTGCCACCACCTTTCTCCGCCCAGCCTCCACCCAACCCACAGCGACTAGCCCCAATCTCTCCCACCCAGCCCAGTCGAGTACACCGACTAGCCCTCTCCCAGTCCCTCCCCTCAGCCCAACCCACAGACTGCCCCTTGCCCAGTCCCTCCCACCCAACCTCACCCATCGACTGACCCTCTCCCAGTCCCCCTAGCCCAGCCCACTTATAAGTCCAGTTGGCAACTAATAAGGCTAGATGGAGGTGAATAGCCTTTTAAAACTTTGAGAATAATTTTGAAAAACTTCAAAAGTTGCAACGAAAATTATAATTTTGTCAGTCAGCTGATAATAGCCTGATATAGTGTCAGTTGCGCCTGATGTTTTAAAGGAACTGATGTTGTAGGCTAAAACAAGAATAATGGTCAGCTTGCTGACACAATTTTAATGCTTTAAAAAATACATCACTATATACAAGGAAAGTTCTGAAAAACAATTTATAAAAACAAATAAGTAAACAATTTATGTAAATAACTGACTGACACTTAAGTAGATTAAGATTTCTTAAGTGTAAGAGCAGTTTGTAAGAACTGATGAATTAACAGACAAAACAGTTGAAGCAGTTCACAGTAAAAACAACTACGTCCACTACCAAGTTAGTCAAACTTGGATTTTTGAAGTGTACTAATATTATTAAAAATCTAAATGATCTCGAATGGATTGGTATACAACAAAAACCGAAGTTTATGGAGTATGATTGAAAAACAATCACACTCATGGGACAATCAACTGATTCCTTAAAAAATATGAAAGAAGTAAGGAATAACAAGATCGTGATTATCAAAATAATAACTAGAAAAGAAATAACAATGAGAATAACCTAGCTGAAGTTTTAAGGCTGAGACACTTCAAATGAGTAATCTGCTTTTGAGAGTATGAATGCTTCATCTATTTTCTTCAAGAGGTTCCTCAGGATATTTATAGATGAACTTGAAGTACAGTCCGTTAGAAACACATTTAAATTTGAAATGTGTCAATAATTCGGAAGTATCTTCTTACAAGATCATAAAGATCATGTGTGAAAGATAAAGAACATTAAGATCTATCATAACACAAAACAGGTAAGTGTTTGTACCAAGAAATGTTTATGCATAAAAGGTAAGGAAGCTGACACTTAAAAACGTGGGTCAGCTGCTACTAAGTAGCTGACAATATCATACTGCAAGCTGACTAATTATTCTTAACCAAACAAATTATAAGTTCTAACTAAATAAAAGCATAATTATTTTAAGCAAATTTAATTTAGGCAAGATTTAGCACCACCGACTGTTGCTTGGGATGTCCCTCTCCCTAACCCAGCCCACCCGACTGCTACCGATCCCTCCCCCCCCCCCAATCCAGCCCATCCGGCTACTGCCTGGGCAGTCCCTTAGCCCAACCGACACTATTTTTTTCTGCATTTTAAAAAAATGGGCAAATGGTAATTTAGTCCTTTTTAAAAAATGATATATTAAGTATTTCATAGGTGCTATATTAAGTGCTCATGTTTACGAATACCTTCATTGTTTTCCACATTTGCCCTAGAAAATAAAAAATTAAGAAATTGAATTTTATTTGGTCATTAGATTTGGGGATGCAAAGTGGGATTTGATTATAATTTCATCATTCAATTACATTTGATATTTAAGATATTTTTTAATTAAAAATTATTTTATAACAATTAAAACAAATTTACAAAAAAAAATTTATATATTTTTTAAATATAAAAATTACAAATTTATAATATATATATATATATATATATATATATATATATATATATATATATATATATATATATATAATTTAATTACCTTCCTTTTCAAGCTATTGAGGCCTAACAAACTGTTGCAAAAATAAATTTACAAAATAAAATTACATTTTATAAAATATAGTTGAGACCTAACAAACTGTTGTAATGAATCTCAAATTAAGCTACCGAATACATTTGTTACCTGCCAAAACCCTAATTTCACTTAAGTCGGTAAATTGATCGACGAAATCAATTCAATTTTGCAATTAAACACAATTTAAATCAAACCAATGTCAATTCTTCAATATAGCATATCAAATACCACAATAAAACCCTAGATCAATGAAATGTCACAACTAAATTATTTATAAAACACTGAAACTTAAACTATGGAGAATTTGAACGCGTGTCTTGAGGTTAAACTTCGATTTCAAAGTAAGTACCTTTCAACATTTTTATGAAGGGCAAATCTTCATACAAACATATACTTAATACATCCCTTTTGGGAGGAAATACTATATTACCTTTAGTCACACACAAACATATATATATATATATATATATATATATATATATATATATATATAAACAACAAAATTTTAAAAAAAAAATTGAAAGCCACCGCCAGTTGCCACCACCTTCCTCTGCCCAACCCACAGCGACTGGCCCAGTCCCTCCCCCCAACCCAACCCACCCGATCGCACAGGCGGTCCCTCCCCAATCCATCCCACCCCTGCCTAGGCAATCCCCCAGCCCTACCTATACTATTTTTTTTCTGCATTTAAAAAAAGGGCAATTTAGTCCTTTTTAAAAAAATGTCGTATTAAGTATTTCATAGGTGTTATATTAAGTGCTCATGTTTACGAATACCTTCATTGTTTTCTACCTTTGTCCAAGAAAATAAAAAAAATACGAAATTGAATTTACGATTCGTCCCCTCGTCGATCTACAAGCCACGATACTAGGAAAATAAGGAATTGAAGGAATCTTGAGAGCTTGAGAAAGAATCATAATCAACTTGACAGAGAAGGGGGATTTTCCTTTATATTTGACGTTGTTTGTGTCATCGGAGTCTATTAAAAAAATAAGGATATTTTTTATTTTATAATTTATCAATTTGTTTTAATTTTTATAAAGAAATTTTTAATTAAAAAATATCTTAAATATCAAGTGGTTACCAAATTTTATTTTGTTTAATATTTATAAAAAGACATATAAATTTGTAATTATTATATAACAATTTTTAATTCAAAAATATCTTAAATATCAAATGTAATTAAATGATGAAATTATAATCAAATCTCACTTAACACTCTTGAATCAATGACCAAAATAACCATCACGTGACATGCACATGTCAATTTATGTGACAATTTCTAACAACCATTGACGGAGAGGGAGAAAATGGGACAAATGGTAACGTCGTGTATAAAGTTGAGAAATTTTTAACAACAGGGGGCATTATGGATTTAGTGTATACGTGAAGGTCGTAAATGTCCATCTTTGCATCTATAGGTAGTAGATTAGTTGTGCGGGTACGAGTAATGTTCATTTGGGCAAGTGAGTTCCCAATTAATAACAAAGGCATGAAAGGGTTGGCCAGCTCATGAGTGCCCGCCCCCACACACACGAATATGTGAATTTTTTTTTTAATTCTTACTATTTCAAATCTATTCCCACTACAACTTCATTAAAATATGTCAATCAACATACAAAGATCAAAACAAAAATAGATAATGATTCAAGCTTGATTAATTGAGATTCAGAACGCTAGACTAATAAAAAAAATTAATATTCCATTTTGAATAAAAAAAGAACAAAAGGAGAAAGAAACTACTCGCATTTTTTAGTACAAAAAAAAAAAAATCTTTTGATATTTCAAAGTTGTTCAAAGTATTAACAAATGTTATGGAACTTTTCCGATACTAGTGTAAAGTGTTTCAAGAGAGTTTTTCTACAATCTGTAAACTGTAATGTTTAGGAAGTGCCCTTATGTAGTGAGATTTGTGCCACCTGATTCCGCAGTTGTAGTGCCTTATGAGGGGAGTGGGTTAGGTCGCGCTAAAGTAAAGGCCTAATTTGTTTGGAAGTTATGCGTCGACGGCCTAATGACAACCCAAAGAGGTAGAGCTTGGAAAAGCAGGTGTTGGGCTGGCCCAACCCACTGGGTATTATGTTTGGCAGGACTTTAGTTTTTGGGGGAAAAAAAAGAAAAAATTGCGGGTCGGTACATCTTTTAAAACATGTTTTCAAATCAATCCAGCTATTTTTTGGACATATTTTTTAGGTACAATTTTGGGGTGAAAGTACGTCACTGCCCATGTCCACGTCCCACACTGAGTTTCCAATTCCCTCATGAATTTCCCTGTCCTTCCCACACCTACATAGATCCATTACTCTCTGTGAAAACTGAAAAATAAAGACGAGCACTAAGCTCATCCGTCTCCATTACATCCACCACCTCTGCCCCCACCCACCCACTACCCAAACACGTCTTCGAAGCCCTCCTCCATTATGCTGCCCCACCCCTAACTTCACATTCTCCTTCTCCCGCTTGTCATCCATCGCACTCAAATCCATCGCCTTCGTCCTCCACTGCTGCTCTGGTCCCTGCAATTTCCTCATCTTCGGTCTCACTCACAAAACCCTCCTCTGGAACGGTCTCAACCCACAAGGTCGGCCGTACAGTCTTCATCGATGAAATTGCCTATCGGGTCTCCAAACTCGAGGAAAAACACTCTGAAATCGAGGCCTACGATGTTCAATTCACTACCAAGGTAAGCAATTTATATGAATTGTTGAAGTACTCCAAGTCACCGCCGATGTATTGGCCAGAAGCAAGAGAGGCGGAGGGACAAAACCCACATTTTCAAATTGTACTTTCTGTCTTTTTAACATTTATAGATCAAGTTTATTGTAAACGGAGAAAGAAAGAACGATCCTGATGCCATGAAAATTCACGTTACACAACATGATGCCTGGATTGTCAACCTGATGCCTGGATTCAGCATTTTTGAATTTTTTTTGGTTGAATAAACTGTGAAAACAGTTTTGATGCCAAGTCTTGGCATCAGCATTTTTTGGTTTTTTTTTTGGGTTTGAATAAATTGTTAAAACAATCATGATGCCAAGTCTTGGCATCAGCATTTTTGAATTTTTTTTGAGTTTAAATAAACTGTGAAATAGTCCTGATGCCAAATCTTGGCATCAGCATTTTTTGGTTTTTTTAGACCGGATGAGATTTGTCTTCATTAATGGCATTTTTGTCATTTGGCACCCAATTTGTAGTTATATAAAATATCCAAAAAATTGATGGACCTAGATGAAAAACATGTTTATAAAATTGTACCCAACTTTAAATTTGCCCCCAAAAAAAGAGATTAATTGCGGGCCGGTACACTTTCCTGAAATTGTAACTGCTCTGCTACCCCTTCTTTTTATAAACCGCATAAGTCTACTTTTATAAAAAAAAATTCAATATTGCCCTTCTTCTTCACATACTAATACGGCTGAGCCTATTTTCAACATTGTTGACTTCTTTTCATCTTCCCCGACCATTTTCTCCATAATTTTTTATCTCAGATGAATCACAGGACCCACTACATATCAAATTCGAAACTCTCGACGAGATCTACAAACACATCAAGTTTCACCCAATAATGTCTTCGTTTTAAGGCCAAAAAATGATGTTTAAGCACTGTTTTGGACTTCGAAAGTTTTCTAATGCTCAATTTTTACACACAGATTTAGAAGCAGTGTTCAATTTATTCATTCCGATGTCAAATTTGTATATTTCAATGCCCACCTTTATTGATATTTGGTGGCAATTATTCATTCCGAAGTCAATTTTGTCCATTTTGATACCGAAGAAATTACTTGCAGATAAATCTATTATCAATGCGCACAGCCCTATGATACTTAGTTTGGAGTCAAACAAAATGTCGAGTGTGTGCGCAAAATTCGAACAGGAGAGTACACTACAACAATGCCTTCGATGTGGCGTCGTTGTCTATGAAGTAGGCGTCATTGTCTATGATGTGAGCGTCGTTGCCTATGAAAGTGAGCTTTGTTGCTTATGATGTGAGCTTAATTGCTTATGATGTGGTCATTGTTGCCTATGATGTGGGCGTCGTTTGGGTTGTGGCCAATGTTTTTCCTTAGGCTATGGTATGAGTGTCGTTTGGGCAGTGGTCAATGTTTTTCCTTGGGCTATGATACTTAGTTTCCTTGGGCTATGATGTGGGCATCGTTTGGGCAGTTGCCAATGATGTGGGCGTCATTTGAGCAGTGACCAATGTTCAAATTTTGAGCGATGTCCAATGTTCTGCCTATGATGTGGACGACGTTGTCTATAATGTAGGCGTCGTTTGGGCAGTGACCAATGTTCAAATTTTGAGCGATGCCTAATATTTTGAGTTATACCCAATGTTTTTCATTACGAGGCCCAAATTTGGACAGTAGCTATGTCTGCTCGCCTTTCCTTCATTAAGGGTATCTTCGTCATTTTCCTCTCAAAAGTGTACTGTAACGATTTAAAACAAATATATAAGACTTTTTCGGTTAATATTTCTCCACAGTGGACCGGCCGATTATCACCCAAAAAAATTAAAATAGCCTAGTCAAAGCCACTGATAACAAAAACGGCCATACTTACTCAAAACTACAGAAAAAAAAAATATTCTCTTTCTATATGAGAACCCCGAAATACCTTATGCAACTTATGGGTCGATTAATCGATTCATTGAAAGAGAGAGAAACGAGCAATCTTACATTGACGAAGGAGCAAGGTTACCTCAACGACAAAGACAAAGGAGTTGGAGGAGGACGACGACAGAGGATGTAAAAGAGAGGTCAGATGGTGGATGGCGGGTTGCAAAAGAGATGTCGTTGTGCACGCACAGGAGAGAGGCGAAGTGGGCGGCGGGGAAAGGGCGAGAGAGAGAGAGAGAGAGAGAGAGAGGATGGCGTTGATTCATGCGCATATGAAAGGGTATTTAGGCTAGGTTTTGTGTCTTTGTGAGGTTATAAGGGCTTTTTGGGAGGCTACTTTTTTGGTGAAGAGGCCATAAAAGAAATCAATCCGACTAAAGAGGCCTTACTTGACAAACATCACTAAGTTTTTAATGTAACCAAACTAGCTCCCCCATTCATAAAAATGGGAGGGTTAACTTTAAAAAGAGAAATTGTAAGATGTGTATTTTAATCAACAAAATCTTCTCAACTCTCAAAGTTTGAAAAATAAATGGTTTCTAGGTCATCTGAGCTACCTGCTGTCTCTGCATAAAAGAATTAAAACCAATTTCCATTTGCCATCCCTCACCAAGTATTCTCCATATTCTCATCGACTTGGGTGATTGTCAATCAGGGAAATGTCCTACATCATCTGAGTTAATCTTGACTTTAAGTGCTTCAATAACTGCTGAAAAGTCATCGTCGCTATAGCCACGAGCCTTTGCAACCTTGTAAAGCTCGTTGGCAGCTGCTGCAACTGGAGTGGGTACAGAAACAGATTCAGCTAACCCTAGAGCAAGCCGCATGTCCTGCAACCATAACAAGATTAACTCTCTTATTATGCTACCTTGAGTTGACTTCTGCTTGGTACTCCTATAAATAAATAATATGGCATACCTTCTGCTGATGCTTCAGAGGAAATGCAGTAGGATACTTGGACTGGACCATTGAAGGACCTTTCATAGAGAACATTGGTGCACTGATGGCACCCTGTGAGACTACCTACAAAATCACGAGAATGCAATGAGCTATGGAGACTTCAAAGATGACTCTGAAAATTTGGATTATCCTCAATAAGGCAGATAAGATTATCAATTTGGTTAGAGAGATGGAGACCAAGACAAGCTACTATGAAATTGATTATCTAGGTTTGCCTAATCAGGTGTTTGGATGTTCAATATTACTTTACAGTTGCACGTTTGAAATTCACCAATGTAAAAAAGACACTAGTTGAGTAACATTGTGATCTTTTTGCTTAGATTAACGAGAACCAGATATGGTAAGAAAGTTGAAAGGGTAAAAATGTCAAGTTGATATTTTCAGCTTCCTGCTCCAATGAAACAGCACAGAGATTTCATAAAACACCAATCTAGCTTTTCGTGAGAACTGCGGTAAATAACACATTAGAAAAGGGTATAATTTTCAAGTTTATGTTTTTCAGCATCAGCTTAATGCCCAGAAATTTCATAGAACACCAAAATTGCTTTTTCAAAATATAGATTTCAGTGGCTTAAAGGTTCAGCACATTTTCAGCTTTATCAAACTGGCAGGAAATTCAGGCCATTATCTTCATAAACTTTGTGCAAAACATTAATGAAGTAGCTAAGTTAGTTTGCATTTTGACAGGCGGCTATACTCCACAACTTATGTTTGTCATTCTAGCCATGCCATTCGCATTGTTAACATTAAATTGATATGAACATGAATAAAACGAACACGATCCATTTAGCATTAAAAAAGTAATGCAAGAATACAAATCACAGAAAAATTAATGAGACAAAACATAATGCTTATCAGCCAACAAGTCAGTGTTGACAGTACCTCCACAATAACATTTGGATCCAATCCTACTTTCTCACCAAGAACCAGTCCTTCTGAAAAAGACGTCATCATACTGCAAAAAGTTTCAGAAGGAAAGAACCATTTTACTCCCTCCATTCCTAAAAAAGAGTCCATCTTTCATATTTTGTTTGTTAAAAAAGTGTTCACTTTCAATCTTTCCTTTTTCGGTTTACCATTTTATCTTTATTTTTCTTGCTACTTTAATGATCGGTCCCACTTACACATGGGTTTAAAAGGAAAGACATTACACACCAATATTTAAAATAGAGCCGATTAGTTTTTCTTAATTTGTGTGCCTAGTCAAACATGAACTTTTTTTAGAACGAAGGAAGTATTATTTTTGAAAAATAAGCTTATGAGGAAATCCAACAAAAAATTAAAGAGTAATCTAGAAAGGAAATGCAGAACCTTCCCATGATCATGTTGACAACAAGTTTCATTGCAGCTCCATTTCCAACATCCCCAAGGTAAAACCTTGACTGGAACAGAAGCAACTATAAATTGAGAGAGAGAGAGAGAGGACATGGGATCATGGCGCTTAGGGAAAGAAGGAAAACATTACCTTCCCCATGATGTCTAAGAATGGAGCCACATAGTCATATAAAGATCTGTCCCCTGAAATATGTAAACAGGACTTCAGTTTACTTGAAGGTTATTTCTAAAATATAATAGCATTTGGATTAAAAAGAAAGCTACCAAAAGTAACAAGAAAGAATAAAGTAAATTTTGTACATAGTCAATAATATATGCAGTGGAATAGGCCTGTAAACGATTCCAGCTTCTTAAATAATTGTATAGACGAATATTTATTGACTGTATATTCAGCGAATAAAGAAATGGACCGGTTAAGTACCTGCAGTGAGGAAAATCAACTGTCCATCCTCTGCTGGCTTTTTAGAACCTGAAACTGGAGCCTAAATGAAAACAATGAAGCCAAATAAAAATCTCCAACAATTCATAGTTCTGAAAGTCCCAAGAGTTTGGAGTTCCAAATTTCTCTTTATCTTTCTGTAATATGAAATGGGAACACTTAAACGTATTACCTAATGGAGATAAGCAAGAAGTAACAGGAATTATTCACCTCCAAAAATAGTGCCCCGGTTTCTTTCATATGCGAATTTATTAATTTAGAAGTGGCACCATCAACGGTGGAAACATCAACATACCTGCATGCACATGTAAAAAGTAAGAACTCAGAAATCCAGCTTAATAACCAAGCACAAAACCAAACACACACACGAAAGGACTACAAATATTGTCATTTCTTACAAGATCATTTCTCAACCAATCAATATGCTACAAGGAAACTAAGTTAATATCAAGAACACCTTAACTGTAATAGATATTGTTCCCAAAAATAAATTCAACCATGGTGCCAAGAGTGCTCATAGATTATAGCAAATTTGCATATGATATTATTGGAAAACTTTTTGGTGAGCAAACAAAAGGGGACAATACCCTTTTCCTCGACTCATTCCATTTACAGCTCCCTGCTTTCCACATGCAACATCAACCTGTAACAGTTATGGCAGTTAGGCATCACTATTCCAAAGCACAGAAAGAAGTATGTGCACTAAAATTAGACATACTCACAGCACTTTCTGGATCAGCAAGCATGGAAAAAGTGACATCACAAGAGGCCGCAACTTCCTCAGGAGTGGACCCATATCTGCATTTATAGAGCTGTATTTACATTAACCAATCATTGACAGATTATTTCGTTTCAAAGCCACAAATATGAGCAATAATATTGAGATGTTGATTTTAAGGAGCGGACACTAAATTCTTACTTTGCACCCAAGGAAATAAGGGAATCGCATTTGCTTTTGGTCCTGTTCCAAATAGTCACATCACATCTGCAACAAGCCGATTCAGAAAGTTATCATCCAAACGAGTTATGTTGATTCTAATATAGAGACTTATTAGCATAGCATCTTATGAATATTTGAAAATCAAACCGACAATGAATAGATTTCTCAACAAGCATAAAATAGTCCTCTTCACAAGAAGAGCAGCCTTCAGTATTTCGTAGATGGAGAAGAAATTTGTCATTATGCACATCATCTATTGTTGGCCCCAGAAAGCACAATCACAAAATGTAATTATAAAATGAGAATTAGCATGGGAACCGGTGAGGTCTCAATGCAAAGCATCCTCAAGATTTTATGAGATTTTAGCAGCAGCTTTCGCAGAGCCCGTAAAGCAACTTAAGCAGATGATTGAATCCTACCCGGCTTTTATGAGGTTTTGTGCCATCGGGGAACCCATAATCCCAAGACCAAGAAAGCCTACCCGTACTTGAATGTCATCTGCTCAATACAAGATTTGGTTGGAAGGTTAAGATATGAGTAAGTAAAATAGATCATATTCACAAAACTAGTTAACCACATTGCGAAAGGCGCTGTAGTACATAAAAGGTTAAGGCTTAAGATGAATCCAAATTATCGAGATTCAATTCTGTTTGCTTGTGCATATACCAAGTATAGTAAATTCTCCATTAGCATAAGAGTACTGGTCTCCTGCTTCCAATCCGATAAAGGGGCATTCCATACAAATTTAAAAGCACATTTCAAACTGTCCTCATAAAATATATTGTCATCAAGTCTACTAGCATATTTCCTTCATTATAGTGGGCTAAGTTATGATAAGTATGTTAAGTCTTTGAATTGTTGAAAAGTGAAAACTAATAGCAGGGAGGTGATGGATGCATGGAACACAAGATTTTAAGATTTTAGAAATCTAAAAGATATAGTTCATTATTTTAAATATTGATTTTGTAAAAAACTATTTACGAGTCCAACATCCGGACCTAGTTCCTACTTATAAATCAGCAGCACCAACTACGATCTCTATAAGTTGGCTAGGCTATGACTCAGGGGTCAGGCATAGTAGTGTACAGAAGTGCAGAAGTTTGAGGGTTAGACCTGGAATCATGAATGATGAAACTTTGCCCCTTTATCTATGTATTAGTAGTGTTACACTAATACTAAAATTGTCGCTCAACTTATCAGAATTTCTTCAATTCACCGTGAAAGAAACATTAACAACATGTTTGTGATGTATGGAAACAAGAAACCATCTTAGCCATCAATAGGTGGTCATTCCATTTCGTGCTAATTGCAGCACCATGAACGGAACGAAATTAAATACTAGCATGTCAGTTATTGAGTACAAAACAAAACGAGGACTTATTTTGAGAGAAGATAGAGAGAAGGAAACCTTTCTAGCATAATTAAAGTAGCAATCAGTCTCGAAAGAAATATATATTACCGTTGGTTGTGGTAGTGGCGAAGGTCTGAATTTGAGAGAAAGCTTTTTTATAAAGTATGTGGGGTGGGAGATAAGGGCGAAAGCTTGAACGGATTGCCATGGAAGTAGCTGAGGCAGCAGATAGGCGATTACTGGTTGGTCATATGATCATATCCAAACCTCTCTCAATCCTGACTTGGGCAAAGGCCCGCCATTATTGATGTTTTGTTTGGATAAAACTGTCAGTCTCTCACAGCCCCAATGCCTCTTTGGCCATTGCCCCATCTTTTATACCTACTAGTTACTACTGTCATCTCCAATCTTATTTATGTATAGAAAATAAATGGGAGTAATTGTATCTAAATTTAGTTAAGGAGAAGATTTCAAATAAGCTCCACATATCAAAACCTAATACTCACGTGCTATCAAATTTTGATTTTGACTCATATGATTGGATTTCCGTTTAACCGTTTTAAATGTGACTCGGGCATACCAATATTAAATTCATATTTTGATACTATATCGTAAAGTTTTAAAACCGATAATCAGTCCATACCTACTATATTGTCCTTATTAAATTTATTTTTATAAAAAATGTTGTTTAGATTAATCTATGATTTTATTTTAGTAATGAAGTATCACGTATTATTTAAAAAATTGGTAGACAAATAATTTAACAAGTTAATTTTTTATAATGAAATATGAAACGAGTTATTATGATGGAAAAAATATATCTATCAAGAGAAAAAAAAACTATATTTTTCGTTAATGTTTTAAGAATTAAAAAGCAATATATATGAAAATAAGAAATATATTACTTAATTTCAAATGACAAGTAATTCTTTGAGGGGTAGTTTTTTTTTCTTCCAAACACTAGGTTGTTTAGTTAACCATTGTCAAACACTAGGTTGTTTAGTTAACCATAGCCAAACACTAGGTTGATGACAACAGCGTTGCCGAATGGGGCGAAGGAGAAGGAGGGAGCAAGAGGAGATGGCGGAGGTTGAGGGGAGGGGGGGGAGAGAATAGAGACATGAGAGAGTGGGAAAACAGAGGAGAGAGAGAGAAGGGAGACTGGTGGTAGTGTTCATAAAGAGCGGATGGGTGTACCGTGTAATTTAGGAGTGGTGAAATGAGAAGTTTTGGATGTGTAAGCATTTAGGTATGTTTTAAAAGGAAGATGTGCAATGTATTTGTATTTAGAGGAAATACATGTACGAATAGTGCCACTTATTCAGCTCAAAGTCATATTTGAATAGAAACTATTCGAGTCAAATTTGGTAAACCACCGCTATTCAACTCGATAACAACTCTAAAATCTTAGTGGATTCAATTGAATATGCACATAGATGTAGTTAAAGATGAGTAGAGTAAAGCAGAGAGAA
This sequence comes from Codonopsis lanceolata, assembly GCA_013146195.2. Classification (NCBI taxonomy): domain Eukaryota; kingdom Viridiplantae; phylum Streptophyta; class Magnoliopsida; order Asterales; family Campanulaceae; genus Codonopsis; species Codonopsis lanceolata. Next base: position 9,296,336 of record CM028378.1, on the reverse strand, counting down.
GAATAATTGTAATTAGCGTATCTAGATAAAATCTAATGAAATCACTTGAAAATGCACGTAACTTGTAATTGTTCTGGACATTAAAATACAAAGTAAGACTAAAAAAAATAAAGAAGGGAATGTACTGTGAATGTGATGGTATGTCTAGGGCAATACATCAAATAGCTAGTGCATTTATTGAAGTCTATTTACAAAAGAGTAAGTTTCTTAAAACGGTCTTACAAATCTTAATTCGTAAGACGGAGTTTTATCCTTTTATAGCTCAACCCACCAACACATCAGGTAAAAATGATCCATCTTACAAAAAATAACCGTAGACCATTTAACCTAAGTTTTTACCTTTACAAAATAACAAATTTGTTGAGGCTGACCAGGAGCAAAGATATTGTACCAAGACATTTTGGTAATTTGATACTTTAACTTTTCTTTTGAGCACGTTGTTTGTCATTTACAGTGAAACTCGATTGAAATGGGCAAACAGTACGAAAATATTGTATCTCAAAATACTTGAATCGACTATTTGCAATCTTGCTACTACATTTGTGCAAGCGTTGCTAACAAACGGACAATGGAGCAAAAGGCTAGGAACAGTGTCCACCCACTGTAAGCTTGTTTAAGAAATTAGGTTTGATTAACATTGTTATTCTTGTTTTCGTTCACATCGGTAACAAGATTGTAGGATATTTTTAAATTTGATTGCCTTAATCTACAGCCATCCATCATCACAGACCCAAACACCCCTCCATCCTTTCATGAAAGACACCACAAGTTCCAACCGTAATGAGCAAGAAAGCATGGCAAACTATACAAGCATCAAGGGGCTTAGCTCCTCTTGATGTAAAATCAGAAGAGCATTTAGTCCAAGCTCACCTATGAAATGCCAAGTCTCAGATTACCCAGTTGCCAACCATGGTTGAAATTGAAAGGATGTACCAGTAGCAAGTAACTTTGGAGAGGCTGAGAGGCCAATCATACAAAACATAAATATAATTCAAAAGTTCCTTTTGACAATTCATGATGGTAATCAGACATAATCGCAGGACACTCTTAACAGATCATAGAACTCTATTGTAGAGAAAAATAGAAAAGGGGACCAGATAATAATCCCAATAAACATGATGCCAAAAAATTGAGGACCCAAGGAGATGAAACCACCCCATTCTTCACACACACTGCACTGCTCTGTTCTCTGCATCTTAATCCCTACTGTTGCTTGCACTCAGGAGGACGCTCACCCTGCTGGCCTTCCCCAGCTGGTGTTCTGCCACTCTTCTGCAATTTAACCAGAAATCACACGTGAAACCAAGTTCCCTGAAAACAAATTTGCATGTGACAAGAAGACATGTTCGCATTATCTCACCTTTGGTCCAGATGGCTGCAAGAATAAATCAAACAAAGGACGTGTATTAGTATACTTTAATCTTTAAAACCCAGAATCTGCGTGTTGTATAGGATGTAGATATGTAGGATATGAGTGAGGAAGGAGGAGAGGCGATTTCACCTTTTTTCGGCTCTTGCTTTCCTCTTCATCTTCATCATCGTCATCATCCTCGTCATCTTCATCCTCGTCATCTTCTTCGTCGTCATCCTCATCACCATCATCCTCATCATCATCATCCATATCTTCAAACTCATCTCCCTGGACAGCCTCCCCCGTAAACCAAGAGACAGCATGAGGAATTATTTTGTCCCGGATGGTTGACCTGCATAGAAGGGTAGAGACCATCATGTTACACTGCAACATACGGCAGCAATCAAATTCAGTCTATCAACCAAACTATAAAATTTCTTGCAAGTGTGCATCTATCAAATTTACCAAGAACCTGGATAAACATATGCAGGATATCTTTGGCAACATTTTCCCATTCTAGATACCGTGGACAACAAAGATGGCTAAATTGGCAAGTCCTTGTAAACACCATTCTCAAACCCAATAGCTATCGATTATATAGATGACTCACCCAATATCGTAGTCTTGCTCCATTTGGTTCTGAAGTTCTTCGGCCTGTCAATGCACAAATAAGTTACACTCACAGGGAAATTCAGCTTAATTTAATCAATCAACAACCACACAATGTTTTGACATATTGAAAACAGTGAGCAGACTTACAGTCTCTTCATCAATATCATCCTCATCATCAGGAACCTGTGGAGGATTGAAGAAGTTGAAGAAACTTTCACAGTTTTCAGTCTTAGTGATAGGTTTGGCGTTCTTCGACCCCTTTCGAGGCTTTTTCTTTAGGATCTTCTGTGTCAAACATTTACCAGGATACCATTCGATCTCCGTCCTACAAAGCATACCAAATAGTATGAGCTATGGGGAAAGAGGCCAAATATACTTCTAGCAGCAATGAAGGATATTAGAAGTTACCCTATCGCCTTCTCTAAGATAGGTTCATCATCATCAATCATGTGGTATGTTTTAGTCAAAACGGAGTTCTTAAAGAAGGGATTAGTATCAAAGAAGAATTCAAGCTTAAAACCCTTGGGATCATCACTCCTACACCACTTAATATCCTTCAGAAATTTAAGAGCTTCCTCGTCTCGCTCTGAGATCTATACAGAAGGCAAAATACTGAAATCAGAACTGTAGAACACGGTGCATTGCTCTCTGATATACTACACAACAATGATTAAACAGGGTTATATGCTTGGCTTGACAAAAATCCTACCTCCTCTCCCAATATTTCATTAGTTTTCATGGCAGTCAGCCAGAAGTTTGGAACACCTTTTTCTGCACCAAGTATTTCAAAATATCAAGGACTCGAAATATAAGGAAAAAGCATAAAACAGAACTAAGAAAGACCAGCTGGTGAATGATATGACAGGCAATTAACAACTCAGTAAGAAACCTTCTGCTTTATCTTCTTCCTGGTCCATTGCAACTTCACTCTTAACTCCTTCGACTTCGACGACACCATTAACTATCTCATACCTCTGCAATTCGAGCAAGGCAATAAAGTAAGCAAATGAGATATCATAAAGAAACATTGCAAATGAGATATCATAAAGAAACATTGCAAATGAGATATCATTTGCAATTCTACCAAACGACCATTATACAGAGATTATAATTGAAAAACTGATTCGATATGCAAGTTAAGATAAATCTCAGTTTCATACCTTTCCATATAGTGGCTCATAGAGTTTCTGGTATTTAGCTTCAAGTGCTGCTCTCTCCTCAAAAAACTTTGCCTCAAGCTCATCATGCTGACTCTGCAGATTGGGATCATATAAGATAAACTTAGTACAAGACAAAAACCAAGAAATTAGTGATGATGAAATCATCACCTCACTTTTAAGATTTGAGATCATAACAGGAGACACTAGATCTGACAGAATAGAGTTCAGTGTTTGAATCCACATCATTCAATGTTATGGACTAGAACTACGCATAATTAGCATCTCATGATGTATTAAACATGCGTACGAAATTCAATTGAGAAAAAACAATCAACAGATATAATAGGCAGACGGGAAATCACATTCCACAACAGATTGTTTGGAAGTTCAGCTTCAAAAACTATTTCTGGACATCAAAAGCTAAACAGTCCAATCCTAGAGAGAGAGAGTATATTGAACAGCATATTCTCAAATCTCAATAAATACCCTCCTCCCAGAAACCAGATACATAAAAATAAGTAAAACTATGCAGGACACAGGAAACTAGACAAGTTGCAGACCTCCCCCCCCCTTTCCATCCCAACACACACATACACGAGGAATATTTTTAGAAAAAACTTGCTCATCATACTCACCTCAGATGCAAACCCATCAGTAATTTCAAATGCAGTGATAAAAGAACTATCCCTTACAAGTGAACGGTTCTCAATATCACACAAAGAAACACACTTGGGGTAGAGTCAAGAGTCTTATGAGCTTTAATAAAGAGATATCTGAGTACCAAAAGGCACACTTTCAATTCCAGCTATTTTTCTTTGAGCTTTGTCCTGTTCTTTGACCAACTGTACCAATCCTTCTCCACTATAGGGTAGGAGAAATCAGTATCGAGCTAGACCACGTAATTCATAAATCTATTTTTGCCAAAATTTCTATTATAACATACTCATTTTTATCCTTCTTATCTTTCAAAGCCATCCCAAGATTTGACCAACTACAAATTTTATATACAAATACTATGCCTTGGTCATTTTTATCCTTCTTGCTTTGCTAAATTTGTATTAAGACATACTCACTTTTTTTATAGGGAAGTAGTATGACCCCCTTGTTGGTATGGAGATTGGAACTAAGGACCTCAAGGTCTTTGACTAAGTGCCTTTGCCATCTCTCCCACCCCTTGAGGTCACACTTTTTATCCTTCTTATCTTTTAAGACCTCTAGGTAATAATTTCAGATAGTAACAGCAATGGAATTTGGATGGTTGGGAAAAACAGGAAAAGTGTAGTGTCTGTCATGTCATGATAACATCAGAGAGGGAAGTTGGTGTTCCCAGCAGATCTGATAGGGAATGTTGTGGTGAAGTGGGTGATGACAAGTTGAGGGGTAACATTGGCAGTCAGTTGTGGTTATGGTGTTAAGCTGAGACCATGAATTCAGGTGTGATTGGAATCACATTGTCAGCCAGTATGGCAAGTAAATTCAGAAACTTTGTTTTAAAAAAAAAACATTGCAAACACAGAACACCTCAAATTACAAAATCTAATAGCAAACTGAAGATTACCTTCAACAAGTGAAATAACTAATAACACAAGCCATTGCACATATGCACTAATATAAACATCAAAAGAGTCGAGCAACAACATAATAAAACAATGCCTTAATTCTTTCACTTAAGTTTAATATGAGAGCTGCTAACCTGAATCTCTCTAAGAACCTCAACACGCTTTCTAACTGTTGGTGTCAAACTCTCGAGAACATCAGAGTGTTGTCCAGCCAGATTTTGAAGCTTGTTCTGTAAGAATCCAAGGCAATAACGAATTACAAACATAAGTAAGTAAGAAGGTACGCCCAACAACCAGTTAGATAAACCTACTAAAATTAATCTCCATATCCAAAACTAAACTGACCTTAAGGGCGTTTACAAGCCCAGCACGATCCTCAGCACTAAGAGCTACAGAAATTAGAATCCTAGTCAGAGACAGATATATAGAAGCACAAATCATTTAGCGGCGGTAAACTAGGGTTTAGCAATAGATAAGTACCTGCAGCGGCGGCGGGGAGAGAGGCGCCGAGATCGGACATATCGAACTGGTCTTTCTTGCTGTTACTCATTTCGAATCAAAACCCTAGCCCTAGAAGAATTTTTAAAAAAAAACGAAAGGAAAACCCTAGAAAAACGAGAAAGAAAGAGTTGAGAAAGGGAGGGAATTGTTGTTGAGAGAGAGAGAGATGTGTGAGGAGAGGCAAAGAGATTACAAAAAGGGTGGGGGGCGAGTGGGCGGTTCTCTCTCTTTGTGCCGCTCGCGTTTGTGACCTAAGGAAGCTGTACGATTATATAGTAGGGAAAATGAAGTCAGTTTTACGCGCAATTTGAGAGCGTGGGATACACTGACCATTCAGGGTTTAAGGATTGAGCAGATGTGAGTTTGGTCCCACTCACTTGAATTTATAAACAAACTTGACAGCGCTGCATTAGCTGATAACGATGGAGGATTTTTCTTAAGCAAAAATTCTTCGAAATTCAAACACTTTTGCCACCCATCCCTTTTTGTTCTATCTTGTATTTTTAAAAGGGAATTTGGAGATTCAAATATTTTGATAGTGTCAACTAAATACATCATTTTATTAGTCACGTCTGTTTGCAACAAACACAATTATAATATGTTTCATTGGATCGTTCGAATAACTAGCTGTGCATTTTAACTTTTTAAAATTATATAGCATACAAGTGATGTACCCGTGCATTGTACGGATTGTACATGTATATAAAATTATATATTAAATTAAAGTTGAATAATGTGTTATTAATTTTTTTAATATGAACAAAATAAACAAAAACTAATAAACAGTAACATTAAATATAGAAAATCTTATAAATTTGAAAAAAATAATATAATTTTTGTATACTTTTTATATACAATAATTTTTGTTCAACATGTACGACTATTACTATTATAAATATCACATAGTAACTCTAGACAAAGCTACATACAACTGATGATAACCAAAAACATGTTTTCAAATGGAGTGTTATATTAGACAATGATTTACCATGGTTTTTATTCATAGACATTACGTAAGACATAATCAACAAAAAATGTTTTATTTGGAATTTGAAAGAAATTTTAGGATCAAATAGTATCAGTGACATCTATATATATATATAATGACAAACGTGATTTTCCCTCCTAAAACTGATTTCCATAAATGAAAACATTGGAAGCTGAAACACTTTGTTTTTTTTTTCCTTTTGTTTTTATACTAAACATTTAATATTCTTAGATAAGTTGACATGAATATATTTATACATTTCTAGAAGGCCAAAATACAAATTTCCCCCCAAAGTATACACTCAATGATCACTACAACTTAAGTTTGTGCCAATTTGGTATCGATGTTGCCATTTGTGTCAATTAACTTTAAAGAAAAACGAGCGTGATGGGTATTCGTCATGGGTTAAGTCAGTATTTTGTCCCCAATGTGAATGAAATTATGAGCGGACGAGCTATGTTTCTGAAATCGTTTGTGAATATAAAGATGTTAACATCTACGATCACGAAGCAGTTTTCCACATATGATTAAGACGAGTAAGCGAAAGGGATTTGATGAGGTGGCGCGAGATTACAGGAGATCTCGATCTTGGCTCGATGGTTTGCCTTAGAAAGTTAGTAGGAACAACCGGGATGTAGAAGCGACGGCCGTCGGATGAGTTTGAAACGACGACGGAGAGTGGTGATTGCCAACTAAGTTTGCCGCGGCATCGAGGACGAGACAAAGCTTCGAGACTTTTCTTATGAGCAGAGAGAACGCTAGCTAACATGGGGTTGTATTAGTTTTTCCCGCCAATACACGTAATGGCTTCGATTTTATTTTATTTTATTTTTCGATTATAACACAGTTAGGTCGAGCTAGGTCGAAGATTTTCGCCGGTGAAGAGATCGGTAAGTTTTGGGGAGGTTCGGGGGAGGGTTTATCACTTTAGAGAGAGAGATTAGAGTGGGCCGAGTGGATGAGTGAGCGGCATTTTTGTCCCCCTGTTTTGTAGTGCATTCACATTGGGGACAAAATACCCAGCCAGTTGACTTAACCCAAAAGGAAATGACGAAATTACCCATCACGTGCAAGAACACGTGAGAGTTAACGTTTTTTCTTTAACAGACGTTGGTCGGAGGAGTTAATTGACACAAATGGCAACATCAGATACCAAATTGGCACAAAACTTAAGTTGGGTAGTGATCTGAGATTGAGTGTATACTTTGGGGGGAAATTTGTATTTTGGCCTTTCTAGAAACTTTGAATACACTCAAACTGTTGGTATTCTCAGCACAATTCACAATATCATGTCTGACCTTTTATTTTCCATCACATTTATATAAAGTATGTGGAATTGTGGATGTTCAATCAATCTTCTGCAAAAAATAAAAATAAAAAATCGGTCACAAAATAAACTTTAGACATTTTGAAACCAAAATTTTTACTGCAACTATTATGACTTCCATATCATCCGTCCTAAGAAACGTCCACAAACAAAGATTCGAATGGATTCTCAAAATCAAAGTTGTAAAGAAATAGTTAGTTCCAGCTGAAATAAATAATGAAGTTGTTGACATAGTCTAACTATAAAATTATAGATTTTTTATAAGCATGAAGAATGGTTAAATAAAAAAATAAGAAATGTAACAGATAAATTCATCAGTTATAAATTCAAATCTTAAAATTTGAGTTATGTATTTTTTTCAAAATAACCTTAAGAAGTATGTTTAAAAATTTAGAATATAACAAATCTCGGACAGTAAAATAAAATATTTATCATTAAACAATGTTTTCACTAAATACTTGACTTTATTTTAAATATTGAAGTCTCCGATTATTAGATTTGTATTTAAAAAAAAACTTTAAAAGTTGTATAAGGAAATAGATTGTAAAACAAAATTATATAGGCTCAATTTTCAGCTTAATGAAAAATTAAAATGATTTGAATAATCCGGGAAGAGATCACTACGATTTCTTACCGAATGTTAGGTGAATGAAATTTTGAAATGAAAGATTATACGTCAAATTAAGGATTCTAGATGAAGGGTTATAACTGAAGGGTTGTATTTGTTAGATAGCAAATGTTGAATTTGGTTAGATGTTGAGGTTGTGTATTGATTTATTAAGAGTAGTTTTCCGGTAAGACCGTCTTATAAGTTTAATTCGTAAAAGGGAACCCCACTATCTCACAACGCAACTCACTAACACACGGTGGGTCGAGTCAAGGAGATACGTCTTACATAAAATACATGTAATTTTATTTTTTTGTAAGTTTTTATTGTATATTAATAGGTTGAAAGAGACAACTTACATGACATGAGGCTTAAAGGTGGATGTGAGATTTTAATGAGCTAGGTTTTATATATAGTAGGTCTTTTAGTGTTTTTCAATAAGGTGAGTTTTTTTATTTCTCATTTTGGGAATGAAATAATTACGGGTCGGTCCCTTTTTTCTAAAATGTTAACCGTTGCAATACTTTTTTTTTAACCGCAAAAGTATTTTTTTTTCTTCCTTAACCGCTAAGTCTTTTATGACGTGTCATATTTGTAAGGAATGGTTATACTTGTCCCGACTCTTGATGTTTTTGACACCATAAATGAGTACATGATATTTAACAATCACTTAGAAGCAAGAACTTATTTGAGTTCAAATTATATGTGTAGGGCAGATAACAACACAAGTTTGTTTGAAGACAATCATCATACAGAGTTTTTAAATAGTATAAAGTGTTTAGCATTGTCTAACCATGAATTAACACTTAAGGTTGGTGTTTCGGTGATGTTGTTGAGAAACATTGACCCTGCTGCTAGGTTGTGCAATAAAATAAGACTAATTATTACTATGCTTGAGAATCACGCTGTTAAAGTAAATTTTTTGAATGAAAACAATGTTGGAGACAAAATGTTTATACCAAGAATGTCATTGTCTCCATTAGATGTAAGGTTATCTTTCAAATTTTCATTGGTAGTATCGTATGTCATGACAATTAACAAAATTCAAGGTCAATCACTATCGCATGTAGGATTCTTTTTGAAGAAGCCAATATTCAATCATGGTCAGTTGTATGTTACAGGTTCTAGGGTAACAAACCGTTCTTGTTTGAAGATATTAATACTGATGAAGATGGAAAGCCAACAAATAAAATAACAAATGTTGTGTATAAGGAAATTTTTTAAAATCTATAATATTACCAATAAAATGATGTACTTATATTTAAGTAGTTGCCTCAAACATTACGTTTCTTAATTTATTATTTTGATTTTGATTTTCTTATTTGTTTTGCTTGAATATTTTATAATTTAAAAAATATTTTTGTTTGTGAGTTTAACGCACGGGTGTAAAACTAGTTATTTGAATCGAAAAGAGTGCCACCAGAATTGTCATTTGAATGAACTCAACCTTCCAAAATATGGTTTCTCAGCCTTATAACAATTAATCTCGTATCATTGCATAACTCAAGTAAATTAGACTATGTTACGAAACAACATTATTTGAGTTTCAACCTTCAAATTTAACTCACAGTTTGAGATTTCATAATATGTAATTCATTTGAAATATTCATGAGTATGTATCGTTCAAATTTAACTCACAATTTGAGATTTCAGAACATGTATTATTCATTGATGTGACGTAATTAAAAAAATTGTATCTTAATTTTTATATGACTATTTAATTGAAACCACAAAAAGAACATGTATCTTTTTAATTAACATAACTTATACATTACATTTCATTTCAATTTTCAATTTACATAAAGAATTAACAAACAAAAATAGAGAAAATGTCACTCTAATTTAAATATGACATAAAGTTCTCGGTATTCTTACTTATTTGTAATAGACCATCATAAAATGTATTTTTTTTGTTTAGTTTATTGAGTTTTGTCTTCTTTTCAGTTGTGTAGTGTGCATTCATCTGATAATTACAAAATCTCAAACATATATCAATTTATTTGCATACTGTCCGCTTCATACATTTAATAAGTTCCATACTGACACCGTACCATAAGCACGGACACAAAATCTAGTGATAATTTAAACTAAGACGGACTCAAACTAAAAAAACAAACAAAGTCAGACCCATAAGTATTTTTTATTTGTTTTTTGTTTTAAATATTATAGAACTATATTTCAAGATCTATTAAAAACAATCATAAGTATTTTTATTTACCTAATTTTTATTTATAATAATACCAACCTATTCAATATTTTTTTGAATAAATACCATTTTTACGAATTGTTTTTACATATTAATTTTGTTTGTAATTAGTTATATGTACATGGACTCTGTCTGACTTATGAATAGCTTGCCTAAAGTCTTGATTTCTACTTTATTTTTTTGTAATATTTAATAGTTATATGGCTTTGGTATGTAATTAGTTATATGTCATTTTCGAATTTAGTTCTCCAAAAAAAAAAAGTAAACTCAATTGGAATAGTTTCTGTCAACATCATTAAATGACATTTCTCAAATTCAATTTCAATTTTTTTTTTTACATAAATATAACATAAGTGATTCCATTTTTGAAAAGTGAGTTTTGGTGGCAAATTTCTAAAAATTATGCACTTCTATTTTTATATACTACAACACAACCGTGTAATGCACAGTTTAATATTGATATAAATAAAACAATATAAAATTTTAATAATAACCAAATAACCGAATAATTATATGAAAAATCACAAGTTCAATATACATATAAAACAAATTATAGAAAACTATGCCAATAAAAATAATAACTTTTTAAACATATCTTTAAATTGATATCGAAGTGACATGTGTTAGTCCCAAATGACACAATAATAAGCTAGATTGGGAGGTTGAATAGCTTATTAAACACTTAAAAACTTTTCGTATAAGATCCTAAAACAATCACCTGCAATCTATTAAAGAGATTGAAGTAGCGGAAATCTTATAAGGAATACAGTTAAGGTCTGCCGGTAGACTTGGCTGAATACTTAAGTCTGCTGTTTGAAGAGATAAGTAAATAGATATGAAACAGTTTAAAGCGATAATCAATAATAAGGGAAGAACACAAGTATTTTGAGATGGTTCACACTATAAAGAGTGTTACGTCCAACACCAAGGCAGTCAACCTTGAATTTAAATGTGCATTATATTTTCCACTAGTTCAATTACAAATAATATATTCAATGGATCGTGTACAAAATATTTGACTTGTGTTTGGGGGTTTGGGAATTGAATATCTGGATAAAAAAGATATTCAATTGTGCAGAAGAATAGTTTAAATGAACAGCAATAAGAAGCTAAAGATAAGTGTTGAAGCAGATCTTCTTGATTGTTGTCGAGGACTTCTTGATTAGTTTACGATTTCTTGAATGCACTGAGTATAAAGACTTTATGTTGTTGGAGAATTTCATAGCATTACAGAAGTTGTTCTTCAGTCTTTAATGACAATATTTATAGTAGGGGCATTCTTGAGATTCGTTGGAGAAGACGAAATGTAACAGCTTTATTAGGTTGAATGCATTAAATGCATGGAGCTGTCTTGTGGGTTTCGTCTTCACTGATACTGAGCAGGGAGTTGGTACAGAGATGTTGCAGCAGCTGGCAGGTGAGCAATCAGAATTTCGGACCTGCAAGATTTGGTACAGACTGCAAGCGTCAGTCTGTTAACCTACTATGTCACTGTTCAGAAGGCGAAAGTCTTATTGCTTTTCGGAAAGCTGATCAGGCGTGTCTGAGAAGTCAAGAGATGGTTTAATTCAAATTCAAATTGATAGATGATGAATTAAATTAATCCACTAAGACTTGGTGATTGGACACGTCATGCTTGAACACGAGCAGACAAGGTCTGCCGCTGGATGTTAAATGATGTCTTCCGGTAAAGTTTTGATAAAGTCTTCCGCTGAACGTGTGAAGCATATATAAAAACTATCATATGGTAAAGTTCTATACACAGTTGCCACGCTAATTGATACGCACCCCAATTAGCCACTAATGTATAAAATTAATGTAATGTATGAGCAGATGTAAATCAAGATACAAATGAGAAACAACAACATGTCTTTGACAAAAACAGTTTATTTTGTATAATAAAAATTAAAGTTAAACATATAAAATTATAATCAAAGCACTCGTGCGATGCACGAAACTTATATTCATATCAATACAATTATTAAAACTTTAGTGCTAATAAAATACACAAATGATTGCAACACAAAGATTACAAGTTCGATGTGTAGTAGAATTGAATATCATAATTTTGTAACATTAAAATTAAGATTATTTTGTTTGACTCTCATGTAGAGTTGAATTAAAAATCTAAACGTATAAGAAAATTAATATCAATAAAAAAATTAATGAAAATCAAGTGTCTTTAGGTTTAAAAATGTTTTACCTTTGGAGAAAATAAATCAATTTATAGAATAAAAATATTAAGAATTTCGGTTCAATTTCAATTATAATATTTTTTCTGGATATAAACAATAAAATTTACATTGAAGCCCACAATTCAAATTCTAAACAATGGAATTGAGGTTCATTTTCTCTCATTCTCAACTCTGAAGTCTCAAAAAAATTTAAATTCACTGATGTGTTTCCCGTATTAAAAAATAATATTAAAATATATGCAAATAAATATATATAAATAAAAGTTACATTAATGTTAAAAAAAATTGATAGCGCATATAATATCAAACAAATGGCAAATTGTTTGTGATATACTAACATGTTTCGTCATAAAAACCTTAAAATAGTATATAACCAAGGAAAATAAAATGTAGGAGATGTGTCAAGGAGAATGAACCAAAAATTCAAATGATCGATGGATAAACATCGGAAAATTTGATTTAAATCGTGCTATGGATAACTTTTGGACCGCGACTCGGCAAACACTCATAAAACCACGTTATTTTAATTGATGTATATAAACGAAAAATAAAACACTTTTACCTTAGTTTCACCACACATTGCAATTTTTTACGCATTTTTTGCAGTGATGACCAACCCCAAGGTTACCTTACCATCTAAAGAAAGTCCGGCAATGGAAGCTATGACCACCGACTTACCAGAAACTTGTTGGTATGTTCATGTTTCAAAAAATATTTCAAAAACTCTGTTTAACTTCAAAATTCTTTTATTAATTTTAATTCGTAATTTAGCTTAACTAACAAACAAATTCGATCTAAATGTTGATTAATTTTATCATCAGTACTTTTTTATATATGAATTTTTAACATATATAAGTAACTAAAAAATATGAAATTATTGGGTTTCCATTTTTTTTACATGTAGCTAGCTGTCTCAAAAAATTGGTCATTTCTCGATTTATAGATTTTTTTTTACAATAATAACTTTGGTTATGATGAAATAGATAAATAATTGTCAGATCTTGGTACTAATATTAATTGATTATATGTGAATTAGTTTTACTTCAAAGTGTGTGTATATGATTTAGTTTCAAAATTGTTGTTTTATTCCATCTTTATTTTTCATGTAGTGCAGGAAAGTGAAGAACAATGAAAATTAAAAATAAAAGAAATAGGTTTTAGGTAAAAAAAATTGATGGGTTGACCCATTTGATCAACAACTCATGTTGGGTTAAGTTGGATCGGTGTTTTATTTCGTTATTCTAGATGGGTTGACCGTCATTATATGGTGGGTTTTCTTAACCCTTGGGCTGACCCAAGCCATGTGGGACCGCACTACTTTGAATCCAGAACCATGTTTCGTTTCGTCGCCGCGGTTAATTGGCAAGCCAAGAATTTGAAAAATGGAAATTCAAGGTAAAAATGGCTCCAAAACCCTACTGAAAGTTGGTGTCGGTATAGATTTCGGGAGGGGTTTAGGGTTTGACTCCGACGACCGAAAGGTTTCTCGTCATCACATTTCTTTCCGGATTCACGAAGGTGAAAACAAGGTTGGCTTCGACGTTACTGGAAAGAATCCGATCTGGGTACATAGCAGTAGAAATGGTGAAATTAGGGTTTACAGAATGTCTGAAAAAGGTGAAATGGAGAGCGGTGATATGTTCTGCGTTTCTGCTAAGAACCCCGTTTGGTTCAATTTGAAAAGAATTGAACTTGAGAGCAGAGAGCTCGGGTTTGGCGATGAATTGACCGAGAGCTTGCGGAGTAGTCATGGGTTGTCAGGGAGTGAAGATTTGGAGATGGAGGATGTCGATTTATCAAATATTGACCCCATTAAAGGTTTGTGTAACCCGCCTTTTTCGGTAGTAACTTCTTCGAGCTTGTAGAAATTTTACTTGCTTTCATAATGCTTTCTTTGATTAATGAATTCGGGGAGGAAGTAGAGAAAGGAACTCGTGTTTGAATTTTTTAATTGTCATGAAAAGTAGGGTGAAAGAAAGCTGTAGAAGGCAAAACAAGTGAGATATTTTAGTTTTGCTTATAATTTCAGGTGTTGTTTGTGTGTAAGAGTTTGGTTGTGATGGGGGATGGGCATTAATACTCAAGAACAACCGAAGTATTTCCAATCACGAATCTAGCATAATTCGTGAAGCTACCAAACGGTAACTCATCGGTCCATTTGAGTGCTATGCCTGAAGAAGAAAATTGAAGAAATGAAAATGAAAATTGAACAATTTGATTATAGTATCCAAGCAGGCCCTTGTAAGAGCTCTAATTTGATATGTTGATCTATGCAAATATCATATTGTTAACCTGCTATTCACTATTAATGTATTTGTTAATTATGTTGCTATTATTGGTAATTGCAGAGTTTGGGTTTGTTGTTATGGGGCATGAGTTTGACGGCTATCCAAAGAAAATGATATGTGATAGCAAGAATTGGGACTGGTTTCTTGAGGAGGATGGAGAAAAGAGTGACGATGATGAGGATAGCGATAGAAAACGGAAGAACCGTGCGAGCAAAAAGAGGAAGAAGGGTGATGGTAATGATGAGGATGATGATGATTGGACCAGTGAGAGTGAAGATGACACTGAATTAAATACAAAATTGAGAAATGTTCAGAAACCAAAATATTCAACTAGATCAAAGGACCATAACAAAGGCATTAAGGGCACAAGAGTTGGTAGAAAGTCCCAGCAAAGGGATACTACACAAACAAATGAGACAGACACAGAAGATATGGCGGAGGCAGAGGAAGACGAAGATGATGAGACTTTGGGGGGCTTCATTGTTGATGATGAAGGTGCAGGAGAAGAAGAAGAAATCGATGAAGATGAAGAAGATGAGGAGGAATTTGATGATGGCGATGATGATGAAGAATAAGGAAGGTATGCTAGAGATGGTTTGTGTCTACTACTAATCTTTTAGGGAGGGAAATGTTTGTATATTACTGCTAAGCTGTACTGTAGTCTTTTAATTTTTCTAGTCAAACAATATCATATGCCTTTTGCATAATTTATTCAGTAAATTATTTCTCAAGTGGGTTTTGCAGATTTCATTTAGTGACAGCATTCCTGCCTGATATAGCTTTCTTTGAAATATTTAGAACTAATGAATATTTGGAAATGAAGTCAAAATAAGCCGGTTTCTCTGTATCATTCCTTCAGCTTGTAAAGTATTGGTGACGTGGCTTGTTCAATGTAGAGGAACCCGTTCCCTGGCTGAAAATGTATGGAACCTATTAATCTCGACATGTTTCATGTAGAAGGCAGTGTTGGGATGAATGATCCATCTTATCAGCAGGAAATTTTACTCCGTAAATTGGTAGTCCACATGCATGGTGGTGTGGACTAACAGGAGTTTCATCTCCTTCTCTCTATTTACGGTGCAATTTGATTGGGTCACTTTTATACTGGAATGATGGAAAACACTTCTGCCTCATGCAGATGGACTTAAAAGAAAATGCTGGTAACATGAAAGAACTTATTTCTGGAACTGGTGCTTTTATTATTGGAATCGTTATTTGCACTCCACTTTTCTGACTGTGGTACTTACAGTTGAAAAGTGGAGTATTAATAGTGATTTTCTTTTATAGGAGTATTTGCAGAGCTAATTTATGTAATTGTGGTGGAGGATGGGGTGATATGAGTGTCAATTACTTGGCAATTTTCCTTGATGCCGACTCCCGAGTACTTCCTGAAGCTGTCTATTGCTTCTTTTCCTACCTTTCTCAAAGAGTAGTTTGGGAGCAAGGAACAAGTGTTTGAAGTTTGAAGGAAAAGTTGAGCTGTTACTTATTAGTTGTGTGTTACTGTCTTTCTGAAAGAGTTGTTATATATAGTTTTATGCAATTTGGAAATGTCAACAGGCTCACTCTGTAACTTTTATTTACAGTATATCTTTATAGAGTCAGAAATGGCAAACCAATCTCATTTTGCAAATGTTACCTACAACGATATTCACATAAGTAGAATGACTTTTAGCTGATGACTGAAATGAACCAAAAAGATTGCTTGACTCTTCGAGACAAGTTTAATGTTCGCACAAGTTTGTTTGAAATATCAAATATGTATGACTCCGAATAATTGAAATCTCAAACCAAACTTTAGCCCAACAAGCCGTCATTTAAAATTCTTACTTTAAATTTTAGTCGTTCTTGGGCAAACTAGAAAATGCTCTCATAGGAATATTTATGTCAACGCTTAGTGGACTCTTTTACAAATTATCTAAATTCAAGTGGTTGATTTAGTTTTGTTGAGCTTTTGTGTGGAGGATTTATTTTAGAATGAGGCTATACATATCCTTTAAGTTTGATCTTCACACCTTATTTCCTGCATTGAGTTGTTGTACTTTATATTATATAGTGTATATTATAAAAAATGAGATGTGGACAACAAATTTTGGAGCGTGGATAAACCTAACTTTGAATATTTATTTTACGGCAATATTCAGACCTGTGAAAAAGAAAAAAAAAGGTCTGCCAGAAAAGGTAAAGAATAAAACTTTTTCCTCTTTCTTGAACATTACCGTTTGAACATATAACTGAAGGAACGTGACGGTGCAAAAGGCGTTGGTACGACGTCGCTTGAAGCTCCCCAAATACTTGTATATTCGTATATTAATTGAATCGTAATCGATCAAAAAGTTTCAATTTCGAAGACACGGCCGCGTCTATCTCCTCAACCACACGAGCTAGGGTTTTCTGCTATCATCAAATTTCAAAATACTCCAAAATTTAAAATCCCCTCTCTCAATTCTTTTCAGAACCCTTCGTAGCGTTATACTGATTTTACCTATCATCACCCTCCTCATCGTCAGGTCTCTCCGCTCTTTCTAGGGTTTTTATTAGAGGTCCGAGCGTAAGCTAGAGCCTAGATGATATAAAAAAGTTATTCTTCGTTTGCAGGTGCTTTTCATAGGTAGGGAAAGAGATAGAGAAAAAACAGGGTTTATTAGCGAAATGGATGATGGTGGTGCAGGACATATAGTCGCCAATATTAATGGCGACCAACATCAACACTTTGTTGAGGATGACGAGGATCAAAATCAATTTCAACTTTCATCCGGTGGAATCGTCGATGACAGTTATGATAACGTAGATGATGGTGCAGGAGGAATCGAAATAAAGCGTTCAATCGATGACGGCAGTAATCGTGATTCTTCAGCAGGGTTAGTTAAGTTTGTCTCTAGTTTAGTTTGTAAAGATGGGTCTCTCCCTGCTAGGGTTTCTATGTTTTGAGTAGTTCTGTTAGTAAAAATATGTGGTTTCTTTTTTTATTTTTATTTTTTTGGGGGGGGGGGGGAAGATGTTTGTGGTTGTTTTTTCGACCCCCCTTGTGTACTCAAGCAATGAGAGATATGAGGGTTGTGAACATTAAAGTAACTGTTTGGTTTTTCTTGTGTATCATAGAAAACTCTTTGTTGGAGGCATTGCGTGGGAAACAACGGAAGGTATGCAATGCAATCAAGATTTTGTTATTATTTATAAGCTTGGTTAATGTTGTTTATAAATTTATCGATCCCTTAAAGTTCACATAATTTGGCTTATTTATTTTCTTTGGCGTGGTATTTACAGACAAACAATGTCAATTTAATGAGAGTACTCTTAATTTCAGTTTGAATGAGGTAGGAGGACTATGCTTGTTATGTACCCAGCTCATGAACACTAAGGCTTCGTTTGTTTCAAGGAAAATGATTTCTGGAAAATAGCTTCTAGAAAATAAAAAAAATCTTATTTTTGGGTGTTTGGTAAATCTTTTAAAGATATGTGGAAAGCGGATGTTTGACAAAACACAGAAAATGTTTTCGAAAACAATTGATGAATATATACAAAAAGTTATTTTCTCTTCTTCCTATTATTAATGCCCCTATTGAACATATACTGAATTTTTAAAAAATGTTCGAATTTAAATAAATTTTCTTTAGAAAACCCTCAAATCTCAATTTATCGCTAGTGATGTTAAATTAATAGGATCCATCTTTTTTCAATCTCACAAATACGAAGAATACATTTGATAATGAAAATGGAAAAAACGTTTTGAAAAAGAAAATGGATAATTGTTTTGGTACATCCTAAAATAATATAGTTGACACTTATTTTAGGACGTAGTGAGTATTTATTGAAATTATAATTGATAAATAATGTGCACAAATATAATAAAAACTCAATTTATAATTCAATTTTTGTTGAGGGTATAATTGTGTGTATATGTAAATATGTGTCATTGTGCGTATGATTATGATGTTTGATGGAAAAGACGGGCGAAGAAATTTGTTGGGCCTGGTTGTTGAGGAAGGGGAAGGGAAGGGGAAGGGGGTGGAGAGGTGGTGGGGTGCTTGAAACAAGGGTTGAATAAATTTTGGAAATGTCTTAGAGAAAATGAGTCCATAAGTCATTTTCCTGAAAATGAGAAAAATGTTTTCCGGAAGTCATTTTTCGTGAAACAGACATAGCTAAGTTTGAATGTCCTTGCATGTCATGACTTGTGAGTTAGTCAAAGTACGATGACATGCTGAGCCCACGCATCTGTGGATTGTGACTGAATTCATACAAGCGCTGTGCTGTAAATTTATCTTGGTTGTATACGTTAGATAATGTATTAGTGTAACAGTGCATTCAGAGTTAGTAGCTTATGAATGCCCTTACTAATGCATTAAGTAGCCTATATTCAGAGTTGTATTAGGTTTCAACAATCTCGTCTGCGAATGCTATTTTTGCTCATGGTTTGATTTAGATTTAGATGGGGCTGGTTGATAATTTCATGGACAGGGTTTATGAAAATTCAACAAGTAATTCTTATGTTGTTTAAATAGTTTTCCCAGTGAGGCGTTAAGTGGTGCCATTTCAGTAAGCTAGTTTGAGTGTGTTTTCCAGATACTACAGTTCTACCCAAATGGACAGCACTGAAGAAGAGCTCTGTTGCACTTCTATTGGATTGATCTTAATTCTGACACCCATTAACAACCTTCTTAAGCAGTTGAACAGTTTTGAATTGAGAACCAATGTTCTCAATAGCATGTATGCACAACAGAAATAGTCTAATAGTCTATTGTATTTGTCTGCTTGTTAGTGTCTAAATAATATGGGTGATATCCATGTTACTGGTCCTGAGTATTGAGTTATATCAATGAGTATGAACAGTTGATTGGACTTTATTTTTTCCTTCTAAAACAATAGTACACTTGAGCTTGGTGCCTGATCTAGTCGTGAAAACCTATTATTATGATATTATTGTATACCTTAATACCCCAGTAGTAGATATGATAACCAGTTGTTAGATGCCTTGTAGATCCATCTGGTCTTATCTTTCATTAACATACCTTTTGTGTCTTATACTGTTGATCAATCATTGTTGCATAATCTTAGGTGTGCTAATTTATTTCCATGAGAGAGGAAATGAGGGAACAAATTTATAGAAGTGTAGAGCTGTAGAGGATATTTATTCCATCTTTTAAAAGTAGCCGAGATCTTATTTTTAAGAAATTTGGTTACAGGAAATGCATTATAGGAAAATGAGCCATTACTCTTGTATATCATGAGTTCTGTAGCTTATGTATCTAAATCATTTTGGTGAATCCGATATAAATTGTAGACACCTTTGTGGAATGCTGTTGCCATGCTCGCCACTCTGTTTATGTGGTGTTGTTCCTTTTAATGCGTCTCTTTCCTGGGAATAGTGGTGTTGGTTGGTGGATTTTTTTGTGAAAAGCAGACAAGTTTTATCAAGATTCAAAAATTATAAAATTTATAACTAACCCCCACTCAAATTCCAAAAGCATGACTTCAATTGTTACCCCTGACCTTTTACAAAGAATGTCACATGCACAATAAGTGCTAAAGACACAAACAACAGTCTCGGTAGTAAACTACAACAGACAAACACCTGTTGCTAAGAAGCATCAGACACCTCGTCCAAGGTAGTTAGCTCCAACTCTCCAAGATCTTGCAGCAGATTGCTCCAAGAAACTCCCTCATCAAGATCATATTTTTTAAGCTGGACAACTGAGACAGAGGAAACATGATGGACTAGCAAATAGCACTCCAAATCAATCAGATAGAACTGATCAAAAAAGAAAAAAAAATGAAGCACTCCACTTATTAACAATAGTAAATGTTGTGATTTAGGACCTTAGGAATTCAATACTAATAGCTTTGATGCATCATGTAATGTATTAGATCCATCCAGTTGTCATTTTACCAGATATTGTATTAGAACTCCTGTTTTATTTTCGAGTAGTATTTATTTCCTTTTGTCCTCGGCTTATCTTGTGGTGGTTTGTTCAGAGTCATTCAGCAATTATTTTGGCAATTATGGAGAAATCACAGATTCCGTGATAATGATGGATAAACTTTCTGGAAGGCCACGCGGATTTGGATTTGTTACATTTGCTGACCCAGCAGTTGCAGATAAAGTCCTGGAGGAAGAGCATGTCATAGATGGCAGGCCGGTAGGTTACTTTTCCCTGATGAATTGTTACATATCACCATGAATATATGTGACCCTATTCGTTGGTTGTTTGGTGGATAAATGTCTTTAAAGTGTTAACGAATACTTGCATCAGGTGGAAGTGAAGAGAACTGTGCCTAGGGAGGATATGCAGGTCCGAGGGGTATCAAGAACAAAGAAAATTTTTGTTGGTGGTATACCGTTAACTTTAACTGAAGGTAATAATTCTGTGGCTTCATATTGGTTTTTATTCAGACACATTAGGGAACAAATTATTTAGATATGACACTATTGGATTACACTGCAGATGAATTGAGGGAGTACTTTTCTTCTTATGGTAATGTTGTGGAGCACCAGATTATGCTGGATCATACCACTGGACGATCAAGAGGCTTTGGATTTGTCACCTTTGATAGTGAAGATGCTGTAGAGAAAATATTTTCTGATGGTCAAATTCATGAACTCGGAGGCAAACAAGTAAGTAGAAAGTTCTTGTGCTTTGAAGTAAGATTAGTTTTGAGTCGCGTAATTCTAGTCCTTTTCCTAACACAACTATGAACTGACCACAGAGGTGTAATGTATTAGGTGGAAATAAAGAAGGCGGAGCCAAAAAGAGGGGGTGGCGGTGATTATTCTTATGATAGCCGGCCAAGGCATAGTGGTGGTAGTTCAAAATCATATGGTGGTTTCGGTAGGGGAGCCGCTGGATATGGAGGTGGCTACAGTGGAAAAGCAGGTAGAGGATATGGTGGTTATGGTGGAGGATATGGGGCTTATGGCGGCGGATATGGGGCTTATGACGGTTATGGAGGCAACTATGGAGGTGGTACTGCAGGTTTCTATCCTGGCTATGGTGGATATGGGTATGGCTTTGGGTTTGGGGGGGCCATGTACGGTGGTGCTGGATATGGTGCTAGTGGTTATGGTACTCCTGGTAGCTATGGTGGTGGTGCAGCTGGATATGGTGGAGGTAAGGGATATTATGGTGGTGGTGGAGCTGGGAGTGGTGGCAGTGCTGCTGGTTATGGTGGTAAAGGATTTGGTAGGGGTGGTGGTGGTGGAGGAGGGGGAGGAGGAGGGTATGACGGTGGTAAAGGGTACGGGAATGCCGGTGCCACTAGTGGAAGGTTCCATCCATACCGGAAGTGAGAATTTTATGACGTGTGATAATTACTAGAACACACAAGTATTGAGGGTTTATTATCTTGAAGTTGAAACTTTGGATTGTTGGTTGAATTTCAGTTCTTGCTTTGTTTCTGAAGGAATCTTCCCCTTCATCCCAAAACCCCAAAGAGAAACAAGAAACACTTCTATTTTTGCAAATTACTTTGTTAGTGGAACACTTAGAAGGTGATTTTGTACCATGTAGTACTGTACTTCTGACCAGTTAAACCGTCTTATTATGTTTGAACTAATCAAATTGACCGAACTGTATTTCTATTTGTACGTAAGACAATAGACAATTACTTCACATTGCTTGGGCAAATCGCTCCATCCCATTTTCAGTTTTTAAGTTTTTATTGTTGCTTATTGATGGTTGTGAAAATAGGTTAACATATGGCATGCATCCATAAACTCTGCACCGGAGGAACGTCTTCATTTGGAGGCAGGGAAGATCCCTGGCTGGAGGGAAATTACGGGTTAAAAGCTTGTTTTTGCTGTCACAAACATAGATGAGCTTTCTTGGCAGTTGCCAAGTTGTTATAGTGAGTGTCTGTATGTTTCTGTGGTCTCTTGTTCGATTGAGCAAGCAGAGCCAACTCTATTGATAGTACCATCTGTACGATCGCGATCGTACACCTGGATTTGAGATGTACATCATTCATATTTCCCCATATCAGAACCTCTCAGTTTGAGGTCCAAGCCATGTCCTGAATTGCCACTCTACTGGATGGGCATATGTTTAGCAAAACGCCCAGTTTGGATGCTATTTGGTCTTTGTAATGAGATGGGTTCTTTCTAGTTTCTAGCCTGAAACTCCACTACCAAATTGTCCCCTGCGATAGCTTTAAGCTCCACTGACTTGTAATCCAGTTCCTCTGCTAAATCTGCCACGATACCTTCTCCGGATTTTTGGATTATAGATAGCTCTTTTTTTTTTTTTTTTTAAAGTCAACTTAATCAAGATTTACATAACATTTAGGGGTTTTGTTATTTAAAACAGTTGAAGTAAGTAATTGAGAAGTGTCTTCCGGCGAGTGTATCTAACTTGAGGCCCCCAATCTTTACCAAACTACTTTATGCATTTTTTAAAGTAAAATTCCACAATTGTCACCGTCTTTTTGAATTGTCTACAATCTACAAGAAAATAAAAAGACAATTACCAAGTATAAAAACAAAATTAAATGAAATACCCATCTCTGAACCTCAAGCAAATCTTGCATAAGTGAGTGCTAAGATAGACACTATTTTTCTTGAACAAATAAAATAAAAAAACTTATTCTGGTAGGTAGATATTTATATTTAATCTATTTATTTCTTATTTATAAATATTTTATCAATTTGCTACTCTGGTGGCTGGTAAGGCCAAAAATGAAAATATTACTATAATAGTGCGTGAAGCTTCAAAAGTCTTTCTCTTCTTCGACGTCTGCAAAGCCGGGACAAGAAGCCCCGTGTTTCTTATTCCATTGAAGTTGGGGGAACTTCATTACTTTCCCCCCAAATGATTCTGACTCTGGGTGCAGTTCGTCCCGCTCCCACGTCCCTAATCCGTTTAGCTCGTCATTCTGTTCCTCCAATTTCAGTTTCAAGACATGGGTTGTCCCCCTTCAATCTCATCTCCAGAGCTTCTCTTCATGCAAGTAAGTCCCTTTCAACGTTTCTTACCTATTTTGAATTTCTTTCTATTCGGATTTTTCTTTGCGATTGTGGGATAATGTTAAATTCAGTATCAATCCAAGCTACGAATTTAGTGCTCGGTTGACACGCAAGATTCCTTTCCATATCATTTGAATTATCATAGAATGAATTTGTTCTAAAGTGGCACGGAATGGAATGGAACATTGTAGCCTATGGTTGGTACTGACCGTAAATTTGGACTATCTTTTGTTTATGCATTGTCTGTTCTATGCCAAGTTACAAAAGGAGCGTCCCATTTTGGTTTTTCAAGGAAATTAACTTATAAGCAATTTTAATGCATTAGATAACTTAACTAATAGAAGTCGATTTTTTTTAAAAAAAAAATAAATAGAAGTTGATTGAGAGGGTTTTTGAAGTCAAAAGGTTTCAAAGATTGGGTGCTTACTTGCGAAAAATGAAGCCTTGCGCAGTTGCAGTCGACTTCGAAACCCTATCCTTTGAAATTGAAGTCGACTGTTGAAGTCAAAGTTTGTTGAAGTCTGTTGAACTGTTGAAGTCGACTCCCCAGCCATGACATTCGATAATTTTAGGGCTCGTATGTCTGATTTGGGAAATTTAGGCCTTTATTCCTTTATTTTCAACCTAGACCCTATGTCGTTTTGTACTACTGGCATTTTAAAAAAATAAAATTAAGTAGTGAGCAACTTTCATGACATTTTACCACCTGCCAACTTTCAAAAAGGCACCAAAGGCGTCGCCTTTTCATCGACTCTTGCACATCGACTCGCCTAGGACTCATGAGGCGCTACACTCTCGCCTCAGGCGCTTGCCTTTGACAACTACGATTGCAGCATTGCAATGCAGATTGGGACATGCAATTGGCAAAGTTAGATTTGGTAGATCAATTAAAATCTCCTATACAATAGAGCTTGATTGACCGAGGTTATCTGACAGTCTGGATTGATCCGGGTCGCTAGATCCAACGGTCATGGGTCGATCACGAATAACCCCTCTCAACTATGGGTCGAGTTCGAATTGCATCCCTCAATTACGAAGCAATGTACCCCCTCAATGATAACATTTTCTTAAATCGCACCTTATATTTAGACACTGTCGTTTGAATATTCATATTTGGACAATCTTTTTCCAGAAAGGGACCCTCTTTTTGGGGCAGAGGGAGTATTATTTTTGTGTATATGGGTGAATGCTGGTGCTTCATGAGATGGCATCGGTTTTCATTGGTAGAAATTTAAAAGAGAAATGGTTGAAATCACTTGTACAAGGGGACTTATTTGTTCTGGTTTATGTCAGAGTACAATTATTCTTTTTTGGGGGTGTGGGATTTCGGTCTTGCATTTCTGGGATGACTTCTTGATAGTCGTAATACAATCTTTTTCAACTTTAATATCTTCTCCAGAAGCAAATTTTTTTTTGTAGATAAGTGTGATCCCTTGTTGGTGGGAGAATTGGAACCAAGGACCTCAAGGTCTTTGCCTGAGTGCCCTTTCCATTTCTCTCACCCCTTGGGGTCAAACAAAAGCAATTTTTGAGGTTAATTTATAATTTATTGGAGAACGCAAGGTATTGTTGCTGCTCCTTTTTAAGTTGGTCAGATCATTTGTCCCAGCATTTCCTTACCCACTTAATCCTGTTGGTGAGATTTTCTGTTCGGTAACGTTTCTTTCTCTATCCACCTCCTTTTGTTTCATTTCCTGTTCTATCTATAGGGTTCTATAGATACCTTGTTGGATAGAACAGAATAATTAACTGAGGACGTTAATGTATAAACACATTATCAACTGAATGCTGTATTATAAGTATGTAATTGCACAGCCCCTGCAATATTAACATACAAAATAAATAGGTTTTAGAAAAATAATTAACAGCCTTACTACGAAGAAGGAAAACCCTAAACAAATTACAAGCACAAGTGAGGAAAACATTAGAAACTGAAACTGGTTTTATTAAAGGTTTGTATAGTGAGGTTTCAAGCTTATTTTGTGTTAGTAGGCTCTGTAATTTGTGAACTAATTAGTAACGTTGGATCAATTACACAGATCCTGAAGGTGTGCAGTCACGGGTACAAGTACCTTCGGAACAATCAGAGATCATTTTTTTGGGGACAGGAACTAGCGAAGGAATTCCTCGTGTGAGCTGCCTTACTGATCCTTTAAAGACATGTCCGGTACCCCCATCCATAGCCCTAGAACGTCATTGTTGAACTTTTTCAAGTTGTGAATTGAAGTATTTTGAAAAATGAATATCTTGATGGCTGTATAGGTTTGCACAAAAGCTGCGGAATCTGGAAATAGGAATAGGAGACTTAACACAAGCATCCTTATTCGTTACCCTAGGCCCTCTGGAAACTGTAACATTCTCATAGATGCTGGCAAGTATGTCAAATATGCTTTTATCATTGACTTGTATTTTACTGTGAGAAAAAGGAATTATTATGTTGACCACAAGGGGTGGGAGAGATGGCAAGGACACTCAAGCAAAGACCTTGAGGTCCTTGGTTCCATTCCCCATACCAACAAGGGTCACACTTACCTATCAAAACAAAGAAGGAATTATTATGCCTTCTCATATTACATCAAATTTTGGTCATTTGTTATTTTGGTTTAATTGTCGTGTTGTGCATACAATGAAATTAGTTTTTAATGGCTTTTATCATTCCATGTTATATTTCAGATTTTCCTTTTTTGCTCGAGTGGTGAGGTATCAATTATCAATAGTAACATACATGGAGATTGGACCTGCATTTTCTACTGTGTCTGTAGATTGAATATGAATTGGACAACTGATCGGAAGAAAAGTACAAGTTTTCCTCCTAATTACAGCTGATTGTTACTATTGTTTTCTCAATCTCATGGCCTGCCATGCTCAGCAACATAATAGTAAACTGAATCTGACATGTACATGAATTTTCTCTATGTTTACTGATTGTTCTTGGTTGCTCATAATGAAGTACTAGCTTGAAATCAAAAAACATATGCTTAGTGATGTGCTTAATTGAGCAAACTGAATTGAGTTATACTCCATCCGTCCCCCTGGAAAGGAGTCCTACCCAGTCAAACTTTTTAATAATGTATTTTTCTTCCACATATTACCTTAAAAGTGCACTAGAATTGCATATTTGTTTGTCTGACACGTAAGAGCAGTATAAGAATGAAGAAACAATGATTTTTTAAATCTTAAATCTAGAAATCTTATTTGTTTAGGCAAAAAAAATAAAGAAGAAAAGTAGGACTCTTTCTATGAGACTTGGGAGTGGACAAAGTATTTGTTGGTGATATTTCTAAATAAAACATGGCTTATGCAAATCCAATAATGTATCCCTCCGTCCCAATAAAAGAGTCGCATTTGACAATTCAAACCTTTTAATATCGTACTTTTGAATATGTATATTTCCTTGAAATTACATTATATATATATAGGGAAAAATGCTTTTTTAACCAACATACTAGATGGTAGTGACACAATTGACCACGTAGTTTGTATAAGATAAATTTAACTAATGTACTAAAATTTGAAACAAAATGTATGCAAAGGACAAACAATTTATACAAAATGTGACAAAATTCGTTAACGTTCCGTCTAACTTCGTTAACAATTCGCTGACGTGGCTATCAAGGGTTGGATTCTGCTGACGTGGCTATCAGAGCAGGCATCCATCACTTCCGGCCACCGACATCCATCTCATCTATAAATTGATGAAACACCCACCTCAAATCCCATTTCTTCTCTGGCGAATCTCCATCGCCGACTCCAACTCCAACTCCAATCTCTCTATCTCCCCAGTCCGTCAATCTTCTAGACGGCTCCTTCTCAGTGCATCATCACCAACTACAACGATGCCTTCCCATCTACAAACCCAGCGGAAGATCCTTCACGATCACCACCACCCCAACTCTTTTTTCACATCTCTACCTATGGTCCGTCTCCACCTAGATTCATCTAATAGCGTCGCGTCAGCTCTTTCTTCGTTCCGACCAGAAGCAGCTACAACTTCAATAGGCCAATGCAGCTAATTATAGGCCTCTTTCTCTGCTCCGAGTTCTCTCTCATTGCCAGACTTCAACCGTCTCAATCCGGCGAAGTGAGACCAAGCTTCTCCAATTCCGGCATCAAGCAGTTTGGCGAGACTCATGTCGGTCCTCTGCTCCAGTGCGGCTCTCTTTCCGAGCTCACTCTCCAAAATTCAGATACACCCCTTCTCTTCCCTCCATCGCAAGGCTTCCAAATCGCCATCACCGTGCGATCTTTTCTTCACCCATCTTCAAGTGATTGATCTTTAGTCTCCTCTGCTCCGATTTCTCTCAATAGCACACACTTTCGTACATGATATATATCTATGTGTGTGTGTGTGTGTCATTTTCCAATTGGCTAAGTATTTCCATTCAGCAACGTACGTGTCCACGTCATCACTCTTTAACGGCTTGCAAACGGCCGTTACGTAATTGTTTTCATTTGCCTTCAAAATATAGTATATTAGTTAAATTTGTCTTATACAAACTACGTGGTTAATTGTGTCGTTCCCAATTAGTACGTTGACTAAAAAACCATTTTCCCTATATATATGTGTGTGTGTGTGTGTGTGTCGCACATTTGATTAATATCATGATTTCAAAAAGAAAGAAAATAATTGAAGAAGTATGAAGATTTGATTCTTAGGATAAACTCCTTTTTTAACCATCGTACTATTTGGAGAATGTCAATTTGACAATCCTACTTTTTGATTTGCAAATTTGACCATTGTACTTATAATCACACTTTATTTTAAACCTAAATCGTTAACTTTTGTTAGAAATTTAACATACTCTTTAAACATAGTGATGTAGACTTTGTGGGATCCACAATTATCGTTTTGGGTTTAACAATAGCTATCTAAACATGCTAATGTCGACTTTAAACATGTTGATGAACTTTGTGAGACCCATATATCCACATAGAGAGCCACCGTTAAAATATTTAATTAAAGTTAATGATTTAGGTTTAATTTTAAGTGCAATTATAAGTACGATGGTCAAAAAAGTAGTTTTCTCTGAATTTTATAAATGTGACTTTTTGGGGGACGGAGGGAGTATGAAGCTTGTCCCTATTACGGCACTACTTCTTGATCTGGAGGATAATGGTCCTCTGGACTAGAAGACGGGTTTTGATTTCCTAAGTTGCATAGAGTCTGATTTAAGTTGATGTTGAAGATCGTAATACAGCATTCCATATAACTGTTCATTGATCATTCCAATTAGATTCAGAAGGCAGTAGTTACTTGAATAGCAAACAAACATTTTTTCGAAAACCATTGCAAAAAAATGACCCTTGAACCAGATAAACACATTTATTGCCTATATTTATAGTATGTAAAAATAGTTTTGTCCATGTTGTGTATCATATTCACTTGCACCAACTTTTTTAAGTTGTAACATCCTTTATTTTGGATGAAATCTGGTATAAGAAAGAAGGTGGAACATATAAGTTAATTTACTTTACTCTTGCCATCATTTAGGTCCTACTCCTAGCTATTAATTAGCAGTGTATGTCTTACATGGTACAGGTTTTTCTACCATAGTGCTCTACGCTGGTTTCCTACTTACGGGTAAGATTCTTCTCATTCACCTTCTCGCCGTGATTATGTCTATTTGCAAATATTCTAAAATCTTTGGTACCTCATTCATCATATGTATGCTTTTAGCTGGGTGACCCTAGGCATTGTTTCCATTTTAGAAAATTCTTATGAACACTGAACATAGTTTATTGTTGGCGATGTGAATTTGCACACTTGCAACTCCAAAGCAGTTTATTGATTAGTAGTTCTAGCTCAATGTGATTCACCTCGTCTCTTGGTTCTTCACGTCACCAAAATATGACCATCGTTTGAAAACCTATGAAGCTATTTCTTTACGTGGGATGGAAGGGTTGTGACAGGAACATCTGCACTCTGCTCTTTTTGCCATCAACTTTGTGAAATAAATGAACACATAATTATTTGGATATGCTGAATTTTCTGTATACCATCTACCTCTGGGATTAAATATGATTTCAGATGCTTGCATATGGTAGTACAGACAATTTAGGCATTTTCAAGCTATGTTACAAGGACTTGGGTCGAGGTGTCGGTTGTGGGTACTCGTGTAGTAGTCAGATCCGGGCAAAGCATGAATTTAGAATACGTGGACTCGGCTCAAAACAATCCAAAATAGGGTGCAAGTACTTGGACGCAGTTAATGGCTTTATATTTTATACTCCCTCCGTCCTGGATAAATACTCCTACTTTCTATTTTGGGATGTCCCAACTAATGTTCCTAAAGACTTTTGATGTACAAATTTTCTACCATTCTTCCTAATATACCCCTTCATTTATCATTATTGCACATCTTAGAGAGAGAGCGAGTGTAATGGGTACATAATTAATGAGAGAAAGAGAGAGTGTGTAATGGGTATTATCATCACAACATAAATTTACAAACCATCATTAATTCCATTTCTTAATCTTTGTGTTTAGTCAACTAGGAACATTTATCCGGGACGGAGGGAGTACTACATCTTTTCCGTTTGATGAGAAGTTATGGAACTACAGATTATGAGAATTGGTGAAATATAGTAAGGTTTTGGTAGTCTATTTAAGAATAATTGAGAGTTCGATAGCTGATTATTTACAAGTTTGAAAGAACTTGACTGACATCATAAGCTGGAGTGTCCATCTACAACTTGAAGGATCCGACACATATCCCACGCCCATGTTCGCGCTGATCATGTCCAACACCGGTGGACCAGCGAAGTGAAGAGTCCTTGTTACATAGTTTTTAAGTATACATTTTAAAATGTTGCTGCCTTAATGCATAAATTTGCTCTCATTCCTCTTTGTTTGGTTTCAGTAATTTATTTGTACCATAGGCCATAGTAAAAAGGTAATATCATCAATATGATTTTAACCAACTATATCAGGTTATGACTAATTAAACCCACAGAAAATCCTATGCAGGAAATTTCTGATACACGGTATTGTTGTTTTTTTGGTAGTGTTGAAGAACAGGTGTTCTTGTGTCTGGCTCTGCCCAAACAACTACTGAATAATGAAATTAGGCCAATGACCTAATAATAATGCAGCTCGTTTATTACTTGATTGTATCACACCAGCCATATAACCAGCTCAATAGTACATGATATGGTCTGTGACCTGAATAAGTTTTTGAACATAGAATCATAATTGAATTTTTCGAAGAAATTAGGCCAAAATAATAATACCCCCTCCCCCAAGTATCCACCGAATCCCAGATGGTCCCCTGATTGAATATGTCCCATTATCATACCCAATGTTTAAACTCGTTCCACTGAAAACCTTGGGCTGGATGGGCATTGGGAATCCTATCGGAAGTTGGCATGTGCCTCTCGCAAGCAGGTTATTTAACTTTTTCATGTTTCTTTTGAGGAAAAGTTTTTGCCCCCTCTCTTCCCAAATATAAAATAAAAGTAACCCTACCAAATTCTGCCATGTACGCCCCTTCTCAGTCGGATCTCCCTCCACCACCATCACTATCGTCACCACCACTACTTCTTAAACCACTTCATCCCAAATGAGACCCACTTAGACCTTTCATCGATAGCCCTCCCTTCCCAATTTCAGACCTAAGTTCACTCCCACTTGTTAAAATTTGGGCCAAGTTAGGATTCAGAAAATTAACCAAACTGATTCGGTCACCCGCTTGTGATGAAGCTTCATCTACAATCATCTACTAAAATTGCAGAAAAGTGAGCAAAGCAAACTTAAAGACACAAAGTTGTGGTTTATGTCTACAAGTGAAAAACTTGTGGACGGTGCCTCATGGCAAAACTTTCACTAATTAAAAGATTGTAAAAGATTACAATATGAAAACAAACCGTTTGAGGGTGGAAATCCTTACAAAAACTCCTATGAGAGAATATGAAACTATTCATAACAGAACACCCTTGAAAACACATGGTTATGAAAAGAGAACAAAGGGTGTATATCAAAACAGTGAACAACGTGTGTGATGATACTCTAGATGATGCTTCATTCACTGGCACATCCTAGCTCTGGAACAGCTCTTGTGCGAAAAATCTCTCTAAGATTCTCAACTTGGGTAATTGATGTCAATGGACGCTCACTTCTTTATATAGAGCTCTAGGAAACCTGTCTTTCAAGAAAACACTTGAACAAGGGAATGCTAGGATTAGGAAAGAGTTCGTATGGTAATAAACCTTTAATTCCTACAAGTTAGGACTTACCAAGTTTGAGTCCTTATACAAGGCAATAACCAAGCTTCCTAAAAAGTCACATAGAAAGGTATTAACAACTTGTGTCCTAAGACACTGGGACACGGCAAGGAAGGGGAAAATAGGCGCGACCTATTTTACCCTAACAAAGCTTTTATTTGAGTTTTAGGTGGTAGTCAGTGGTGACTCTGATGGTGGTGGTGGCAGTTGAAAGTTGAAAGTTAAAAGTTACTGGTGGTGGTGATATGCATTTGAAGGTGGGGTTAATAGGCGATGTGAGTTGAAGGTTGGGGTGGTTATGGGATTTGCAGGAGGTAGTGGGTGGTGTTATATTTACTTTTTTTTTGTGGGTGGGGGTAGAATAAGGAAAGTTAAATAGAAAAAGAAATTCAGTTTGAGAAAAGAAAGTGGAGAAAAATTATATGACAAAGAAATAATTTAACCCTAAAACTACCACAATTACATCTTAGTTGGTTCCGCATTAAGAAAATGAGAAAGTACTTGGGTTACTATTCTGCATAATACTCCTCCTTCCAAGAAAATAGTCTCAGTTGAAAAGTCAAATATTTTAGTAATGTACTTTTATTTCTATATATTCTAGAAGCTACACTAAAATGATTCTTTTTGTTTTTAAAGTGACATGAAAGAAAAATATCATGTTTTGAAATGAAAAAGAACTGTGTTTTTTTTAAAAATTTTAGCAATAATATTTAAATATACATAATATATACTCATATATATATATATATATATATACATATATGCAGCATAATTTTATCATAAAAATAATATCATGTTTTGAGAGAAATAGGTTTTTGATTGTAATTAAAAAAATGAGACAATTTTTTTTGGGACAAATCAAAATAAAACAAAATAAAAAGTATGACTATCTTTTTGGGAAGGAGGGAGTAATTAAATTTGAAGACATCTCTTTCATATTTCTTTCTATTTTTTTTTTAATTTTGGTAAATTTTAATTAAACAATTAAGTTGTTAACGTAAATGCCACTAATTTGATTTTGCTAAAGTGGATCTTTTGAGTATATGTACTTATCAAATAAATAAATAAATATATAAGTATATTCTATGTATTTCTAAAAATATTATTGGGAGGTGACGAAAATAAAGAGAAAAGAAAATTCAATTTGTTGGTCTTGCGGCAATCAGAAAAAGATTAAATAGAAAAGAAATGGATAAAGGTAAATTTCTTAATTACCCCCACATGTATGGGGCATGCCAAGTTCAGTTAATATTCCTAACATCAATCCATGCCAGGGTCAAAATATGGGACAAATTTAAACATGAGGTATGCGATTGGGATGAATTTCGATCGGAGGGGTAAAGTGGGATTTGGTGGATACTTGGGGGGGGGGAGTCATATATTTTTGGGCCAAGGAAATTATGTCATGAAATTTGCAGGATACAAATATTATCCATTGCTTCATTTCAATAGATGTGTAATCATGCTATTTCCATCACGTGCTATCAAACCATGTCACCGTGATGGAAGCCCAAAAACTCCAACCACTACCATTTATGACACTTTGACATTAATCTGTTTCAGCTTGACATGTGTCCAATGAACCGACATATTAAGACTACCGGAAGTGCCATGTCGACTTATTTTTGGCTCAGACGCATGTGCTGACATGCATCGTCCCCCCCCCCCCCAACCACACCACCACACACACAACTAAAAAAAAAAAACAGATTTAGGGTTTTTAATGTGACATTATATTTTGCTACATGCAAAGCCAGGCTAATTACCAAAATTACTTTAGGTTTTGATTGTATATATCTCAAACAAGGTGTGCTTAGAAAGTTAAAAATCTCACTGGAGTTATAGAAGCACTTAATTCATGTTTGCTTCATACATATTATATATATAATCTCATCCTTGTGTCTTGGAGTTTGGAAGTTCCTTAATCCAACACAACATGTCCTGTCAAATTTGACCTCGAGTTCATGTCCACAAATTGTAGCAATAAACTTAGCTGGCAGGTTGTCTTAGCAACTTATGAAGAAACTAAAAGGTTGGCTTAAAAGGTTAGTGGGAATTTTTCAGCATTGCATGATTGAATGAGTTATGAAATGTGTGTTGAGATGAGTATTTATGAATGTGAGCATCTTGTTCTTGATAGTTTCCGTTCTCTGAATAATTGATACTTAACAGTTCTTTATATTTCCATCTTTCTCTTCCAGGACTATTGTCTTTGTACAGAGTTTTTTGCAAACAGATATTCTGTTAAAGTGAATGTTGTTTTGTTGCTTTTTGGTTAGGAAGGGTCTGTGGTAATTACGATATATTGTTGTCATTTTAGGCTCTGTAATCTTTTTTTTAATGCCTATTGTCTTGTATTTGCCTTACTGTAACTAGTTCCATTTTCTTTCAGGATAAGAACAATTGATGCAGTTGTGATTACCCATTCTCATGCCGATGCTATTGGAGGTCTCTGATGTGAACACTTGATGTTATCATATGTATGATTAAGTACTGATGATTATGAAAAAAGTTACCCTCCAGCAATTTAAATGTGATCGATTGCTGACAGTTTCTTATTCAGGTTTAGATGACCTTCGTGATTGGACAAACAACGTCCAGCCTCATATTCCTATTTATGTTGCGGAACGTGATTTTGAGGTTCTGATTCTGCACCATTTCTCACATCAACTACATGTTGTTGAGTTGAATGCTGCACTTTAATAACATCATAATTATCTTATAGTAACTCTATGAATGAATGTGGTGTGTGTGATTACCTTGTTTTGAACCAAACTGAAAGGCAGAACAGTAGTCATATAGCTGGCCCCAAGTGATTGGAACTAAGCTGAGTTGAGTTGAGTTGAGTTGTATATTAATGTATATATTTAACAAAGATGTTGTGTAATCTAGTCTATTTACAAGTTTCATTGACACTGGTGTCCACAGTACTTTTCAAATTAGGCATCCTTATGACAATCGCATTCTTGCCTCAAAAGAACTCAATTGCTGTTGTTTTTCTGTTTCATATTAATCTGTGGGTCAGCTTTTTCAAGTTTTTGTTAGTGTATTTTTCTTCATGTGGAATTTCCTGCCCTGTCCCCAAGGTATGCAACCTGCGATATCAGTTCACTGATTCATTCCTTCATAACCTCCCCTGTCCTCAGCAATAGATATAGACAAATGGAAACAAAACCACATAAGCAAATGCCCTTTTTTGCTGCTATTCCAAAGCCAATGCCCCTGCTTGTAGGACAAGCAGCGTGATAGCGTCCTCTGGTGATGCCTAATGAACGACAAACCTAAATGAATTTTAGGCCCAATCATATAATTGATGAGGCAGCTTGGTGACTGGCAACTGATTTGTTGCAAAAGTTATAAGTTTATGTTGACAGAAAAATTGCAGGTCATGAAAAAAAGAAGAAAAAACTGAAACTCAGTAAGTCAGTATACATGCACCAGATTTCCAATGTGATGGAGTTAGTATTAACTACATAAGTACATCAGAGAGCCAAGGTTCAAAACACATTTCAATGTTACCTATATACGCTTCATCCCTAGCATACCATGATAACTTGTGCCATATTTGTCCTCTTGTTATGCCTACCTAACAATCTGTGTTCCTTGATATAGTAATGGATAAAATGCACCAGTAATCCCTGCACTTTTCCGTAATAGTGAAAAATCGTCCTTTTACTATGCTATCTTTTTTTTTCGTCCATGTACAATTCTCTATGCCCTTGGACCGTCCCTTCGTCCCATTTTTCTATTAAGTTGGTGTTATCTTTAACATGTGCATTTCATCTGATGTATTTTTAGGGATATTAAGTCGGTGCACACTTCCTTTTTGAGAAAGACTGAAATACCCATCTTTACTTTATTTATGAAAGTAACTAAAAGCAATTTTGTAATTAATTAATTAATTAATTTTTATAATTTCATCAGTTTCTCTCTCTCTCTGTGTGCAACGCCTCATCCCCCATCGACAAAATACTCCGGTGGCTCCATTCATCCACGCCACCTGCTTTGGCATCTCCCCCCCTCTTATTTGATTCGTCTTCAGCTTCAATTTTGATTTCTTCAAACTATCGTCCATTTTGATTTAGGGATCAATGGAAGCGATTGAAGAATTGGCACATCATGGCCACCTACCACCAAACATCCAAATTGTCCAAAGCTCTTCTGCTCTTCCCATCACCCCTCTCTTTCACTGTTTCACACACACACACACACAACTAAAGTTCTAGTTTTGCACAACTCCACACCATCAAAACCCCAACTCCACCACCAGCCACCGCTTGAACAACCCAAAACTTACACCAAACCCACCTCAACAACAAACATTGGCATCCCCTTGTTCAGATCTAGCAGATCGTGTACGTATATATATACACACCCACACAAATAAATGCAATGATCTTTTAGGTTATCACTTTCTGCCATAGCAGCGGTGGTTGAAGGTCTTGGAGATTGGTGAACAAGATGGTGGGGGTTTTTGTGCGTTTGTGTGTGTGCACGTGAAAGAG
The DNA here is from genome assembly GCA_013146195.2 of Codonopsis lanceolata. NCBI lineage: Eukaryota > Viridiplantae > Streptophyta > Magnoliopsida > Asterales > Campanulaceae > Codonopsis > Codonopsis lanceolata. Next base: position 9,259,858 of record CM028378.1, on the reverse strand, counting down.
ACGAAGACAGAGGAGAGAAGTGAAACTTGGTAAGAAAAGTAACTTTAGTTCGTGTCATGCGAATGTCACATGTCAAAGATAACGAGCATTTTACAAAAAAAAAAAATTGGACCGAGGGACGGTCTGAGGGCATAGAAAATTGTACAGGAAAGAAAAAACACGATAGGAGAGCTAAGGAACAATTTTCGCTATTACGGAAAAGTGCATGGACGACCAGTGCATTTTATCATATAGTAATAAACATAGATTTTAATTGTTTACTGACCTGAGAGTATAAGTAAAGTAACTCTAGCGAATTGTGTTTTATCACTGGTTATGGCGACGGCACATTATATCTTATTTAGACTAGAACTCCCTTTATGTAGTCTCTGATCTGTTATGAGAGAGTATTATGAATGGTTTTCTATTATGGGTATTATGTAAATCACTCTTGCTTAAATTCAAAGATCATAGTTTGGGCAACTGTTATTTCTGTGTCAAGTTTGCTAGAAAATACCAGTTTATTCAACTAATAATTAAAAATTTCAGGTGATGAAAAAAACTCATTATTATTTAGTAGATACAAGTGCTATCATACCTGGAGCTGCTGTCTCAGAGTTGAAATTTGATATTATAGAGGAGAAACCATTTGTTGTCCATGATCTCAAGGTCTGAATCTTCCTCTTTCCTTAATCTTTTATTTAAAAATCTCTTATGTTTCACATATTAGTCAAGCATTGTGGTGTCCGTGGAGTAATTGAAATCATATTGAAATCTTCGTTTGAGTGTTTGTGCATGTGGGCGGGTCTTTGTGAGTATACCTTTGTTACAAAAAAACTGTTGGCTGTTACTATTTTATCTGGGTAGATCTTTGTGTGTTGAATTAGGAACTAGGTGTAAATCTAGCAATATGGTCGGTATTGGTTGTTAAGTTCAGTGATTGTAGGACTCTCAAAGGTGAATGCACATTTTCTATAAAACCGATATCTGCTATAGGATTTTTCTGGTGCCCTATCGTTTTATTTTGTATCTGTTGTGCTTTCAGTTTACTCCTCTACCAGTGTGGCATGGCCAGAACTATCGCTCCCTGGGTTTTCGTTTTGGCAATACTTGTTACATTAGGTAAACATAATAAATCTGGAGTAGTGATATCCCTATTCCTCATCCCAATATAAGTGGCAAGCATGTGATTGGTTAAATATCACATCACCTGACAATTGACATGTGATGTCACCTTGTAGGTTGTAGCCTATTACATGCTTGCCACCTAGATTGGGTTGAGAATTTCGACAAAAAAGTCTGGATCCCTGTCACTTTCCATAAATCCGTGTTTGTGAATTAAGTTGTCATTTTTGTGGATCTCTCTCAAGGCTAATCCTTTCTTCATGCATTGCAGTGATGTGAGCGAAATACCTGAAGAAACGTATCCACTTCTGAAGGATTGTGAACTGCTCATTATGGTAAGGCCAGTCTCCCTAGTCCCTGCCCTCTCGGCTCTCACACACAGAGACAGAGTTATGCATGCTGACTGTTATTTGCACATACATTTGTAATGTCAGGATGCCTTGAGGCCAGATCGATCTTCTGCAACACACTTTGGGCTTCCAAGGGTCAACTCTTGTTATATATTGAATATGCTAATAATCTCGCGTTATATATTCAGTTTAAGTTTCTTATATTCATCACGGCTACTTGTATTCCAGGCCCTGGAGGAAGTTAGAAAAATCCAACCAAAAAAAACACTTTTCACTGGTATGTCTTCTTCCCTCAGGCCTCACCAGTAGATAGATAAGAGTTGAATTAGAATTAGAGAGAATTTATTTTGGATATTATATTGGTAAGGTATGATGCATCTGATGGATCATGAAGAAGTAAGCCAAGGTCTAATGAAATTGAAGGATACTGAAGGTCTTGATGTTGAGCTCAGCTATGATGGACTTCGCGTGCCGGTGCCACTAACTCTGTAGACTTCACATTCTCCATTTCTCCTCCTCAAAACTAGGGTTACAATTCTCTTGGATTATATTTAAATGTGATAAAACTTTGATACCACTATTCTCTTACTCTTTTCACATGCTAAATTTGTTCCAATTTCTTGGCTGCTGCAATGAAACATTCAATTCCAGATTTCGTCTAGAGTTTTCCCGTGGGAACCCTGGGTCCACATCCAACCATCAACTGCCACGTTTATGTTACCAGTCTTTACGCCTCTAAATTATAATTTATATTTTTTTAAATAAAATAATCTTTAATTTATGAAATTAAACATGCAATTGGTTGAACTGTGGTTTTACATGCATGTTAATTAGCGTAAACCTCAACCACACTAGATAAATTGAGATGGAAAATTATGACTAAATCTTGCATATTATAAATCAAAGGATTTTCTTAAATCAAAAAGATTTTTTTTTTCAAAGAATTTGTTTGCATATACATAGAGGTCGCAAGTTTTACCTATGTCTACTACAAACTAACGAGTATAGGTGCATAACTGCATATATTGTGGTTTACGGGTAAGTGGGAAAAAAATGGGCATGCCCATGATTGTCCATTAGTTAATAACTCATATAGGCTTACTTGGGCATAAATAGACGTTCATATAATAATTAATATTTAATTTACATGGGTTTATGTGGATATGAGTAAACAATCTCCGGCGGCCACCGTTGCCTTCGACGACAATCTACGGTGACCGCTACTGTTAACGACAATCTCAAGCGATCGCCACCACTGCCAGCGACAAACTTTGGCGACCACCACCATAGATTTTTTGTGATGTTGGTTTTGTCTATCAAATTTTTTTAATGGTTAAATGAGTATCTATGTTCATTTATATCCCGGTTATTTACACGTATGTTTTCAATTGGTTTCGTGCGGGTTCGATCCTTCCCATGCCTTTAAGAAAAAAAAAAAAAGAAATGTTTTCAATTGAGCATTTACTTAACTGCTCATTTGAGCAATAGCCAACATGAGGGTCACCAATGCACAACCTCTGCCTACACACTACGACATAAAAGTAGTATTCCATTTGCTACGATAAATAAATTAATATTCTTTACTAAGAAAATAGTCTTATTTGATAAGTCATTTTTGTTAAAGAATATTGTTTTACGTGCTTGTATATTCGAAAATTTATGCTATATTTGTATCATTATTTAGAAATACGATTATGTTTTGGAACAAATAAAAAAGAAAAATGAACTATCGTTTCTTTTTGACGGAGGAAGTATATGCTTTGGATCAAGCATCTCAACTATTATCTTTAAAATGCTCTTTTTTTAAAGGTTGGAGGGGACATAGACCTTACTCCAATCCTTATTTTTTTATTAGTTTAATGCTTTGAAAGACAACAATTATAGATATATGATGTCTTTGGTGTGACTAGAACAAATAGTGTTTTTCTGGTGAGGCTTTGAACACCCGACCTCTCAGTTGAGAATAGTGATGTATCAAAGTGCCTCTGGTAAGACTTGAATACTCGACCTCTTCATTAAGATAAGCGATCAACTAAATGAGGCATTTGGGTAAGGCTTGAATAACAATGTTGCTTCTGAAAAAACTTGAATACCCGAATTTTTTATTGAAAATTGTAAGGTTCAAGATGTCTCTAGCAGGATTTGAACACACAATCTCTCCGTTAAGAAAAATGAGTAGTACCAATTGAACTAGGCTAGTAGTATATGTTTAAAATTAAGGTATGTTTGAGACCTTAATTTTAAGCCTTGATTTGTATAAAAAAACTTTTGCATTATTTATATTATCGTCAAATCCATGTAATTATATTTAAGTTGGTGAAGACAACCATCAAAGTGACACATTATACTCTTTTGATTGAATTTGGCTCTTCAAGCCTCCAACTCAATGTGAATTTTGATTTTCATCTTCTTGCAATTAGTTAAAAAGGCCAAAATACGAAAACCCCCTTAAAGTTTCCACCTAATCTCATAGTAGTACCTAGCCTAAGGTTTGTGCTAAACTCATACCTGACGTTGCAGATCGTCCCATTTTGCACCTTCAGCAGACGACTGTTTCAATTGGAACCTTAAATAGCACGTGAGGGTAAAATAGTCATTTTTTCTTTTTTTTTTTTGTTTAGTTTGTACGTCTCTCGCAGCCTCCTCCAAAATGTAATAATTCTATCTCCAAAATGGAAACCCGGCACAACTAATCCTTAATTCCACCGGTCACCATCTGAAGCACCACCTCCATTGGAGTACCTCGATCGACCATCACCATACCCACGGTCACGTTAATCTCCACCTCTATACCCCCTACCGCTACTACCACCATAACCACTGCCGCCATATTCACTTCTATCACGTCGGTCGTCTCCATCGTATCCACCCCACCACTACTTCTAAAGTCGCCGCCTCCCCTACCACCGCTGCTACCCCGAGATTGTGCCTCGTTGACTGTGATGTTACGTCCATCAAGGCTCTGACCATTCATCCCCCTCATTGACTGCTCATCCTTGAAAATCACAAATCTGAATCCTCTAAATCTTCCTATCTCCCGACCGTTAATAATCTATAAATCAAACAACAAATTCTCATCAGATCTACAAATCAAACAACGAATTCCCATCAGATCTACGACAATTAGGGATGATTGAAAACCTTGTGAAACATGGATTTGAGCGATGGGCTTACCACTGCACTTGTAGGGGAAGGCTGCATTCTTCGAAATTGGTCAGAAGTGCGGGGACTTCATTACGGTGGACGAAGATACTATGGCAAAGAAGAACATTAAGTGGACTCGTATTCTGGTACGTTTGGGTTGAGACCTCTCCTAAGAGTTAGCCGTTGAGGGAGGATGTTGGCGGAGAAGGAAAGGGAGGCAGTACTCATTGGGGACGGAAGGGATGAGAGAAGTGTATCTCACGCACACACTCCAATCGTTTGAGGGAAGATGTGGGCACAGAAAAAGTATTGTGAGCACATGGGTTAGTAGTAATTGTTGATTCTTATTGTATTTTAGATTTGCACGTTCTTATTCATTACTTAAGTTTTATATTTAGTGATCAAGTGGGTTGCGTATAAGTTAGCGTGACAACTTTGTATAAAATTTAGTCTTTAGATCAGTTTAGTTAGATTTCGATGTTCAATAAGCATCATCAACAGACTTCAGGATAAACACTCAACACTTTGCCAGCATACCTCACCAGTAGACTTCATCCGCTTGTGACGTAGTAGCTAAAGTCTCAACAATCATATCTAAATCAAGATGTGTCAGATTCACAAAGAATTACTATTTCAGATATATCTGTTTGAAATATATCCTCCTAGTTGACCTTTTGAAGAAGCTTCTCTTTCGCACATGTTTGAAAGAAAATAAGACTTTGTTTTATGATTGCGAAACAGTGAGACATAATGGATGGACAATCTAACACACCACTCTCTGAGGAAATGACAAACCGTACCAACTCTTGTAAGTCAGAACTTCTTTCAACTTCCAGCTACTTTCCGCAGTACTTACTCCGTCTCACATGCTTGATAAGACTCAGTTGTGATAGAGATTCAGTCTAACAGCTCTTAGTATTAAATGCTTCCAAATAGAGTTGTTACTCTTATCTTCTTCCACAACGGTCTCAAGGATCCTCTCATATAAATTCTATCATTGAAGATGAATAACTTAATGTTCTGAAACTATTCAATAACTTACAAGTTCTTACTTTCAGTGCATTCACGAGATCCTTAACTGATCAGCGAAATCCTCAACAACAACAAAAAGACTACACAATTATTTACATTCATTACTTTTTTAATTGTTGCTTACACTAATTGTTCTTTAGCACAAATGAATATTTTGTTTTCCTGATATTCACTTCCCCCACCAAACACCAGTAAAATATTTTGTACACGATCCATTAAAGATTTCTGTAATAGAACTAGTGGAAAACATAATACACTTTTCAAATTCAAGGTTGGCTGCTATGATGGTGACGTAGTACTCTTTATAGTACGAACCATCTCAAAATCTTTTAGTACTTTATTCATGTTTGATTACTTCATTATCTGTTCATCTTTTCTTATCTTAACCTACTAGCATTAAACTTAGAGGATCTGTCAAGTCTACTGGTAGTGCTTACCAGCAGACTTAATATGTACTTCCTATGTTATTTCCGCTGCTACAGCTTTGCTTATAGCTATTTGTATTCACACTTAAGGAAATCTTCGAGAAGTTTTAAAGTGTTACTAGGCTATTCAACCCCCCTGTCTAGCCTAGTATTGTGCCATTCGGGACTAACAGTGATTTCAAGGCCAAAAGTTGTCACTCAATGGAAATGTCTATTTTACCTTGCACGTGCTATTTAACGTTCCAATTGAAACGACCGTCTGACTGATGGTGCAAAATGGGACGATTTGCAACGTTAGGTATGAGTTTGACACAAACCTTAGGTTGAATACCACTATGGGATTGGGTGGAAACTTTGGGGGGGGGGGTTTCGTATTTTGGCCAGCTAAAAACTATCATTATAATATGGGGTATTAATCTCAAATATAATTACTAAGAAACAATGATATGATGTGTTAAACTTTTCAAGATTTTTAGTAATTTAATAATTAATAATATTAATATCTCCAATGGTAAAAGTAAAACCAATATCACTTTCTAACCACTGTAGGATATAAATCTTAGGCATGCATTCGTAGTTCAATTACTTTGAATTCTTAACTCAATTCGATTAGTTTCGGTCGAGATGATGATGTTTTCCTTTGACTTGAATTCTTGGGATTGATAAGAAGATATTAGGGAAAATTATCCAAATAACTACATACTATTCGAAGGTAATCGATTTGACCAATCACATTACAATATCTCAAATATGACCAATGTACTCAGTAATTGAGTGCGATGTGGTCCTTGTCGTCAACACCTCATCAAATTTTGTAATGAACATGTTGACGTGGATTAACGGATGGACTGTACGAAGGGTATTTTTATCTTTCATTTGCACCCAGGAAGGTAGAATTGAAGGAAAAATATTTGGGGAAAAAAGGGTGCAATTCAAACCTTCCGTCAAAGAGGTGTTAATTTTTTTAACGGGAAACTAAGTTGGCTGCCATGTTGGCAACTGACGTGGACACTGGTGGCATCCAACTTATATTTTCCACTTTTTTCATCGCAAATTAAACTATGTACATTTTTTTGTCTTGCAAAAAGAACCTTGGTCAAATTAGATTTTATATCCTGCCATTTATATTACAAATTAAACCTTATAAATTTTTTCGTTTTGCAAGATGAACCTTGCAGAAAATCAGATTTTACATACTACGTATCACGTTATCAATTAAAATTAATTTCCTAGCTCTAATTGAATCAGTTTTGGCGATTGGAGAGAGAAGGAGACCGATTTCTAGGGTTTTATTCATCACGACCAAATTCTTCCTTCCCGCTTGGAGAGTATAGTGAATTGTGAATAATAGTGAGCGCAATGCGGTTTCTAAGGTTGTTCAATGACCATGGAGCCCTATATATATATATGCATGAGGATTGCTTATATAAAAAAAAACATTTCATTCATTTTCAATAGGCAAAATAAAGAGAATACGTTAGGGGTTTAATAAGTTTCCATTTTAACACGTCCAACGTACAACAAAATGTACAATACCATAAAATTAACCCTAACCATTTCTTAATACTTCCATACTCTGATAATCATGCCCAATTATAATTAAAATGAAGATGAGGTTGAACACGAATGATAACACGAAATAAAATCAAAGATATTTGTTATTTTTTTTAGTTTCCACTTCAATTGCCTTTAGAGGATGATCAAACCAGAGGAAAAATCGACATCCCCCTTCTAGCTACAAGAACAGAAAAAATAAAACAAGTAAATAAATAAAATAATTTTCTAGAAAATTAAAATTTTAAAAAATCAATAACTTACCCCATATCTTTCATAACCCAAGAACCTCATTCCTGGATTTTGATCGGTCCATAATGTTCGCAAGACAGCCGTCCTTCCACAATGAAAGCGAAGTATGTTCATCGTGAAATAACAAATATAATTAATGGAATGAATTGTTCGAGAATGAGATGATTTTTTTTAGAATGGAATGGGTATATAGCCAAAATTTGGTTTTCTCTCAAGGTTTATATTGCAAAACAAAAAATATACAAGGTTTACTTTGTAATAAAAAAGGTGCGAGCTAAAAACTAATTTGACCAAGGTTCATTTTGCAAGTCAAAACAATGCACAAGGTTTAACTTGTAATAAAAAATGGTGGGAAATAACAACTTGTTTGACCAAGGTTCTTTTTGCAAGACAAAAAAACGACAGAGTTTAATTTGCAATGAAAAAAGCGGGAATATAGTTGGATGCCACCAATGTCCACATCAGCTGCTAACATGGCTGGCAACTCAGCTTCTCGTTAAAAAAATTAATACCTCTTTGACTGCATGTTTGAATTACAAAAATGAAAATAGGTAGAGGTTCAATATGATGAAAATCAATATATGAGGTTAATTTTGCAAAACATAAAATAGGCCAGGTTTTTTTTTTTTTTTTTTGCAATTATCTCTATGGATAATTATCCTAAGATATTAAGGGTTATCTTCTTTGACTTTTTTTAGTGCACGGTTAACATGGTATCTGTTGGTCCAGAAATAGGCTCAATCTAGGCTAGAGGGGGGGGGGTTGAATAGCCTAGATATGTTTTGATAAAAAACTTTTCGAAACACTTCTTTGGAGAAAACTTAAGGCGTTTTGAGAATAGTTAAGGCAGCGGAAAGCAGAAGAGTTTCTGAAAGGTGATAGGTTGATTTCTTTAAAGCGTAGACTCAGAAGCAGCCTATGATGAGCAATCATAGCATCAGAATAATAAAAAGATAGAAACAGATCAGACAGTACTCAGAATTTAGAAGTGGTTCGTACTGTGAATAGTACTACGTCCACTACCAAAGTGGTTAGTTTTATATTTTGAAAGGTGCACTTGTTTATCCACTAGGTATATAAGTAAGATCTCTAATGGATCATGTACAAAATGAGTTTTCAACCAAGTGTATAATGGTGAGAGAAACAATCAATGATTAATTGTTCTCTCACGTGCTAAAGTAAATAACAGTTTTTAAAAGCAAACTAGATGAAGCATAAATGAAGTAAGGATGGCAGTTCTGCGGCTTCAGGAAGTTTGGTGAAGTGTTAGTTCTTGTCCTTTGATCTCTTGAATGCTAGAATGTTGAAGATGGAGCTTGAATGTTTTTTAGCGCAAGAGTTATGTTTTTGGATCTTCAAGACTTGAATAAATACCAGAGAGATCTTTTGGACCGTTGGACTGAGACAGAGGAGACTGTGTCCAACGTTCTATTGCATTAAATGCAATTCGACGCTGGGGATGTATGCGTACGCCATCGAGATACGTTGTTTGCAAAGAAGACATTCCCGAATAGAGTAAGGTTTCAGGTTGCAGGCGTTATAGCTATGAAAGTCTTCTTAGCCAAAAGAGGTAATGTCTTCAGACTTCATGTTTCTGGAGACAGACTGGACAGTTGTTTGTATATATATAGTTGACTTCTTTGGAGTGAAATCCGATAAAGATATTTTGACTAGATATTTCAAAAATATCTAAATTAGATGTCATGTGACATAATTCCAAGTTTTGGCTAGACTTGATTTTTCGAGCTTGAGCAGACTTCCAAGTCTGCTGTTCGAGCTGTGCTTCCAAGGCTGCTGTTGAAGCCTGCTGATCCGCGCGTAACTAACACTAAATAGTTCTAAACAACCTTGATTCTAAGACAATTGCCACACTAACCGATACGCAGACCTATTAGCCACTGTACAATAGAATCAGAGGATGACTCAACCAAATCTAGAACCTATGAGGGTCAACAGTATCAAACTCAAATCAAAGTTGAATTCCTCTACAACGGTGTATCTAAAAAAAATCTAATCAAATTCTTATTTTATTTGGTTTGATTTATATCAATTTATGATACAAATCAAAATCAAATCAAACCACACAGTGTGTCAAAAACGACCTTGTTTCAAGCCATTTAGGTGCAAAATGACACCAAAAATCAAGAAAAACATCAAGCCGGCTGACAACCAACCTTACGCCTCTGCCATTGCCCTTTCCACATGGCAATTTCAAAAAACTTTTCCACCATCATTTTTCTTGGCCAATTTTCGGCCAAAAAAATTATTTTTTAATTTTTTTCCTGAATTAAAGTACACATTTTCACATATAAATAGAGATTTGATTTGTTTAATTTGGATATCAGAACTTTTTTTTATGATTTTTTCAAGTTTTTAGCTATTTTCTGAAGAAAAAAAATTAAAGTAAAATGGAGATAAATATGGTGAGTGATCACGCAAAAGTGTAATGATCTGTCTTGGACGCCCACGTGTGAGCGAGGATGATGTGGCGCTCTTCTCGTCGCCCTTTCTTTTAAGCTTGACCTGCACAAAGTGAACAATAAACTCCGTTAAGGCGTCGGGTTGGCCCGACTATAACCCTCCGGCGTAAGAGTCAGATTTCCGGTAGAGAATTGGTAATAAATAGGTCGTGATAATTGTTTGATAGGAGGCTGTGATAAGAGAGTTGTGATATTGCCGAAATTACTTACCTTGCCCTGAATGTGGGCTCTCATATTTATACCTGAAGTTTATGGCGACGTGGCGCCTAATAATTGGGGAGCATAAAGCGGGTATTAAATGCGTTGAGGGTATAAATCGTCAGAATGAGTGAAGCTGTATTTGTCGGAGAGTTGGTAATGGCGTGCGGCGGTTTTCTCGGTGCCTAGGGAAATGGTTTGTCGGGGTGGATGATTGGCCCGAGGCCGAGGCCGAGTGGTTTTGTGACGAACACTTTTGTTATTTGTCGAGGCCGAGGATTTATGAAGCGATTTGGTGGCGGGGGGAGCCCGTGATCTGTTAGGCCGGATTGTGGGTGGGCTCGTCGACGGTCTTAGGGGTCATGATGCCTTGAGGAGGTTGAAGTGATTTATCTTAGGGGTGAGTGGTCTGTCCTACTTAGCGTGTGGCTCTGCAGGTGGGACCCTCTTTGTCGAGGTCGGGTCCTTTTCATCTTGGGGTCAATCCCTCGGTTTTAATCCTTTCGGTGGCCCCCTACTTTGGTGCTTTCTCGGCAGAAGGCAAAAATATCTTGTTGCTTGAGCGGTAGGAGGTCGGCGTCGCGTTTATTTAGGGGCGACTTATGGGTTTAATGAGGCTAATTAGGTTTTTGGCCGAGGTTTTTACGAGGCTTAAGTCGAGGTTGGAAGTTTATGGGGCGTTCTCGTATACGTGCATCGGGGCGTTACGTCTTTTCGGTACATCGACTCTTTAAATGCGGTTTTTTGGCGGCTTCCCGGTTTTCGTTAATGGGCGGCTTTTCGAATTTCGAAATACTTTTAATGCCGTCCTTTCCCGTCTCGAATCGAGAGAAAGATCGTGGCGTCGTTTTGGGTAGGGTTTAGGGAAGGCACGGATCGGCGGTTGTATTCAGGGGCTCGCCTCAAAGCGATAATAGATTCTGAGGTATAAAAACTTTCTTTTTCATCTTTTCTTGTTTACCTTTCTCATTTTCTCTCTCTCAGTATTTCCTTCTTGTTATTAGGCGATTTCGGCGGCATTAGGCTTGCTCCCATCAGTTACATCCTCGTTTATCTGCGGCCCGTAAGTGTTTTTCTTTTTCTTCCACGTTTTCATCCTATTTGGGTGATTTCACGGTGATTTCGTGTTTTTTCGACTTGTTCACGGGGTTTGGGGTCTTCACTTTACGGGTTTTGACTTTTCGGCGACTCTTCTTTTTTGGGCGTATTTTACTTTAACGGTAGATTTCTCGGCGATCTTCGGTTTGTCTTCATTTAGTGCGGTTTCTTTTCCTTTGCTTTTCTTTCTAGAGTAATATGTCTCGTTAGGATTCCTTTTCCTATTTATCTTCTTCGTCTTCTTAGCGGTTCCTCCATGGGCGATAGATTCTTGAGGCAGGTGATTCGAATACTGTTTGGGTTAGGAGTCCTCCTCTTTTTCTTCCGGTGGCGTGGCCGAGGCCGGGGA
>CM028378.1:9108610-9247772 GCA_013146195.2 Codonopsis lanceolata | reverse complement strand
CCCTAATTCTTCAACTTCTTCGCCTGTCAAATCATCATCCTGTTGGGGTAACACGGGATTGGCCTGATGTGCCTGAGGGTCACCACCTGCGTTTCTGCCGCCTTGCCCTTAACGCTGTCTCTGTTCGCTCTGCACACAAAGTTTGAAGTGTTGCTGCTACTGCGGAACCTCTCTGAACACGTCAGAGACAGAAACATCTCTCTATTGTTGTTAGCCATCGCCAGGAGAAACCTTGCTGTGATACCAACTAACACAGGACAGGAATAAAAGGAAGACAATGTTCTTCGAGAATGCAAATTATCAAACTTGCTCTAAGAAAATAATCTGTATTATGTCTAAAAATGAAAATATCCGAGAGTACATAAAGGAAAAGAAAAATGTTTAAGATTAACTGTCTAAGAAACTGCAAATATCTGTCTAATAACTGATCTAGTAAACTGTCTAATAACTGTCTTGTCTAAATAACTGTTTAAATTAAAAACAGTCATTAAGATCTAGACAACAGCATGTCTATGATACAGTGTGGGTTGTATCAGTCATGTGGACACAATGTTGCTCCACATCAAAATTAGTTGTTGGAAGGCTACCAACCTTACATCCGAAAAAGAAGCTAGATGTTTCATATTCTCCACATTCCCCACCGAAGAATCTCCCTTTTGAAATGTTAATCCTTAACCCTGATACTGCTCGACATAAAAGAAGAATCAAACGAAGGTCACCTAGCTCATACTTCTTCTCATTGCAAAAAACAAGAGTATGGTCAGCGAACAAAAAGTGAGTTACCATCAACCCCGAATCACTACCCGATCTCACCTTATAGCCTTGAATAAAACCCCCTTAACACCGCTTCGATAAGTCGACTCAACACCTCCAAGACCACAATGCTAGAAAGAGAAGGGGATCCCTTGCTGCAATCCTCTCGAACTAGGAAAAACTAGTAGGCTCCCAATTGACCAAAACTGATAATCTCACCAAAAATCAAATTTCAATCTTATAAATATGGTTGAATTTTTGTTTATCCCTGAGATATGGATATTGTAACCAATGCATGGGGAATGAGTTACCAATTTTTGTATGCTCCGGTAGTTAGTGGAAAAGATCCATGGAAAGAATATAATCCATTGGCAGAGCCCTTTTCTAAAATACAAACCTTTTTTTTGCAATACATGATTGTCCTTGAATTTGATCATTAGTTCATTATTCCATTTGGGATGTTTCACTATACCCTTCTTTTCAGTTTTATTCCTATACAATTAAAAAGTACTTTATTTACAAGTTTCACAACTTTGGAGTTGGAACATCTCGTCAGGGGATGTCGTTAGTGGTTTTCTATGAGAGATAGTGTGTGTGTGTGTGTGTGTGTGTGTGTGTGAGAGAGAGAGAGAGAATAATAGAGGAAATGTGAAATTTTAACCAAATACTTAGCAACTTTGATTATTTGGACCAACAATAATGAGGAGGGGCAAAGGATTTGGATTGGGTAAACATGCAAGTTTGCTGCCCCAGTTTTAGACAAAAGTTTATGCTTGCACAGTTATCGAAGCATGAAGCTTATCAAATTGTTACAGAAGTTATTTGTACAATTTTATTCATATACAATTTGTGTTGATTTAAATTTGCAAAGGGATTTTTGGGTTATCATTTTTTTCTTAAAAATGTTCTTTCAAACATGGACTCTTTGCCGGGAACGGAGTATCATAAGTTTTTGTTCACACTTCAAGTTGTCTGTATATAATAAGGGCCTGATTGATCTTATCAAAAATAATAATAATAATAATAATAATAATAATAATAATAATAATAATAATAATAATAATAATAATAATCATAAGGGCGATCGGCAAAATTTATATTAGAATGGAATGTCCAGCATAGTTTCAATGGACATAACGAAAAGGAGAAACTGAACTCTGGAAATGGAATGGAAGACAATTGTTCACCTCATCATTTTGACATTCTTCTAGCTCTTGCTGAAGACCTTCAAGCCATATATCATCGCTGAGAAACAAGCAAGCCTAATATTATTTCAAGAAGTCATGCCAGATATGTACTTGAACATACAGAACTTGCAATACAAATAGAAATAATGAATGTGCAATATAGGTAGAAAGTGGTGAGAGCACCACAAGGGCACCCTATAGACTGAATGAGCAAAATTAGACACTCCCTCAGTTCCTAAACAAGAATCCTTTTTGACTTGGCACACATATTAAGAAAAGCTAACTTGCTCTATTATAAATATCACTAGGTGTTGTATATTCCAAAGATGTCCATCATCAATTAAATTAGCAATCAAATCGAGGATGAAATGGTAAACTAACATCCCAAAAAGGAAGATTAAGAAGTGGACATGTTTATTAGAAATGGTCTAACAAGGAATAAGGAACTCATTTTAAGGAAGGGAGGGAGTTGTAAGCAACTTGAGCTAACATGAGAATATGCAGTACAAGCCACATATCAAATTATCAATGGCCACACCCTTTGAACTCAAATGAGAACCCATAAATAACTGAATTAATTCCAAATCTAGGATTGACAATGACTTGATAACATATATTCCAAGCCACTAATAATCTTTAAGAACCTAAACTTGCTAACCACAATGCTATATACGCATATGAAAAATGCTAAAAATAAATAAATAAAATGTGGGGTACCTGCTGGAATCCTCGTCAAGAGTTGAATCACCGACAAATGATCCCAACTCAAAAACTGATTTATAAATATCAGCAGCATCGCCACCATGGGATTCGACCTGCCGCATTGACATGAACATCAATTTCACCAAACGAGTATGAAATTATTTCAATTATGCATACAATTGAAGTGGATTTTACCAGACTGTTGGTTGCCACGTCTGCCATCCTGCTCTAACAAATCAGTTAATAGCAATTTGAGTTTTGGATTTGTTCAAATCATGTGAACGGCGACGCCACCGTTGATGAGCTCCGGCGAGAGGAGAGTAATGAAGGAAAATGATCGTCGTCGTCCCACCTGACAGTTGCTCCGGACCTCCGGTCCGATCCAGCTCTGGTGTTTATAAAGGTTTCTAAATCAAGAATTTTGATTGGAGTGCCGCTCCGGAGCTCTATTAAAGCAGATTCGTTGCAAATCCGCGAACTGGTTTTTGCTAATTCGTGAACACAGTTTTTAGGCCAAATTACTTTTTACCCCCAAAGTATTCACCAAATCCCAGTTTACTACCTAAACTAAGGTTTGTCCCATTTTAGCATTCAAGGTTGCCATTTGTCTCATTTAACCCCCTTCCGTCTGTTTCCGTTTGAATGAAGCCGTTAAATTGCACGTGGAAGGCCACGTGCAGGGTATTGTCGTATTTTCACCTCCAAAAACACTCTGTACATCCCGAAACTACATGCAACTCCGCCCAGGTCTGCTCCTGAATCCTCCTCCACCACCACCACCACCACTTGTTCTTCCACCGTTGCCTCCACGCGGCCATCCCTGAACCCCTCACTCTCACTCCAATCCCTCCCAAAATGCTTTCCCTACTCAATTTATTCCCCCTTCACTCCTGATTCCCATTCCCAATTTCAAATCTAACACACAACGCACCAAAGACCAAAGACCAAAACTAAGCCATGATGGGCTACGAAAACCAGGGCTTCGAAGAAGCCCGTTTATTCACCTCCCTTGAAGTAATGGAATTCCTAGTTCTCGACGACAATCCCTCCTCTAGCTCCCTCAAATTTCCTTTACATTTCGCCGAAATCCCCACCGCCGATCATCCCTTACCTTCCTTCCCTCACCAAAACCCTAACTCTATCAATTCCTTCATCGAGCTTCCTTCCTACGCAGAAGCCGTCTTCCGATCCTTTGACCGCGATCATGTTACTCAACTCAACGACCATAGTACATCTGCCGGACCATTATCTCTCTCCTCTCCCACCTCCATCTCCGAATATATTCGCATTTTCGTTTCTAACCCCAAAACAGAGCAGGATCTGTCCAATTCGTTGGTTCTTGGTGGCAATAATTATGTCACCTATTTAATTACCACTGGACGAACCTTCCGGAGTTTTCTCGGATGTGAATTTAGTGTCCGACGACGGTTTAAAGACGCGTGACTTTGTCGGACCGGTTTGTGGATTCGCACGAGGCTTTGTCATACCGATTCTACCGACAAGAGTGTCGTTGAGGGCATATGATGCAAAAGCAAGAGTTTATGGACCAAAGGAGGCGGCATTGGAGTAAGTACTCGAGGAAACTAGTGGTGCATCCCGTGATTCGAGCGAGGAGTTGAGAGTGGGGTGTGCGTGTTTTTTAATCGGCCGACCAATGGAACCTGACCGAACCATTCAAAATGGACCGACCAATACTTTGGATTGGTCCGGATCTGAATTTTCACGTAATCTAATTGGGTCGGTCCCCGGTTCCAAAAACTGAAAACGCAGAACCGAACCGAACCGGATCAATATATTATTTATTATTATTATTTTATTTATAATTATATGTATAATATAATAATATAGTATAATATATATATAGTATAATATATATATATATATATATATATATATATATATATATATATATATATATATATATATATTAAATTACTAATTCCTTAAGGGTTAAGCCTTGAGCAACAAGAAGCCAAAGCCACAAAGTCACAGCCAGTCAAACACACTTTCATAACCCTAAATCGGTAAATCAATTGTGAGTTTGTGACTGTGTCTCTTAGTCTCACTCTCTCATCTCAGTCTCTCTTCTCGGCTTCTCGCTATCCCTCCGTCCGGCATCCGCCATTAACGCTGTCTCCGAAGTCCGAAAGCCAACCAACAAGGCAACAAGGTCGTACGATACCACTCTCCCTTCTTCTTTATCACTCTCAAATCCTAGATTTCCCCCACTCTCCTCCCTTGTTCTCTGTCTCTCTCATGACTCATACCCCTTTCTAATTTGTTTCTTTCTTTACTGTTTGTAGCACAGAGTCACAGACCACGTTGCCTTCAACTGAAACCCTCCAATCGATCTGTTGATTCTCCGTCCCTAAATCTTCCTACACATACATATGTGTGCATACTTCATTTAATTTTAATTGCTTAACTTCATTTAGTTCAAATTTCCTCGTTTGATTAGATCGAGTTCACGCCTCACGGATCATTAAACATTCAATTTCTTTTACTTTATGAATGCTTCCCACGTTTGATTGATTTGAGGTTCCTACTGTATTTTATATGTGGTTCGTGACTTCATCCTGTTATCTTTTTGAAATGCAGCAGTTTTTGAAATGCAATAGTTATTGAAATGCAGCAGTTTTTCCCCCCTTCTTTTCGATTCAAAATTTGATTTTTACTGAAGTTTAACTTATGGGTTTATGGTTGTTGGGTTTCCTTGATTTCCTCGATAAAGTTGCGTAACCCACGTTTACATTGTGGGATGAATGGAGGTGAATCCATGAGTTTGTTCCTGTGAGTGAGGAGAGTCAAGAAGTGATGGTCTGGTGTGCTTAAATTGTTGTCGATTTTGGGATTTTTGTGTGTCAGGGAGCTCTTTGTGTTGTAGGTTATGGGCTTTGGAAGTCTTTGACATTTGGAGTATTTTGGTGTGATTAGTGATTACTGATTAGCTTCATCTTGTGATAATTATTTCCTAAAATGTGTAAAGTGTTACATTCAGTTGATAAAATAAAATTTGTTGATAGGGTTTGAAGGTTTTAAAGATGGCGTTCCAGTCCAAGGAAGTCTTAACTAGCGTCTTCCTCCTCCAAGATGAGGCTCCAAGTGTTACTAGTAAGAAAAAAAAGATGTGGTTAGAATCATTAGGTCGCATAAAGAATTAGTAAGAAGAGAGAAATTTGGAGTTTTCTTTATAGTTTAGTACTGAGCTGCGTGTGATCATCTTGAATGTTGATTTTGAGTTTCTATGGTCTGCTTATATACATTTCTCAGTTTGATTCCATATTATACTCCGAAGTAAAGCTCTAATTTGCAAACTTTTTTTTATTTCCTTGACTGCTTGGTCTTACTTATATTTATCTATCTCTCCGTACAGGTAAAGAGTCCATTCCTTCGGTGCTCTCAACAAATTGTTTTGTACTCTTTTGTTATTTTATATTTTTAGCATCAACACTCAACACTTATTAAGCTCGGACTTTTTAATTATTTTTTTCTCTATTTTGTTTGTACTCTTTTGTTATTTTGTTTCCACCGATTTGTTATGTTTATAAGTCTATGATTTCGACATTTTAAATTGTTAAATGTAATTTTATGGAAGATTTTTTTAATATATATATGAAGTTTAAATCTTTTAGATTTTATTATTTATTTGTACTAAACATGCAAAAAATAAATAACCATCGTATTGGTCCGGTCCTGGTTCTCGCACGTCTTCAATTGGTTCTGGACCGGACCAATGTATTGGTTCTCAAACATATTGGGTTGGTCCTGATTCTATATTTTTTGAGAACCGGACTATTGGTCTGGTCCTGGTTTTCTCTTTTCTTCCAAAAAAGTGGACCGAACTGGACCAAGCTCACCCTTAGTTGAGAGTGTTTTTGGAGGTGCAAATACGACAATACCCCGCACGTGGTCTTTCACGTGCAATTTAACGGCTTCATTCAAACGGAAACAGACGGAAGGGGGTTAAATGGGACAAATGGCAACCTTGAATGCTAAAATGGGACAAACCTTAATTTAGGTGGTAAACTGGGATTTGGTGGATACTTTGGAGGGTAAAAAGTAATTTGGCCCAGTTTTTATATTATACTTATAAAACAACCAGATAATTCACCCTCACATTCACATGTGTAAGTAGTTATCCATTTTTAATTCCCTATTTTTTATTTTCCTTATTACAAGTAATCCCCTACAATTAATATTATGAGCAGTCACCACTTTTTCTCCTTCCTATATTTTATCTTCACATTACAAAGTCACGCCATGTGATTAATCTTCTGAAGGTTTAAATATCAATTTAATCACCCTACTTTCGGCCAAAATTCATTAAGCTCACTCTACTTTTTTTTTCTTCAATTTAATCACTCTACTTGGACATAAATATCAAGTTCATCACTCCATCCAATTTTTTTGTTAAAAACTTTAAAAAAAAATTGAAAATCCCAAAATACCCTTACTAAAATTTTTAATATAATTTTCAATCTTCAATTTTCAAATCCAAACTTGGCATACTAGAGTGGCGGTGATACTCGATCAATTCAAAAAGCACCCATATTGCGGTAGCAACAGAAACACGCCCGGTAATCTTCTTGTCCCTCCACAGGAAAATATTAGCCAGGCTTTTACGCCGCCCAAGACCTTGTCTGCAGACTTCTCCCTCAGAAGAGTCGATAGATCTTTGATTTGACGGAAGACATCGGCGAGCCCTTTTTATCGTCGTCGGAATCTGATGAAGACGACGAATCGTGGCTATGAAATGTCTCGGTGATCTTATCCTTCACCGAATCAATGAATGATTCTGGCTCGCCGGCGTGATCTGCCATCGGGAGGATCTCCGTTCACGAGTTACTCAATTCCGTCAGCGAAATTGGCGGTCACAGGCAATCGCGAGGTGCTTTTGAGTGTGAAGACTTTTTCAAGTTCAAATGCGAAATTGATTGAAGGACCTGAAAACATCACTTGGCTATGGGAACTCTCTGATTGGCTCTTGCTTTCTCATTCGACGGTCAGAAGCATCCTATAGTAGTAATTGAACCGAGCTTTGATGCTTTTGAATGAATTCTATGTTTTTCGGCCCACTTGATAAATGCCCTCGTCTTTGAAGACCCACGGATACGCAAAGGAGATGCCATTATCAATTGAACTAGATGAATGGAGGCAGCAAACCCCTATTGACAGATGATGGAGGCGGTGGAGAAGACTTCGGGAGAAGGAGGCGGCGAGGAAGAGAGATTGGATGCGGCTCGAGTTGGGGATGATTCACGAGAGAAGATGAAGGTTGCTGGGGTTTGTGTATTTGGGGCTTGTTGAACCCTCAACTTTTAACATTGAGAGTAAAACCCTTCAACTTAATAAGGGTATTTTAGTCTTTTCAATGATTTCCGTCCAACATAACGGACAAAAATGACTCAAGTGACCTTATTGAATGTCGAAGTCAAGTAAAGTGATTAAATTGAGGAAAAAAAAAGTAGAATGAGCTTAATGACTTTTGGCCGAAAGTAGGGTGACCAAATTGAGATTTAAACCTCTTCTGAACAGTCACCTCTTATTAAACATCAATCTCTCAACTATCACTTGAAGCAATGTACCCTCAGCTGTAATATATGGTTAAATCACACCTTCTATTTTAATACTGTCATTTCAATTGAAGATCTAGTATATATATATAAAGGAAGAAACAATTAGCAAAACAAAATATAGCAAGATCCAGCTAAAATGTACTTGTTAAAAATAGATCATAGTCTAATATATATTTTTAAAACAATTATCCTTAATTTTGTCTTTTTTCATTTTGCTTTTGTATAGTTTAGTTGTGCAAAATATATGCCGTGTGTTTAACGCACGGGGTGTGCTTTTTTGAGCAAAATGCAACTAAAAGCCATGCCGATGCCTCCTCCCTATTTAACTTTGAAAGCAACTTACTGAGAAAATTAATTAAATAATATATATATATATATATATATATATATATATATATATATATATATATATATATATATATATATATATATATTAGAAAATAGCTTTGTGTCTAACTGGCGGTCCTGATAGAATTGTGCTAAACACAAAGATTGATTTGTAAGAATATGAGTTACAAATGAACCCCTTAGTTATAAATTATGCTTGAATTATCCATCTACAATTACATATAAAATCTTCAGTTGTGAGTTTTGTTTGAATTACCCCGCCAATTATGGGTTTTGTTTATCCCAACTATTCATTGAACTGATCTCATACCACGACACCGTGCCTATGGCACATGTACGTATACTAGTCTATATTATAAAAGAGCTCAGGGCATAACTGGCGGCCTTGATCGAATTGTGCTGAACACAACTGATGGTCTAGATTGATTCGTAAGTATGTGAGTTACAAATGAACCTCTCAGTTTTGAGTTATGTTTGAATTATCCCTCTACAATTATATATAAAACCTTCAGTTGTGGGTTTTGTTTGAATTACCCGCCGGTTATGAGTTTTGTTTATCCCGACCATTAATTGAACTAATCTCATACCGACACAGTGCATATGACACGGGCACGTATATTAGTATATATAAAGGAAGAAGTAATTAGCATAACAAAATATAACAAGATCCAGCTAAAATGTACTTGCTAAAAATAGATCATATTATGAAAATCGTGTCCCCTCACATCACATTTAACTTGGTATAAGTGTTTAAATTGTCTTGAAATATGAAAAGACTTGATATTGACCGCACATTTTACTAGATACATTAAACTTTGAGAATGGAAATTGAAGCATTTATTGGGGGATAAAATCACTTCCATATATATATATATATATATATATATATATATATATATATATATATATATATATATATATATATATATATATATATATATATATATATAGTGTTTCTTTTTCATGGGTTCCAAAAAGATTGTGTTTTTTGTAACTTTTTATTAGGAAAATTCTTTTATTATATTTAACTTTATTTTTCTTTAATTACCGCACCTAGCTTCTATAATCTATACAAATGCAGGAGCTATATAAGCTCAAATGACGATAAATGAAAGCCTAGGTACACCTTTGTCCACAAAAAATACTTACAAGTAAAAAAATAATTATACATTTTGTCACTCTACAAGGAAGAGATTAAGACCAGTATCCCTGAAAACCCACAAACCTCGCCAATTGACTTGGACATCATGATGCACATAAATTTTAAAATAAACTACATATTATAATAATATTAATAATGAAATCTTTTTTTTTTCCTTTAATTTGTGTGTCAGGTCGAACATAACAAAAATTTAGAACAAAGGGAGTAAGCACTTCTATTTAAAACGACAAACTGTTCTGTAATCTGTATCCCCAGTGTTCAGTCATGGACAACTATATATTGCAGTGTCTAAGGTAACAAACTATTCTGGTATGAAAAGTCAACAAATAAATCAGCAAATATTGTGTATAAGTAATTTTTTTAATATCTAAATTGATTAGTCTTACAATGATATATATATATATATTAAACAGTTTTCCTTAATTTTATTTTATTTTCATTTTGCTTTTGTATAGTTTAGTTGTGCAAAATATATGTCGTACTTATAACGCACAAGGTGTAAAAACTAGTATATATAAAAAAGAGGGGCAAATTTTGGAAAGTTCCCGCCAAAAAGAACTTTTTAAATTTGGAAACACTTCTATACTATAGTGATGTAGCGGAAGGTAATTAAGAGTGACGATAACTATCAAAGCTGTTGCAGTCGCGCACGACTACCAGCGTTGATCTTCCAAACCTTGTTGAGGTTCGCAAATCTACCATGATCTGGACATCAATTCGCGTTGATTCAATGAATACCGGAATTGGGAAAAAGTATCTTATTCATAAAACGGCAAAAACTACCTCTCAAACAACCCTAAAAGTGTTTAAATATGCTCAAAACCCTAAAATCAATAAATAGTCGAAACTACAAACAAACCTGAAACTAATAAAAAAACTTCAATGGCCCGTAACACTATCTAAACGACGTTTTTTGGCCTTAAAAATAGCTTATAACTAGTTTCACTCAGTTAGTTTTGTTCGTCTTTTCGAGAGCTTCGTTTTGATATGTGACGGGCCCCGTAACTCCACTCGAGTCAAAAGTTATACCCTTTTCCGTGCACCCGGTCCAAACGGTTGAGATAATCAAGCGCGAGAGTCGAGACTGCCTGCATCATATAAATAAGCCAGTTTTTGCCTTGGAAAATGAGTTCTCGATTTTGATATTATTAAGGCATTCCATAATTGTTTTCACATTCCATAATTGTTGTTCAATTCTCAAACAAATTTAATAATTACTAATGACTTACCTCTTTGACCTGGATGTATACAACTGAATTTTCTATTATCATAATGACTGAAACTATAGCCAAAACCATTACAGAGAATCTGAATAATAAAACACTTCATATGCATATAGACGCTTTGGGGAGACTAACAGTCTAATGACTATTCAAATCTCAAATAGATTCAATGATGGAGGCCAATATAAATTTGTTGCTTTCACTTTGATTAACATAGTACTACTTCAATTGATGATCATACACCACGAAAGAAATATAATGTACAAAATTTCTCACTTTTTCAGTTTGATCAACACTAACCCCACCAAGGTGCAGAGCATTAAAGTAAAGGTTATCTCTTATTTCAAGATAGCTCATGTTGAGGTAAGTTTCCACCCTGTAATACTTTTTTCTTCTTCTTTGATTTCAAGCTACGTCATGAAGATTACAAGACTAACAGATGAGCACAGATCCCTGCAAAAAATGAAAACAATCAAAGAAATTTTTTTTCCAAGTAATGCTTATTGAAAATCACGACTATAATAAAGGACAAGACCTACAAATACATGTTGTTATTGAAAATCATTAGTTATTTCTGATCACGCAAAAAGTGTGGTGATCCTGTCTTGACGTCCACGTGTGAGCGAGGATGATGTGGCGCCTTACGGTTCGCCCTTTCGCTTGACCTCGCACAAGTAAACAAGAACTCCGTTAAGGTGTCGGGTTGGCTCGACTATAACCCTCCGTAAGAGTCGATTTCCTAGAGAATTGGTAATAAATAGGTCGTGATAATTGTTTGATAGGAGGCTGTGATAAGAGAGTTGTGATATTGCTGAAATTACTCTCCTTGCCCTGAATGTGGGCTCTCATATTTATACCTGAAGTTTATGGCGACGTGGCAACTAATAATTGGGGAGCATAAAGCGGCTGTTATTAAATGCGTTGAGGGTATTCGTCAGGAATGAGTGAACTGTGTATTTGTTAGAGAGTTGGTAATGGCGTGCAGCGGTTTTCTCGGGCCTAGGGAAATGGTTTGTTGGGGTGGATGATTGGCCTGAGGCCGAGGCCGAATGGTTTTTGTGACGAATGCTTTTGTTATTTGTCGAGGCTGAGGATTTATGAAGACTGATTTGGTGGCGGGGCCGAGGGAGCCCGTGATCTGTTAGGCCAGTTGTGGCTGGGCTCGTCACAGTGCCGAGGGTCATGATGCCGAGGTTGAAGTGATTTATCTTAGGGGTGAGTGGTCCTGTCCTCGCAACGTGTGGCTCTGCAGGTGGGACCCTCTTCCGAGGGTCGGGTCCTTTCATGCCGATGGTCAATCCTCTGGTTTTAATCCTTTCGCTGGCCCCCTACTTTTGGTCGCCGACGCCGAGAGGGCAAAAAGTAATACTTGCTTGACGGTAGGAGGTCGGCGTCGCGCTTATTTGCCGAGACTCCACTTATGGGTTTTAATTCGAGGCTAATTCTGGGTTTTTTGGCCGAGGATTTACGCCGAGGCTTAAGTCGAGGTTGGAAGTTTATGGACGCTCGCCTCGCTCGTCCGACGCTACGCCTTTTCGGATGTCGCCTCATTAAATGCGGTTTTTGGCGGCTTCGGTTTTTCGTTAATGGGCGGCTTTTCGAATTTCAAATACTTTTAATGCCGCCCTTTCCGCCGCGAATCCGCAGAAAGATACGTGGCGTCGCTTGGGTGGTTTAGGGAAGGCACGCGGATCGACCCGTTGTATTTCCGGGGCTCCGCCTCAAAACGATGTCGTTACAGGGGGGGTATAAAAACTTTCTTTTTCATCTTTTACTGTTTACCTTTCTCATTTTCTCTCTCTACCGTATTTCCTTACTGTTATTAGGCGATTTCCGGCAGCATTCCGGCTTGCTCCCATCCCGTTACATCCTCGTTTATCTGCAGCCCGTAAGTGTTTTTTCTTTTTCTTCCACGTTTTCATCCTATTTGGGTGGTTTCCACGGTGATTTCCGTGTTTTTTCCGACTTGTTTACAGGGTTTGGGGTCTTCACTTTCTGGGTTTTGACTTTTCCGGCGACTCTCTTCTTTTTTCAGGCGTATTTTCTACTTTAACGGTAGATTTCTCCGGCGATCTTCCAGTTTGTCTTCATTTGGGTACGGTTTCTTTTTCCTTTGCTTTTTCTTTCTAGAGTAATATGTCTCGTAGGATTCCTTTTCCCTATTTATCTTCTCCGTCTTCTTCTAGCGCCTTCTATGGAACTGATAGATTATCGGAATGGTGATTCGAATACCCGCTTTGTTAGGAGTCCTCCTCTTTTTCTTCCCAGTAGCGTGGCCGAGGCAGAGGCCTTGGCCGAGAACGTTCCGAGTGAGTCTCCGGTGGCCGAGGATCTTTCTCGTGCCCTGGTACCATTTCAGGGTGTAGCATGTCCTTTAGGCGAGGGTACTCTCGTGGTTTCTGTCGAGAATGATGCCGAGGACATAGACCTCGGTGGTTTTGAGGGTGGCAACCTATGTGATGACGAGGCTGAGTCTGTACCTCGCGGTCCCGCTTGGAGAGGTGTGGAGGTGAAAGTCTGTTTGGCCGAGGAGATTTTGGTGGATACCGTGATCTATAAGGAGACGACCGTGGGTCCTCTCAGTTCGGAGAGCTCTGGGTCATGCTCGGTTTCTTCCTTAGACTCGGATGGTGAGGGCCCATTTGTTGAGTCGGTTTTTGGGAAGTCTCCTCGCGGTGGCCCATGATAGGCAGGATGCGAGGATAGATGGTCGGCAGTTACTCCTCGGCAAGCGAGGTTTCTCCTTGCGAGTTATGGGGTGAAGGTTAGCCCGCACTGGAAGTTCGGCGACGAAGTTTTTTCTGCCCCGGACTATCCATCTGACGCCCCTATGAAAGTGTTTTCGTGCCGAGTTCGTATAGGCTTAAGTCTGATTACTCAATTTTTTACCAGGGAGCGAGTTTTGCACTTCCGGCAGATCGAAAGAGCTTTGCGGCATAGGCAGCTTGATAGAATGGCGAGTGGAGCCGAGGCTGCTTTACAGCGTGGATGGAGACGAGGGTGATAGGGTGCCTCGTGTCTTGAGGCCTTTCGAAAATAAGATTGGTTTGGCCGATGTGGAGGCGTGGTCACGAGCGTTTGGCTCTGAAACTTTCCGGGGTTCTGTTCCGGATCCGAGATGGGGGATTTCCGAGCTGCGCGGCCTTCGTAGTTATGTTGGCTTTTACTTCAGCCTCTTCGAATTCTCGGGGCTGCGTTTGCCTCTTGATCCATTTATTTGCGAGTTTCTGACTCAGACGAGCTCGGTGCCGCTGGACCTTTCGCCCAATCTGACCCGAGCATTGGTGAGCTTTGCCGCTTTGCACCGAGCGGAAGGTTTCGAGCCTACTGGCCTCTTTTGTTACTACTATAAGGTCGCGTTTCTATGAACCAGACCGCTCAGCATCCTCGAGGATTCCCTCTTTTGGCCGGCTTTGGAAATAAAGACCATAAGTGGTCCGAGAAGGTTCTGCTTGTGGAGTCGAGTCATGGGTGGAATTTCGAGATTCCTGAAGGAAAACCCCACGGTCTTTCGAGGACGAAGACTTTGAACGATGCTGACGAAGCTACGAGGCTTGCTATCGAGGCCCCCTTGCTCGACGATGAAGGGGTGCAAGTTCGGTCCTATAATTGGAAGGCCATTGTGGAGAATGAGGGCCTCCTATCAAGGTTTTGGGTTTCGGCAGTTGATGTTGAGGGAGTGGAGAGGGCGTATTCTGGTTTTGAATACGCGAGTCGAGCGGGCTGGGCTCTGCATCAGGGCTGGATATTTGGCTCGGCGTGTCCGAGGTGTGAGGGTATAGATGGGCTCGAGTGCCCGACATCAGGTCAATTTTGTACATTCCTGTACTATGTTTCTTTCGGTTTTTTGTTTGGGTTTCTCTTTTGAGTACTGATGCGACCTTCCTGTTTTTTGTAGAAATGGCTGCTTCGCGAGATGCTGTTTTGGCCAGGCTAAAGGCCGAGGAGGAGCGAAGGAGTGCCGAGCTAAGAGCCTCGGCAGCTAAGGATGGAAATCGGGGAGCCCTGCCCACTGTCGGCGTTTTGGAAGATCCTACCAAGGTGGCCCCTACCCCTACTGCTCCTTCTTCGGCAGCCCCTTCTGGTATGGCGAAGGGTAAGCAGCCTGCAGCTGATGCTCCCAAGGCTAAGAGGCAGAAGACTCAAGCTCGGCCTCCGCCCTCTTCCGATAATGTTGATCCCGAGGCGGTTTCTGTCCATCTCCCCGGCAGGCGATGTGGTGTCTGATAACGAGCACGTTGTCGGACACATCGTCAAAGTAATGAATAACTTTCCTGCCGACTTTACAGGCTATGGGCAACGGCTACTCGGCGGGGTCCCCGAGGCTTTGAAGACAATGCGACCAAGCATTTCAATTGCAAGATCTTCATTTTATGGCTTGCTTTGAGCGAGGTAACCTAATTTCGTTATTTCTCTTTCTCGCTTCCTTTTACCTGGGTTGCTAATGTTGACTTCGCTTCTACAAATGGCATCGCTGCCTATCATGACAAGCTGAGCGAAGGCTGCCGAGTCCGTGCGAGGACTGGAGAAGGATTTATCAAGTGCGAAGGGGGAGATTTCTTCTGGTGCTGAAAGAGTGAAGTCCTTGGAGGTGGGCTTGCAATCAAAAACTGAGGAGATCTCTCGCCTTACTGCTGAGAAGACCGCCTGGCTGGCGAGGGAAAAAATGCTGAGGGATAAGGCCGATGAAAAGGATCGGAAGATGGCCGAGTTGGAGGCCAAGTTGAAAGGTGCGCTTGACCAAAACGACCAATTAAAGGTTGAGATAGTCGCGCAACCTAGCGAGGAGGAGGTGGTGGCGAGGTACAAGGGCTCGCTTGCTTATGATATGGAAGCTTTAAGTTACATGGAGACCAGCCGAGTGCAGGCTTTCCGGGCGGCTGTGGCAATGGGTGCGCCGATGTGGTGAAGATGGCAACCTCGCCTCTTTTGGTCCCGAATGCCGAAGTGCTTCCTCGTTGGTGCCCTTTGATGATGCCGAGATGTCCCAGATAGGATGCCGACGCCATGCCCAAGCTCCCGAGTGGTTGCCTCCTCCCGTTGAAGCTAACAATTTTTTCACCCTGCTGGCTCAAGAAAATGTATACGTAAAGGAGAGCTATCGCTGCTTTATAGTGCCGAGGCATGCCACCCCTCCACAGGCGCATTTCGTTGGTGATCAGTTAATGGCCGAGTTGGAAGGCCAGAAAACGAGCAGGAGGAGCCGCCTCGAGCCAAGACATTTCGAGCAAGTGGTCGCCGTGAGGAGGAGGCCCTGAGGGAGGGGACTTAGCTTAGGAAAGTTTTAGTATTTTAAAGACAATGGTTTCAAACAATGGTTATATGTAATATTTTATTTTTAGTGTAAATTGCTAGTATGTTTTTGTTCTTAGTTAGTTTTTTCAATATGCAAATATTTTTTCTGTATGATGCAAGTGTTCTAAGTCGCTTTTGGCGAGACAATGCGATCGAGATCGCTTTGGCGAGACAATGCGGCCTCGCTTTTAGGCGAGATAATGCGATCTCGCTTTGGCGAGGCAACGCGGCCTCGCTTTTGGCGAGATAATGCGATCTCGCTTTGGCGAGACAATGCGCCTCGCTTTTGGCGAGATAATGCGATCTCGCTTTTGGCGAGATAATGCGATCTCGCTTTTGGCGAGGCAATGCGGCGATCGCTTTGGCGAGGCAACGCTCGCTTTGGCGAGATAATGCGATCTCGCTTTTGGCGAGGCAACGCGGCCTCGCTTTTGGCGAGATAATTCGATCTCGCTTTGCGAGGCAATGCGGCCTCGCTTTGGCGATAATTCGATCTCATACATGGTTTGAACAAGTTTTTCGCTTGAAAATTTCCCTTTCATATAAGAAGATTACAGATCATTGATAATATTTTTTCAAGTGGTCTGAGTGCCAAGGGTTTTTCAGAGGAGTTCCGTCTGGTTTCGCGAGCCTGTAGGTTCCTGCTCGAATGCTGTCTGTGATTTTGTACGGTCCTTCCCAATTGGGAGAAAGCTTGTTTCTTCCCGGCTTGTTGCCTGTTACTTCGATTTTTCTCAACACCATATCGCCGACCGAGAACGCGCGAGGATTCACCCTTTTGTCATGATGGGCTTTGGCGAGCTTTTTGTAGTTGATTGCCTTCATCCTGTTTCGAGCCTTCTTTCTTCAAGGTAGTCAAGGTCCAGAGTCCTTGATTCTGTGTTCGCCTCTTCATTGAAATGGATGACTCTTGCAGTGGGGAGAGCCATTTCGACCGGGGCCATGGCCTCGGTTCCATATGTCAAGGAGAAAGGCGTTTCTGGCTGAGCCTCGGCGAGACGCTCGATTGCCCATAAGACGGCCGAAAGCTCCTCGAGCCAAGCGCCTTTCTTGTCATCTAACCTTCTTTTCAAGGCATGAAGTATTTGCTTGTTTCCGCCTCCGCTTGGCGCTCCTCGGGGTGTGCTACCGAGGACTTCCAATGCCGAATTCCTCTTCCTCGCAATCGGCCGTGAATCTGCTTTGAAAACGTGTGCCGTGGTCCGATACAATGGCTCTTGGTAATCCAGACCGCAGAGGACATTATCTCGAATGAAGTCGATGGCCCTTTGTTCGGTGATGCTTGCTAAGGGTTTGGCCTCGATCCATTTCGTGAAGTAGTCCACCGCCACTATCACAAACTTGTTCTTTCCTTTGGCGAGGGGGAATGGCCCGATTAGGTCCAACCCCACATTTCGAAGGCCATGCCGCGACACGTGTTTGAGGTGCCGAGGGTAATCTTGGAATATTAGCGAACCTTTGACACTTGTCGCATTTTCTCGGCATATGCCTCGCATCCTTTCTCAACGGCCAATAGTATCCGTGGAAAATGACCCTATCGGCCAAAGTTCGAGCCCCCGGATGGCTACCACACACCCCTCCATGTACCTCTGGCTAGTAATCCTTGTGTGATTTCTCGGTCGAACACACCTTAAGAGAGGCTTTGTGAAGGATCGCCTCGTATAGTACGCCCCCACTTAAAGCGTGTATCCGGCCGACCTTCTTGCCATTGCCCATCCTTGTTCTCCGTCGCTGGTAGTGTCCCCGGCCGATGTATTTTTGATGTCATCGATCCAACACTGGCCGCCTGCTCTAGCATCAATACCTTCTCTTTATCAATGGATTCGGTATCCAGATTTCAATCCATGTTTCGGGAGCTCGCCGAGTTCACTAGTGGCCATTTTTGAGAGGTAGTCCGCCTCGTGTTTTCCTCCCTTCCTATTTGTTCCAACTCCCAAGATTCAAATTGGGCGAGGACACTCACGGCTAGTGCTCGGTATTTGTCGAGGGTTGATGGTTTACCCCATATTCCCTCGAAATCGCTTCACGACGAGCCGAGTCGCCAAGATCAAGATTTGAGTAGCCCCTATCTCGGCGCCGCTCAACGCCGGCTATCAAGGCTTCAGACTCGGCGACGTTGTTCGACGCCGGAAATTCGCCAAGGCCTTATCCGATTCGCTCCATCCGTGTAATGAGGAGAATGCCCGCCTGCTTCCATTTTTGCCGGATGATCCATCTACGAACAATGTCCGTGGCCGAGGTGGTCGCTTTTGCGAGGACACTCTTGCCTCGGGCACTTGCTCGCCAGGAAGGTCCTTGATCCGCGCATCTCCCTTCTGCCGAGGTGAAGGAGGCTTCGCAATGAAATCACCAAGATTTGAGCTCGATGGTTTTTCTTGAAGGTAAACAATTGCATACTCCGTCAACTCAATGGCCCACTTCATCATTCTTCCAAAGAACATCGCTCTGTAGTATTCTTCGCAGAGGCAAGTCAAGATAAACCCCGATTTCGTGGGCTTTGAAATACGGCTTTTCTCGCCGTTATCATTAGCGCGAGAATCACCTTCTCGATGTGCATGTACCTCGCTTCTACTTCGGGTGCATGTGATACATAGTAGATGGGTTTCAAGTCCTCCTTCCTCTCGCAACAAAGACCGATGCTATGGTTGTGTCCGTTAGAGATAGACAAAGAGTCTTTC
Organism: Codonopsis lanceolata; assembly: GCA_013146195.2. NCBI lineage: Eukaryota > Viridiplantae > Streptophyta > Magnoliopsida > Asterales > Campanulaceae > Codonopsis > Codonopsis lanceolata. The sequence continues at coordinate 9,228,848 of CM028378.1, read as the reverse complement.
TCCCGGTGTGGGCAGCTTAGCAAGGGTAGGGCCGAGGTATTTTTGAGCTCGGCAAACGCGAGGTCGCATTCTTTGTCCCATGTGAATTTTCGCTCCTCTTAGGATTTTGAAGAAGGGGAGGCTTTTTTCACCGATTTGAGATGAACCTTCCTGTGGCTACTATTCTTCCATTCACTGTTGAACTTGCTTGATGCATATTGGGACCTTCATCTCGGCGAGTGCTTTTATTTTCTCGATTTGCCTCAATGTCGCGCTGCTCACCATGTACCCAAACTTCCCACAAGCCGTTACGCCGAAGGCACACTTGGCGGGATTGAGCTTCATTTTGTTCTTTCTCTCGAGGTTTGCGAAGGTTTCTCCGAGGTCGTCCTATGTGGCTTTGTTTCCTTCGCTTTTAATCACCATATCATCTATGTAGGCCTCCACATTCCTCCCCAACCGATTGCCAAGACTTTGTTCACCATTCGGTAGGTGGCCCCGCGTTTTTTAGAGCGACATCATGTTGTAGCAATAGAGTGCTTTCTTTGCTCGGAAAATTGTGTTCCCTTGGTCTCTTTCCACATCGATCTGGTGGTACCACGAGTAGGCGTCCACGAGCTTAAAATTTTGTATCCCGAGATAGAATCGACCAGTTGATCTATCCTCGGTAGTGGGTACCAGTCCTTCGGGCACGCTTCATTCAGGTTGGTGAAGTGCACGCACATCCTCCATTTTCCGTTATTCTTTTTGACCATCACAACATTCGCAATCCACGTGGGGTAGTGAATTTCTCTTATGATCTCGGCCCGCAGAAGTTTGGCTATTTCCTCCTTGATTGCCTCTTGCTTTTCGGAGAGAAATACCTCGGCCTATTTGGATAGGTACAAATCTTTGGATCGATGCTTAATCGGTGTACAGCTACATCCTCGGCAATGCCTTCCATGTCCTCGGCTTGCCATGCAAACACATCGGTGTTCTCTCTTAAGAACTTCGATTATGGCTCTCCTTTAGTCGCGCCTTAATTTCCATTCCCACCTTTATTTTCAGGTTGGGGTAGTTGAAGTTTATAATAACTTCATCTACATCTTCCATAGGCTGTATGATTGGATGGTCTCGAATATCGAGGCTTTCGATTTCAGTTTTCTCGATATCGGCACTCGACGTTCCCTCTTCCAGACGCGGGCCAACCTCCTTGGCTTGCATTGATTGCTACGGGGTGGAGCTCTCCCCGTCGAGCCCTCGGGCTCGTTTGGCGATCTGTTCATCTTCTCTTCCCTCGACCTCCTCTCGCCTTTTCAATCTTCTCTCCGCCTCTTTCTTCTCGTTGATGAGGTACTCTAAGGTAATACGAGCATCATTTTTAAGGACCCCTACCGAGCGAGGTCATGTACTTGACCCGGTGATGGGCCATTGATGCCACCATTCGAATTTGGCACGGGAAGGTGCGTAGAGGATGGCGTTGTATGGGGAGGAGATCGAGCGAGGAAAGTGACTTCCTCGCTTCTAGTGGTGTCCCCCTCGGCGTGACTTTGAGTGCCACGGTTCCCTTAGGCTGTGACCTTGTGGCTGTGAAGCCCTCCGGTTGGACTCGGCTCGGAGTGAGGTGGGTATCGCCAGAGCCTAGTGCCGAGAAAGCACTTATAATACATCACGTCTCTTCCGCCCATGTATCCATCGGGACCCGTTTAACTAGGTTGTGAATGCCGATTTGCGAGTTAACGGGTTTTGGCAGCATAATCATTGACCGCCCTTGACTCGGTATCCTGAATACCATTTCGTGCTCAACCATCCCATCCATGATGTTTTTTGCCGAGTTGTTCGGGCCGGTTGATTGCATTCTTCAAGTGTGATACTGCAGGTTTCTTCGGATTGTATTTACCAGCGGGTTGTCGGGTGCATTGTTGTCGCCCAGGAGCCAGGTCGGGGCGCAATGTGGACCTCTCTTGCCACAAACCTTCATCTCCCTGGTTTATCACCTACGTATTGCTCTTTTTAGTATGCATTCCTCAGTGATATGGCCAATCTCGTTATGGGCTGCATCTTTTTCGTTGATTTCGCCCTTCTACTGGTGACCTCGTGGGGAATGGTGGGCGTATCTTGTTTTCTCTCGGGAAAGCGTCCATTATGTGTTCCACTAGATTCATTTAGGGGGTGAAGTCTTCCAACTCGAAGTCTCGTCTTGGCCCCACGATCTCGCCGGTGAATTTGGCACCTCGTTCCTCCTCCTTCTTTTCGCCAGAGTTGGCGTCTTCTTCTTAGAGCTTTCCTCTGCTCTTTTCCACTTATTTGCGGCGTCAGTGCGGAAGGGCGTGACCGCTCGTGAGTTTGTTGTGGTGGGGGTTGCTCGCCGTCAGAGCCACCACTTTAAGGTCAAGAACATCTCGCCGATTGTGTCCTTTGGTCGCATGAGGAGCTACGTTCGGCAATTCCCTCGTACCGGGCACGCTCAGAAACACATCCTCACGGATGTGTCGGGAATATCTGGGATTTGGTCGGGACCTCTTTGAGCGTGCCATATGTACGCCCGATGCAGTTTCTCCAATTTCTTGTTTCACGCTATACATGTTTGTCTCGCTTTTTGGGAGAGCACCGCAAAGCGAACTTTTTCAAAAATGCCCCTTAAAGTCATCCCAACGGGTGATATAGTCGGTGCTAACCCGTTGTACCTTGTTGAGCACAGCTCTTGAGGGTCAGGCGAACACCAAGCACCATATGTCGTCGATGCAGTTCACGATGATCATTTTCAACTCGAACCCGACCGTGGTCGAGGCGTCGTGTTACCGGTGTAGTCCTCGAAAGTGTGGAATCTTTACTTTCGAAGGCACTTCCACTTCTCTTATTTGCTTAATGAATGGCCCCCAATTTTTTGATGACCAAGTTAACTCGAGCTGCTTAGAGCCTCCAACTTCTCCATCCATGCCCTAATCTCGGCATCGTCATCGACTGTCGCCTGTGCAGAGCCAAAGGCTTGAGTGGGGATGCGATTAGCCCACTTTTTACACTGTGGTACCTCGGGCTCTTCCTCGATCATGTTTCTCATGGGGGACCCCAAAGCGAGCCTCCTTTGCTAGTTGGCGAGAGGATGTCGAGACTTGTAGGGGCTTTGTTGGTCGAGGCTGGCGGGCGTATGGCCGAGACTCCCTTCCTCCTCGCTTTGGCTTCACAATTATCCGTATCGGGGGGAATCTTGGCGAGAATGAGCAGCTCGTCTTTGATCCTCGCCGGCCACCCTCTTTCGAGTCTTGATTTGACATTGGTGGTAAACTTTGCCTTTTTGGCTTTCGTAGTTCCCACCCACAAGCCGAGTTGGATGGCGTCGAGGTGCTTTGCGTTGATGGGCTCACGGGGCCGGGCTTTTGCCTTAGCTTCGTGCATTTTGGTCTCGGCTTCTTGTATTTTTTGTGCATAAGGCCTTTTGGTGCTCCCAATATGTGTATTCTGCTCGGCCTCTTCTTGAATCGTGGGCTTATTTGCTTTGCAGCGGTTCCTCCTCATTAGGCCTGGAAGACTCGACCTCTCGAAGTCGGCGTCGGTGTCTTTATTTTTGTTCGAGAGCCGTTTGTTCGAGGCGATCCTTCTTTGGTCCACTGGCCGAGCACCTCGGGTAGCGGCGCGGAGTTCCCCCTGCGTCCTCACCGTCTTTGTGCTCGGCATGCTCCTTTTGCAGGCGGGTGGATGCGGCGGGGTTCGTTCTTCAAGGCTTGCTTTTTGGATTTCACCATCCTTCCTCGTGCGTGGGCCAGTGTGGCGAAAAAGTCGATTTCCGGCAACGGAACCAAGCGATCACGCAAAAGTGTGGTGATCTGTCTTGGCGTCACGTGTGGCGAGGATGATGTGGCGGCTTACGGTTCGTCCTTTTAAGCTTGACTGCACAAAGTAAACAATAAACTCCGTTAAGGTGTCGGGTTGGCCCGACTATAACCCTCCGGCGTAAGAGTCGATTTCGGTAGAGAATTGGTAATAAATAGGTCGTGATAATTGTTTGATAGGAGGCTGTGATAAGAGAGTTGTGATATTGCTGAAATTACTTACCTTGCCTTGAATGTGGGCTCTCATATTTATACCTGAAGTTTATGGCGACATGGCAGCTAATAATTGGGGAGCATAAAGCGGCTGTTATTAAATGCGTTGAGGGTATTCGTCAGGGAATGAGTGAATCTGTGTATTTGTCAGAGAGTTGGTAATGGCGTGCGGCGGTTTTCTCGGGCCTAGGGAAATGGTTTGTCGGGGTGGATGATTGGCTGAGGCCGAGGCAGTGGTTTTTGTGACGAACACTTTTGTTATTTGTCGGTGAGGATTTATGAAGGCGGTTGGTGGCGGGGCCAGGGGCCGCCGTGATGCATTAGGCCGGTTGTGGTGGGCTCGTTCTGATCTTAGGGGTCATGATGCCGAGGTTGAAGTGATTTATCTTAGGGGTGAGTAGTCATGTCCTCGCAACATGTGGCTCTGCAGGTGGGACCCTCTTTGTGCCGAGGGTCGGGTCCTTTTCATGCCGAGGGTCAATCCCTCGGTTTTAATCCTTTCAGTGAGATGTGCCACTGTTGGAAGATTTTTTTTGTTTTGAATCAAATGAGTATCAAATAAATTATTTTATTGGTTTTTAATGAGTTTTGTTTGATTTTGGTGTATTTGATTTGGCTGTTAACCATGCTCTTATAATCATTATATATATGAAATAAAAGAGATGTACTCATATTGGTTAGAAAGTGATGTTCTTTTTAAGTCTTATATAAAAAACTATTATTACCATTGGACCACATTGGTTGGAAAATAATGTTAGGCTCCGTTTGTTTCATGGAAAATGATTTCCAAAAAATAAAAATATTTTAATTTCACGTGTTTGGTAAATTTTTTGAAAATATGTTAGAAATTATTTTTGGATGTTTGGCAAACACACAAAGAATGTTACTAAAAACAATTTATGAATACATAAAAAAACTATTATAATATTAATGTCCCAATTGAATATACATTTATTTTTAAGATAGTATTGAACTTTAAGTAATTTTTCTTTAATAACCCTGCAATTTGTCGTTAGTGGTGTCAAATAAAAAAGACTCATTTTTTTCAATCTTACAAATACGAATAATAAAATTGATAATCTATATGAGAAAAATGTTTTAAAAGAAAATAGATAATATTTGGGATGTCCCTAAATAATATGGTGGATACTAATTTTAGGATACAGTGAATATTTATCAATATTATAAATTTATAAATAGTGTGCACAAATACAATAAAAAATCAATTTATATTTCTAAAAAAATTATTTGTTGAGTTTATATTTTGTGTTTTTAAATATATGTAATTGTGGAAGGGAGGGGGAGGGGTGGGGTGTGGTTCTCGAACATTTGGAAAATGAATTCATAAATCATTTCTGAAAATAAGTAAAATATTTTTCGAAAGTCATTTTCCGTAAAATAAATAAAACATTAGTTTTAAAAGTCCATAGATAAAAAGAATTATAATATTATTATAAATAAAAAAGATGTATTACACATTGATTAAAAAATCTATACTACAATAGAATTGATAGATTCAATTTATACAATGAAGAGGATTATCAACGCCTTTGGATCAAGGATCAATGGTTCCTTGGTAAGTATCCAATGCGCGTTTTTAAGTGGTCTCCCAACTTTCGGCCGGACGTTGAAAGCTCCCTAGTTCCGGTATGGTTTGCGCTTCCAGGCCTCCCGATTCACCTCTTCAACAAATCGGCCCTTTTCTCTCTCGCATCCTTGTTTGGCAAACCCTTAATGCTCGATCAACCAACTATCAATCTTACTCGCCCTAGCGTTGCTAGGGTTTGTGTCGAGATTGATCTTTTAAAACCGGCCCCTAATAGAATTTGGGTAGACTGTGGAGATTCTTGTACAAGTTTTTGGTAGCCCCTAGAAGCGGAGAATAAGCCCCTATATTGCACACATTGCTTACGAGAATAAGCCCCTATGTTGCAAAGTGAAGCACCCCGAGTTGAAATCTGTTGATAATCCCAAAACTGTTCCGGTGAACCCTACTCAACGTTGGACCCCCAAAAAGGTGGTGAATACTTCGACTTGTGGATCCTTCACAGGCTGAACAAACGGAGAATCCCACTACCTCTCAAGGCAAGGAAACTGATAATGCTCCTAGTGACAAGGGTGATGTTAGACTTGTTGTGGAGGACAGTAGTGGCCAACGGGTTTTGTCGCCTAATAAAGATGATACTCTAGATGCCATGCACAACAACACTGTTGATGTTGAGAGCCCTTCTAAGTCGGTGGACAAAGCTACGAGTGACATTAGCATTTCTCAGGACAATCCTGATGTTTCCAACGCTGATTCTGATAAGCAGGAAGTCAATATTATTTCCCCAAATCGTTTTGTTGTTTTACAATGTTTAGAGGAGGAAGATCCTGGAGCTGTTAATACTGAACAATTGGAAGGTCTCAATCTGGAAACTACAGGATCGCATGCTCAAACAAGAAAGCCTCCTAAAGCCCCGATTACAAACCGCAACACCAGAGCTCGTTCGAAATCAAAGGCCCACTCAGATGCTACCCCATCAGTATCTCATGACGATTAATTTTTTATTTTGGAACATCAGAGGAGTCGGGAATGATACCACGGTATCCCGTCTCAAAAAGCTTATGCGCATTCATAATATTTCCTTCTTGGCAATCAGCGAACCGTTAATAGATAAGTCTAATCTTCCTTTGCTTGCACGTAAACTTAAATTTCGCTCTTTCTTCTGTAACACGGCTAACACCATTTGGGTTCTTATTAAATCAGCCTTTACTTGTCATCTCCTGCATGATTCTACGCAGCATCTCACCATTCAAGTTAAGCATTTTACTTGGAGGGACCCGGCCATCATCTCTTCCATTTATGCTAAGTGTTCGGCTAAGGAACGGCAGCTACTTTGGAACGATTTAATTGATTTGGGTTCAGCCTATCTTAATTTACCTTGGTTAGTTCTTGGTGATTTTAACTCTATTTTGGCCCCCCATGAGAAGATTGGCGGTGCGGGTTGGGATCGTCAAGGAGCTCTTGATTTTCAAGCCTATCTCTCTGCCGCTGGATTAACAGATTTGGGTTATACTGGCAGCCAGTTTACATGGTGCAATAATAGAACGAGAAATGATATTATCTATCAACGTTTAGACCGAGTTACTTGCAATACTGCTTTGGTCTTCCACTTTCCTAACAGCTTCGGTTGAACACCTTAACGAACTTGTTCGGATCATGCTCCGATTCGTTTATCTTCTTGACCTCGATCGGCTTCGTCACTCTACGCTTTCTTAATGTGTGGACTTCTAGCGACTCTTTTCTTGATGTGGTTAGCGATGCTTGGAATCAGCCTACTAATGGCCGCCCCATGGCCAGATTTGCGAATAAGCTCAAAGCTGTACGGGCGGCTCTTAAATTGTGGAATAGAAATACTTTTGGAAATATTTTTCAAGCAGTTAAAGAGGCCGAGGATCAGGTTCTTGAAAAAGAATTACTATATGAGACCAATAATTCCAGCGAAAATAGAACTTCGCTTAATCTTGCAAAGGCCAATCTTCAGTCAAAGTTGAAAATTGAAGAAGATTTTTGGCGGCAAAAGTCGCATCTCCGATGGTTGAAAGATGGCGATGGTAATACGAAAGTTTTTCATTCCTCTGTCAAGCAGACGCGAAGTAAACTCTTTCTTCACAAAATTCAGGACATGAATGGTAATTACCTTACTGACGAAGAAGATATTAAAAGGGCAGCGGTAGAGTTCTTTCAGGATCAACTGTCGGCTTGCTCCATCTCTGATGGGGATAACCTCTCAGTTATACCATCTCTCCTTTCTCCTGATCAAAATTCCAATCTTACTAATCCCCCTTCTATTGACGAGCTTCGTAAGGTTGTTTTTGACCTAAAGGGGATAGCGCTGGCCAGCCGGTTTCTCGGGTACTTTTATACCTCTTGTTGGGATATTATTGTCTCCGATTTGCATCTTGCTATTTCAGAGTTCTTCTCAGGATTTGAGATGCCTCGCTCTTGGACCAGCACGCTTATCATCACCATTCCTAAATCTGATCATGTCTCTTCATTCAAGGATTTACGGCCAATTAGTCTATGCAATTTTTGCAACAAAGTTGTCTCGAAGCTTCTATCATTACGGTTGGCTACTATCTTTCCCTCTATCATTTCAGAAAATCAAAGTGCTTTCACAAAGGGGCGCATCATCCAAGATAATTTATTATTAGCTCATGAGCTGACTCATCACCTGAAGAGGAAAATTAACGGGTCCAACGTTATTATTAAACTAGACATGGCCAAAGCTTTTGACAGGATTTCCTGGGTTTTTCTGATAAATATGTTGAGGAAATTCGGATTTAGTGAGGTCTTTATTGATATGATCTGGCGTATCGTTTTTAATAATTGGTTCTCGGTCCTGGTTAATGGCGCTTCGACTGGTTTTTTTAATTCCTCAAGAGGCTTGAGACAAGGTGATCCGCTATCCCCTAGTATTTTCATCATTGCCGCTGAAGTTTTAAGTAGATCTCTTAATAAGTTGCAATCTGATAACCCTCATTTTGCTTATCATTCTCATATTGGCTGCCCTATTATCTCTCATCTCTCTTTTGCCGATGATTTTGTTATATTTTGCAACGGCAATAAACATTCCTTACTTCAGCATCGCAAGCTCCTTTCTGACTACGAGAGGAGCTCGGGCCAAATGGTTAATGTGGTTAAAAGTTGCTTTATGGTGTCCTCCGCTACTCCTCATTCCAGAATCAGTACTATCAAGCGGCACTTGGGTTTTAGCCATAGATCCCTTCCTGTAACTTATCTGGGTTGCCCTCTCTTCGAAGGTCGAAAGAAAAAATTGTTGTTTGATAACTTGTTGGATAAACTTCAGAACAGAATTGCTTCTTGGATTGGCGCTTTTCTCAATCAAGCGGGGAAAATAACCCTCATTAATTATGTCCTCAATTCCATTGTGATGTATCAAATTGCCTTTCTTGATCCTCCGGTCTTAATCGTCAAACAAATTAATCGTCTATTGGCCAACTTCTTCTGGGGTTCTATTGACGGACACTTAAAAACCCATTGGATCGCGTGTGATAAATGTTGCAGACCCATTTCTGAAGGGGGTATCGGTATTCGTTCAGTTTCCGAAGTGATTCAGGCTTTTTCCTTGAAAATGTGGTGGAGATTTCGGACATCTAATAATCTTTGGGCTTCTTTCATGCATAAAAGCTACTGTTCAGCCTCTCATCCATCCCAGGCAGTGAGTCGTGGGTCTCTCATTTGGCGTCGTATGTGCTTGGTTCGTCACGAAGCTGAAACCGCCATTAGATTAGAGATGTTAATCGGTCTAGCCCTAACGGTTTCGGTCCAACCCTGACGGTTCCGGTCCAGAATAGGTCCGGTTTAGTCGGCTTTCGCTGTTTCCGGTCAAAAAACCTACCGGTTTCGGTCTAGCCCTGTCGGTTTCGGTTCAAACCTGCGGTTTCCAGCCAATGATTAAATTTGTACATTTTTTCCCAATTTCGAGACTTGTACGCTTATTTTAGCGTATTATACGCGTCCCGTATATTATACTAACTATATTAAAGTTGTTAATCGGTCGAACCCTAACGGTTTTGGGTATTATACCCATCCCGTATATTACTAATTATAGTAAACCGTATGCAAGTCGGCTTCCGGTTCAAACCTAACGGTTTCGGTCCCTAATCGGTCGCGGTTTAAACGGTCTGCTAAAATTGCAAACCTAACCCTGAAAAAACTCGGTTTAATATGTTCAGACCTGCGGTTCTCGGCCCTATTAACATCTCTACATTAGATGGATTATTGGTAGAGGGGACTGTTCGCTTTGGCTAGATAATTGGTTGGATTGTGGTCCTATTTCTCAGCCGAGTTCTTCCCATCTTAAGCTGGTTAAAGACATTTTTTATAGTGATAACCATATCACTCAGGCTGCTCGGTTGACTTTACAACCCCATATCGTAGACATTATTTCTAATCACAACATCACTCTGGTTGATTCCCCTGATAGAGCTGTCTGGTCCCTCACGTCTTCTGGCAATTTTGCTTTATCTTCGGCTTGGGAGTTCATTAGAGTTAAATGGCCGACTTTGGACTCAGCCAATTTCATCTGGCATAAATATCTTCCTAGACACATAAGTGTGTTCATGTGGAGATTATTTCAGAATCGACTTGCAATCGATGAAAGTATCATGAAGAAGGGTATTCATATGGCATCCCACTACTCTTGTTGCGCCTTGGGCCAAGTTGAGACTTACTCGCATGTTTTTTTGAACAGCCCGGTTGCTCGTTCAGTTTGGGCTACCTTCAACAGCATTGGCAAGATTTCTCCGACCTATGGTTCTATCAACCAAGTCTGTTTCTCTTGGTGGTATAAGCATAAATCTTCAGTTATTCATGCCATTACTCCCTCAGTTATTTTGTGGGAGCTGTGGAAATACAGGAATGATGCGTTTCATGATGGTGTTCGGCCGTCCAATGTGGTGATTGATAAGATTAAATTCTTGGTTTATTCGATAGTTCAAGCAGCTGGTTTTTCTTTGCACAATCGTTCGGATTGGAATTTGATATTTTTTTCGAAGTTGTGCCGTCCCTCAAGTAGACTTATCCGTGCCGTGTCTTGGACTAAGCCATCCATCGGGGCTGTCAAACTCAATACAGATGGGGCTTGCCGTGGTAATCCGGGTCCTAGCTCGGGAGGTGGGATCATAAGGGACCATTCAGGCAATCTTCTTGTGGCTTTTGCATCTTATTATGGTTTCTCGTCCAGTTTTTTGGCCGAATGTGCTGCCCTTTATCAAGGTATGCGATGGTTGATTGTTCTTGGATATAGAAAGGTTGTGATTGAAGTTGATTCCAAGCTTCTTGTTGATTGCATCTCGAAGGGTGCTCATCCTCCGTGGCAAAGCTGCTACTTAATCCGTAAAATTATTTCTCTGTCTCTTTCTTTGGATATCGTTTTTTGCCACGTTTATCGAGAGGCTAATTCTGTAGCTGATGCTTTAGCCAACTTAGGAGGTGATCAAGGTTCTGATTCGGTTTTTTCCCCTGTTTCTTCTCTTTTGGATAGAATTCGTGGTCTCATTACTCTTGATAGTCTTGAGACCCCTTATATCCGTGTTACTTAAGTTCTTTGATTTTGTATTGTCTTTTTCGAGGTCAGGCTCCTTTGTCCTCCCGTTATAAGGGCTCGGCTGGTTGTCCCCCTCAAGTTTATATTATTTTTCCCTATATTTATAAAATCTAGCAGGGTACCGTCCCTGTTTCCGTTATAAAAAAAAAAGTAAAGAAAGAGAAATGTTGATTTGGTTTTAAAAGTTTTAGTTATTGAGGAGATTAAATTACTATAACTATTAAAGAGGTTAACATAAATTAATACTCCCTTCGTCCCTAAATTATCGTCCTCCTTTCCTTTTTCGTCTGTCCCAAAATAATTATCTACTTTGAAACTTACCTTTTTAGGACATCATTTTTATCACTTTACCATTACTTTTTTACTCTACTTTAATTATGGGTCACATACACATGGGCTTTAAAGGAAACTACACATTAAACCAATATAAATAATCAAGTCAATTATTTATTCTTAAACTGTGCGTCGGGTCAAACATAATTATTATTAAGGGACGGAGGGAGTATTTTTTTGGCACTAAAAGTGATGTATCCAAAACTAACTTATGAAATTTATCAATCAATTTTAAAATCTAACAATTGATCTGTGACCTTGAATGTAGTGAAAAGACTTGTAAATTGTAATATCTCTCTCTCAATCATTGAGGCCCGAGGGGATTGTGTTTGTGCTGTGGACCCTCTTGCTTTTTCATATTGCCCTCCTCGTGAATAATCACAATCATCCTTTTTTGTTGTTTTTTTTACTATACCATCTTAACAGCATTTCCATTTATTTGTTTTTTAAAAATTTGTTATGTTTCTTCTTATTTTAGTTGTGCTCAATGCACAATTAAAATAATAAAGTTAATTTTTTTTAAATTTATACGCTCAGTCAAACATAATGATTATTGAACAGAGGGAGTAAATTCTTGGCATGATCTTTTTTGTTAACCTCAATCCTAATCATCTTCGAACATTTTATTAAATGTCAATTTATTTAATGACATGACATTATTTTAATCAGGCGCCACAAGTATCACAAGAATGTCTCTCATTCTAATAGTTTTGGGTTATCTTAAAACTAATGGTCCCAATAGTCTTGATAGACACTAGCGAATTATTTGAAACTTGCTTAATCGTACTAATCAATTTGACGTGTGTTCTTTTTTCTTTTTTTTTATAAAAAAACAAGATTTAAGCCGTAACTATATTAGATAACCATCAAGACATATAAAATCATTTTTTTATTTCTTCGAATGTTAATTTATAACTGATGTGATATCAAATTATGTTTTAGCAATCGATCTTTCATGAACAACTTTTTTTTTTCCCTTCTAAGGGGGCATGAAAAGGGATCGAACTTTCATGAACAACAATTATGACCAATGGAGGGTACTACGGTCTACTGCCTATTATTAAAACAAGTTTTTTATTATGATTATTGAATTGTGGTCTTTTATGTAATTTGCAATTTTGCTTTCATATTTTTTTCAAATTATTTTTTCTCTACTTTTTTTTTTCATTATTAACTTTTTCATCAAGTCATTATGAAACCAAATTTGGAACCTCAGAGTTGGATAAATCACTAATTTTATTTATAGTAGGTGGGCGTGTGGTGGGATTAAATTTGAGACTTCATGCTTATGCCGGTGAAGCCTCAAAGAAAACACTGAAATCCGTACTATCATGAATTGAGACGCGCGGAACAACTAGCACTTAGTAGCCATTTGGTAGCATGAATTTATGGTTGAATATGATTAATCCGTACTATCATCAAATTTTTTTTTTTTTTTATGGCACTTAGTAGCCATTTGGATTGGATCAGTTAAATTTATATATGATTTGTTAAGAAATTATCGGATTTGGATAAGATCAGATTATTTTTCGGATATTTCAAAGCTCGATCCATATCCTAAATTTTGAATTCGAATTTTATTTGCCTCTTATTAAATTATTAAATGAAATTAATATTGAGATATTTTTACTTAACTGAAAGTCGAATACAATTAAAAATTCTTATTTTCAACTTATACAAACATAAATAACATATTATAGTGATGATAAAATTTATATTTAGTCAAAATAGTAATGATTAATGACTAAAAGCTCAACATAAGTAACTTTTATATGTGTAATATTAATATATTTTTTATACCATATTAAATTGAGTTGTTAACAAATCGAAACACCTTAATTCATATCGGATTTTTAAGCTTTCGCATTATTAGATTTGGATCAAAATCAGATTATCAGATTAAAAAACAAAATCTATATCCTAAAAATAACATTTGATTCGGATAAAAATTCAATCAATTGAGTGAGTTAAATTGAGTAATTGATCATGTCGTTATAGTCTATCTCCAGTCTTTTGTGATTTATTAGTTAATATTTAATATACATAAAAATCATTACTTTATAGAAAAAAAATTTCGCCATGAGTATTTTAAAGACACTAGTGAGCTGGGAGAGCATATTGATACTGGGAATTCGCGCAAGATCCCATTTTCAAAAACCAAATTATTGGAGCGGAGTACTTTACTTAATTTCTTATTTTATTTTAAACTTTAAAATAATACCCTCCATCTTGATCTTGTACGGGACAGAAGATCATTTAAAAAGAAACAAAAGAAAAAATATTTAATAAACATTTAAATGAAGAAAATAGCACACGCGAAAACAATATAAATATATATTATGAGTACATCAAAGACATAAACAAATAAATATTTAACAATTAAAAAAAAAAGAGACATAAACAAATTGTTGTTGATAAGCTTTACCGTATTATATGTATTGTGGTTGTGGTGTTCTATTGCTAGCTTCTACCGAACTCTTCTTTATAAAAACTAAAAGTTTCACTTTCTGGCATGCATTGTAATATTGTATCATCAATATCTTCAATTAGATACAGGCACAGCAACCTTAATTTGGAAACAACATTTATAAACACTAATTCGATGCACCACACAAATTATTTCCATATATATTTTGCATAGCGTTAGTTCCATTCCAGACTACTCGGCTTCAAATCGCTATCAACTCTCTTCTACATTCAAGCTGATCTAAAAAACGAATCTAAATACTTTTACTAATTGATGACATGAAATTATCTATTCCAACTTCTGTCACATTTATTTCCTTATTTTTAAATTCCAGTAATATGAGAAGACATGTGATCACGTCTTGGATTTAGAACATCAAGTATGACAAGGGTTGGTATAGAAGATTTAGAGACTTGTCGTCATTGTTAACATTAGGCAACTTCCCGGGTTTACTAATTTCTTTTGATTTCATTTATGTTCAAATTAAAGGCTTTGTGAGTTGATGTTTTAATTTTTAGAATTTACTACTTTCAACAAAGGATAACTTACAAAAGATAACACTAATTGTTACTCATTTCGTTTCAGACAAAGAGAACATTTCATATTTACCCTCCATTTGTGTTGTAACCATATTTTTTGTCTTTAACTATTTTTATAATTATGACTAACTTTAATGATATTAATATATCCCTTAATAATTAGACTTTTTAAATATAGACTCTTTGAGTGGAACGGAGGAAGTATAAAACTATTGTTAGAATCAATGGCGGATCTATGTATCATCCTCGGTGTTACGTACACCACTCAACTTAATAAATGTAATATTTATTTAGCACATGTATGTCTAATTGTCCCGATTGAGTTGGTTTATGGCGTGATATTAATGTTTTCCTTCTAAAGGACCCGAGGATCAAATTCCCTCGGTGAGGCATCATTCATATATTTTTCTATTTTTTATTGATTATTGATTATTGATACTTTTTTCTTTCTAGAAGACTTTTCCGTCCATTTGCAAGACCATTTTTATTATTTGTTCATTTTTGCGGATGCCCCAAGAAAAATCCATGGATATGCTTCGCCCCTATGGAGAAAAATTCTTAGCATTTGAAATGAATTGTAAAACCAATGAATAAAGTTTATGGATCTACCACTGGTGAGAACTCAAATATGATATTATTTTATTGTGCTATTGTTAAAACTAGATCGTAGTATATGGTATTAACATATTTTTAATGATATTTTCAATGTTTTTCATTTGGTTGGTAAAGCTTGTATAGGATATTTTCACTTTATTCATGCCATAGTTAAAACTCGTATCATATTACTTGGCAGTTGGCGCAACCTTCTTATTGTAAAGCAGAGAGAGGTAATTAATGAAGATAAAAAAAAATATTGAGTTTAATGTTGTAGCAACCTTGTGTAGATTAAGGGCGATACAACACTGTAATACATACATTTGATTGATTAAGTAAGTTGATGTAGCAATGTTGTTAATTAATTATATATGTTGATAGAACAACTTTAATTTATGGGCAGGGCGCAGGAGCCAGGAGCATGTCCGTTAGGTTTAATCAATGACTCAATCATGCCATTGTAAATTTGAAAAGCCATCAAAAATACTCTAAAAGATCAATCAAGTCACCGCCCTTTCTCTCTCACAAAAGTGAAAAGTTGATCAACTTGTGCTTTTTCTTCAAACAAAAAAAAAACTAGGTGGCTTTTCTCATTTCACTTCACTTTAGAAATTAAGCAGAGAATTTAAGCTTTGTTAAAAAGCCAAACTACCACCGCAAGCAAGCTAGGCCCAAAGTGATGAGATTTTTCTATGGGTTTGGCATGAGAGCACAGAAAAAGACAGAAAGTGAATGTCAGAGTTAGCCTACTAGTAGGGCTGTGGTCTTTGGACTTACCTTAAGAGATTCATCCCATCCCAATTCTCATCCACATCTCTCTCTCTCTCTCTCTCTCTCTCTCTCTCTTGCACACACGCACACAAAGTAGTAGTAAGTACTGTGTGATTATTTTCTTGGCTGTAGCTATATAGCTAGCAAATTAAGCAAAGTCTTGATTAGGTGATGGAGAAGAGCGCATAATATATATATATATATATATATATATAATGCCTGGAGGGAGGGTCTGCTTCAGTCTCAGTTTTCTCTCTCTTGTTATCTTTTTGTTTCTCATGAGAAACAAGCATACTCCCATTGTCTGTTGGGGTGAGGCCAAAGGAAAGAAAAAAACCATCAAAGAGTTGAGAGAGTCATGGGGTTTCAAACAAGCGACTCTTTTCAGAAGCCAGCCAAACAATTTTCACCTACTAATTTAGCTTTTTTCTAGGTTTAGCTTTTGTCTTTAATTTATTTATAAGATCTCTTCTCATAGTCATATCCTCCTAGGCCTAGCTATATACATACATATACACGGCCTCGGGCCTCTTAGGCTATTCCAAAAGTTAAAAAAGATGTATACAACCAACACACTCACAAATTAAGAGACGATGATGAAAGCCAAAGGTTTAATATTCCAACAACAGCAGCAGCAAGTGCTTATCGATCAGGAGAACATGTCCAATTTGACTTCTGCATCTGGTGATCAAGCTAGTGCTAGTGTTTCTTCTGAGAATATTGGAGCTGACCATGGAAGCACTTTTCCTCAACATTACTTTGCTCCTCCTCCCATTCAAATTCAAGTTCAACCGCCACCCAAGAAGAAGCGAAACCTTCCTGGCAATCCAGGTCTTGATTTTTTTCTTCATTTACTTTTTATTTTTTATTTTATTTTTGAGACAAGCCTTCCCCGGCTCCTCAAAGATTAAGATTAATAATGTGCGAGGCTTAGTTAACTGTTTTAACATCATTTAGTGTCGTATATATGTAATAATTAACTGTTTTAACATCATTTAAATTGAATATAATATATGTACATTTTATTTAGACCCTGAAGCAGAAGTGATAACATTGTCGCCCAAGACTCTGATGGCAACCAACAGATTTGTGTGCGAAGTCTGTAAGAAAGGGTTTCAAAGGGATCAAAATCTGCAACTACACAGAAGAGGACACAATCTGCCATGGAAGCTGAAGCAAAGAAGCAGCAAAGATGAGGTGAAGAAGAAAGTGTATGTTTGCCCAGAAGCTGGATGCGTGCACCATGACCCATCAAGGGCATTGGGGGATCTTACAGGGATCAAGAAGCACTTTTGCAGGAAGCATGGGGAGAAGAAGTGGAAATGTGACAAGTGCTCAAAGAGTTACGCAGTTCAATCTGATTGGAAAGCTCATTCTAAAACCTGTGGCACTAGAGAGTACAGTTGTGACTGTGGCACCCTTTTCTCAAGGTCAGTACTACTGATATATCCATCATTACTTAATTTCTAGTAACTCATTCCTTTAACTCATCAACTATCCACTAATTTTCTTACCCATTATTATTCTATACATGTTACCTGAACTAACGATAAAATAAAATCTGTATTAAAACAGTACACACTCCCTCCCTTTCTAAATTATTCTTCTGTTTTGATTTTATAATTCATATAAATTACGTGTTTTATAATTTTAATTTTTTTTAAAAATATCCGTTTAATTTTCATTTTAAAAATACTCGACCGATTTAACTCAAAAGGTCAAACTAGAACAATAATGTAGGAATATATAGAGAGTATATAATATGAAATAAGCTGGATTAATTAGAAAGTATAGGAGGGCCTTCTCTTTCTTTTCTTTTGGTCTTTTTGTTTTTCTTGTGTTTTTGTGTTTGTGGGTTGTTTTGGGATCTAGCTAGGGAGGCTACACATCAGCCAAGAAAAGTTCTGAATTTCAGAAAAAAACTGTGCACATTTATGAATTTTGTAATTGGGGTTTAGTATATAATTAATTTGGCGCAATTGCTCATTAATCTCCCGAGAGAGAGAGAGAGAGATGCCTAAGTTAATTAAGATTAAGATAAATGACACTAGCCAATATATATGGACAATATGACTCTTAATTAGCCTCTAAAAGAAACAAATTTGAAGAGAGAGTACTTTGTGCATTGTTCATTTGTTTGTTGCAACTCTTTAATTGTGATGGTTTTGGTTATTTCTGCAGGAGGGATAGTTTCATTACACACAGAGCCTTCTGTGAGGCACTAGCAGAAGAGAGTGCACGCGCAAGCACTGGCTTAAACCCACTTCTCTCCTCTCATCAACAAGCAACTGGAACCCATTTCCAAGTTCATGTACCTCCCCAATTCAATGCCAGCTGCAGCAACATTGACCTGCAGAACCCTTTCTCTAATTTGAAGAAAGAGCAGCAAAACTTTCCACCATGGCTGGCCTGCCCACCTGGACCAGGGTCGGACCCACCACCACCCATTGACCAAACCCCATCATCATCATCATCCTCCCCTCCAATCTTCAACACAAGGTTAGATCAACAATTCACACAAGCAGCCCTGAATCCAAATAATTTGAACTCAAACTCTAGTACTGAGGTTGGGCCCATACTGCCAACTTACCACCCAACAACAGCATCTGCACACATGTCAGCCACTGCATTGCTGCAAAAAGCAGCTCAGATGGGTGCAACCATTAGCAGCAGCAAAGTTTTTGCTTTTACTACTACTTCTCCATCTCCATCCATGACCATGATCAGGCCCCACCACCAACGTCACGTGTCTGCAAACTCTGTCAACACTACAACTGGGTTTCCTCTCAATTTGTCCTCACGTGACCATCTTCAAGAAATGGCCTTGCCTTCATTTGACAACAAGTACAACGTCAAAGCTCCACCTCCACCTCCCTCTCCATCATTTTTTCATCAAGATATGCTGATGAATTCTCTATCTTCTGGAATTCATCATGATGATCATAATGGGCCAACCGCTTTTGAAGATGCATTGGCCAACGGTTTCTTGGATGCAAAGAAAGAGCAAGGGAGGAGTAATGAGGAAATTAGGGGCAGCGGGGTTGGGGGCAATGATGGGATGACAAGAGATTTCTTGGGTCTGAGACATCTCTCTCACAGTGATATTATGACCATGGCTGGCCTTGGTAACTGTGGCAACACTAGTTCTAATGCGCTGGGGAATGAGAGTCAAACCCCAAGATCATGGTAATTAAGGTTATTAGCTTTTAATTAATTAAGGACTATATATATAATAGGACAAATTTCAAGAGGTACAATTTTAGAAACATGTTTTCATCTAGAACCATCAATTTTTTAGACATTTCATGTAATTACAAATTGGTTGCCAAATAACAAAACTGTCATTAATGAAGTCATATCTAATTCGGCCTAAAAAAAATTCAAAAAAACCGATGCCAAGGTTTGACATCAGCATTGTTTTCACAGTTTATTAAAAGCAAAAAAAAAATTCAAAAAAGTTGATGCCAAGGCTTGGCATCAGATGAAAAATAATCCAATAATGCTGATGCCTATAGTTTTTTCAAGACAAAAAAATCCAATAATGCTGATGTCAATGACAGACATCAGAACCAGGCAACAGGTTGCTGCCAAATCCAGGTATCAGGTTGCTGATGCCAAACTCAGGCATCAGGTTGTTGCCAAACACATGAATCAGAATGCTGATGCCAAACTGGTGTTGGTCCACTCCCTCAAATACACACACATCAGGTTAACATGCAAATCCCTTCCTCTCCCTCAAATACACACACATGCTCACTCTATCATCCATTGCACCTAACAATGGCAAAGAACAAAAACAGCACCAGTGTTCTCATTGCCGTGTTTGCGATCCTTTTAGCAGCCATTACCGTTACGGCTTACATGTACAAGATAACCACCACCACATCCGTTGAAACCATCGGTGTTCTCGTCTCCGTTATTGTCTTGTTCGGCGTCGTTGTCGTCGTCGTTGGCGACTTGAACGGACTTGGAAGCCCCCATTTTATTTAATTTATAAAGCTGGATCTCCCTCCGATCTAATGGAAAATTACAATAATTTATCCATGGGATTAGGAGACATTATAATTGAGCAGGGGAGATTCAGGAATGAAGGAGATTGAGGGGAAATGAAGGAGATCTGGGGAAGTAGATCTAGTCCACTTTTGTTTGTTTTCTTGTGTGTGTGTGTGTAAAGGGTCGTCATCATCAGTATAACTAACATACTAATTTCAGTCATGTCATTCATTGATGATTCGGCTGGAACAGAGATCAAGCAGCCAAATACCACCGTTGGTGGAGCAAGAGCGCAGTTGAAGGGAAGAGTTCCTCAGGTGCTGCGAGCAACTGGAAAAGGTAGAGGAGAAATGTCATGGAGAAGTTTATGTGAGAAATGAACAAAGAAGGGACAGTAACGCACTTTAACCCCAAAATTGTACCTAAAAGATATGTCCAAAAAAGAGCTGGCTTCATTTGAAAACATGTTTTAAAAGATGTACCGACTTGTAATTTACTATATATAATACTAGTATATACAGAGTGGGTTTCTTTCGCTGAGGCCGTGGGTTCTTTGCTAAACATGCACGAGTCCGATCCTTTTGGTTCGTGTTAAATATGCACGAATTTCATTTTTCCAAAGGAAGAAACTCTTGAAATTCAAATATGTTAGATAGATATATGGTTACATATTCTATATATAAAGTTGTTCTTTGATGAATTAAGTCTGATGTTGTGCATTCCTTATTAATCTTTTTGGTTTACATTAGAGGTTGCAACTAGACGGGTATGGGCATGCTCATATGGGTAATGGGCTCATATGAGCGAGCGAGTAAGTGCTCATTTAATAACATGTACATATATGAACGGACAGTAAATGAGCATGGACGTCCATTTACTCATTAACATATAACTAGTTTTTTTTAACTCGTGCGTTAAACGCACGTCAACTAAATCGTACATAAACAAATAAGGAGGATCGATTTATTAACAATTACACATAAATATATCACTAATCATTATAGATTTTAAAAAAAATTTTTATACACAATATTTGTTGTCTTATTAGTTGGTTTTTCATCTTCACCGCATATCAATATCTTCAAACTAAAAATAATTTGTTACTCTAGAAACTACGACATATAACTGTCCATGACTAAATACTGGTTTTTTCAAAAAGAGACATACGTGCAATTATTGACTTTGACACTTTTTAATTGTCATTGCATATGATACCAGCAATGTAAATTGTCTTTCTAAAACTTGAAAGACAGTTTTACATCGAATAGAGTTAATGACAATTTTAGGATAAAAACAATTTCTCCAACATTGCTTCCTTTCAAAAGTTTTGTTTCAATAAAGTGATCCCCCAGATTTATAATGATTAGTTTTGTTCCATTGCATAACCCTGCAACATGGTCAATATTTCTCAATAGCATTACTGGAACACTAATTTTAAGTGTCAATTCATGGCCTGACAATCCCGAACATTTTATATTATTTAAAAACTCTATATAATGAATGTTTTCGAACAAACTTGAATTTTTTCTACCCTGTAAATAAAATTTGAACTCAAATAAGTTCTTCCTTTTGAATGATTACATTTATTTAATTATATTTGTATTTTATGAATAAATAAATTTTTGAGAATAAAATAAGCTAAAATCAAAATAATGAAATTATTTTTACCGTTAACTATTATTTTTTGTTTTGTAAATTATTTTGATTTTAATAACTTCCATTATTATTTTTGTTTTATTGACTTCGTAACTATTATTTTTGTTTTATTTTTAAGAATTAGTTTTACGGAAAAAAATTGTTCAGTAATTTTTTTTATTATTTTGCTAACCTCAGTTTAAATTGTTTTGTTTTATTGACTATGTAACTTTTATTTTTGTTCCATCAAATATTTTTATTTTACTAACGTATTTTTGTTTTACATAACTATTTTTAAGAATTTGTCTTAAACTTTTATTCCGTAAATTATTTTTATAATTTTACTAACCTCAGTTTAAATTATTTTTATTTTATTGATACCGTAACTATTATTTTTGTTTCATCAAATATTTTTATTTAAGTAATGTATTTTTGTTTTACATAGCTATTTTTAAAAT
The DNA here is from genome assembly GCA_013146195.2 of Codonopsis lanceolata. Taxonomy (NCBI): domain Eukaryota; kingdom Viridiplantae; phylum Streptophyta; class Magnoliopsida; order Asterales; family Campanulaceae; genus Codonopsis; species Codonopsis lanceolata. Next base: position 9,206,942 of record CM028378.1, on the reverse strand, counting down.
TTGTTTTAAAATTTTGTTCCATAAATTATTTTTATTATTTTAGTAACCCCATTTTATTTTATTTTTTGTTTTTATTGAATTTTTAACTATTATTTTTGTTCAATTAAATATTTTTATTTTACTAATGTATTTTTGTTTTACATATATATTTTTAAGAATTTTTTTAAAACTTTTGTTCCGTAAATTATTTTATTTTTCTAACCTCCGTATTAAATTATTTTTGTTTTGTTGATTCTATAACTTTTATTTTTATAGTGGCTTGTTCCATAAATTATTTTTATTTTACTAACCTCTTATATTTTGTTCTCTTGACTCCTAAACTTTATAGGGAGGAGACGGGAGAGAGAAAGAGAAATGCAACCATAGAAGATAGGAAAGAGAAATAGTGAAAAGGTAACTTAAAAGTCAATAATTCAAAAATGAGATTTTGGAGGGGAAATCTACCTTTGTCATTAATACAAAAATTACAAAAAAAAAATCATTTAAAAAATTATTACTCCATCCGTTCGGGCAAAGAGCTCCTATATGAAAGTCAAACTTTTTAAGAAAATAACAATTTCAGTAGTTCATTAGTAATAAAATGACACTTTTATGTCTTAAATTTTTTAAGTGGACTCTTTAAGTGAAATATCTAAAAATTGAATATTGGACTATTTGTTCGAAATGGAGAGAGAGAGAGAGTATATTTTAAGAAAATTATAAGAACACCATTGAGATTATAAATACAAGACAGCTTATAAATGTAAGCAAAGGTCTTATTTAAATAACTTGCACAATAACCACACATGCCTATAACCTCTATAAGTTGAAATATGAACTCTTAATTAATACTGCGTAATTAATTGTTGAATTTATTTATAATGATCCATAAGAACCCACCTTTTTCAAAACTCTGGAAAAATATAGACATTAGTAGGGGTGTAAGTGGGTTTGGTTTGGTTTGGTTTGGTTTATACCAAAACCACAAACGCCTCTTAGTGGTTCCAAAAATCTCAAACCGAACCGAACTGAATCGAACCACTAGGTTTGGTTTGGTTAGATTTTAATTTGAAATTAACATCAAAATTAGGAAATAGTCTACTAACAACAAATTATCATATCTAAAACAATACAAATTCAAAAATAAACACAAACAATGAAAGAAATAATAGTTCTCCAACAATCACGATTATGTTTGGTTTAGTATGTGTCTATATATATACATATATATATATATATATATATATATATATATATATATATATATATATATATATATATATATATATATAAATCAAATGTTCAAAATAGTTAATAAATGTAATATAATATATATTATATAATAAATACATAAAAATATATAGGTTGGTTTGGTTCCGTGGTTTGGTGGTTCCGATTTACACCCCTAGGCATTAGCATTATTTGATTTGGAGCTAATTCGTATAATTAAATTAATCATGGCAACAAAATACCTATTATTTGTTGTTTTGATTGTTGCTACTGTAGTTAGTCTAGCTTATAGCAGAGTAATTGCAAGGAATATATTTGGTCTTGGTATAGGTGGCGTGGGATACGGTGGCATAGGATGGGGGATATCTAGTGGAATTGGTGGGGGAATTAATGGGGGTGTGGGGGTGTTGGTGGTTTTATCTCTGGGTCTGGCTCTGGCTCTATTTCAGGTGGAATCGGGTATGGTGGAGGTGGGTGCGGCTGCAGTGGTGATGGTGGGTATGGAAGAGGAGGTGGAGGGTATGATGGAGGATATGACAGTAGGTATGGTCCACAAGTTGAAGCTAGTTCATCCTCTAGCTCCCATGTCAATGTGAAGGTTTGATTTTAGCATGGGTGCCAAGGTGGGCGTCCATTTGGCCCACCATCCTTAACAATCTCATATGGGCATGCCCATTTGTGCTCATTTGAAATTTCAAGTGTGCCCATACCCATTTTTTAGTGAGCGGTCTGGGCGGGCAAATGGATATGGGAAAAAACTGTCGGTTTTAGTTACATATATTGTAAGGCCTCCTCTTCCATGTTTTTGAAACACATCCCTTTTTTAAACACAACATTTTCACTATTTTATAAATGTGTCTGGTAAATCAGTTTTTAAAGTGGCCTTATTTTTTCAGTTTTAAATAAACTGTAACGTAAATGAAAGAACAAGAGTAGCTAGGATTCTCCAAAATTACCAATGCAGCTTCCAATGTAGCTGCAATGGAAGTCACAATGGTCAAAATAAAACTGAACAGCGGAAGACTTAATATTAAAACATAAAAATAAGCACAAAGGTTTACCAAACAATCTACAAGCCTATACTTGTAGATCTAGCCTCATGGCAAAAAGATTTCACTAAAAAGGATGAATTGTTTTACAAAAACTATGTGAAATCACCAAACAAAACACTCTCACAAGACAACAAGTCTTTGAGAGCAAAATCCCACAGAAAAACAGGTATAGCAAACGTGGGAAGAAACAAATAGCTTCCTAAAATCAGCTAGGAAGACAAAACATCATCAACGCCCAATGTCGCTTCCAATGTTATAATATCCGAAGTCACATTCAACTTCTGCACAGAATCTGGAATTGGAACAGCTTCAGGATCTGATTTTTATGCTCTCAACTTTCTGGATTTTCTCCCTGAATGCGTATTCAGCCTCTGCCCCAAGTCCTTAATTTATATGTGAAAAAGTCCTACGAAAAAGGAAGCAAACTCCAACAAGGAAAAGGATTAGAGTTATGAAGTAAACACACTTACTATAAATCATATATTTTATTACCATATGAACTAGGATTCTAAGGCACGAATTCATGAAGGAATTTCACCAAGATTTTGTTTCCAAAAACAACATTAAGATTTAGGTCCAAGAAATCAACAAATCTTTAGGAATATTTTGTTTCCAAAAATGACTCCTAAACTTTAGGACCAAGAAACCAAAAAATCTTTAGGAAAATTTTGTTTCCAAAAATGCAACTAAAGATTTTGTTACCAAATATCCAAAACTTTATGACCAAGAAAGGTGAAACAAAACCAAAATAGGTCATGCCTATTTTACCCTTACAGTAAAGTTGTGCTTAAAACATATTTCTCCCTGTAAAAACTTTGGATATTCTATGTAAAACGGATCTTCTTGACCCCATCGACGTACCGTGCATTGGTGAGTTGATCTGTGAGAGATGAACATCTGTTCTGATTGATACCTTGATTTTTTTTGTTTTGTTTCCCATAGGTGTCCCCAGGCCTGAAAGCCCAAAACTAATCCTCCGAGCTAGGTAGTACCACTAAGTGGTGAATAGAAACCCCCCCCCCAACAAATATTTAAACACAACTGAGTTCTCATAGGTCTCGGGTTCAATAACTTAGTTAAGCTAGAACAACCCTTTACCGACTCATCTACGTGTTTGTTGGTGATTGATACCCTTTTTGCCATTCCATATAAGGAGTCCAAATAAGTATCATATATCTCTATATTCGTTCATTTTTACTCTCTCTCTCTCTCTCTCTCTCTCTATATATATATATATATATATATATATATATATATATATATATATATATATATATATATATATAAGCATTTTGTATAAAAGTTGAAATTTTTTTGTAATTATAACTAACTTCAAATATACTAATATATTTTCTAATTATTTCACTTTTTCGATTCAACTTTTTGTAATTATAACCAACTTCAAATATACTAATATATTTTCTAATTATTTCACTTTTTCGACATATACTATTTGATGGACTAACTATTCCAAACTAATAAATATATGGCTCTAAGGTACAAAAAAATTGTAAGTAAAAATATACTCCTTTTTACCCATTCAATTCATTAAAAAAAAATCTCCATCTAAATATATTTTTAGCAAGTTAGAGGCTAATTGGAAAAAAACGACGAAATGTATTTTCATTCAGAATCTTTTCTTGATAATGTCACAAGAAAAAGATTTGCAACTACATACTAACTTTGAAAAAAACAAAAACTAACGAAAAAAAGGAGTTTCAACTTTCAATCATATCATAAATTCTCTAATACAGTCAATTGCTAACTATATATGCCACTGAAACGTGAAAATGTAAACCAAAGTGCGTATTTGGTGTGATGGGGCGTGGCCATATAGCATGGATAACAACAAACAATTTCAACCAAAATATAGTTGGACGCGTATAGCCAAAGTAGTGACTGCTCAGAGTCAGAATCCTCTACATTTTGGAGGGAGTAAAGTCATAAATTTTATAGGGTTGTTCAAAACATGTTTGGTGCACCAGTAGAAAAACAACAATCAATGGCAACAAGATTTTTTTTTATTTTTTTATTAAATTTGAACACGTGAAAAAATTATTCCTATAATATGACCATGTGTAAATTCACAGATAATTTACAAATAACATATAATCACACAGACATTGCCACGCATATACCATCAAGGAGTAGAACAATTTTCAGACTTTCTTAGAAGAATAAAAAAGAAGAAATAATAATAGTAGGTCTCTTGTGACACGATCTTACATATCTTAATTTGTAAGGCCGAACCCCACTCTTTCCCAACTCAACCTACCAATGCACGGTAAATCAGGTTAAGAGATTCGTCTAACATTAAATACCCATAAGATCGTTTTTCCTAAGTTTTTGTCATATACTATAGTAAATAGTTACATCTGAATGAATGGGTAAATTTTAATGCATTTTAATTTTCCATCCCACTCAAAAGCGTGTTGATTTAAACGGTATGTATCATGTAACACCGTTTTAAGGATCATAATTTGTAAGATGAATTTTTCACAGCTCTGACTATCAACACACAGTGGGTCGAGTTAAGTGTTTATCTTACAAAAAAAAAAACCCCTAAACCATAATTTTTAAAGTTTTTGCCAAATTTTAAAGGACAAACTACCCAAATGGTCTCTGTGTTTTTTAGGATTCTTGGTTTTCGTCCCGATTGCTCGGAATTGGTCTTTAAGCTGAAATTTTCGTGAACTTCCTTCCTTCCAGTTCCATCAGTTAAGTTGCCTCACGTGCGTGTCTTGTGATTTTTCCAAGGGGTAAAATAGTCATATGAAGTTATAAAGTACAAGGACTAGTTATGTAATTAATAAACGTCTAATCCCTCTTAGTTCGTATACGCTGTGAGCAACCGTATTTTAGCTTTTGGCATGTAATTCAATATTCTTCATTTGAAGCAAGAAAGAGGGGAAAGTAGTAGCAGGGTTAGGGTTTGACATTGCATTCGTTAAAGGTCGCAATGTTGTGGATACAGAAGAAAATAGGATTGGAATGGGATGTCGATGATATATACCGTAAGTATCCTCTCTCTGCTTCCCCTGCGTTACTTTAAGTATATCTGCAAATATAATTTGAGTGTCGTTAGGTTGTTTGTTTTTCCACTGTTAATTTTTGCTTGCATCAAGAAGTTGGAATTCCTTGGTTTCTGTTTTGCTTTCCGTTGTTTGCTCTGTTATTTAGTTTGTTTGTCATTTACCCTAGAAAGATGGTTTTTGTAGTTAAAAAATATCCTTTTTTGAGGAAAAATGTGTGTTTTGTGTTTGTCTATCAAGCATTATTTCTCTTTCCCATATATTCTGTTTACTCTTGTTTTATTTGTGTGTCAAAAAAGAGGACATATGGCCCTCTATGTTTGCATTTTTTTGCATACGTGTCTTATCTTTTTTTTTTTTTTTGAATTTACTCCAGATGCAGTTTCAGAATGGTTTAGCATAGAGTTACACCATGGGAAAGAGTTTGATTATATTCCATATAGGGTTTATAGTGGGGGGAAAGGTTGATTATTTTGACTTTTGTCATATGGATGAAATGTCTATACAAGAGATAAATATAATGATTAAATGACTTGGTTATGCTGGAATCATGTTTTATCATTGTAAGTTGCCAACATTAGACCTTGAGTATGGGTTGAGAGTATTAGGTAGTGATGAAGACATGGTGACTATTTGTAACATTGCAAGGAAACATAAGTTGATTGAAGTTTACTTGGAACATGGTAACATGGTAGTACTTCATGTGATCACCATTTTGTCATGGAACCAACATTTAAAAACTCAATAGTTATTGAGGAGTTAGATGAGATAATGATGATGTAGGTGATGTTACTAGGAAATGGACAGTTTCATCAGAAAACATAGATACTTTAAAATAATTACTACTAACATACAATATAATGTGGAAGACATTTCTGGCATTGCAAAAGAATTTGAATCTAAATTTCAGAATGATAAGGACAATGTTGAGAATGACAGTGTTGAGATTGAGGATGAGAATGAAGAAATAGATGACAGTGTGGAGATTGAGTTTGAGAATGATGTTGAGAATAACAGTGTTGAGATTGACCATGAAAATGAAAAGGAAGATTTTGAATATAATCAATTTGAAGACTCTCAATATGATTGGTCTGGTGATGATAAAGATGATTGGTCTGGATGATATTGATAGGGATGTGATGAACTCAAATAAGTATGTTATTTAATATTGATTTTGTGCTTAAACTTGTTATAAATGTTGCACTTTTTATGAGTATTTTGTATGTTTGGTGATTACAGGTCTATAGGAGAATGATGATGAAAAAGTGGAAAAGAATACAAAGTTCAAAGAAGAAATTCGGATATCATGGTACCGAATGGGCATGCGCTATCTAAGGGGACTTGAAGCTGAAACTGAAAACAATGTCACGTGTTATGTAGGCAGGGTTGTTTTATTTAAAGGACATTTCAGACTTTAGCCAAACCTAGTAGTTAGGGAACTATTATTTTTCCCTAAATTATTGTTATTTAGTTTCTTTCTATTTTGTAATTAATGTAAAGATAAGATAAGTGAGAAAGTAAACCTGAAGACTTGGTCATCAACTTCTTGGAGACTTTCTAGGAGTGGAGATGATTATCACTATTCTCTAGGAGGAAGTTATGATAATGAGGGAAAATTCTCCTATATAAGAGATGGCAGGAAGATTGGTGGAAAAAACACCATGGCTGGTACACAAACATCTACACGACACGTATTGAAAGAAGGAGGAGCTGCTTTGTTCTTTTCTTCTATACACTTTAAAGGTTTATTTTTTCTCTTTGGTTTTTTGTAAGTAATCTTTAATTATGTTTAGTGGCCAGTTTTCTTTCTCCAGTTAATGAACAAGTAATTTTTACAAGTTTATGTTGTGAGATCTAAGTGTTTTAATTCTCGATTAGGTTCAAGTATTTATTCATTCTCTGTTTGTTTGTTGCAAAAGGAATTGTGAGTTAGGATTATTTTTCTTAGCTAATGTTCATGGCCAAAAATTTAATTAACCTAGTAGTTCATAGCTATGAAACCGTTGATCCGTAATTGTCATAAAGTTCTAACAAAGTAGCAAGTGACACGCTGTTTAGGCATCACAAGTAGTTGTGGGAAGGGGTAATCTAAATTAAATGATACTACTTCAATATGCACTGTTTAGAATTAGGTCTCTCTCTCTATCTCTTAATGCTTTCAAAACATTAAATCCTACGAGCGTCTCGGGTGTTGTCTTTTGAATAGAGAAATAGTTAATGAGCTTCTCTTAGCTATCGGGACAATAAGGAGAAATTAGGTGTTTGGCGGTTGTCGATAACTATAACCGGTTTATTTGAAGTCCATTTAGTCATTTTTGCATCTATGATCGGTAGTAACTTTTGGGATTACATTAATTTCATTGACTAAATTTTTCTCTTATTGAAATCAAACATTGTTTTTTTGTTTTGTTTACATAAGTTATTTAATTTCAGCTTTTAGTTAGTTAGTTTGTTATTAATTAGTTTAGATAAAAAACTCAAATCTTTATTTTAATTGCTTTGTTAAAGTTCTTAAAATAAGTAAATTCGACGTTCCATGTGGGTACAATTCCTACTACCATATACTCGTTATTTGAGAAATACGAAATTATTTTTGATAGTTTGACACCTGCCATGATGATACAGAATATGAGGCCAACATTGATAGATCAGTTGAAAAAAGTATTCATGGTAGGAACAAGGGTAAGGAGAAAGATTCCAAGCAAAAAGTATTCATTGGTAGGAACAAGGGTAAGGAGGAACTATTCATTGATGAAGAAATAGATGATAAGGACTCTGATTATGCATCTTCAGATGACTTGTGGAGCATTCAAAGCTCTGATGATGATGAGACCAGGCCTATCAAAAAAGGTTTAGACTTCAATGCTTCTAGTGGGATGAGAAATCTAGAAAATACAAGTTACACTTGAGATTTTAAAATGTTTAGGAGATCAAGCATGCTTTAATAGAGTATTCAATTAAAAATAGGAGAGATATTTATTTGGTGAAAAATGACAAGACAAGGGTCAGAGTCAAGTGTAAGGGGACCAAAACATGTCCTTGGGTAATACTTATTTCTCCTATGCAGAATGAGAGTACTTGGGAAGTGAAAACTTTTGTAAATAACCACACATGTAGTCCCTACAAACAATAAATTGACTTCTCAATGGATTGCTAGGAGGTACATTGAAAAGTTTAGGTCAACTCATAACTGGAGTTTGGAAGGTATAAGTATCATAGCTAGAGAAGATCACCATCTAGAAATTATTATAAATTAGGCTTATAGGGCAAAAAAGATGGCAAAAGAGCTCAACCATGAGAATCATGCAGAACAATACAGTTTGATGTGGGATTAATGTCAAAAGGTTATGAGAACAAATCCCAATTCTACCATGAAAGTTGAATGTAGGGATAAGGTTAATGTGAATGCACCTAATGAGAGAAAGTTCAAGAGAATTTACTATTGTTTAGGGCCTTTGCAAGGCAAGTTTTGCAGCTGGATGTAAGAAATTGTTGGGATTAGATGGATGTTTCTTAAAGGGAAGTTACACATGGCAAGTTCTTACAACAATTGTCATGGATGCTAACAATGGGATGTATCCCCTTACATATGCTGTAGTGGAGGCTGAGAACAAAGAAAATTGGCAATGGTTCCTTGAGTTGTACGTTGATAGATGATATTGGCATTAATAGAAATGAGACTTGGGTGTTCTTATCTAACCAACAAAAGGTATGATAACCTATTTTATTTTTTAACCTATTCTATTTTTTTTTAATTATTGAATAGCATGTATGATTTAACTAATCTATTGTAAGGATTGGATCTGGCATTGAATGAGTTATTACCTGATGTGGAGCATAAACATTGCTTACTACATATGTACAATAACTACAACAAGCAATTCAAGGGTAATGAGCTTAAAAAAAAGCTTTATAGAGTTGCTTTTTCAACCAACATACATGAGTTTAATGCTGTTATGGAACAATTCAAGGTCTCTACTCCAGATGCGTTTGAGTGGGTTTGTCATACAAGTCCTAGTCACTGGTCTAAATCACATTTTACAGAGGTTGTAAAGAGTGATGTGTTGGTGAACAACATTGAAGAGAGCTTCAACTCACATTGTAAGCTGTAGAGACAAACCTATCATCACAATGTTAGAGATGGTTATGACCTATCTGATGACAAGAATTCGAAAGAAAAAGGAAGAGCTGAAAAAATATGATGGTCATGTTTTGAAAAGTATTCAGAAGAGTATTAATAAGATAAAAGAGGAAGCAAACCTGTATATTTGCTCTTGGAATAGAGGACTAAATACCAAGTCAGAGGTCCTTAGGGTGAGCAAGTTGTTGTGGATTTGTGTGACACAATATGTAGTTGTAGGAAGTGACAGTTAACTCGGGTTCCATGTAAGCATGGTGTCTCTGCTATATGGAACGATGATAAGAATTCAGGGAATGACATACCTGAATTCTGGGTTCATGATTATTACAAGCTAGAATGTCAGGCAAGGATTTATGAGTACACTATCAACCCCATTAATCGACTAGATATATGGGATCATGTTTATGATGTATCCAAGATTGTTACTCCAAAAAATCACAAGCAACCTGGGAGGCCAAAGAAGGTTGCAGATGAGGCATAAACTTCTTGGAGCTGCTCAAGTCATTCCCACAAGGGTACAAAGAAAGGGGAAAGTAGTTACATTGTAGCAGATATGGAGTTGTTAGTCATAATTCAATGAATTGTAAGGGGCAGGGATGTCAACAACTGAACAAAAGGAATAAATGCCAATCAGTAAGTTAATTATTTGTGTTAATACTTTCATTTTGCATTTAATACTTGCATTTTGAATACAGGGTTCAAGCAATGTGGAAAGTAGTGATGAAGGCAGAGTTAATGTAATGAGCATAGGCATGGGAAGAGAAATATCACTACTTCACATGTCACCCCACTAGTAAGTTTATAGTTATGTTTTGTATTTTTGTTCTTATCAGTTTGGGCAGGGTAAGTAACAATGTTGGTTTGGTTGTAGGTTTCACACAACATAAATGAGCTAACCAACCACTCATTAAGTGCTTCCGAACCAACTCCCAGTAAAGCACAAGAGAATCAACAAGGTAATGGCACTTCAAGCCTATCACAACCACCACAATCAACTAGGGATACTTTGGAGGATCATGTTGCTACCAAGAAGAGGAAAATGACCACGGAGTAAAATGTGGTGATGAATGTTAGCCCCCTGTTTTTGAATGTAATGATACAGTGTGATGTGTCAGCCCCATGTTTTTGAATGTAATGATACCGTTTAACAATGTTAGCCCTATTTTTGAATGTAATGGCACTTAGATTTTGTTCTTATCTCATAGGGTGGATGTAATGATACTTGGTTGTTATGTAATGATGCTTGGTTGTTGTGTAATGATACATTTTAACAATGTTAGCTATGAATTAGTTGTGGCAGCCATAGTTGGTTGTTGTGTAATTAACCGGTGCATTGCAAAAGTATCAAAGCACATACACGTGCGCACACACACACACACTAACAGAGCAAAAAATAACAATGAACAGAGCAACAATTAACTAATAATATGATTTTTTTTTTCATAAAATGTGGTAGCTTGTGCCAATTCATATTTTACACAACAACACATTATATGATTCAACCTCATAGTTGAGGTTTCTTTCATGTCCATCTCCAGTGCTTTCTTCATCCACTATACCAAAAACAACAACTCATGCAAGAATCAACCAAACGATAAAGAACAAAAACCATAAAAGCTTCCAATTTTTTTTTTCTAATGATGTGTGCTATGTTTGTATCCATTACCTTTCAAGTCTTTATATTGCCTTATCCTCTCAAGTAACCCATGTATAATATGGATAGATCTATGACACATTGGTAGATCAAACAAAAGGAATAAATTACATGGACGTTGCTTAAACCAAAAAAAACATCAAGAAACTAACAAACTCGTTAAACCTAGTTGAAATAGATGAATAAAATAAGAAATTGATATAAATAACTGGACTGGAACACTTACCAAATGATTAACACAATTCCAAAATCTTATGCCAAGGGTTGGAATGAGTCCAAGATGTTAACATCAACTGCTTTAACTTCACAATGACAATAGACCTCCATTCAATTAATCAGAAAAGAGAAACTAAGCAGAAATAGTTAAGCCCTATTTATCAATGGCATGAATAGTTGGGGCAGAAGAGTGGCGTCAATTTTTACCACCTTCACATTTAGTCCCTGTACTTTCGTCATATGAAATAACAAATTTGCCCCTTCCAAATATCACGTGAGATGCACGTGGTTGAATTTAACGGTAGAAAATTAATATAATTGGACGGAAGGATTAATCCCGCGAAAAAATTGAGCATAAGGAGGAAAATTTCAAAAAAATCAGTTCAATGACTAAAACCGTAAAACCCAAAAAACATATGGACCATTTGGGTAGTTTGCCCAATTTTAAAATGGGTTGCGCTATTGAGACCTCCCAATCCTCCAAGTTGACCCCCCAAAACCCTCCAAAATCCAAGCTTCCTATTTTATCCTCCCCTATCCAAGTTGATCCCCCTTCCCACCCTCTCACCGTCTCCTCTCTCTCCCCCACTTCACTGTCTCCTCCCTCCACCCCCCACACCGCCTCCTCCCTCTCCCTACCTCACTGTCTCCTCCCTCCCCCCACACTGCCTCCTCCTTCTCCCCCACCTCAATGTCTCATCTCTCCCCCGCCTTTCTTCCCTCATCACCCCTCCTCCCCCATCACAAGGTATACTACCATATCCCATTCTTCCTCGTTTCGCCCTCTTTAAAAATAAAATAAAATTAATTACAGGTTTGTTCGGGTCAGCCAGAACAAACTTGTTACCATGTGTGGCCAGAACAACCTTGGGCCATAGGTGATCGAACAACCTTGTGTTGTTCGACTACAAGGCTGTTCGGTCACCCATGGCCTAACAATTCAAGGTTGTTCGGTCATCCATGGCGAAAACAAGTTTATTTTTATTTTTTAAAGGAGAAACAGGGAAGAATGAAGGTGTGGGGAGAAGGTATGAGACTACGAAGGGGGTGAGTATACTGCGATGAGGGAGGGGGAAAGGAGATGGTGATGGAAGGGGAGGGAAGAAGTTGAGGAGGGAGGAGGCGGTGGGAGGTGAGGTGGGGAGAGGATGAGGTGTGGGAGAGAGAGGCGTGAGGAAGATGGGAAGGGGTCAACTTGGATAATAGAATGATAAAATAGAAATTTTGAATTTTGGAGGATTTTAGGGTCAACTTGGAGGATTGGCGTCTCAATGGCGCAACCCTTTTAAAATGGATGTCCAAATTTAAAATGACGCTTAGAGCATGTACAATGGGGGTTTTTCCCCAAATCAAACTCAAATCTTCTCATCCAATGGAGAATTTAATAAAATCTTCTTCAAATCAACCAATGATTTTAACAAAAAAAAAACATCTCTTGAACCCCAAAGTCCCCAAATCCTAGGCAAGTGAGTAACATTTTATTTTCTTCCATTGCCTTTCTTGACCAATTTTTAGCCCAAAAAATTTAATTTTTTTAATTTAATTTTTTCCTGAATTAAAGTATACATTTTTATCTATAAATAAAGACTTGGTTTGTTTTATTTTGATATCAGAAAAAATTTCTATGATTTTTTCAAATTTCTAGTCAATATTAATTGAGATAAATATGGTGGGGTATGTAAATGTGTTGGATTTTGTGTCACCATTGAGAATGTTTTTTGGTTTTAAATCAATTAGGTATCTAATGAATTATTTTATTGATTTTTAATGGACTGTATTTGATTTTTGGTTTGATTTAGGAAAACCATTGTACATGCTATTATTGGACTACTACATACCAATTGAACAAACACTAGACGACAATGACATTAATCGTAACGGCAGTATCCTGTCAGCCGCAACACCGGTAACGGCGACGACGATCAAAGTGGTCGACGATGGAGATAAAGCGAAGCCTCGAAACAACGACAACAATCCTAATCGTTTTACTCTTTATTAGTGCCTTCGATGTCGTAAGTATCCCCTCCTCTTGACTCCCTGGTACAATTCAAATTTATTTTCAAAGTTTGAGATTGTTTATTTTAAAGTATTACTTTATTTGATTTGGTTATGATCATGATCAGGTTCATTCTCGAAAATTTGAAATTGCCGATGATATGTTTTGGAAAGACGGCGAGCCTTTTAGAATTATTGGCGGGGACGTGCATTATTTTAGAGTTCTTCCTGAGGTACTTTTCCTCAATTTTAGGGTATCCTATTTATTGTGCCAGATTGGATTCAAAAAATTTATTAGTGAAAGTGACATACGTACTTTATTCCTATTTTACTGTAGATTTCAGTTCATGGTAGTTCAAATGGAGATGGTAATGATCGGTTAAATGAGCACTTATTGGTTTGTGTCTGCTAGCGTATCTCATTGCATTTGATCTAATTTGAGAACACCGGTGGTATAGGAGATATTTTTATGTCAGTCTTGCAATAAACATAAGCTACCGCTATACTAGAAGTGTTAATATTGGTATCAGCCTGGTAAGGAACTTGTGTTAGTAAGTTCTCAGGAAGATATGGTAGGGATTTGGAGAGCGAGATGCTGTGGCTGTGCTAAGGGTGAAATATGATGCTGAATCTATCATTCTTTTGGATTAATGTGTCTTTCACCAGAATCTTATAATCTCCACGAGTCCTTAGTCCTGGTATATGAAATCATTAAAGTGTCTAAATAAAAATATTTCCTCATACAGGTCACTTCTTGTAGCAAAAATAGTTAAATTTCTAAATGTGGGTTCTTTGGTGGAATGCAAATGGTACTAACGTGGGGGATAAATCCGTAAATACTACTATCTGATATCTCTTCTTATGTCCGTTATGAATATTTGAGTTGATTTTATTACTTTCTTCATTCTTGAAAATGAGTATTTTTCCTTTTTATGCCGTTCCAAAAAAAAAGAAGAAGCTCACTTTGTAAATTTTCATTTTTGGGGTTTTTTTTTACCATTTTACCCTTGATTTACTTTCTACTTCAATTAATGGGTCCCACTCTCACATGGGCATCAATGGAAAATGACAACAAACTAATATTTATAATAGAGTCAATTATCTTTCCTTTATCTATGCGTTGAGTCTAACAAGACTCTTGTTTAGGAACGAAGGAAGTACATTTTATGGAATTTGAGTAGTAATGCTCATCTTCAAATCCTAAGACCTTCCTCACTGGAAAGTTGTGAGACCACTCTTTCTTAGAGCTCCTACTGTATACTTTGATGAGCTAGCAACCCTGAAGCTGATTTGATTTGATTGAGTACTGTTTTGTTGAACTTTGATATTCCCTTAATGTTATCTTAGTTTTATTACGATATATTCTATACCTTTTATCATTGCAGTACTGGGAAGATAGACTGTTGAGGGCGAAGGCATTGGGCTTGAACACAATTCAAACATATGTTCCCTGGAATCTGCATGAACCAAGACAGGGCCAACTGTCTTTTGAAGATATTGCAGATGTAGTTTCATTTATAAAGCTCTGCCATAGGCTGGATTTGTTGGTTATGCTTCGGCCTGGCCCTTATATATGTGGAGGTTAGCCAAAAGTACCTTGTGTAAGACACAAATCCTGTTAGTATTTCCATTATCAAAGAAGGGGTCACACTTACCTATAAAAAAAAGAATAGGGAATTTATTTACTTTTTTGAGCATTTTTGGAGAAAAGTAAGACTGAAACAAGCATTTTAACTAATCTGTTGTTGCCTTAATTTCTTATGCTAGTGAGTTCTTACGCATGTCCTAAAAATGTATGTGATATAGCTATTTCTTTATTCACATTTAATTTGGAATGCTTATTTATTTATCTTAATTGCAGAGTGGGATTTGGGGGGTTTCCCTGCTTGGTTACTTGCCATAGAACCACCACTTAGATTAAGATCCTCGGACCCTGCTTTCCTTGCCTTGGTATGTTTTGTGTTTTTGTAATTGTTTTGCATTATTCAGGGATATCTCTCATTTGAGGTTCTTGGTAACCAAAATTGAATTCTCTTTTCTTCACTACAGAAGAAAGAACTATTGGTTGTTTTCGGTTAAATTGCCTCTAAATCATCGATACATGTAAAATGGTTTGATTGTTGCAGTTATCTTATGTGGGCCAGATGGTCCTATTTCACCTCTATCATCTCGATGAATACATCTTTCTAAGCACATAATATGCTTCAGAAAGAGCACATTACTGCGTTCCTGCTTGTGTCATTGATAAGTGTAAAGGCAAATATTATAATGCATTTTGTTCTTTTGACCAATGACCACCAATATTCTGCTGTGGTTCTTGCTAATTATCCAGTGCCTGATGATTATTATACATTGTTAACATGATTAATAATATGAGAGATTTGATGTCCTAACTCCTAACTTCTTCTTTTCAATTATTGAGAGTTTCACTCTGGCTTAAATATCATTTTGAGCTTGTACAGGTTGATAGCTGGTGGGGAATCCTACTAGCAAAAATGGCTCCTCTTCTTCATAGCAATGGAGGACCTATAATCATGGTTCAGGTGGGCTGAACTTCTACGGTTCTCCTTTGTGTTTTCATATTTGATGGTTAGGAACTTATTGAGTAACTATTGATGAGGTTTTGCCAGTAAATTTTTTTGGTAAGTAGCCAGTACATGTTAATATCTTTTGTATTCTCTAAGTTTGGACTTTGCCATCTTTTGTGGTATTTGTCTTAATATATTTTTTAGGGTTTAAAATTTACATGGGGTCAGAGACTTAAAGTTCATCTTGGGCACAAAATGATACCCAGCAGTAGTTTAAATTGTTTCTAGACATTAACATGAAGTGCAACTCATGAAATTACCTTATTCTTGATGAAAGTTATGAAAACCTTTGATTCCAAATAAAGAAATGCGAGAACGATGTAAACTGTGAAACGTCAATGTAGCTCTTGTCATGTGAACTTAGTTAAACGCTAATGACTATTGTTTCTATCAACTTGTCAATCTGTGTGCTAATCGTGTGAAAGGCCAATGAGCATATTTAATTTAACTATTTGTTATATCTTGTCAAAGCCTTCCCGAGTTCTTCAATAGTAAACAGATAAATAAGATATTGATATTTTACTTTTTAATGACATCTGATTTGGCATTTAATCTTCTACTCCCTCCGTTCCGGGCAAAGAGTCCACTATTCTATTTTGGTATGTTTCACTTAAAAGAGTCTACTTTCAAAAATTAAAGCATAAAAGTGTCATATTATTACTAATGAGCCACTAAAAGTGTCATTTTGTTTGACTTTCAAATGGGGACTCTTTACCCGGAACGGAGGGAGTATATGAGATGGCTTAATTTCAACATATTGGCCATAGACAATCTTTCTCTTCAGCAAGTATTTCTGTTTATATAATGCGGTATATCTGAGTGGTATTTGTGTTAAGGCCAGAGTTGAGTAGCAAAATCAAGTGGTGTATTGTTCTGAGGTTTGGGAATATAACAGCAATTGAAAAAGGTTTTAATTGTTTGGATGTTATTCCTTTGAAGCGCTACAAATCCCCTGTATCTATCTGAAGTAGGAAACTAAAGCCTTTCAACAACTACCGTAGTTAGATTGTCGGCAATCAGTCATGTAATTATTGGTTTTTAAAATGCATCCATTGTACTTCCCTCAGAAGTGCTCAATGGTCAAAATATTCTTTAATTTCAGTGGCGTTTTAGCTTCTCTCATACCTTAGAGTGCTAAAATCCTCTTTTAGTAATGAAATAGTATATATTGACTTTTTGAATATTCAGAGGTAAAAATTTATGATATGCTCTTTTAGATCCTCAAAATACAATTTTAACAATATTCTAACAATCCTTTGTTCTAACAATCCTTGTCAATTTTCTCAGATTGAAAATGAGTTTGGTTCATATGGAGATGATAAAGATTATCTGCATCATCTGGTCAAATTAGCCCGACTACACCTGGGGGATGATTTAATTTTGTGAGTTGATCTGCCGTTTAAAAAACATTTATGAATACTTTCCGAATAACTGTCTTGTCATAGTTGATTTCTGGTTCAGTTCTAACAATTTCTGTGATTTGGCTAGACAACTGGGTGAATCCTGTTTCTTATTTTCTGTTTATGATGATAAATAAGTGTCTTATCGTTGAATCTTTCTCCAGTCATGGTATATGTCCAAGGATTTGCAGCTCAGATACTGGCAACCCTCATTGGTTGACTAAAAGTAATATGAAGGTCAATTTATTAGGATTCATGAGTCTTTATATTTGACCACATTGGTGGTGGTTGCGGTGTTGGATTCTTGTGTATTCACCCTAGGTCACTAGTTTCTCGCACATTTGCATCTAGCTAGTATTTTGATATGATGCAAAGTCACGCATGGCCTACTGAAAAATTATTTGAAGAGTAAATAAGTTAAATCGGATCTTTTTATTTACTTTTGTTTTGCTGCAGCACCAACCTCTTGACTGTTTTTATGCAGATATACTACAGATGGAGGTTCTAGGGAAACTCTTGAGAAAGGAACAATTCGTGGAGATGCTGTGTTTTCTGGTAAAGATGCCCCTCTCCCTTCCCTTCTCCTGAGAACAAAAACTTTTCTCAAAACTCTGAATGCGGAGGCGAACTCTATTCTCTTAAACAGGATTATCTGAATTAAAATGTTTTTATACTTCTTCTTCAGATTTATTTTATTGTTTATTTCTAAAGTGTTTTATCTGTCAACGGGGCAACTTCTAATGCTCCTTTCCACCCTCTTTCTAAGGTGGCATTTAAGTTTACCTATCAAAAAAAAAAAAAGAGGTGGCATTTAAGTTTAACCCCATTGATAGCTTTGCTTGTAGTAGAGGCTGTATTGAGATTCTAGAGCTTAGTCGACATCCCACACTCAACCAATGGGGAATGGGTGCAGTATTGCAAAGCTAGGCAGTTACCCAAATGTGGGATTTGTGGTCTTACCACACCTCCTCTAATGTGTGACGGATTTGGAGAAGACATGAGGACAAACTGAATTGCATGAAGTGTATCACATGGGTGTTGGCCATGCATTCGAATGGAAATTGTGGTGGTGCCATTGTGGGTGGGTGGGTGGGTGGGTGGGGGGGTTGAGGAGCTGTATGAAGAACAAGAGTTGGGGAATCATATTATTCTCTCCCCTGTGGTGAAGTTATATTTTTAAGGAGATTTTGTTACAAAAGTAGTCCTTGCAAGCTGCAATAACTCAAGTAGTATAGCAAGAGATTTCCAACCATGGAAATGTGTGGATTGGGAAATAATTACAAACATTTTATGCATGCTCTGGCGTTGTCAGGTACTTTTAAACTGGCTGTGATATCTGGACTCCCCCTAAATCAGCATGACTTAGAGTCTTGGATACATTCAACTTGATTATTTCTTGCTAGGGTAACACTATTATTTTCTTGCGCATGCGTGCTGGCACATTGTATGACCGATTTGATGGAAAGATATGATGCTCAACATCCCTTTCTTTTGGATAAATAAGATTTCCTACCCGAGGATACTTTTATGATTTCTTGTGAGAAACTTTGTTGAGGACTTGAATTACTTGGAGCTAGAATATTATTTTTTGTGTCAACCCAAGGATGACCAGCCTGATAATAAAGTCTAATACTGTCGTTCTTTTGCATAGACTTCTTCAGTAGATCATGGGACACTTAATGTGCTTAATAACAAGGTAAAAGTAACAAGGTAAAAGTATTTCTTTAGTTAAATCCTTTCGAGAATTCTTGTTTAGCTTTTGATCTAGGCGGATGCATTTGAGCCACTTTTGGGGAAACATTGCTGCATAACGAAAGCTCTAAATTGCAGCAGCTAATAGATTTTATGCTGTTATGATGGACATTTTTTGCTGACAACACTGCTCAGTTTTAATCACGATTGTTGATTTTAGCTGTTGATTTCACCACGGGAGATGATCCCTGGCCTATATTCAAGTTGCAAAGAGAATTCAATGCACCTGGCAAATCACCCCCAATTTCTACGTAGGTATTTCATTTTATTATCCCTTTATCATTTACACTAGGTTGCTTACAGCACTTGCTATTTCAGGGAGTTTTATACTGGCTGGCTTACTCATTGGGGAGAAGATATTGCAAATACGGATGCCACCTTCACAGCATCTGCACTGGAAAAAATCTTGTCAAGGAATGGCTCTGCCGTGCTTTATGTATGTTATTGATTTCCTTGGCTGTTTTCAAATATTGATCTTTACTTTTCTTTTTTTACCTTTTATTCAAGTAATGATCGTTTACATCTAACTTATAGATGGCACATGGTGGAACAAATTTTGGATTTTATAATGGTGCAAATACTGGTGGGAAGGAGTCTGATTACAAGCCGGATCTGACATCCTATGACTATGTAAACAACAGCTTGCCATGCATGTTATAACTTCTCTATGAAATTTGCCTCCCTGTTTATCTCCTTGATTTTTTTTTTCAATCTCTATCAAAGTGACATCCTCTCCTTTTTCTAGGATGCACCTATTTCAGAATCTGGTGATGTAGACAGTGCAAAGTTCAAAGGTAGACTTGAATTATTTGATCTTACATTTGTTTTTCCATGCTGGATTGTTCATAATGACTTGCTATCCTCATTTCCTTGTCTAAGCTGAAATCACTAATCAGCAACCATTAGTAGAATGGTTTTGTACTGTCACATCAACAGACTCTGAAGTAGGTGCAACCTAGAAAAAGAAGAGGATGCCACTTTGATAAAGATAAAAAAACTCAAGGAGATAAACCGGGAGGCAGATTTCATAAAGAAGTTAGAAAAAGCATTTCAAACTGTGGCTGACATAGTCATAGGATGTAAGATCCGTGCTGGATTTTGTAGAATGACCAGTTTCTGAAACAGAAAAAAACTAAATTGTTGAAGGAGATATATAAATGTATTTATTGAAATTATTCCAAGACAATTCATATTTTTATAGGCCACAAGTATCCTTGATGCTCTCTATTTATGGACTACATGCTGGTAGTTAGTGATTCTATAAGATAACCACCCTTGAATTATCAAATGAGGAGGTTAAGTTAATCAACATACCAACTTGTGCCATTCTTAATGTTTGATTGCGGGGCCGGGGATAAATTTGTAGACACCCCATGGGACCCACTTTGCGCAACCTTGTGATCTTGTCTCTTCTGCTATCATTTGTTAAGAGTCTAGTAACGATTTGCCCAAGTTTTGGTTCAATTTGATTAATTTAGGAGCAACGGGAGTAATGAAAGAGTCGTACAGCTCCCAGCTGCAGCAACCAGGAGCTGTACAGCTCTCAGTTGTTGGAGTCTCTTTTGAGGGCATCTTTGTCATTTCCCTCTTTGGACCACACATTTATCAATTCGTCACATCCCTTTGCTGGCTTTTGTGTCCGAGAACCTTGTCTAGGTTCGCCTCCATGCAATCCACATACCCTATTTCTCATCCCTTAATCTACTTCCTTCCTTGGTCCCTAAAGCACTTCCTCTCCGTATTTGCGCAGCCCCACTCCCCTATAAATACTAGGCTCCTCCTCTTGTAATGACTTCTGAGTTCTGAAAGTGTGGCCAAGTGAGTAACTCCTCTTCAACATCAAGTTAAGTAACTCCTCTTCAACATTACTCTTCTTACAAACACTTCCCAAAAAATATCATCACCTCACCTCATTTCACACATGCTCCTCACTTCTCACAATATTTGCAAATCCATGTTTTTTTTTTTTGATAGGTAAGTATGGCCCTTGGATGGGGATTGGAACCAAAGACTTCAAGGTCTTTGCCTTGAGTGCCCTTGCCATCTCTCCCACCCCTAGGGTGTAATCCATGTTTTGTTTCCACCTCCAGCTCCTGAGTTCCTCACTATGTCAACATGATTCCACGGGCTTATCATCAAAATCATGTCCTGCTGAAATAGGTGTCCTTGTGATTGCTGGTTTTTTTTTTTGGACTCTTATAGCAGGCAAGTGGAAATACAGTAGTCATTATAAACATTGTCTTAGACTTTCTAGTTGGATAATGTTTAGTTTAGCTTTTCTTTTATGTATGCGTCCTGTGTACAAGCACTCGCCTCCTTATTAGGCGCAATAATTAATACAATTATCTTATAAAAAAAACCTAGATAAGTTTTAAGTCCATTTGTACCAAATTTAGTAAGTTCATATGATTACTTAATACAATAAACAGATAACAATTTCTTTTTTCAATTTTAATTTTCAGCATTGCGAAGGGTTATAAGTCTATACACTGCAACATCTCTCCCGTCAGTTCCTCTGAATAATGAAAAGGCAGGATATGGATGTATTCAGTTAGAGAAAACCGCATCTTTATTTGATGTACTTAATAGTAAAGACCATGTCAGCATTGTTGAATCTGAAAACCCACTTTCAATGGAAGCTGCAGGTCAGGTATTTTTATTGATGTTCTCCAGGTTCAGTGCTTTTTAGTCTCAGATGCATTAAATTTGCGGTGTTCAGTTGCAAATAATTGCATTTTATCAAGAAACTTAGAGAAGATCGAGGAGCTGATTCTGCGGACTCTGTTTTTTTGGTGCCATCACCTGATTTGATGCCTTTTTATTTCATTCTTACTTATCAAAAAATATTTGCATTTTATTTCAGATGTTTGGATTTCTATTGTATGTATCTGATTACAAATTTAAGGGCAATGGGAGCACTCTGTCGATTCCAAAGGTAAGGGTAGATCTTTAAACTTAATTAACTGATTTACTAAATATTTCCGTGTCTATTTACGAGTAATATAGAACTTGGAGTATGTAAGCTGTGAGATCCAGTAGCTTGGTAGTTGCTTGTCTAGTTTCCACCTAAAAAGGATGTGTGGTGCTTATGCATCCAACCAAATTTTACGAACATGTAGGGTTTCTTGTTCTATTGTGTAAGATCATACAATATTGAGGTATAGACCTTTTGTGCTTCTTGTTTGAAAATTTTCAGTGAACTGAACTTTAAGCAGAGCGGTGCAATATAAACAGAGTGAAACTAAACAAGAGGATGTGACAAGTACATGTAATGCCTGTGAGGTGAAAGGAAAGTGCTACAGTAATGTATATAATATCTCCTTCAATCCAAATCAGATTAGGATTTGGAGAAGTTTTAAAATAGATTATAGTCTCTTTGTTGAATTGAATTCTAATTATTTTGGTATTTGACAAGTGAATATCATTCCTTTCTTCCAAGGAACGGAAGTTTTGCTCAATGCTTTCAGTTTACTGCAGCAGACTGCCCCAACTTCCGCTGCCTTCTTTTTGCCACTGGTGGCACTTAACAATATTAAAACCAATTGATGTCGAGCAACGACACAAACCACTCTATATCAGTAAGCTATAAAACCAGTAAACCATCAACATATCTATGCAAATATATCTATGCGTGTGTGTAGAGATGTTAATAGGGCCGAGAACCGCAGGTCCGGACCTATTAAACCGGGTTTTTTCAGGGTTAGGTCTCAAAAAATGCAAACCGTTTAGGATCCGGGCTAAACGGGTCGGACCTATAGGTTCCCCTCTTGGCGGGCTGCACCGCACGGTTCCGGTTTGGGCACTGGTTTGAGCATTTATTTCATTTTTTTTGTTTATTCAATCTTTATTCTCTACATCTAAGACTTTGACCAAGTCACCAACACCAAGCCAGTCGACAAACTCGACATCTCTCAGACTCTCACTCTCACTGTCTCACATTGTTAGCTCCGCCTCCATTCCTCCCTCCCAGACTCCCAGTCCGGCAGTCCCAGCTCGGCAGCGCCCCAGCCCCCAGCCCCCAGCCCCCAAGTACTCAGTGTCTCAGTCGCAGACTCGCAGTGACAGAGCAAGAGCCGAGAGAGACTCGAGCTAGAGTTGCAAGACGCGCTTCGCCCAGTCCAGCCGGCAGTCGAGACTCGCCTCTGCCGTCGCCACTCGTCCCTGTTGATGTCGGCTATCGCCGTCAACCAGTGACTGTGACTCAGTGAGTTCGTCATTTGATTCGATCCTCGCCCCTTTCAATTTTCAAACTGTAAGTAATTAGTCCCTAATTAAGTAATTTCTATTGAGTTCTCTTTGTCCAGATCTAGGCTCGATTTTGGAATCCCTTAGTAAATAGTAATTCGTATGTTTCCAGTATGCGTGTACTTGAAAGTGTTACTCAATTTTTTTGATTGGAATTTCAGATGTGTGCGCGAGTGCTTGAAATTGTTTGCTCAAACTTAACTATTGAGTCTGCTAAGCTCTTATTGGGTATGAATTACACTAAGTTGTTGCCTGGAAAGAATGTGGTATTCAAATTGTGTGTCATAATGTTGCTGAGCACTGTGAACAGAGCAGGGCTGTTGAGAAAAATAATTTACTTTTTGATGGATCGTGGATGTGCTTTAGTTTGACTCTACAATTGCTGGGAAAAATAATTTCTTGTTGGTTTAAGACGTAAATTCTTTTGAGTCCTCGACTTGAGTTAGATTTTGATTTCTAATTTGGTTGCTTAAATCAAAGGAAAATGATTGATTTTGAATTTTATTTATATATATATAAGGGTTTTAATTTTTTTAGGTGTAACCCGTTTAAAACCGAAACCGAGAGAGGTAGGCTCAAGTTCGTAATTTTAGTGGACCGTTTAAACCGCGTCCGATTAACCGACAGGGCCAGACCGAAACCGACAGGTTTGGACCGATTAACATCTCTACGTGTGTGTGTGTACGTGCTTATCATAAATATAAAGACAGAATAAACGGCAGATTAGAGACGGATGGTTAGAGACTCTAAAGCACTGATACATGAAAATGGCCTTCGTGGTGGCATCAGATACACCCAGTACGAATATGGGGGGATAAGGCTTGGTGCGTATCAGAGACGCTTCCAGATATTAATTTTTTATTTTTCTGCTTAAATACGTCAGAGACATAGCTACGTCAAGAATACGGCTCAAATATGACGAGGATACGGCATTATTTGTAATGGATACATCAGGGTCGGAATTATAATTTTTCATTCTTTAAAGCAAGTACTTTTTTGCAAATAACAAAAGTTGTCAAGTTATATTCTTCTAAGATGTACTAGATAATCTCTAAAAGATAAGAGCCCAAAATGTTTTGAGGGATAACATATATCTGTGTTGGGAGTAAAACATTATTATATCTTAATAAGATTCATCAGTAAATTCTCAAAGTTTTGTTCGAACTCATATCATCTATTTCAGGTGCATGATAGAGCCCAAGTTTTTGTTTCATGCCCTTCTGCCGGTAATGGAGAAAGACCACTATATGTTGGAACAGTTGAGAGGTGGAAAAATAGCCCTCTTCGCCTTTCTAGCACTGGATGTGCTTCTACTAGTAGATTATTGATTCTGGTAAATATTTCCCCTACTTGCATGCTATGAAGTCTAATGTCATTGTGCAATGATCGAGTCTTCTGTTTGTGGTTGTTAAGCTTGATAGCCATCTTTCCAAAAGCTTAAACCAGAGATGACTCTTCCCACTTTCATCTGTTGCCCAGTGTAATGTGTGTACAGTAAGCACTCTGCTTAGGTTGTGCATATTGATGCACCTCGGTTGTCCTCCACGTAACCAGGCACATTGATGCTCTCTCTCTCTCGCTCTTTAAGCTTTATTTGAATTAATCAATTGTGTTGCTATTTAATACTTACCAAGGTAAAATATCCTCAAGCCTGTTACTTTTATGTTTTTGTGCTTTTACTTAATATTTTTATTTGGAAAAAAAAATCATGTTTAATGATCCTCTTTCTTACATCTTCTCTGGTAATTTTTCAATGATGTACTATATAATGTTTTGTTCTTATGCTTCATCAATCTTATCTATTCAAAACTGGGACAGTTAGTCTTTCTATTCAAATAATTGCCCCTTTTGAAATGTTTTATTGATTAATAGGTGAATTCTCTCGCTTCATTGAATAGTCTTTTGGATTACTTTTAACCATCTTGATGATTAAACATGGCTCAGTTTGGAGTTGAACACATAATGAGGGCTGTTTGATAAATGAGTTGATAATGTTATAGTATCTCTTCCTTATGGCCCAATAATTAACCACAAAAAATTGCTGTTATTTGCAAAGTTTTCAAGTTGAATAATTGATTTTCCTAATTTTTAATCCTTTCTGGTTCTCTAGGTTGAAAACATGGGTCGTGTGAACTACGGACAATATATGTTTGACAAGAAGGTAAAATACCTGAAACCGATGCCTTACTGGTCGATCTTGCATGCTTTGTATAAGATTTTGAAATGTGATTTCTTGACGTCATTTAACTTTGTATGGCAGGCAGAAAAGGAAGTGAAGTTCAATTAACACAAACACCCCCCCCCCCCTAAATAAAAATAAGAAAATCAAAACATGCATACCCACGCAAATTAGAAAAGAAAAGAAAAAAACTCCCTCTTGAATTTACAGAAAGAAGTTGATTAGCTATTTATTGTTTTTATTTACAGGGTATTTTGTCTTCTGTTTACATAGATGGACAACCTGTCCATACGTGGAAAATGTTCTCAATTCCTTTTCACAAACTTGATCAAGTTCAGAAAACTACTCCTATGTTTCCTGATGCATATTCCAACTTCATTAGATTATCAGCCCGCAAGGAAATCAAAAGTAAGTGGGGTATGCTCAAAATTCATAATTCATAAGTAGTTTACTGCTTTTAACTTGTATGCCTTAATCAATGAGGTGATGGACAATGATGAGCATTTTAATATCATATTATGTTTCATTATGTAGAAGTTCATTTAAAAGAACCAGGTTTATTTGCTGGCAATTTTGTTGCTGATAAAGTGAAAGACACGTTCATATCGTTTAAGGGCTGGGGTAAAGGAGTTGCATTTGTCAACGGATTTAATATTGGGCGATATTGGCCGGTAGCTTTATGCTTCCTATTCAGATTTTTTTTAAAAAGCGACTTGCTATTGGTCTTACATCTTTTTATCTCCTAAAGAAAACTCTAATTCTCTTTTTGCAGTCTTTTGGACCACAGTGCAACCTTTATGTCCCTGCTCCAATTCTCCGACATGGAGAGAATGTTGTGGTATGAGTAAGCCATTTAGGTTTTGACTTTTACTAGCTTTTCCAGTATTCTTTCTTATGGAGTAGGTGTGAGCGTGTCGCATACACGATGAATGCATATGAAGCCACATTTTAGAGATGTTCGAAAATGGTCAAATCTAGCTGACAACGGAAGGACACCCATTTGACAGCTGGCTGTAACTATCCTAAACACTCAATAATCAACACATTTGTACATTATCAGAGCTGCAATATCAAGTCAAGAGCAAGGATTCAATCCACACTAATTACTACCAAAAGAAAAGTCCAAATCCATGTAAATACCAATGTGTTATAGGCAAGAGGGCAACCCCCTGGATTGCTTAGTATCCAAATCCAGTAACTATATGCATTCCAAGTATATTATTTTAACTAGAACTGATTTTCCAGTTCACTATGGATTATGTTTCGTGTAGGTTATACTTGAGTTGGAGTCTCCAAATCCTGATAATGTGGTGAGATCAGTTGACCATCCTGACTCCACGTGCGGTTCAAGAAGTTCAAGGAGAGTGCATCGGCTTTGATATGGGCCAGTCATTGGATTTGTCGATGGTACTTGAGAACATGCAAGAGGTACAGTACAGCATTCTAGAGGATGATCAGCTGCATGTTTCGATTTGGACCTTCTGCATGCTAGCATTACACACACACACCTCTCAGAAGATATTTCCTCAGTAATTCGGTTACAGTGGCTTTGTGTTGTTTGAGATCTAAACATTAGTTGTGGACTTGAAAGATTTATATATATATATATATATATATATATATATATATATATATATATGAGTGTGTGTGTGTAATAAAAAACGAATTGAAATATAAAATTAGAAAAAAAGGAATAATTAAATAAAAACATAAAGATATTTATCCAATTTTTGCATTGCAAATCAAATTTGTGCATCGTGAACCTAATTTGTCATTTCCATTTTGTAGCAACGCATCTCGATTCCAAAATCAATTCATGTGATTACAAATTGATGCATTGCGATTCAGACTAGTTTAATTTGTATTTTTTTTTTGACCTTTTTCTTCCTCCGTCAACACATAATCCTCCAACCGAATAGGAATCCTCATTCCGGTATACTTATTGTATCAGAAAAATTGTTTCTATTTTGGGGTTGATCCACGTTTCATTGACCCAACAATTGTGATTTTCTAACAATTTAGGAAGAAAATGTTGAAACTAGAGTTGGAGCCGAAGGAGATAATTTGAACATTTTAGAAACAATTTTTGCAAAGTGTCTTTCATCGGTTGGAAGGGTGGGGGATTGGGACTGTGGCGGTTAAAAACAAAACCAAATCACGTCTCCTTTGCCCATCCTCATGCCACCAATTCCAAAAGATATTCTTTTTTGGCTACAGTTGCCATGATTTTTTATTTTCTATTTGAAAGTAACCTGTTTCCCGGCTGCTACAGCATCTCTTCCTTGTGAGGAAGTCAATGTACCAATTCTTCCAACCTTAGGAAAAAACAATCAATGTATCAATTCTTGCATAGCGGAAATGGATTCATTGGTCAATGGCAACACGACGGATCCAATTAAGTTCCGACTCTACATTGATCAGCCTTAGGCCGCTTTTCCGGGATTGTATAGCTGACTTGTATAACCTTGGCATGCCATTTTAACCACTTCTATGTACCATAATTTCCAAGTCGAAAATCTCAGCCATCCATTCTTCTCTAACATCACGATGAACCGAACTGGAAAGTTCCACTGCTTGGCCATCTTGTGGGGTGGGCTGAGTAGTTGAAATTCTACTGTTCAAGAGTTGTAAAAGTAGGTTTGCATAGCTCCACACATCGGATTTTTTAGATGGTTTTGTGACTTTTGTCAATCAACAAGCGAAAAAAACGCTTTCTTATCTTTTTAAATCTCACAATTAATAAATGCATTATAAATATTTTTCATTAAAAAAATCTTGTTAAAAAATGACATTGGTATTTCGGAACATTCCAAAATAAAATAATAGAATTATTTTAGAATACAGAAAATATCAACTACAAATTAACTAATTATCCAAACAAGGGTTACCTCTTTTCCGTCCTAGAATAAAGAAAATATCAACTAAACCGTTTATCCAAACAAGCTCGCTCTTTCTGGCTTTATTTATTTTTTGACAATCTATATTATAATACAGTTTGGGAAACATACTTACAATTGACTTGAGATAAAGAGCGGTTGAGATCAATTCATTTACCGATATTCTACGGTCCCAATTTCGTCTAGATTTCACATGTGCGAAGGGTAGTTATGCAACCCCTCTCCAACTCCCCCACTTCTCCTTGCCGATCTCCAACTTCCCCTCTCTTTCCCCTCCTTTCTCGCTTCACAACCATCTCTCTCTTCCCTAGCTCTCTCATGTCCCTTTTCTTGATTCAACATCCACCAGAGCCCTTTCCCCTTCCACGCACAAGCATTGATTTTCAAGTCTAGGGCTTGCAATCTTAATCTCTATGTTCTAATACTGACATCTTCCTCTACTCGCGCCGTGCCATAGACACGGGCACAAAGACTAGTCTATATTATAAAAGAGATCAGAGGCTAACTGGTGGCCCAGATCAAATTGTGTCAAACACAACTGACGGTCCAGATTGATTTCTAAATATGTGAGTTACTTACAAACCCCTCAGTTATAAGTTTTATTTCAATTACCCCCTCTACAACTAATATGTAATAACCCCTTAGTTAGGATTTTTT
This sequence comes from Codonopsis lanceolata, assembly GCA_013146195.2. Lineage (NCBI taxonomy): Eukaryota > Viridiplantae > Streptophyta > Magnoliopsida > Asterales > Campanulaceae > Codonopsis > Codonopsis lanceolata. Next base: position 9,177,925 of record CM028378.1, on the reverse strand, counting down.
TAAAATTATCCTCTCCACAACCAATTACAGCTACACGAATGCTTTCCTCTAACACATTTTTTTGCCGAGATGATTATCTATAATTTATCCCGAGCATCTATTAAGTTTTTTTAATGAGATATTTGTTTGTAAGTTTTGTAATTAATTTTTGTAATTTTAAATATTTGTATTTTAATTTTTTATTAATATTTAGTTTGTATTTTCTCAATTAATTGTTATTGTAATCAACTTAATCTCAATTATATTTTTATCTGACCTAGATTTATTTTTTAAAAAACATTTGTTAGTAAGTTTTGTAATTTTAAATATTTGTATTTTAATTTCTTTTTTTTTAATGTGTGCTAAGTTTTTCCTAATAGTCTGAAATATTTGTGATTTCAAAATAGTCTTTTGTTAGTTCACTCTGTATCATTCAATTTATTTTATATTTTTTGTTTATTGTGATTTTCATTTTTAAGTTTATTTCAATTAACATGTGTTGTTGTGTTGGTGTGTGTAAGAAATAATGTTTTTGGATGCTTAATTATATATTTTTTTGGATGAGTCACAAAATTTTACAATGAATAAAATGTTTTATTTCTTTAATTTTTTGGAAGTCGTCTTTTTTTTTTTTGATAGTGTACATTGATCCGACTCCTACAAAATCTCAAGCATATACTAATTTATTTGCCTTATACTCGCTTCATACATTGATCACGTCTATACTGACATCGTGCCATAGGCACGGGTACGAAATCTAGTCTATTATACAATACAACTCAGTCTCATAAAGAACGGCTGAGATTGATTATTTTATTTTATATCAAACGGCTGAGATTGATTATTTTACTTTATATCAAACAGCTGAGATTGCATATTTATACTTATATCAAACGGCTGTAATTTATTCCGTCTGGCACATGTGTCCCCCTGAACCATGACTGTCAAGAAGATTCTTAATCCAATCTAAACTGTTTGACGATAATAAGTTAAGTCCTTCATTCTCTTACATGTGCGAATGACTACATTATTATTTTACATTTACTCTTTTACTGAGATTTTACGGTTTTACAGTTAATATTTTACGTTTTTATAGTTTTACAGTTTTATGATTGCAAAAGTTTGTATTTCTATTTTTTTTCTTTTTAATTGTTATCGTAATTAACTTAATCAATTAAGTTTTTTTTCGACCCGTAATTTCATATACAAATTAAAAAAAAATTAAAAAAACGTAAGTTTTGTAATTTGAATTTTTTAACTGTTATCGTAATTAACTTAAGCAATTTAATTTTTATCCGACCCATTTTGTCCGGCCGCAATTTCGTATACAAACTTTTTAATTAATCCCTCTGTTCCGGACAAAGAGGACCCGTTTGAAAGTCAAATTTTTTAAGAAAATAATATTTTTAGTAGTTCATTTCCACAGTATATTTTTGTCGGCCCATTTTGTCCGGCCGCAATTTCGTATATAAATTTTTAATTAATCCCCCTGTTCCAGGCAAAGAGACCCCGTTTGAAAGTCAACTTTTTTAAGAAAATGATATTTTTAGTAGTCCATTTCCACAATATCTGCTTCATTTATTGATAAATTTTCAAATTGGCGCCGTGTCATCGACACGGGCAAGAGTACTAGTACTTTAGTATTTTATCTCTGTTGGATTAACGAAAATAGTAGTCCAACAAACTTTGTTTTAAGTATCATCTATTCATCTATGCTATTTAACTCCTAAATATTGAAAACTCACAAACTTTTCTTTCCTGCACCGTAGCCACAGAAATATCAGACTTTCAACTTTTTAAACATTATCACTTAAATTGAAAAAAAAAACCGGCAGTTGTTTCTTTTTGAATGCCAACATCCCGACTCCCGAGCCGTCAGCGACTCCATCGTTCATGCCAGTTTACTGTCGACTTTAAAGTTGTACTAGGAAATAGTTCAAATGGCTAACTGTAGTTTGCTTGAAGAAAAAACCAAAAGCAAGAGTCTCAATGTGTGTACCTGGATAACCAAGTAGATTCATATTCTCACATGGCATTTAACAACCAACAAAACCGAAAAATACACAAGTAAATACTTTTGGTACATGTAACATGTTTGATAAACAAAATCCCTAGATCCATATTAGTGTCATTTGGAAGAGTGCTTGGGTGTGTTATCCTGTTCTTGTTTTGATCCTGACACCGCAGCAGTTGCAGCAGCTGTCATTGCTGCTGCTGCTGCACCCATCTTCACACCCCCTGCAGCTTTTGCTGCCCCAGCTATTTTCGCAAATGCAGCTATACCTCCCACGAGTATTGCCCTTAGGGCAACCGATGGCTTTATGGTCATATCTTAACTGCAATTTAGTAGCACAAATCATACAGAGTTAAGCTTAAATTTAACAAATGAACAGAAGATTACACTAACAAGCGAGTGAGTAAAACGGGGTAAAAATTACAAGTTACAGCAATTATGGGGTGATGTACAGTCATATGGGACAGCAACCGTAGAAATTTGGTATAACCAATCAATTTACAAGGCAAGATCATATACTCAAGAGAGTCTATTTGTATTGGAAGTGATTTTAGTATACCCCTTTGTAAAGGGCACGCAAGCAACACATCCAAATGACATTCTCCCACTGAAGACACTTGGTGATAATAAAGGACTCGAAATTCCATAACAAGAACATGAATGAGTCTTTGCCATTTTTGGAACAGTCTCAGATTCCTTTCATGATAAGAGGAAAATGACCTGGTTAAGAAAAGCAGTAGATAACTTTATGTAAAGAAAAATTCTAAAAATTCTTGAATTAAAGTAGGTCGAGTTGTTATAGCTTTACTCGGTTTCTCACGAGAAATTAAGAATAGGCATTCCTCTCCATAAGGGTAATATAAATTTCTAAACCTGAAAATGAACTTAATAAAGGTATATGGGAGAAGGAGAGACTCTAATGTTACGAAAACAGTCAAATGACTTATACAACAATGGGTAGCAATAACACATTTTAGTTTAGATTTCACATAAAGATTCAATTTTGATAATAATTGGAGTGAAGAAACAAAAATCAAAATGAAGAAAAAAAAAAGTACTTAGAGAGAGATGTTGATCATACATAACAACTTAATTTTTTTTTATTTTTAAAAGGAAAACAAAAAGGATGAAAAATGGAAGCAAGCTAATTAAGCCTTCAAAGAGGAACTCAATCTGGAGAGTGGCGACATAAAGGAAAAAGTCGCACACCCTCCCTATCCATTGTTTTAAAGGTGATTTGATTATGGGCTGCAAATGTTGAGGAGTTTGATGGTGAGATACAGATACTAGAGGCAGGCAATTATCAAATGACAAATACAAAACAAAGAAGATAAGAAGATAAGTAGTAATTACCAATTTCAATTATCGATTGCTAACATCTAATTCAATTTCGACAACATTTGAGTCAAGAAACGAAAATCAAGATACATACCCAGATAAGACAAGTCAATAAATCTTAAGTACAAATTTCATTAACACAACAATTGAAAAGGAAAAGGGAAGGTATCAATTATCAAACCTAGATAACGATGCCTTCAAACCAGAGCTTGAGAGAGCGAGAAAAATGTCGCCTGTTCGTTCGGATCCTTTATTAATGTCCGCTGCGCTATATTGTTTGCAAATGTCGAGGAGTTTGGTGGTCGAGATGCCTCAGAGCAACGGCGTCGTTTGATAAGAAGGCAAAATAACAGTACCAAAGTTAAGGGAATTACTACATCTTTCTCTGAATCGTTCATCTGAACTAATAAAATAATCTGACGGGTGAAAATTCACTATATTGGGTGTCACCGTATAAGCGATAGTTTTCTAATTCTACTTTCATCCCTCTCCTGTCTCCTCTACCCGCCTTTCTCTCCCCTCTGCAAGGAGAAATTCGACGATTCGGAGGTTAATTATTCGATCAACAAGGATGGATCAATTCGGAGGAGGGAGCTGGTCTATGATCCCAAGCATTCCCACTCACAGTAATCCCACTACACCTTCAAATCAGGACCATTTATTCCTCCAACAACATCAGTTTCAACAACAGCAGCAGCAATTTCAGCAACCGCAACAATTTCATCAACTTCCACAACAACAACGATATCAGCACCCACAACAACAACAACAACAACAACAGCCTCAGCCTTCTCAATCACTCGCTTCTCACTTTCACCTCTTAAATGTACGTATCTCTCCCAATTTCCAAAACCCTAAATAAAATTGATCTTTAATGCGTTAAGATAAATTTTGAAGTTATGTCTGTGTATTGTTTGTAGTTGGTGGAAAATTTTGCGGATGCAATCGAGAATGGAACTAGGGATCAACATTTTGATACTTTGGTCTGTATTCTATGTCTCTCACTCTGTGCATGCTTGTGGGTGTTTGGCGTTTCGTTTAGTTTCTTTTGTAATTGCATGAGCACGTACAAAAAATTCATACTGTACTCATGATTAATAGCTAATTTCGAACAAAGACTTTGTCTTGGCTGTTTCTTGAATCATATGGATTGTTTTTGAGTTGTGGTTTTAATTTGCTTGTTTTGAAAGGTTACTGAGCTGAGCGGCCAATTTGACAAGTGCCAGCAGCTGTTGAATACTATATCGGGGTCAATCACCACTAAATCCACGGTAATTTGTCCCTCATCCTGCTTCTAGTCTTGGATAACTTTATGTCTTACCTTATGCTCTCTGTTCCATATATGATCATAATTTATCTGTCATTTTTGTTATTCTTCATAAAAGCTTTAGCTTGGATAATGCTATCTTTTTGAAATTTTTTATAGACAGTGGAGGGACAAAAGTGTAAAGTGGACGAATGTGAGCAATTGCTCAATCAAAGAAGGTGCAAGGGCTGTGTGTAACTGTAAATTTCAAGTCACCATATATGCTCCTACTGATATAACTGTCTCATCATTGCTGTCCGATTTCAGGGACCTGATTGCAAAGTACAGAAATTCAGTTGAAGAACTTACCAAATCAGAGCTATAGTTGCTTGGTAAGAATTTTAATCTTGGAAATTTTCCTTACAAGAGACATTCAATCCCCGGCTTTGATGGTGACCTGTATCTTTTCTGTTTAATGATAACTAATCACTCCTTCATGAATAATGGTTAATTTCTGAAAACTTGGAAGCAATTTGAGGACCACATCCATATCTTGTTGTTTGCTAGTTTGTTGGATATGATGAATTTTCATGCACTCATCCAGGCCTCATAAAGGCACTGCAGAGTATTGTGATTTTGTCCATATTATTGATCCGAAAAAGTTTGCCATGTGACCTTCCTGTTCTTCCTGTAAAACAAAAAAAAGAAGAGTATGACATGACCGCGTTAACCAGTAAAAGAATTAATACAATGGCAGTTTGATTTTAAAAAGTTTAATTTAGGAAGTGGAAAAGCATAGTATAGCTGCACATACCCCCTCCATCTGTCAATTGGCTTGATAGGCATGCAGTAGGTATGGTTCTTTTATGAACATCTCACGGTTTATGCACATTGTTTGACCAGTTCAAATTTAAGACGGTTTGAGTGAATCTCTTAAATCCATCTATTTCTTTTCTATTTGAACTGTGAAGGCTTCATTTACATGTTTTTTGGTTTAAGAGGAGGAAAGAAAAATAGTGCTTAAAGGGTTAGTGTAGGGTTTAGGTTCATTGAGTGATGGTCTGTATGAGCTAGAAGGAACTCTTGAAGCTTAGAATCGCCAAACCTTTTTGTTTGCTACTCCACACCGGAACCTGTAAAGTTGTCCAGTAAATGCTGCTTAAAGTTACTCAACAACTACCCAACTGAATTGAGCCGCCCAAAGTATCTTGTTCCGTCTGTAATACATTCGAACATTGCTTTCTCCTTACCTTTCTGGTTAATTGACCTGTTGATGCTCTTGTATTTACTTTATGAATTTAAATTTCTGGTCCTGGATAATGTCGAAACATTAAGGGTACATTTGGATATGTGGCTTGTTTTGTATTCTGTGGTTTTGGTTTTTATCTTTGCAATTAAAATAAAGGAGAGATAGAGAGAAAGATGGTACGACCATTTGATGTGCTTTTGAATCTTATCTTCGAAGGGCTTCTGTTCTGGCTCATGCTGTGTATTATTTATAATCATCATGAATATGTAACCATTTGATGTGCGTATAAATCTATTGAAATCCTTGCATTAACAGAATTGCTGATAATCTTTTGTTTGTTAATGGAGGTAATGTATCTTTCCTGATCTCAAATTTATCTTTCAGGTAACTAACTATATGGTAGATATGTGGAGTTCGTTAGGTTGCCAGAAGATGTTGGTTAGGAAGTCGTAGCAGCTATCCACCCCAGAGCAGAAAGACGGATGACGTAGTTATGTCCATCTTAGTCGCTAATTGGGAAGATTCAGCTGTTTCAAGATGTTATTGGGTTGTATCAGATTAGCACAAGCAGCTTTATTTCCAGGATCCCGGATAGTCTTTTCTAACCCTCAATAGGATTCTATGAACAATGTTTGACCTTTTTCTGAAAGATGGAATAAGACAATGGTTTATGACTAGAGTACCAGGGAGTGTTAATTAAGGGTAAATAGCTCAAATGATCATTACAGTTTAGCCATATGTGCAATTAAATTATTAAACTAATTTTTTTAGCCAATCAGATAATGATACTTGCAATTGGATCACTCCGTTGGCACATGTGACTATCTCAACGAACAACGAAATGAAATCTTTGACTACCTTCTCATATGCCAATTAAACAAAGGCATGGAAGTGAATTTTTTATTTTTGAGAAACTGAAAACTCATACCAAATGACATTTCAGTTTTTAAATTTTATTATTTTTAGAAAAAATGTCTAAATTCCTCGAAATTTTTTGTGTGCAAAACTTAACGTCTCTAGTTACGTTGTTACGATGTGAACATTTATTTGAATGAAAAAAATATTTTTCTCTTCAATGATGTTAATAAATTTTAGTATTTTTATGATTTGCAAAGGGCGAGTTGTAGAGGGTGAGTCCAAGATCGTTGTCGGCGCGGCGGACAAAATTTCTTTTACAAGACTTTGATAGATAAGAAGATCGATGATAGGGCTGGGCGGTAAACATATCATGGATTTGGATTTAAAATTCAATTGAATCTCCCTCTCTCTCTCTCTCTCTCTCTCTCTCTAATGTAATGGAATGGTGGCGATAATTCACATGGTAATTGACTGTTTGAAGGGTGGCAACCGCCGTTCAATACTTCAATGTACATGCAAGATTGTAATTTGTAACATAAGACATTGGTTAAGAAAGAGAGGAACGGTAGAAGTGTAAAGAGAGGAAGGGTATAAGTTAAACTTTTTTTTAAAAAATGACACTTTTAAGTTTTAATAGACATTGGAATAGATGACTTTTGCTCATAACGGAGGGAATAAGTCAATAAAAAAATGTCATGTGAAGTCACGTAACAAACTCTCGTATTTGTCCTTAAGGGAGTGGTCCAGTGGTAGACATAGAGCTTCACAAAATGTGAGGTTTCAGGTTCGATTCCTTCCCATGCCCCCTTAAGAGGAAAAAAAAAAACAAACAAACTTTCGTATCTATCATAGACGGACGTTATAAAAGTCATCTAAATACACATAAATCATGAGTTTGATTTCATTACCCAATTGTAAGAGAAATTTTTTTTTTTTTTAGTTCAATGGTCCTATTGCAAATTTGGACAAAATTTAGTAAGCATTTGAACAACTCATCCATTAATCAACTAAAGTTGGATGTTTACTTTGTTAAATCTTAATCAACAAAGGCAATAAAACTCCATTGATTTCATATTTTCTTTTGTTGTGGTTTAAAATGAAAAAAAAATATATGATAAATACAAGGTTAATGAAAATTGGTGCGAAGTCATAATTACATTTGTTTACTTTTCATCATCTTTTTAGTTTAGAGCTCTCAAAATGGGTTTAGCTAATTAGCTCGCCCCACCACGTAAATAGGTGGGTTGGGTTGTAAAAATATGAACCCACTAGGAGGTGGGTCAAACGGGTTGAGCTTCACGACGGTTTGCGGGTCAAGGCGAGTTGACCTGCCATATATTAGTTGCAAATAACACAAGTCACAAGTTTGAAACTATGAATTTAAATTATTTTCGCTCACAATGTAATACTCCCTCCATCCCTAATTTATTGTCCTGGTCGACCCGGTGCATCGTTTAAGAAAACTTATTTGACTGGATTATTAATATTGGTTTAATGTGTAGTTTCCTTTAAAGCTCATGTGTATGTGGCTCATAATTAAAGTAGGGTGAAAAAGTAAGGGTAAAGTGGTAAAAATGGTAAAAGTGATGTTCTAAAAAGGTAAGTTTCAAAGTGGACAATTATTTTGGGACGGATGAAAAAGGAAAGGAGGACAATAATTTAGGGACGGAGGGAGTATTATTTTTTACATCTGAAATATTAGTAAATGATTTTTCGTTAAAAAGTGACACTTATAGCAACAAATATCAAAATAAGGTGGATTAACCGCAATATATATGGAAAAAAGATTATATTGAAATGGCAAAAACTTGTGTAAGACAATCTTACGGATATTTTTTGTAAGACGTATCATATTTACCCGATCCGTCGTGTATTGGTAAGTTGAGTTGTGAGAGAGTGAGACTGTCTTATGAATTAAGATCAGTAAGCCGGTCTTACAAGAAACTTACTCTATTGAAATACATAAAGAATAATGATAAAATAGTTTTTTATTTCTATTTTTTAAATCATTTTATACTATTAATATTTGAGAAAGTTGTTAAAAAATTCTATTTAGAATATAATTGTAGAATATATATATATATATATATATATATTTATGATTTTTTGTGTTATTTATTATTATTATTATTTTGATTAATTGAGAGAAAAAGTTGGTGGGCTGACCTGTCTAACCCGCAACCCATGATGGGTTGGATTAGGTTCGTAATTTCCAGACCCGACACATGTGCAGGCTGTAGTGGGTTGCGGGTTGGCCCGCCCCGCCAACCAATTCATAGCTCTAATCTTCTTTTAGATTTAAACTAGTTTTACACACGTGCGTTAAACGCACATACATATATCATTTTTAATTAAATTTTATTCAAATAAACAAAGGCAACAAATAAAATTAAAAGAATGAATTGCAACTACTAAAATAAAAATACATCATTATATCGGTTATATGATAGACTATGAATCCATTATACAAAACATTTGTTGTGCTATTTTGTTGGCTTTCATTTTTTTATCTCATATTAATAATATCTTTATTTTATAGTCCATCTTACATGTTAACAAAATATTACCTTAAGGTAATGCATTGCTTTTATTTTTGTCCATTTTATTAAATGTGTAATTTAGTTTCAAATATATCAATAATTTGTATCTACAATTGTGATGAAGATTTCGGTTCATTAAGTAGTATTTCGATATAAATTATATTTTTGTGTTTTATTTTTCATTTTGTGATTTTCTTGTCATCTAGATGTGATTTTCTCATTTTTACTGACAGAGACTTAGCTCCTACAATGTGATGTACAAGCTTTTTATTGGTTAGTTTGTAAAAAAAAAATTACAATAAAATATTAGTTGATTTTTTAAAATATAAATATGATTAGATTTGGGAGATTGAGCATTAAAAATCAAGTAAATAACAATTTTTTTTACAAAAATTATAGTTCGAATTTGTTGGAATTTGGTTCGTTGGTTAATATTCAAGGTTTTTTTGTTTGACATACATGCTCTGGTTGAAATTAAATTATGGTTTGTTATTTTATTTTTTTATGTTTATAATATTTGAATAAACACACTTTTGTATGGACTATCTTGCTTTTACATAAAAGTAAAAGTATAAGATTTTTATCTTCTATAAGACCACAAATTTTTAACATATAAAATATTATAAAAAACTTCGATATCGATTTTTAACATGTAAGATGGACAATAAAATTAAGATTTTGATGGTGTTAAAATATTTTGTTTACTCTATTTTCAAATCATTAGAAGCTTGTTCATATTACAAGAGTATTTGTTTTTATATTCCAAGATAGTATTTGATTTTTACATTTTAAGGTAGTATTTGATTGATTCGGACACATGCAATCAATTAGTGTATAATCAGATTTATTTTTTTAATACATGGTTCATCACTTTTATTACATAGATGACTTTCTATTTTAGGAAAGCAAATTTGGGAGAGATTTTATTATTTTTAGACTTTATATATATATATATATATATATATATATATATATATATATATAGAGAGAGAGAGAGAGAGAGAGAGAGAGAGAGAGAGAGAGAGAGAGAGAGATATGTTCATATTATCCCGAGCGGAGACGAGACGATGTTGTTTGTTGCATCATACATACATATGTTGACCAACTCAGAAAAGTAAATTGGTTGTAAACTGATTTGGAGTATCATCTCACCACTAAAATAAATACAATTTAAACTAATAATATTTTAGAGCCACATACTAGGAGCAAATCTCTGCGACCATAACTAACTTTGTTAAGATCAACTCTGACTCTCTCAGCTCCAAAATCCAAAATCCTGTCCCTTTTCTCTCCATCTCCCAAATTCTTTAATGCTTTCGTTTTCTTGGCATTGAGAAAAGTAGGGAGAAACATCAGAAACAAAGAACACCTCTCCCAAAAATATACAAAAAAATATACAAAAAAACAACTACCCCTTTCTCCATACCCGCCGGAGACGCAGCCGCTATCTCTACAGTCTACACAACACAAACAAAATATAAAACTAACATGAACAACCAACAACATAAAACTATCTCATCAACACATAGAGCCAACGGCACAACCGGCCAAGCTTGCGCTGCATGCAAATACCAGCGTCGAAAATGCGCACCCGATTGCATTCTCGCACCATACTTCCCTCACGATCGCCAACGTCAATTCCTCAATGCCCATAAACTTTTTGGCGTCAGCAACATCACCAAGATCATTCGTAAACTAGACCAATCCCAGAAAGATGAAGCCATGCGCACCATCCTTTTCCAATCCGACATCCGGGCTTATGACCCTGTTGGTGGTTGTTACCGTCTCATAAGGGATCTTCAGGGACAGATTGAATTCTGCCGGGCTGAGCTCGACCTTGTTCTTCATCAGCTCTCTCTTTGTCGAGCACAAGCAGAGCAACCCACCTTACAGCACAATAACCAAAGTCAAATCAACAACGTCGATCACGATGATTCCTCCACCTTTGTCGAGACTAATTGCGATCTTGTAATTAATGCCAACGTGCCAGCTTATGATCCTGATTCCTCCGTGTTGGATTATTCTAGTAATGAACACGAAAATCAAGAACGTCAACAGCAGCGGTACGATATTTTTGGGCAAGGTGGTCATCCTGATGAGGAGGATCACGTAGTGCCATTGCAAGAGATTGATTCCTGGGGAATGCAAAATTCGGGGTCGGCTTCCTTAGAGGTCAAACAACATTCTTCATCTGTTCATGACGAATGTGAAGATATAAAGCGGCTTCTTTGGAATGATCTCGATATACCAACAGACGAACAGCACAACTTTAGATTTGAATTCGAGGAAACAATTCAACCACCATGCAGGTTTGTATCTTCATTACCAAAAACATTCACAGATTTCAACAATTTCGGATGAAAATATAATTGCATACATCACATACATTAAAATAAAAAATCCAATCCTCGTTAATTTGCATGGTTCCACAAATTTCACAAGTATATAGGTATGAAATCGTAGAAATAGGTCTGCATTTTTATCTGGTTAGATAATTGAGTATTTCTTAGGAGTTGCTGTTACAAGATTTACCTCAATTATGTTCTTCAACAACTTATCTGTAATTTCAATTTCTGTAATTTGGCAGCAGCGACGAGATTGTTTTTAATGGGGAAACTGCTCTAATTAATGAGGAGGAGAATGGGTGTTTCCCACACAATCATCAAGATCATGATCTCAAGGGGGCTGCCACTTTGTTTACCCTCACAAACTGCTCAAGCTATTGATCAGTTGAGTGTGAGATTTGGAATTCTGCCATGGAATTGAAGAAACAGATTGATAGTAGCTAAGCTAGCACAACTCTCCCAGGCCCCAGCCCAGCAGACCGTCGCTGCCTCTGCTGATTGTCAATTAGATTTAGTATAGTATACAGTATATAGAATACACACATTGAAGGATTACAGAAATACGACTTGTCTGCAAAATTTCTGTATTTAGTAGCAACGGTTTATGTAGAAACTAGCATAGTATAATAAACAGACATCAGTTGTTCTGGACAAGTTCATCAATTTCCAAATTATTTGTACAGTCGGTGAATTGAATTGCCTAAAGACACATTAGTTGATAATGTTATTAAGAATTCTTTTTCAAGTACCTACATAACCGCAAAAGAAAAGTGCATTATGATGATACCTGACAATACTATGCGAAGCCACTAAACGTTTAGCAATAACGATTTTCAAGGATCCGTAGATTGTTTAAACTCTGATAGGCAAATCTCCCTCATCTACTTTTTGCAGCCCAAGGCAATTTAGAGGTACATAGCCCTCCATCTGCATTTGAAAACTTATATCCTTCAACATATCATGAACTAGTGCACTTTCTTCTTCAATTCTATCCGGCTCTGGCCAGAGATTTTCTTCAAACCTCTTGTCTGACCCAAAATTCTCACCATAGCAGAATCCTCCCACCTTCCACTTGCTGCATATATATTCGACAGTCCACTCTTAGCAGAGCCTAGATCAAATACCTGTGAAGCAGTTGGCTCCGCAACATCTGTATTTTTGTGCATCCTGCAAGAGTTCAGAAGGGCACCCCAGACACAAACATTCGGTTTCATAGGCATGATTAAACAATGGGTAATGCTTGGGTCACTCTCATTTTGTACCAAAATATGGGTACTCAATGATGTGACACATTCTCATTGGTTGGACATGTAATACCCCAATCCCACATCAGGTAGATGTAGGACTTGTGTTTGATTTATAAGGTAGCCATGCGCAACTACTGGGCACCAACATCATACTCGGGGATAGGGAGTTTCCTATTGACTTAATACCCTTAAACATTCAAGATTTTGATATTATACTTGGTATGTACTGGCACCAACATCATCCATGGACTTTTGGGTCAACTTGTGGAGGGTCTGGTAACCCAAGGTGTTGCGTGCTCAGTGGGCCATTGTGTGGGGTCTGTGGCTGCACGTAGCGGACCGGGCTCTCGAACTCGGGTTGTTACAAATGGTATAAGAGCGGGTCCCGGTTGAAAATGTGGGACAAAGTGCTGTGCGGGCCAAAGTGCTATACTGGGTGCCACCCACTCTATCATTTATGCCGCTCTTAAACTCGGGGATAGGGAGTTGCCTATTGACTTAATACCCTTAGACATTCAAGATTTCGATATTATACTTGGTATGGACTGGTTAGCTGCTTTCCATGCTATGGTGAATTGTTTTGAAAAAGAGGTGCTGTTTTGCATTCCTGGTGAGCCAGAGTTTAGGTTTAATGGTCCAAACCAGTGGGCGTGTCGGGTCTTATTTCATTCCTAATTAAGACAAGGAGACTTTTGAGAAAGGGTTGCCAGGGATATCTAACTTCCATCACCGATACTCGTAAGGAAGGAGTTAGCCTTGAATCACTTCCAGTGGTTAAGGAGTTTGGGGATGTGTTTTCAGAGGACCTAACCGGTCTACCACCAGAGCGGGAGGTAGAATTTATGATTGACCTAGTGCCTGGGACGACACTCATCTCTAAGGCACCATATAGGATGGCATCGGCGGAACTTAAGGAATTAAAGGAACAATTGCAAGAACTGTTGGAAAAGGGGTTAATTAGGCCGAGCGTTTCACCTTGGGGCGCTCCGGTGTTGTTTGTAAAGAAGAAGGACGGGTCTATGAGGTTATGTATTGATTATCGGGAGTTGAATCGGGTTACAGTAAAGAATAGGTATCCTCTACCAAGAATTGATGATTTGTTTGACCAGTTGCAAGGTGCTCGTTACTTCTCCAAGATCGATCTCCGATCAGGTTACCATCAGTTAAGGGTTAGGAAGGAAGATATTGCTAAAACGACGTTTAGAACCATATATGGCCCTTATGAGTTCCGGGTTATGCCATTTGCGTTGACCAATGCTCCAGCCACATTTATGGACATGATGAATAGGGTATTCAAGAAGTTTCTTGACCGCTGTGTGATTGTGTTCATTGATGATATCTTAGTTTACTCTAAGACCAGGGAGGAGCATGAAGAACATTTGAGAGCTGTGCTGCAGCTATTAAGAGAAAAGAAATTATATGCCAAATTTAAGAAGTGTGAATTCTGGTTAGAGAAATTAGCTTTCTTGGGGCACGTGGTATCGAAGGATGGGATCTCTATGGACCTAGCCAAGATTGAGACGGTAGTAAATTGGGAGAGACCAACAACTGTCACGGAGGTTAGAAGTTTCCTGGGATTGGCCGGTTATTATCGCCGATTTGTGGAAGGGTTCTCGAAGATAGTAGTACCCTTATCTAGATTGACCCAGAAGAATGTTAAGTTTGTATGGATAGATGAATGTGAGGCTAGTTTTCAAGAGTTGAAGAATCAGTTGGTATCGGCTCCGATCCTTACCTTACCATCTGGGTCAGAAGGATTCGTGTTCTACAGTGATGCATCGCTAAAAGGATTAGGCTGCGTCTTGATGCAAAATGACAAGGTAATTGCTTAAGCTTCTCGACAACTTAAGAACTATGAGAAGAACTATCCAACTCATGATTTGGAGTTGGTAGCTGTGGTGTTTGCTTTGAAAATTTGGAGGCATTATCTGTATGGGGAGAAATGTGAGATTTATACCGACCATAAAAGTCTTAAGTATATATTAACTCAAAAAGAGTTAAACATGAGGCAGCGAAGATGGTTGGAACTACTTAAGGATTATGACTATACGATACTATACCACCCTAGGAAGGCCAACGTCGTGGCTGACGCTTTGAGTCGGAAGAACCAAGTGAGCTTGGTAGCTATGATCAATAGGGAAAGGAGAATTTTAGTCGACCTTAAATCCTTGGGAATTGATGATGTGGTCCTTTTAGTTGGGATGATGGCTGATAACCTGACAAAGACAAGAAAACGCCGTTAAGGAGTCGGGTGTATCCCAACTAGAACCCTCCGGCGTGAGAGTAAGGTTCCGGTGTAATAGGTAATAAATGGAACAATTCTTGTCTAATGTCCAAATAGTGTAAATGTGATAAGTGTAGTAGGATATCTGAAATTGGCTTGGGAAATAATTGTAGAGAATGTGGTGCCTTTCTATTGGTGAACATGTTGCGGCTAGTAATAAATGCTCTGATACTATGTCAGGAGTGATTGGACTGTACGCTTATCGGGGGAGTGGTTGGTTGTGTATATCAGTATCTACAGCGTAAGGTAGGGCTGTCGACTTTTGACCGTTGCCGAGGCCGAGCTGGACCTGTTGTATGCCGAGCTGTACTGGTTTTGCATGTCGACCTATCTCTTAAGCAAACATTTGATGGCTCTGACCCGTTTGTGTGTGACAGGCTACTGTTAGAAGCTGCAGCTTTCTCTACTGCTCTGTTTGATATATTGTGCCTTGTCGGTAATCTGAATGTTGAGCAAGCAAATGTCTGTCGAGCTGGCTTCAGCTCGGCAAGGATGACGGGCGTGGGTCCTGCTGACAAGGGTTAATGTATTCTCGATTGTGTCCTTTCAACACCTATAATTGTTAGTTGTAATTGGACAGCTACGGGAGTTAGACAGTTTATTGGCTCTTCACTATGTGAAGTTTTCAAATGTGAAAATTTGAGTATTTTTTAGGCATTTTGTTGTTGTTTGTTTTAAGGAGAAATTCGGCCCGTCCATTATGTGAAGATTTCAACTGCTACACTTTTTTTTGTTTTTTTAACCGAAAAAATGTGAAGATTTCAACTGCTACACTTTTTTTTGTTTTTTTAACCGAAAAAATACACTTTGGAGCGAAAAGGCTACGATACCCTTAATGAATCGAAGGCGTGATACAGATCACTTATTCAATGCATCGCGTTGCATCAATCTATACACCTTGATGCATCAATTTAAGTCAACTAATCCAATTTATGCATCGCGCCTTAAATCATATTGAATCAGACATTCATTTCTCTTCTTTCATGTACACAATCAACAAATGATTCAAATTAATGCATCTTACCTATATCCTACATCAAAATCGATGTATCACAATTCACAAATGATGCATTGTGATTCAAAATTGATTCAACCAGTTTCAAAAAGGGTGTCCAACAATGAAATATAACATTTTTCATTGATGATCATATATGCTTACTTTAATAATAATCAAATATTTTAAAAACAACATGCTATAAATAAAAAAATTAGGAGGAATTGAGTGTTCGGAAGAAACACTTTCTGTAGCATAGTTTTTGTATGGTTGTCCAACCAAAAAAAAAAAAACATAAAATAACATTATAAAAAACAACAATGATAATACATATGTCAATTGATAAAAAGCTATCATTCAATTTTAGCATCCAATGATGAAAATGTTATATGGGCATATCGACCCAACACTTTTTTTGAATGAAAAAAATTATTTCACATAGTAATATGATTGGAGCACAAAAAAAATAATCGGCTCAAACAATCAAACAGTCAGTAAACAAATTCCTATTTGAGCATTTTCCTCAAAAAGTATATGCACAACAGCTCAAACACAAAAGTAAATCTATTTTGAATCACACGGATAAACACAAAATAAAGAAGAAGAAAAAGAAGAAGAAGAAGAACGGGGTATGAAGTAGGAAGAGAATGTGAAGACACAATTACGTGGTAACCATCATTCTTTACCACATAATTTCCTACTCTTTTTCCTCTTTATTCGTAACAACCATACTTTTTTTTTTTTGCGTCTTTGGGCGGAAGAACTCGACGACGAGGGAGAAGAAGGAAAAGAAATTTGCATCAACTATGTGATTTGGGCATTATTGGAACAATTGAAGGAAAAATTATCTTTTTGATCATCATACTACTGCCAGCTACCCGATTTAACCAACCACATTTCATAACTCTCAAATTGACCAATGTATTATATAAGTTGGTATGTTATGGTTCATATCGTTAACATCTCATCCAATTTCATAACATATGTGTTAATGTCGACTAACAGAGAGATTTTATGAGGGATATTTTTGTCCATCTAAATGAAAATTATCTTTTTGACCATCGTACTATTACCAGCTACCCAGCTCTGTCTTTATATCTTCATTTAGATTGACAAAAATACCCTAATAAAATCCCTCTGTTAGTCGACATTAACAACTATGTTACAAAATTGGATGAGATGTTAACGGCATGGACCACAATGTACCACCTTATTTAGTACATTGGTCAATTTGGGAGTTATGAAATATGGTTGGTCAAATCGGGTAGCTGACAATAGTACGATGGTCAAAAAGATAATTTTCCCACAATTGAATGAAAGTGTACTTTTTCGATTGATAAAAACGGTGTACTTATATTGTTAAAAATTTAGGAGAAAAGACTGGCCCGTAATTACTCATTTGTTTTATGTAATTGTAATGTCATGTATAAATTATGATGTTGCATTTTATAAAAAAAATTTGTTTGTGTTTTTTAATTGATAATTGAATAGTCATATAAGAATTATGTTGTACAAAATGTTGTTCTACAATATTTTAGAATTAGATGTTATGTTTAGAGTGTTATAACATACTTCAATTTCTCATTTATCGGATATAGCAAATGGTGTTATCTTTGACTATTTAGTAAAGTAATTCTCATTTATGCATTTTTATATGTTTGTATTTTTAATAACCAATATTTTTTTATAGCTACTATATTAGTACAAAATATCGGACACTATCATCTCTATCAATTTGTGTCCTTCACATGCACAAGTCTATTATCAATTGTTGACTTAATGAATGACGAAAGTGATTCAATTCCATAAGATCCTCCCTTTCAGAATAAGGAAATATATTTAAATAAATTTATAATAAAATTTTCAAATTCATGTGATTTTCTACCTTTAATTTTAATGTTTATTAATTTTTTCATATTAAAATTTTTAATTATATATTATTTAACTTTAATTGAGTACATGATTTTATACTCGTGTACAAATCATGTGTACAAATCATGCAACGTACGGGAGCATTACTAGTTTTATGAAACAACTAGATACAAACATCTATTCGCCCAACTTTTGCATACATCCCAACAGTTCATTTACAACATGAAGATTATTTTCAAAACCAATTTGGAAAACATGAAAATGTATAATCTTGCATAATTCAAGATTTATCATTTGAACATAAACCCGCATGTGACCCAACCGCAGAGCAAGATTTGGGTGAGTCCTATTGATTTGGGGCTCCTTTAATGGTTCGTTTGATGAGGAATGTGGCTAGAAAAGAGAGAATTTGAGGTGATGAATGTGTGAGGGCTTTGAAAATGAAATGGAATGCCATGCCTAGCAGAACCATGAACAACTGAATAGCTTCAAACTTGGTGGCAAGTCGAATAGTCAATGGGACATGAGAGAATCTGCTGCGGAGGAGTGCACACAGTGCAATTTACACGAGCTACTTTTATCCTTACTAATAATGTACGTATCAAAATTTTGTATTGGAACCTACGAATATCACCCTAATTCATGCAATTTGACTAGCATACAGATTAAGAATAATTATATTATAAAAAATATTTGCAGTTCCCCCGGTAGACTTAGCTTGCACCAAGTACCAAGTACCAAGTACCAACCATCCCTCATAAACCTTTTCATTGTCCGGATTAAGAAAATAAAAAATCCTCTTCAACTAGAACATCTATTATATTATAAAGCCTCAAAAATGGTACATGTTACCCTAACACTATCATTCTTCTGATATTTGATCTACAATACTCCCCTCAACTTCAATGTCACCCATGCTCAGTAGCCCATGTCATCCATGTTTGGCATTCTATTGGCAAGCGGATTTACCTCTCCTTCTGAGTCCACAACAGTTGCCTCCGTGGTGGTTAATAATAACGAGACACTGCACACACCAACTTGCTATAGGTTATCGGAAGATTGTATAAATTACAAACTAACATTATAATTTAGAAAACTAACCTGGCAGCATCTACCAAGGCTGTTCTAATGACTTTCAGTGGATCAATGATTCCAGCCTTCACCATGTCAACATACTGACCTGATTCAATACAACAGCCAGTCAGGCACCACATTCCGTGCATATACATCACACAATTTCGACACATTATTATGACTTGATATGCAACTAGTTCTCAACCATACAAATCCAAATTAAATAACACACACACACACACTCCGAGATCCCAAGTTGTATTCATATGCATGAGCTACATTCTGCAAATACTCGGGCTTGAAATCTTTCTTAACCATGAGGGGGTGTGGGTGTGGGATGGGGTCGAACTCATGCTTTATAAAACACTAGGTTTACCACTGGGTCACCTATGTTTCAGTGCTCGGGTTTATGGAAGATTTAGAGGCACAAACCTTTGGTTGCATCATAACCTAAATTAAGATCATCTTGTTCCAATAGCTTGCCAAGAACGATGGCACCATTGCCACCAGCATTTGAGACTATTGTGGAAGTAGGCGCCTATTTACAAACATGTAGATTTCTAATATTAGGATATATAAACTTGATGTAAGCAACATAGCAAGAGCTGCCAAAGACTCTTGAAAGAAACCTTAAGAGCATCCTCAATTATTTGGACTCCTCTTTTCTCATCCTCATTTGCAGTTGGAAGGTCTTTCAAAACCCTTGCGGCGTACAAAAGAGCAACCCCACCACCTATCAAAGACAGTGAGATTGTGGTTGCAATCATAGAGCACGACACAGATAAAAGAACTTTGTGACAATATGCCTTACCTGGAACAATACCCTCTTCTACTGCTGCTCTTGTGGCATTCAGAGCATCAGTAACCCTATCTTTCCTTTCTCCAAGTTCTGCCTCGCTAGCCCCTCCAACCTGAAAAAAAAAAAAACAAGCAGTTGCAATGAGTGGAAAAGAGAGTACAGATATGAGAGTCTGAAAGGGTAAATAAAGTACCTTGAAAACTGCAACACCTCCAGATAGCTTCGACAACCTCTCCTGTGCTTTCTCCTTGTCAAACATGGCAGTGCTCTTCGCAATGGCTGACCTTAGCTGCTCAAATGACACATCATTAGCATCTTCCATGACATCATTTAACTAACAAACTTAACTATCAATATATTTCCCTCTTTTTTATTTCTATTTACCTACCACAATCGAAATAAAATATATATACTTTAAATTTTATATTTTATAAAAAAAATATTACTAAATGTTTCGATTATTTCAATTACTTTTATTTAAATGAAGTCGTGTCACAGTCTTCAATATCACCAATATACCCGTAATTTTAAGTTATAAATAATAGGAAAGGGGAACGATAAACTATGATGCATGGATACGCTCTGAAGGCAGCATCTCGCGTATCGGATACGCTCCGGATACGGATACATTGCAGATACGCGGGATATGCCCCTAGATACGTCCAGGCTGTCACTTTTTCAAACTTTGGATACGCGACCCAGATACGCCACCCGAATCCGGATACGCCCCTCCAAACTTGATCGTTTTGTCTTGATGGAGGGGGGGATAAATCAAATTTTCACAAACCCAACATGCCTCATACATACGCTTCAGTGCTTCTTCCTCGCTCTTGCCGTCGTCGTTGCCTCTGGCCCTAGCCACCGCCGTCGCCTCTGACCCTCGAGCCCTAGCCGCCGCCCCTGCTTCGAGTACGAGCCTTCTTCATATTGTCGGCATATATTACACTCTATATGCTATAGATGGTATGCCATATATCTATATAATATATGTATATTAGTATCCCTGTAAGGTTGTATCTATATAATATATGTATATTATTATTAGTATTATAGTATATTAGTATATACTCCCTCCGTCCCTAAATTATCGTCCTAGTTGACCCGGCGCACGGATTAAGAAAAAACAATTGACTTGATTATTTATATTGATTTAATGTGTAGTTTCTTTTAAAACCCAAGTAAGTTACAAACTGGATAATTATTTTGGGACGGGCGAAAAAGGAAAAAAGGACGATAATTTAGGGACAGATGGAGTACTATTTATTGGCCAAATTACTAGTTTCCCCCTGAAGTATACGCTCAATCTCAAATCATTACTCAACATAATTTTATCTCAATTTGGTACCTGATGTTGCCATTTGTGCCAAATAGCTAACCTAGGGTCAACTTTTGTTAGTGAAAATAGGCCAAAATACGAATTACCCCCTAAGGATTCCACCCAATCCCAAAGTGGTACCCAACCTAAGGTTTGTGTCAAACTCATACCTGACATTGCAAATTGTCCCATTTTGCACCTTAGCCCTAACGAGGGTTAGAAAACTAACAAAAAGTTAGCATGTGCATCTCACATGTAGGGATAATTTAGTCATTTTCTTCAAAAAATTCTTTAATTCATCTTCTTCCCCTCCTCCCTCCCTTTATCCCTCTTCTCTTCCTCCCCCACATCCTCCTCCTCGAACACAATCCTAGCAATTGCGGCACCCACTCCCACAGTGGCCACCTCACCACCCTCCTGGCCTCCTTAATCTCATCCATCTCAACCCACTCCCTCACCACAACCTACCTCATGGCCCTCTCCGCAGGCCCTCCACCTTCTCCAAAACCCCATCCTCATCATCCATATACCCATAATAACTAGCATCAATCCTCCTATATAAATATCATACCGACTCTTCCTCTTCCTCAACTTTGGTGGCTTCTCGAATAACTCCTTCACCGTGGGCAACTTCTTCGCCACCCTAAAATACATGTACCCTGGCCCACGCCCGCTAGGGTTAGGTACATCCACAATATTACCCTCCAAATCAGTCATTTTTGCCGAATGCCTCGAGTAATTAGCTCCATCGAGCTTAACAATACGCCATTCCCAAATCCCAATGCACCTTATCCCAAATCAGCTTGCTAATTTCGTCGTTCAGGTCACGGAGTCGGTGCTCACCGAGTCATTTGTTCCGGATCTCGACAACTTTTTGACCGATTTCCCTCATGTCAGCTTCGACTAGGTCGCAACATTCGGAGGCTAAGTACGGTCGGCGTTCTTTCAGTTTCTTCTTCTCTTCGTTTTTCATGGTGATGAATCTGTTGAGCACTGAGCTTTCTCTTCGTTTTGAGCCATCTTTGCGACTGAATTGGATGAACAACCCTACGAATGGCTACGATTGATGGTTTGTATGAAGAAATAGGAAACGGATGAGAGAACAAGAGGACTGGAGGAGCTTCGTAGTTCTTACAGATTCTGCTCCTAGATAGAAATAGGGCTTAGTAATTACTTACCACTTACTAGTTAAATTACACAAATTACACAAGGATTAGGCAAATAATGAAGAATAGAAATAACACAAATTAAATTACGAAATTAGGGCTTAGTAATTACTTACCGGCTAATAAGGAAGGGGCGAGTAGCAAAGTCTAAATTACCCCTCATGTGAGATGCACATGAATTAAATAAATTTTGTGAAGAAAAGGACTAAATTACCCCTACATGTGAGATGCACATGCTAACTTTCTGTTAGTTTTTTAACCCTCGTTAGGGCTAAGGTGCAAAATGAGACAATTTGCAATGTTATGGGTTTGGCACAAACCTTAGGTTGGGTACCACTTTGGGATTGGGTGGAAACCTTGAGGGGTAATTTGTATTTTGGCCGTGAAAAAACGTTAAGTCAGGCACACTTAAGTTAGGCCCTAGGTAGCTATTTGACACAAATAACAACATCAGGTACTTAATTGGGATAAAATTATGTTGGGTAGTGATCTGGGATTGGGTGTATACTTCGGGGGGAAATTTGTAATTTGGCTCTATTTATTTGTATATAATATATGTATATTATATATGTTGTTTATTTATATCTAAATAATATATGTATATTAATATTACTATAATAATATATGTATATTTATATTTTGGTCCTTATAGTTAAAATATTTACATAGTTTGAATATTTACACTTTACCCCCACGTATCCGTATCCAGGATTTTTCAAAAATCTTGTATCCACGTATCTCGTATCTACGAATCCATATCCGTGCAACCTAGATTATCATATACTCTATCCGTTCCGGGTAAAGAGTCCACTATTCCATTATAGGATTTCACTTAAAAAGTCCACTTTCAAAAATTAAGGCATAAAAGTGTCATTTTATTATTAATGAGCTACAAAAAGTGTTATTTTCTTAAAAAGTTTTAACTTTCAAACGGGAACTCTTTGTCTGGAATGGAGGGAGTACATAAATACTCACCAATAGGAAGAATATTGTGTTCAGTAAAAACCCACCCAATATTTTGGGGGTGCATTAGCTAATTTTAGGGATAGGGTGTCCACTATCTAAAAAGGGTTTTAGGGTTGTGGTAAGGAGAATCACCGTGGATGGTCTAAGAGATCTACAATTTAAAGCCATACCCTAAAGCCATATACTCAACTCAACTTTTGTCGCAATTACGTGAACCATAAAGGCATATACTATCATTTCTAAAGTTACATCTATTTTTGCAGCAAATAAAAACTTAATCTTTTTGCATACCTTACTACCATGGTTCAAAATGATTTGAGGCTGATGCCAACTTGAATATGTTCAAAACACATACAAACTAGTGTGCTACTCAGACATGCATGCACAAGCGTATAAATAGAGTAATTAATATATTCTTGTCAATAATTACTTAATCGGTATGAACAAAAACACAATTGTCGCACTTCAAATGTTCAGCATAATTTGCAAAGAACCTGGGAGTTGTTGCATTGAACATGCCACGGATGCCAAGGCGATGAACATAAATAATTTCACTAGTGTATTAAACACATTGTCAACCCAACTTTATTTCTTAATTTTACCAATGTCATACCCTTAAGCATGCACGTACTACAAAGTAAAAGTTGGCGTTTATATATGAGTGTTCTATTGCAGATATCATAAAAAGAAAATACCCTTTTTTTCCAAACGGTCAAGGGTGAGGCTAATTCAGGACCAAGAGGGGCCATCTTCTTAATAACAAAAGTTTATATTGGCACCAGCTGAGTTTTAAACTTGGTAAAAGATACTATAAAAAAAATTCACATATTTAATATTTCAAGGTAGATTTAACGTATTTTCAATTGTACTTCATCAACTTTATTGACTTTTATGCCATTTATATAGGGATTTAAAAATTAAAAGAAAAACATCAAAGTTACAATCTTGCTCAAATAAATAAATTAAATTAGAACAACAATTTTGCCGGACTAAATAAGATAAAAACAAGTGTTTTAAAAAAAAAAAGTGGTTAATAATGATTTATCATTGTCAATTTTGTAATCATGTTGTCATGGTGATCATTGTCAACAAAAATTCAAGTTCTTATATTTGCAAAACAGGGACAACATTGACTAATATTTATGGCTTCGTACCTTTTGCCGGTGCCTACAAATTTTTTCTTGCAAGTTGAAAACAAATAAACAGTTTTGAGTAAATGGTCAAACAGGGACAGCAAAATTCAGCATATTTTTCTAAGGGAAGCCAATAAACCTGCTCACATCTTTCTTCAATCTGCTTCACATCCCCACCACCGTGCAGAACAATCGTGTCGTCAAGAGAAACAGTAACCTGATCCAGGGAAAACTCAAATAAAGTCCTGAAGTTGCACTAGTAGTGGGTCAATGATGTGTGAAGAACCTGACAAAGTAGAACAAACCTTTTTAGCAGTACCAAGCATTTCAATTTGAACCTTATCAAGACTTAATCCACGTTCTTCACTGATAACCTGCATTTAGCGCCAGTGTGCATAAGCATACAAGACATAAAGACCTAGAAAGTACATGCTTCTTTACCTCTCCCCCAGTAAGAATTGCCAGATCTTCTAGATTGGCTCTCCTATTATCCCCAAAACCGGGAGCTTTGATGGCACACAACTATAAGGCAACCAAGACAAATTTAACATGCACTTGAAAATTAGGACAATTGTAAAGCGGCTCTAAAGCAATGGGCTAACCTTAACTCCAGCTTGATGCTTGTTAATAATCAGCATAGCTAGTGCATCACTTTCCACATCTTCCGCAACAATTAACAAGGGCCGATTTTTCTATTTAAAAGATCCAACACACACACACACACAACGATAAGGGTCAAATATTTTCCACTAAGGCTTAGCAGATTGATCCATCTTTCACTGCCCAACATAAGGAAAAAGACCTGCCAACAAGGCAGGTTGTTACCTCTACAGCCAGCTCCAATATTTTCACAAGCACATTCATGTCTGAAATTTTTTTCTCGTGAATAAGGATCAACGGGTGTTCCAAGTCCTGCCTAAATGCAAATGCAACTTGTGAAAATCTAAACTCACCTGAAATATATATATATATATATTGACAATATATATAAGAATGGTACATACAGTACAATAGTTAAGTTTTAACAAGGATCAAGAATTGACATTATGACGAAGCCAAATTGGGTAACAGCAAAGACAATCTGATAGCACAGATGTTACAGTATATGCAACTTCAGCTGATTTTTACCAACAAGAATTTACATTAATCAAAACCAAGACACTTTACACCGATTACAATACTCAACCAAAATAAATAACAATTATTTGAGACATAGGAAAGTTGTAAAGCTGTACATACGCATTTCTGTGTCTTCTGGTCAGTAACAAAGTAAGGAGACATATAACCCCGGCCTAGCTTCATCCCATCCACTACTTCTAATTCATTGTCCAAAGTATTTCCATCCTGCGCAAATACGAAGTCAAAAATAGTTTTTAACTCATAGCAATATATAGCAATCATCATAACATCAGATGCTAAGAAATCGAAAAATACTTACAGCAATTGTTATGACCCCCTCTTTCCCAACCTTTTCCATCGCTCTTGCTATCAATTCCCCGATTTCACGCTCACCATTAGCTGAGATAGTGGCAACCTAATTTGAACATAAGGCAAGCAGAAGGAGAAAGATGGTTTTAGGCATTTATATATGTCATTCCGTGAAAATGATGAAAATATGCACAACGGCAACCTGCTAGATAGTAAGTGTAGCCAGAAAAATGGTTCTGCGTCAAGGCTAAAGTACAGAAAGGATTCCAGATACATTTGGATGAATGTACTTCATCAACACAGAGGCAAACTGATACCTGTGTAATTTCTTCTGATGTGCCTATCATCAGTGCTCTACTCTTCAAGTCAGCTATAACAGCATCGACGGCCTTACTGATACCACGACGCAAATCCATAACATTTACGCCAGCAGCTACTGACTTGCAACCTTCTATGAATATTGCCTGAGTCAAGACGGTGGCACAAGTAGTACCTGCAGCCACATTACATATTCCACAAGGAGCTCTTATCACATGACACGAAAGGGATTACACAGATGAGAGTTTTGGCTCACGCGAGAACTTGGATACCTCTGTCAAAATGGGAATGCAAGAATCAATCATAGTTGTCAAAGTCGAGAGGCGCCAAAAAGGCGATAGGTCCAAATTTGAGGCGAGAGGTGAGGCGCTAAAAAGGCGCTCACGGAAACAATACTAAGGAAAAATAAATAAAATATATATAACTTAATAAATCTCAACAAAACATGTTATAAGTGACCATAATACATGCTACTAAGTTCTAACATATTATCAATAACACAAGTTTCCAATGCATTAGATAAATTAACTAAAAATGAAACAAGAAAATAAATAGTTTTCAAAGCAAATGAAAATAAAGCCATGAAATTAAAAGAGAACTATAAGTCATGGAATAGATGGAAAAAATTAACAAAAAAGGCCAGAGTAATCAGATTATATAGGTAAATTTTTTTGAAGAACAGAGTATATAGACAGTAAACAGATTATATAAACAATAAAACAAAAGAGAACTACAGTAACAAACTACAGAAATACTTAATTTTAAAAAATAGAAGTCGAGTATAAAAAAGCTCAAGGGCAGAGGAAATAGTGCGGGGAAGAAGGCCAGAGTTCGAGTAGTTAATTTTTAAAAAAAAGAGTACTCAGCAGCAAAATCGATTGAGAGGGTTTTTGAAGTCAGAAGGTTTCAAAGATTGAGTGCTTACTTGCGAAGAAGGAAGCCTTGTGCAGTTGCAGTTGACTTCGAAACCCTAGCCTTGGAAATCGAAGTCGAAGTAGGTCGAAGTCTGTCAAACTGTCGAAGTCGACTCCCCAGCCATGACGTTTGATAATTTTAGGGCTCGTATTCGTATGTCTGATTTGGAAAATTTAGTCCTTTATTACTTTATTTTCAACCCAGACCCTACGTCATTTTGTATTACTGACATTTAAAAAAATAATAATAATTAGTGAGCGACTTTCACGACATTTTACCGCTTGTCGACTCTCAAAAAGGCGCCAAAGGCGTCGCCTTTATGGCGACTCTTGCACATCGACTCGCCTAGGACACATGAGGCGCTACACCCTCGCCTCGCCTCTCGCCTCATGTGCTCGCCATTGCCAACTATGGAATCAATTCCATTATATTACAACTACAAGACTCCATCATGACAAGATATTACTGACAAATAGGAAAGAAGCCGCATAGACAAATTTCCAAACCATTTGTTTCCTCCCACAGGAAGCTCACACACATCACGATCTCCTAAGCTAATAATGATATATACTTGCATCAAACACTTAATTGAAGGGAGCTTAGATAACATTCAATGTTGAAATAAGATAATAAATGGGATCAAAGGGGCCGTTTATTGGAAATGGAATGCTGTTACTGATTGCTTGCATAAAGATTTGAGGCCTTTTAGCCTATCTGCAGCTTACAAGAAATGTCGGGCACACCACGTACAACAAACAAAAAACATAGAAATGAAGGCAATGCCTTTTCTGCCCCCATTTTTTTTTGATAAGTATTATAAATAAGCTAGCGTGAAAACAGGTGACACGTCCTCTATACACAGAGTATACAAGAAGGAAATTAATTACACGCTATGCTATCCACAAATCTACAAAAGGGTTTTTACCAAAGAGAAACGATTCATGGCACCAAAACGACTAAGTATGTGGAATAGGCTCCTTAATCTTCTCTAAGGCAAGGTGGGTCATCGAATAGCAAAAAGTTCTTTGTTAAATCTTATTTTTTTGCTATGTCGGGTAAAGTGGGGGATCCCTTTCCTTGGAAATGAATTTGGAGGAGTATTGCTCCCAGTCGCGTTGCATTTTTTGTTTGGGAAGCTTGTCATGAGGCGATTCTTACGGGAGAAAACATTCGCAAAAGGGGGATGGTTTATGTGAACCGGTGTTGCATGTGCAAAGGCAACGAAGAGAGTGTTAATCACTTGTTACTGCATTGTCCGATGGCTCATTTTTTATGGTATACTGTTTTGGGGCTTTTTGGGATCTCGTGGGTAATGCCCAGTTTTGTTCGGGGGATGCTTTCGATAATAGTGAGGTTTCGCTGGATCAATTGAGAGACTGTCTTTTGCGCACATTGTTTTTGTGGTGTTCTGCGACAAATCAATCTCTCGGGCATTCTTTTGTGGATTTTGTGAATAGTTTTAGAGTTGAGTAGTTTGTATACTCCTAATGTACAAAGGGAGCGTCACCTGTTTTGACGCCCGCTATTTTAATATATTCTTTACTTATCAAAAAAAATCTTCTCTAAGGTTCTCTCCACATTCTCAAAAATTCTGGCATTTCTTTCCAACCAAATAATCTGGCATATCGCCAAAGGGGCAACCTCCCACATATGATTTCTCCGTTTCCATTTATACAGGGACCACGATCTCATCAATTCCTTCACCGAATTGGGTAAAACCCACTCCACTTTAAACAGATTGAACAATGAACACAAAGTCCCAACACCTCCTAGCAAAATGGCAGTGAAATAGCAAATGATTTATACTTTCCCCATCACATTTGCATAGGTAACAAAGACTTTACCACGACGTTGGAGATTATCGCAAGTTAACAAAGCTTCATTAACTGCTTCCCACATATAAAAAACCCACCCTTGAAGGGGCCGTTGTCCTCCACACACTTTTCCAAGGGAACGAACCATTACTACCCAAGATCTTTTGATAACAGGATTTAACCGAGAACTCCCTGTTCTTTCCACTTTTCCACACAACAATATCTTCTCTATTTTTATCTACCTTTTGATTGTAAAGTAGCTCGAAGAGTCACCCGAGAGAGTCCAACTCCCAATCCTACGAGTTCCTTCTAAAAGAGGGATTCCAAGTTACAGTATCTCCATTCCATTAAAATGCAGAACATAACTCAATGTTTCCTCCTTATTGTTGGCCAGTGTCTAATGCAAGGGAAAGACCATCCGCAATCCACATCTCCGCACCAAATGTCATTCCAAAACTTCATCAAATTTCCATTACCCACAGCATAGGCTATGAATCTCTTCATGATATCCCACCTCTTTCTAATTCCTTTCCACACTCCCACCCCATAAGAAAGTGTACCTCATTCGGCTCCCACAAGTGATCTCCTTTGCCATATTTGCTCAACACCACCTTCTTCCAAAGGGTATCTTTGTCACGCAAATATCTCCAAATCCACCTACCCAACAAAGCCACATTGAACAGTTTAAGCCTTTTAATCCCCAGACCACCATCTCTCTTGCTAGAACAAACCACCTCTCATCTAATCAAATGGTACTTCCTATCCACCACTTGTCCCTCCCATAAGAAATCCCTTTCCAACTTTTTGAGTCTCTGCACCACCGAAACCGGCATAGCAAATGACATAAAATAAGTAGGCAAACTGGAAAGAGTACTGTTTATGACTTATGAGAGTTAATCTACCACCCTTTGAGAGATATTGTTTTTTCCACACTGCTAACCTACGCTCGAACCTTGCTATTTTTGGATTCCACAGCCCCTTATTTCTAGGATTTCCACCCAACGGGAGCCCAAGATAAGTCGTCGGAAAACCACCCGCTTTGCATCCAAAAAACGCAACCAACTCATCCACCTCCTCAACCTCACCCACTGCCAGCAACTCACTCTTCATAATATTCACCTTCAAACCTGTCCGGAAGAAAAACAGGATCATCCTAAGATAGCCCAGCTCATCTGTCTCGCTTCAGAAAAAACTAGAGTCGTCTGCAAAAAGCAAATGTGAGACCAACACCGAGATCCTTCCTCCCTACCAATAGAAAAGCCACTAATCAGGCCCTTAGAAACAGAAACCTCAATAATCCGACTAAGGGCTTCCATAACGATGATAAACAGAAAAAGGGACAGGGGATCTCCTTGACGTAGACCTCTCGAACCGGCAAAAAACCCTGTTGGCTCACTATTCACTAGAACTGAATATTTCACCGAGGAGATACACAACTTGATCCATTCCCTCCATCTTCCCCAATGCCCATCTGTAATTTGTCTGCCACCCACAAATGCATACTGAGAAGAAGAAATAATCTTTTCTAGCACTTTCTTCAATCGGCAAGCAAGAATCTTTGCAATTATCTTATACACCCCCCCTACAAGACTGATTGGCCTAAACCCTTTAATGTCCTCCGCCCCCATACATTTAGGGATTAGGGCAATAAATGTAGAATTAAGACTTCTCTCGAATTTCTTAAACTCAAAGAAAGATTGCAACAGATCCATCAACTCCCCCTGCACTAAATTCCAACAATGCTTAAAAAAAGCCATCGGAAAACCATCCGGACCCGGAGCCTTATCCACCTTCAAACTGAACACTACTACTTTTACCTCATCTACAGTGAAAGGTAATTCCAGATTATCTCTATCCACTGGATCAAGGAGGCTGAAAGTAACACCCTCCAGTTTAGGATGTGAGCTATTATCCTCCGAAAATAACCCCTTGTAATAATCTGCAATACCAACTTTTATTTCAGCATCGTCTTCCAGTAACATACCATTAATCTGGATCTTTGATATCTGATTTGCTTGCTTGTGAGCCTTTGCTACCTGATGGAAAAATCTAGTGTTATTATCTCCCTCCTTTATAACCACTTGATGCAAGCTTTTTGCCTCCAACAGATTTCCTCACTCCCAAGCAGCCTCTGAATTTCTATTTGAAGAAAATTCCATCCAGCCAGATCTTCGTCACCCCAAACGCCAGTCCCTTCCCGAGCATCCAGGTTTTTAACTTCCTCCATCAACCTATCCAGTTTCAATCTAACGTTTCCAACAGTGTCCTTATTCCACTTCTTTAAGTCGTCCTTCAACATCTTCAACATTTTAGCTAACAGAAAACCAGGACTTCCCTCCACTTCATAAGCTTGCCATTTTTCTTTAAACCAATCCAAGAAACCTGGTTCTTCTAACCACATCAGTTCAAACATAAAAGGAGATTTCCCTTTGTTCAAACCACCGCATTCCAAACACAGCGGAACATGGTACGACGTCACCCTTGGCAAAACAGATTGGGAAATCCCCCAAAAAATTTCCATCTAACAAGTTGACTCTAGAAATCGATCTATTCTCGAGCACTGGGACCCCTCACTGTTTCTGGTCCACGTGAACTCCCCCTCTCTAAAGGGAGATCCACCAAACTTGAATCATTAATAAACTCATTGAATTCCATCATAGCCTGTGTATAAACTCTGGCCCCTTTACGCTGTGCGTGAAATCTGACAACGTTAAAATCTCCCCCAATACACCACGGAAGCTGCAATCTGGCAGATACTGCTCTAAGCTCAGCCCATAAATTCTGACAAGCCAAATCTGCACAAGGACCATACACTCCTGTAAAAATCCATCTGAAATCATTGTCCAGACGCTCAAAAACGCAAGAGACAGTGAGATCCAATCAAACAGTCCTTCCTGGAGACCACCCTACTAACCCACATAACCAAAATACCTCCAGCCAACCCAATAGCATCTACATGTTCCCAATGCGTCCACCTATCACCTCCGACACTCATAACCAGCTTTCTGTTCATACTATCCACTTTGGTTTCTTGTAGGCAAATCACATGAGGATTCCATTTGTGAATCCTGCACTTAATACTTGACGCTCCGACTCATCATTTATACACCGCACATTCCATGATATAATTCTGATATGCATAATTAAACATTAAGATTTGACTCCTCCCCCTGCCCTCCTTTCCCATCAACAATGTCAAAATTAATGCTACATTGAAAATTTTTCAATTCCCTGTTACTTCTTACCCGAGGCTTTTCGCTACTTATACTGCTATTCTTTCCCACTAACTTCCGGCATTTATCCATTTCCATCAGAAAGTTCAAAATTTGATCTTCAAAGCCTACACCCGATACCCCTAGGACCTTCCCGAAACATTCCACCCTCCTTTTAACCCACAGCGAAATATCTTCCTTTTCTTTAGCATCATCCTTCAGTAGCTCAAAGCCTTGAAAATTCTCAGGGTCTAACCACTGACAAAGGCAAACACGCTAAAGGTTCTTCTAAATCTTTCACACACTCCTCCTGAACTGACATCAAAACCTTTGTATTTTCAGCCACAATCCAAACTGAGTCTGCTTCTAACAGGTTATTTTCCTTTAAACTGTATCTTGGCGTCGAGCTCGAAGCAATGTTTGCCGGTTCTAACAGAACCCCTGAGTACCCTTCCGAGACAGATCCCTTCTCCCTACTGAGACTCCAACTCTCTTCTACAATTTACACTTCAATCTCCGAGTCAACATCTGAAATCAAGCCATCAATGAGAGGAGTCAAAACAATCTTCTTTTCAGACCCCCTTACCTGAATTGTTCGCTACTTGCGCCTCCTCTCTACAGTGGTTTTGATTCACTTCTCCGTACTCGATAACGACTTCCGGGTCAACTTCCGTAGCCACACCGACAACTATGTAGGACGTATCTGTCTTTTTTATGGACTCCCTGTTTTGAGGAATTGGATCAGCCTTCTCCAAAGGACCATTACTCTGGGCTTCAAGTCCCTCCACTACCTCTGTAGGAAAAAGTCCACTAAATGAACCCAACTCCCCTTCTTGAGTGCTCCATCCAATACACGAATTTGGGCTGTCAACGGGCCCATCCTTGAGTCCACTACTTTCCCCCAAGTATTGGCCCAACCTGTCCAAAGAAAATCTGTCTTCTACAGAGACGGCGTTTACCCCATCCGATTTGAATTTTGAATTCTTTACAACCCATGTGCTCTTCAGAGTCTCTTTGTCTTGTCTCTTGTCTTGTCTGCAGACCTGCGCCTTCCCTTTCCCCTTACTTATACCCTCCCTCACCCTCGCGTGAGACTCACTCACCTTCTCCACCCTAATCTTCCTCTATATATATATATATATTGTAAACAATTTCTCTCTCTAAAATTTCTCTCTACAATGTGACCGTACCGGATTGTCCTGAATCATTCATGGTGAGGGAGAAGCTTTTGGATGAAGATAGGACGATCTTTCAGTGTGGTAGAAAGACTATTGAAGTTTATATGAGCTGTTACAAGGATCGTATAGAGTTTCGACTTGTAGAAAGATATAGAGGTAGACCTCACGTGATTTTCCTCTCTTCTATAGAATTCGAATGGGTTTGCTATTTACTGGGGAGATTTTCAAGTTTCAAAGGTCTTTGCTGGAAGAAGAGACAGGCTAAATCTCGAGAAATAGTAGTGGCCAAGGAGGAGAATGCCTCTGGTCTGTTCATTAAAATTTCTGTGAGAGGTTCTGGGAGGTCAGGCTTGATTTGCTTCCCTGAAAATGCTGTTAATTTGGGGTGGGTTATGGTCGCAGATAAACTTCGTAGATTTGCTGCTATAAGTTTAGTAGAGGGCCATTATACTCCCAAATGTTATAAAGAGGTGGCAGAGATCTCTCCTTGGCCTGATTTGATTCGCAGCTGTGGAGTTGGGGCTGTGGAAGCAGACTTTTCAGTGGACGAAGCTTCTTGCAGAGGAAGTGTGGATTTCTAGGGAAGGTGTTTGGTGGGGTCGGATCTTTGGATTATCCTAAACCGGAAGCTAGTGGGCTTCAACAGTGGGTCGATCAGAGATGGAGGAGGACTCTTGGAGGAGTGAAAGTTGTGGATACGCATGGTAAATTTTTCCTCTTTGAGTTCCCTTCGAAGGCAGAGGCGAATCGGATTCGCAGAGAAAAAATATGGAAGTTCAGACAGGTGGATCTTCCTTTGGATTGCTGGAATCCTGAGTTTGGCTGTCACCGAGATGAGTTGGTGTGGGTTCGGGCTCAAGGGTTACCTCTTCATTTGTGGGGGTCACAGGTATTCCAGGATATTGGTAAGCTCCATGGATTCAATGTGTAGTATTGTGTACAACACAACGAGTGTCACTACCTACAAAACTTAGTAAATAAGATTTTACAGAGGGCAAGAGAACTCGAAATGTCATTCATCGCTATTCACCTATGCCAGTAACTATGTCAAGACAAGTATGGCATTGTCAATTCATGGAAGGAGAAAATCTATAGAAAAATGACGTGAAGGTGCTAGGTTAAACGTACATTGACACTTAGCCTGCAAGGGTCGCAAAATGTTCTCATTCAAGGAAACTGCAAACGTTTCACTATCTTGATGCTCTCTCGCATTGACATACCTTTCTTTCAGTAGCCTATTTGCTTTAGATCTTCATTTCAACTGCTAAGCTTCTAAAGTCAATAAAAACTTATAAAAGGCTTTCTGAATCTGAATGGTTCTTGTTCTTCAGTGAAGTCTTAAGAGGTTCAACCTTCAAGATAATGACATGAGAAAGGAAAGAAAAATCAATACCATCTCCTGCAGCGGTATTAGTAGCACTGGCAACCTGCTTCACTAAAGTTGCACCAACATTTTTAGCCTTTTCCTTAAAATTGATGCTTTTGGCCACAGTGACGCCATCCTTTGTCACCTTAGGATCGCCATGGCTTTGCTCAATAATCACATTGCGTCCCTGAATGAATTGTAAGTCAAACAATGTCAGTTCTTCGTGAGTTTTTTTTCTTTCTTAGTTCTGTCTGTCACTTTACCTAAATAATACTCCCCCCCCCCAAAAAAAAGGGTTCCTGTTCCCTTCATGGTTTGTCCCCAAAAATTAGTTCCATTTCAAAGAAGGACATAATTCTAATGTTATTTCTTGAAGGTACAAGCATGTAAAGCTACAAACTTAAAAGGTTTAAATAGTTAAATGGAACCATTTTTTTTGTGGCAGAGGGAGTAGTTAGGAAACTTATACTTGAAGGATTAATGACAGGCTTTAATCCACAAAAGATAAAGAATGCTCCACAACAAACCATGTATTCTAATTTAATTTTATCTTCCCTGGACCCCAGCCTATTTAAAGAAAATTAAAAATTATAAAAAAAAAAGAAGAAGCAGAAGCTACAGAGTCTTGGACAGATTCAATCTACTATCATAAATACGCAAAGTCCATACATAAAGTTTCAATCTATTTTATGTTCATACTATAAAGATGTATTGGAAACCAAAAGAATATAACCTAGAAAATGTTATTTTCGTTGAGAACCATGTAGACGATTCAATCAAAATAACAACCTTAGGCCACAAACATCATTGCCAAAACATGCTTTTCTAGCAAAATGTGGAGCTGATGGCTAGTTAAAATTGACAGTTTCAAAAATTGTTTCGTACATATACGTTACTCATCAGAATATGACAAAAGCAAATACAGACAAATTACCTTGGGTCCCATTGTGACCTTCACAGCTTCGGCAAGCTCGTTAACACCAAGTAACATAGCCGCCCGAGCCCCAATTCCGAAACTAATATCCTTGGCAACATAGTTTCTGCTGTAACTCACCCTACAGGATACCTATTCAATCGAAATTAGATAAAACTAAACGTAGAAGAAAGTAACGAAAAAAGAATCAAAATCAGTTCTCCAAATTGCGCATCAAAATATTTCAATATATATTTGCTTGCAAATAATTAAAAGTTGAGAGGGGCGTCAAGAATTCAGAGAGGGTAACTAAAAATTAAAAAGTCATACCAGTTTCTTGGTAGTAGAGGACCTGAGAAAATAAGACATAGTAGGTCAGTAAGAACGATCGTCATAATTAGAAATGGAAAGATGATTGAAATTTGCAGGGGGGCACCTGATTGAAGATTTCAATGCTGCTGCAGCTACCCGGTACATGGCTCCTTTCTAGTGCAAACAATGAAAGACGAGCAGAGAACTAGAGAGGGGGTATGGGTCAGTACGAGAAAGAGATCGGTCATTCGGTGAGATAGTGTGAGGTCCAAAATGAAGAAGTAGAGTTCGGTTAGGGCAGGGTTTAAGCCTAAACAGTAAACCCTTCGACTCCGCTTTTGCCTTACTTTTTTTTTTTTTTTCCCATGAGTTAGGCATTGTTTGGTGCAGCGTTTTGAAAACGCAGTTTTTTTAAAATGCAGTGTTTTTAAAACGTAGCATTTTCAAAACGTAATTTTTTTCTTGTAAACATACTTGGAAAATTATTTCAAAACGCTATTTTTATAAACAAAATAGTTGTAAACGCAACACACTTTTAAAACGCTCCAAATTTGAACGTTTTAAAATGTTGCATATTTTTATAACGCTGCGTTTTAAAACGCTGCATTGAAACATTTCTAAAAAGAAAACGCTGCGTTTTTTACCAACGTTTTGGTCAAAACGCTCCACCAAACAAGCATTAATCGCACATTCGCACCGTTGGTATGTTGACCTGCGGTTTTTCTATGTATTAGGCTTGGTTTGTTTTACCCAAAATGATTTTTGAAAAATATTTTTCTTATTTTTCGATATTTGAGAATCTTAGGAAAATGTAGTTGGTAGAAGTTTTTTCAAGTTAACAAAAAATGAAGCCTTATTTTTTAGAAAATGACTTACAGATTTATTTTTCGTAAGTCATTTTCCGATTGTTCGAACACCCCTCCGCAATCTTCCACAATTATACATATTTACATACACGCACAATATTTTACTAAAAAAATAAATTATTTATGAATAAAATTGGAGTTTGTGCACATTATTTATAATTTATAATTTTAATAAATATTCACTACGTCCTAAAATTAGTATCCATTATATTATTTAAGGACGTCCCAAACATTATCAATTTTATTTTTAAAACATTTTTTTCATATCAATTATTAATTTTTTTTTTTTGTATTTGTGAGATTGAAAAAAGATGGACCTTATTGATTTGACTATATTAATGATAAATAGAGAGTTATTAAAATAAAATTACTTAAAGTGCAACACTATTTTATATTCAATATATGTATTAATATTATAATATATTTTTTGTATTTATTTATTTACCCCCTGTCCCTAAATAATCGTCTGGGTTGACCCGACACACCGTTTAAAAAAACACATTTGACTGGATTATTAATATTGGTATTTATGTGAATTTTCACTTTTGCTCCTGTGAATAAAAGTGAGATGATAGTAAGAAGTTTGTGACTTCTCCATCTTCACGTCAAATCCAAGCGGTAGAGGCTCCAGCAACTTCAAGCGGCGCGTCACAGTGCACAACACCTCCGTTTGCTCGCTATTTTTGTGTCGCCGATTTCGTCTGCTCAATAAGCACTGCTTGTTGATGTTACTTTCTTGCTTTTGGGACCGAAGAGTATCAATATTGCATGATTGGTAGCGTGTCGGCAAGTGTGCAAAGTAGTACCGCCTACCGTGGCTTTAGGCGGCGATTGGAGGCTCATTTCAGCTTCGTTTTATGTGATTTTGGTGGCATTGTCTTCGTCTGGTCGAGGCGCACGTAGTGGTGGTGTTTGTTGGCTGTTTCAGGTGCGGATTTTCTGTAAACTTTGTTGGTCGGCGTACCATCGACGTAATGGCTGAGCTTCTAAGATTGCAGCTCGTACGATTGGTGGAGGACTCATCTCTTGTTAGAGGGTACATTACACATTCATGTATCTGTAGATCATCAGAGACAAGGGAGAGATGTAAGATAAAGAAAACTGATAATGGGTGTGAAGAATTATGAAGAGGAACACTATAGTTGTGTCACCTCATCCAACTTTTGATATTGTTGAATCCTCAAGCTTTCACTTCACTTGACTTGAAACTTTTCATTTTCTAGTCATTAGATAAAAATAATAGTTAATATGATATTGTGATATTAATCATTTACAATTAATCTATTATATTGTTAATAATAGTGACAATCTTATATCAAAAGACTTTTACTACCAACATCATTTCTTAACCAATGAGGGATAATATTATTAGATTGACTCACTTCTAACTTCATATTTTAAGCCTTGATATCTTATTCATCCAAAACTCGATTTAGGATGCGTCTGATATCACGTTTTGGTTCAAAACGCTAAAGCGTTTTGCTTAAAACTTGTATCATTCTATTGTTTAAAAATGGAGCGTTTTAGAAACGATGGACGTTTCTCAACGCCAGAAATTTGAGCGGTGAAGGAAAACGTGGCCATCAAAAACGCTGCTCTCAAATTACTTTACGCCATTACCCTTCCCTCTTCTCTCCATTGTTGTGTGAACAGCTCTCCTCTTCCCTCTTCTCTCCATTGCTGGGCAAACAACTCCAGGTACGTTTGCAACACTTTATCCTCTTTCTTTCTCTTCTTTTCCCATCGTTTTCTTATTCCTTCTCTTCTCCTATGGATGCTTGGTATTACCGGCCCTGAATCCAATTTATTATCTCCCTCTATCTCCCTTTATCTCCCTTCTATTCTGCAATCTCTTTTACCTAAATTTCAATTGGGTATCTGTAAAATCCCCCAAAAACACTGATTGTAAATTGTATCTAGGATTTGGTGTAGCCTAATCAAATTGCTAATTAGGTATAAATGTGAAGCCTGCTATGTGTTTGACAAAATGCTATCTGATTGTAAAATCTTTTGTGAACAAATTTTTGATATTGAAGTCAAGCCTTGGATTAACTGCAGCTAGCCTCATTGATAGGAACTGTTGCAAAAATAAGATAAATTCCAGTCATATAAACGAATGAGAATTATATGAAAATTTGCTTGCGATATGATTTTTGGATTTGTACCTCTACTTGTCTTTGAAGTGATTGAACATAATTGATAATTTCGTCTAGCATTCCTGCTTTCCCAGTGATCTTGTTACACCCTGGTACTAAATCTTACAGATACTTCATTCTCTCGCTGATTTTCTCTCTTCTTACCTGCAAAGAACCATATGATATGAACACATTAAAATTTGATAATAAACAAACAAACAAACACAGTAAGAATTACTATTACGTACCCTTTTAGCTAAGCTGTGGCTGTCGGTTGCTTGGCCGCGACGTGCTCTTACGTGAATGTAACCAGGCTTTTGAACCCAGCGTTTCGTCAGCCATCAGTTTGCCCAAATCACACTTGCAGAGCTGCAGTGAACTCTTGACAGATCTGTAACTATTTTATAGATTACAGACTTTCCAAAAAGAATTCTGAGCTTGAAACTCAGATTCATTTCTAGTATTTCCTTCATTGTTAGTTTTTCCCCTTTGCTGTTTGCCTGTTTCATTTCTTTCGATATTCATAAAGAATTATCTTATGGATTTGTAATCTGAAGCTAATTAATTGTTGGATATGGTCGTCAAGAGTGAAAGGCACTTGGAGCTCCGATCCATCGCGGCAACGAACTTGTTATTAATTAAAATATTGGAATAATAAAGTTGAAAATTTGTCCAGAGTTGCCAGAATGAACAAGGCAGTTGATCTTAACATGCCTCTGTGGTTTGTCTGTTGGGGAAGATGACACTAGAATACATTTGTCTATTTAGATTGAACTCATGTTGTATAAACAACAGGTATATGGAAAAGTATCATTAAAAAATTACTTTCTCCCCAATCTTCACAAATTGGGAAGAAAAAAAAGTGGCGAAAGTGATGGGTTGATCTTTTGTCCATTTCTCTTCTTTTCTCCCCGTATTGAACTCCCAAGGATGCCAAAGAACAACCTGCCCAAATAATTTGTAATCTGATGCGTGACGACTGCCCAAATAAGCAAGTTGTCCCTACAACTCAAAACAGCCACAAGCTGCCTCGAAACCCCCTTAAACAGTCCCTCTTGAAGCCGCAAAAACCTGCCCAAATAATCTGTAATCTGGCTGAAGACCTAAGCAACCACAGAACTACCCAAAATCTATCCAAACCAATACTAATAGACAAAGAACAACCTGCTCCAAGTCTCTTAAATAAGCAAGCTGTCCCTACAATTCAAAACAGCCACAAGCTGCCTCAAAACCCCCTTAAACAGTCCCTCTTGAAGCCGCAAAAACCTGCCCAAATAATCTGTAATCTGGCCGAAGACCTAAGCAACCACAAAACTGCCCAAAATCTGTCCAAACCAATACTAATAGACAAAGAACAACCTGCTCCAAGTCTCTTAATCTGGCCGAACTTCAAGGACTTCGAAAAACAGTCTAAGCACTCGATTTTAATACTACAAAACTCACACTAAAATAACAAGGAAAAGAAAAAGGATAGATTGGATTCACCGGTTGAGTTAGTAATACTCTCCATGTTGAATGTCTTGGATGTTTTCATGGTGCATACAAATAATGCTTACCTGCTTATGATTCCTGGGAACCTTGTTTTGGATTTATTTGCCTATGGTATTCTATGATACTGTAGGCTTTTTGGTTTTTGAACGAATTAACTTTTAGAGTAGATGTTGTTTTGGATTATTAACTAGTCATGTATATAATTTAGATTAACGGAAGTGGAGAATATCAGAGACACTATTGGAAGGTATATGAGGAGATCATAGTGAAAAAGTTTGTGAGAAAAATACTTTTATTTGAGTAGAGTTTCGTAGTCACGTCTTCAATACCAATTTTGTAGCAAAATTTATCAATTATAGTTTGCAGTTACGCAATGGGTTTTTTTTTTTTTTTGTATCCCCGCCCTATTTTATACAAGTTTGAGTCACGTATTTCTTTATCCTACGTTTGGTTACATGGTCATATCAGTATATTAAAGTTGTAATTTTGGGTAAAGATTTATAATGTCGAAGATACACCCCTCCCCGGAAAAGAAAGAGAATGGCACAGCTTCAAACCTGTTGCTTAGCTCTTTTATATATAATCAGAGCTTTAACTATATCATGTTTGGTCATGTCGAAAACTTTAGAAAGTTGAGGTAGTTTGCATCACCATATTACTGAAGTTCTTAAAAAAAGAGCATGTTAGTTCATAAGAGGAAAGGTAGCTCCATCAACACTTGTAAGAATCACTTTACCCCCTGATTTTTTACATCACCATATGCTTGGTTAGTGGGTGCTACAGAAATCATCATGATCTCACCCCCTGATTTAATTACAATTCTTTCAAATATACAATTGGGTTTGACCTTACGGTTCATTGTTGCCTGTTTTTTTTTTAGGATTACTAGTCTCCTTGTAAATTTAAGAATTGGGTTGTCAACTTGATCATATCATCACCAATCACATTCACTTGCACTAAAAAATTTACTATCATCAATGGCTGACCTCAAGCAACAGATCACTAAATTTAAGAATTGGGTTAAAAATAAGATGCATTCCTTTCCTGAATTGGCTCAAGTAATAAAACAATGCTTTGTTTTAAAAAAATTACTCTTACTTCATTATTTAATCATCTATTGCACTGTATTTCATGATGGAAATCCAAAGTCTATGACTAGTGTTGATGCTTAGGCCTTAATTAGCAGCAATAGATCTCGCACTCGCACGTGTGTATGTGTGTGTCTATATATATATATATATACATACGACCGGGTTGGGGGTATTACAACAGAACAGTAACAACTATTAGCATATGGAATCTTTTGCAACTTGGATTATGAATTATGATAAAAGAGACAAATTATTGTTTGAAATGTGAACTTAACTTAATTTCCATATGATTAAATTGTAAACATATGTGCTGGGGGATGTTTAAGTTTTATGCTTGAAAAAAATCTCAAACTTTTAGTAATTTTTCTCATAGTCTCATAGTTTTTCTCACTCATCACTCCATTGCAATCAAGAAAACCCATCCCCTATCCAAACTTTTAGTAATTTGTTCTTATTTTTGGGATTGATATTTTTGAAAATGGGCATTGAATGAGATACCCATTTGGTAATTTTCCTTTCTTTTTTATACCCAATTATGATGGAATTGTTTTTAAATCGCTATAATGGATCTAATTCCCGTTATTCTTATTTTTGTTTTGTGTTGTTTCAGTTTGCATTGTTTAAGGGTTTTCAAGGACGGCAGGCAATCGTTTCAGTTCTCTTTTCTGGGGGCTGTATTATTAGATTATCGGCAAGGTATGATTTATACAATTGTGGAGGAAAGAGTTCTCCTTGTTTGATAATCATTTCAAAATCTTTTCGTATCAACATGTTCTCTGTTTCTGTATATATGCTCAAGAAATGTAACTTATGATTTACAAGTGTAGAGTGGATGGTATAATGCTATAGATTATACTAGTGGTATGCCCAAACTAGATCTTGATTGTAACAGAACTAGGAATAGGTAAACAGTTTTAGAAGCTCGTGAGGTTCACAGTAACAAATTTCTTTACAAGGGTGATCAACTATGTGATCGACTTGCTTATCAGTTCTTTTGCAACCTGAAGTGCTTTCTGAACTACACTTTTAACACAAGCTTTAACATCTTTCTGAACTACAATGTTCTAAAAAGCAACAATTTGGAAAATGAAAACGACAGAAAATGAATCGTGATGTAAGAATCTTTTCCACCCAAAAGCTCGAGACAACACAAATCTATCCCGGCCCTTTTAAAATCAGTCCTTGGCCGAATCAATCTCGCCAAAACAGCCTAAAATCAGCCACGAAACTACTCCAAAAACTCTCCAAAAATCCTACCTGATTTTAAGTAGAATCCCTTACAAGTTCAACCCAAAATTCTTAGCTTTGTTCATCAATTTAAACAGCCCAAAACAGCTTGGTTTTAACAGAACCTGCTCCTAAAACAACCCACGATTTATGAAAACGCTCGAGCGTTTTTGCACAAAACGTGCTACCAGACGGGCTCTTAATTTTGTCTGCCTAGTGTTGGAGAATCATGGATGATGAGATTTGAATGTTAATTTCAGCCTTGTCAACTTACTAACTCGAAAATTGAACAAAGTGTACGCAATGTGTTTGATGAAATGTCCAAGATGATCTGTATCTACATCTCTGATTTTGTGAACTGAACCTTCTTATTTAATGATATAGTACCAAGTTGAAATAGATTATTTTGGTTTAATATAATTGTATGTACCTAACAATTTGCAACTAAATATTACTGATGGTGGAATGCAGAAAGTTTGACTGCTTATGAATATACATCAAGCATTAGATATAGCAAGAGCACTAGGACTGCTGCCCATGTAATACAGTCTAATTTCTGAAAATAATTTCATGCTAAATACGTTTGGCTAGAAAAGTTCTCTTTGCAAAGCCTTGAAATCACAAAACAAGATTTGGTGTACGGGTACCCCTTTTTCAAAACAAATTCCTTCCCTTTCTACTCCTGTAGTCTATGCATTTCAATCCTTGTATTTAATGATTGGATGCTTATAAAATTGTACATCTCTTGGCCATCCTTACATCCATTTTCACCATTTTTTTTCTATTCTGCAACTTTGCGCTTCCTTTCTTACCCCAATTTCTCTTCCTATAACTGGCCTTGATCACTTTTTGTTATTAATACAAGACAAAAGTAGTGGAGATAACATAAAGATGTCCAAAATGTTTGTGACCTGATAACAACTCAAAATAGACAACTGGAAATACTTTTCCGCAACGACCGGGGGAAAAACAACACGACAAACTTTAACAAGAAAGACGGATTTGATATTGGGCATTTTGGCATAGACAAATTTCTTTTATTCTATAGAGCTGACAAATATAATACATAATGTCATTTCCTTATTAACTTCTCACAAATGATAAAATAAATAGTAGAAGGCACGAGCTATAAAACTTGACTGCTAAACTCAATTTGGACTCCCAAACTCCTCTTAAAAGTTGATTTAACATCTAACCACATTCGTTTTTTGATTTGTGGCTTAAAATATTTAGCTATGTTAAAAGAACAGTTGAGGAGATCCTATAGTTGTGAAGTGTAAAAGAGTATGATGTAAATTTTAGTCCACGTCTCTTACCCTAAATATTTTATGTCATTATGGTTATGTGACTTGAGTTATGCATAAGTACGTGATGTTATGGTTTGCTATGTGATATGGTGTCAAAATCTAGAACACTTCAAATATGTTCTAGCTTTTTGAACAGCCCTTGGCCGATTAAAACATCAACCAAAACTGCCCTAAAACCCTCTACAAAACCTACCCGAATACTATCAATCTTCTTTAGAAATTACAACCCAGGTAAACTCACAAAACCCTCGAAAATTCTGCTCGCAAGGCTGCGAACAAGTTGTCCTAAAACAGTCCACTCTTTAGATGAACAAGGCTGCCCCAAAACGAAAATAAAATAAAATAAAATAAAAGGCTGCGAACAAGCTGTCCTAAAACAGTCCACTCTTTAGCTATTTTGGTAAGGAAAAATCATGTTCAAAACAAAATGTTTGGGGCTGTAGTTGTTGGCGGGTTGGAGCAGCTCTTAAGTTATAAAAACTGATCAAATCTAGTTAGGATTTTGGGTTTTAATTTACAAAAGAAGCTTCATATTTTTGGGCAGATTTTTAGAGTGTTTGGGGTGTGTTTTTGTGGCTGTTTTGGGGAGGATTACGGGTTGTTTTTGGGTTGTTGATTCAGCCATAGGGCTGTCCGAAATTATTGGACAGATTTTGCGATTCAAGCTTCCACGTACACATCAACTAAAAGGATATCAAGGGCCAAATGCCAAAAAGTTTGAACAGGAATCATGCTAAAGAACCATTGTGTCAGCATAAAT
Source organism: Codonopsis lanceolata (assembly GCA_013146195.2). Classification (NCBI taxonomy): domain Eukaryota; kingdom Viridiplantae; phylum Streptophyta; class Magnoliopsida; order Asterales; family Campanulaceae; genus Codonopsis; species Codonopsis lanceolata. The sequence goes on along the minus strand of CM028378.1, from coordinate 9,133,173 downwards.
AACAAGTAAATGGTATACATATAAAAAAAAGACCGAAACTGTCCTGAACGGCTGAACCTTTAAAAATCCTTGGGGGACACTACTGCCTAAGTAAGAAAGAGTTGAACAATTTGATGCAATAAAGACATGGAAACAACCAGCTACTCTATTCATAGGCCTTTGACAACTTAATAAGAAAAAGAAAGTATACCTTCACTAAATAAGTACATTCAAAATGAATTAAAGAACATTAATTGTTGCAATATAACCAATATCATAACTAGCAAAGTTACTGATTGGTTATGGTATTTTTTTACTGCAAAAGTGAAATCTTGCATTTTTGTGACACCACTTTCTGTTAAGTTTGTGAAATGTATTATTGAAGAGAAAGATGTACACTGTCCTGTAAACCTTCATACACTTTAAAGGGAAAGGAAACCAATTGTGGAGCTATGTTCTTGATGTTAAACTTGTTGAAGATTCATCTGATTCTTCTCATCCTTAGCATTCTGATCCTTGGCCTCTTTTACTTTCTTGTTTCCCACTTTTCATGATCTAAACAAAACTCCTCTGCACCCAATTAAAAGCGAGAAATGTGAAATGTCAACCTCATTGCGCAAAGCAAAATTTTGAATTTTCTTTTTCATGCATTGAAAGAAGATTGTAGTTGTGGGGTCATGATCAATGGTTTTCTTTAATAATTTCCTTCCCCACACTTTTATTTTGGTGAAGGATTGATTTGGTTTATGAAAGCAATGTATGATCAGTACTTGTCACAAAACAGTTTGTTCCCTGTATTTTTGCCATATTTTGATGTTAGTTTTGCAATTCATATTATAGCCATTAGCCGCCTGTTTATTGACCTTCCTTCTTAGTCATTTCAAAACCCGTTTATTGATTGTGATTATGATAGATGACACTTAAAGGTAAAGCGAAAGGGGTTCAAAAGAAACACAATGAGGATGTTTGTGAAGTTGACGGAGATGACAATGCCGAGAGGGCCAATTGGGATAGTGAATCCCATGCAGTTTTTGTTAGACTTTGTGTTAAGGAGAAAAACAAGGGAAACATGCCAACTACACATTTCAGTCCCAAAGGTTGGGAGACCATCTGTATGCTTTTCAATCAAGAAACTAAGAAAAGGTATACTCGAGCACAACTTAAAAATCACTGGGATGGTATGAGAAAAGAATGGCAGGCTTGGATATTTTTAAAACAAAAAACCAGTGGACTAGGTTGGGATCCGAAAAAGGGGACACATGCGGCGTCTAAGGAATGGTGGAATGAAATGGCAAAGGTATATCTTTTTAATTTTTTAATTAGTCTAATTAATGTTTGGATTTGTTTTAAGGTTTAATTGTTTCTAATGTTAATGATATATTTTGCAGGTAAACAAGCTTGCTCTAAAGTTTAAAAATAAAGGTTTAGAACACGAGGATGAATATGAAGAGTTATTTTCTCAGACTACATCAACAGGGCTTAATGCGTGGACACCTAGTCAAGGTGTTGAATCTGAAGATGATGCATACGTACCACAACCATTAGATCAGACTAGTGGCTACAATGACATTGCAACCAAGGAAAATACAAGAGATGAGGCTGAGGATGATAACTGCGAAGAAATAGAATCACCTGAAAATGATTCACCGGATGAAGATTCGCCGATTGTTGACAAGACGCCAACTACTACTACTGCTACTACCACTACTACTACCACTACTACTACCAGTGGCAAGCATAAGAAAAAAGTAACAAATGAGGGACAAAGTTATGGATCAGTGTGTAAATGTAAGAGGGTGACTGGTGTTGAGAAACTTACCGATTCCCTGGATAGTTTGATGCATCATATGGAACGCAGAGCTGATGCTACATTGTCTATCATAAATGGTAGTAGTGTGAAAGAGACTATTAAACTTTTGAATCAACTTCCAGGTGTGACGGTAGGTAGCCTTTTATACCTTTTGGCTCTTAGATTATTTGCCAAACTGTATAAGAGAGAGGTGTTTATAAACTTAGGGGACAATGCCATAAGACTTATTTGGTTGAAGGATATGGAACTTAGGGAGCCACCAGTCTACAATCCGCAACTTGCTCAATTACCCGGTGGACCCTCTCAGTTACTTGCTCAGTCCCTTAGTGGATTTTCTCCACAATTTTCCCTTCAAGTGGATTATCTCATCAAGTTGTGCAGCCCACTATGGGAGTCTCTCCTAGTGGATTCTCTCAGTTTACTACCCAACCGCTTGGTGGATTCTCTCAGTTGTTAGCTCAGCCATCCTCTCGTGTCATTGCTAACGAGTTTTCTACACCACCAAATGTTTTGTCTCCACATTCTGGTCCAGATTTAGGATAATTATGCATAGTATATAACATATATCGTATAGTACTTTAGTAGTTGTTGTGTTGCTGCCATGTTTTGGCCTTGTTTTGGCACTGTTTGGGTGTTGTTTTGGGCAGTTTTAGTGGAGTTTTCAGTGCTGTTTTGGTGCTGTTGTGGTGCAGTTTTAGTGCTGTTTTGGGTGCTATTTTGCTGTTGTTGTTTGGGTGCTGTTTTGGCCATGTTTTAGTGCTGTTCAGGTGACGTTGGATGCTGTTTTGGTGAAGATTTAGTGCAGATTTAGTGCAGTTTTTGGGTGTTGTTTTGCTGTTGTTTTGTTGTTTTATAGTGTTGTTATGCTGTTGTTTTATAGTGTTGTTATGTTGTTGTTTTATAGTGTTGTTATGGTGGTATGATATTGAGTAACGCTTTAAATGATTTTATTTTACATGAACATTTGTTATTTCATAGAAATGATGATTTTAATGTTAGTTAATTAGTTACAATTTTATTTTACAAGTAATTATGCTTTAATTTCTTGGCCCCCCCTAGGCGCTCTAAGCGCTAGGCCCTAGTTTGGCGCCTAGCACCCACCTAGTGATTTTTAAAATCTTGATATTTACAAGTTATTGATGTTGTTCTTTATCCTACAGTGTAATGGATGATGATGAATTGGAGTATTGGGTTAAGATGGTGGAAGAATTTGAAAAGCAAAATGGTGATAACTCAAGTAATAATGATGGTGAAGATGAAGACGATTATCACCAAGACTTTCTTGATCGTATAATGATTGACTATTTAGAAGATAGAGAAATACTCACGGTTGTTGAAGGTATGGCAAATTATTACATCAAACATTTGCATAAACAATCCTCTAGGAATTCATCCACAACTGGACAAGATTGAGTGAATGAAAAACTTGGTGGCAGTGCTAGAGTGTGTCAAGAAAACTTACGTATGTTGCCGCATGTTTTTGAGAATTTGTGCAACACTTTAAAGACTACCTATGGTTTGAAACCCTCTAGTTATTCAACTACGGAGGAAAGAGTTGCCATTTTTTTTGTATATCGTGGGGCAAGGGGCAACAAATAGACAAGCCCAAGATATACTTCAACGTTCAGGGTGGACGATTGACAAACATTTCTATGATGTCCTTAATGCGGTAATCAGGATGTCGGTTGATTACATCAAACCAAATGAAGAATTAGGTGCTCAAGTTCATCCACACATAAGGAGAAATTCCAAATATCATATCTTTGAGGTAATGCATATTAATTAATTTATAAATGCAATCATTTCAAAATATTCAAAGTAATTAGATAAATTATTGTACAGAATTGTATAGGCGCAATTGATGGAACTCATGTGCGTGCTGTACCACCTAAAGAAAACACAACTGCATACATAGGGAGAAAAGGATATGCCACACAAAATATTTTGGCGGTGTGCGATTTTGATATGTGCTTCACATATGTTTGGGCTGGCTGGGAAGGGATCGCTCATGATTCTCGCATCTTTGAGCTTGCTAGAGCAAGAAAAGAGCTAAAGTTTCCAAATCCTCCTGATGGTATTTTATTGTTTTTACAATATTAGTTAGTTGCATATTTTCAAGTAAATATTGATGTTTAATGCTAAATTTGTAGGAAAATATTACCTTGTCGATATTGGATACCCAAATACAAAAGGTTTTCTTGCACCTTATAAAAATGTGAGGTATCACCTACCTGACTTTCGAAGGGGTTCAAGAGCATCTCAACATCCAAGGAATAGGAAAGAAATATTTAACAAAGCACACTCATCTTTAAGAAGTGTTATTGAAAGGTCTTTTGGTGTTTGGAAGGCAAGATTTAAAATTTTGAAGGTTATGCCAGCATTCCCTTTCAAGACACAAGTGCTAATTGTGGTTGCAACCATGACAATACACAATTTCATTCGACGTGAGACACGCCTTGATGATGAAATGTTTCGTCGCTATGAAAAAGATTGCCCATGTGATGATAACGATGATAGTGATGATGAACATATGGAGATCAGCTTCTTCCTAGCGGATGTTTTCCCAAAAATCGCCTCCTAAGGCAATGAAGGCTTGGTTACAGTGAAGGTGGGGGAGTTTGAGGCGGTGGATGAAAGTGATTTTCGGTTGGAAGAGATAGAGAGAGAGACGGTTTGGAGAGAAAAGGAGAGAGAGAGAGAGAGAGAGAGAGGGAGATGACAGTAATTTGTACCCAAACTCACTTGGAAGGATAGAGGGGGGAGGGAGGGAGATCGCTTCTCCTTGTTGTTGATGGGTTTAGGATTTGAGGTCGGTTGTTGCTGCTGGAATGTTGGGAGAGAGAATTAAATGGAGAGGTGGGAGTAATGGGGGATTAATGAGGGGGTGGTTGGTTGATGGGGGGTTGGAGTTGTCAAGTTGGGTTGGTGGGGTGGGTCAATCTGTAACCCGTTATAATTCGTTATTTGGTGGGTTGGGGCAAGTCAATCTATGAAATATGACGGGTCTGGAAATTGTCAACCCAATCCAATCCAATCCATCTTGGATTGTGGATTAGGCGGACCAACCTACCAACTTTTTTCCAATTAATCTAAATAATAAAAATAATCATAAATAACACAAAACAAATATCATAATTCATTAAAAAAAATTATATTTTCTACTATTATATTTTTAATAGTGTTTTTTAACAACTTTCTCTAATATTAATAGTATAAAATGAGAAAAAAAATAGAAGTAAGAAACTATTTTATCATTACTCTTTTTGTATGTTCTTATAATCATCTTTCTATAAATATTGCGGTTAATATACCTTATTCTGACATCTTTAGTTGTTATAAATGTCACTTTTTGAACGAATTCAAAATCATTTACTAATATTTCAGATATAAAAAATAATCTTACATTTTGAGCGAAAATGATTTAAACTAATTATTTCAAACTTATGACTTGATTATTTGAAACTAGTATATGGCGGGTCAACCCGTTCCGACCCACCCCAACACGCAACCCACCGCGGGCTCAACTCATTTGACTCATCTCCTAATGGGTTCATATTTTCCCAACCCAACTCATCTTTTTTAAGTGGCGGAACGGACCAATCCAACGGATCCAACCCATTTTAACAGCTCTAATGGGGGTAATGGATATGAGTAATGCTATAATTGGTTGGTTTGAGTTTAAATATATAGATGAATAGTTAGGTAATTTGAACCCTTAAATAATGTTGTGTTTAAAGATTTCGGTGTTACGTTTAAGTAGTATGAAAAACATAAAAGCAAATGATGCTTGCGTGGGTAGAGATATGTAATGAATTCCAAATTGAAATAAACTTTCAAAATCAACAAAAATTATACATTAAGTCTTATAGGAATTGCGATAAGGAATAGGAATTGCAAAATTTATACATATTCCAATTTAATGGACACAATAATGTTTAGTGATTGAAAAGTACTGGGTATTTATATTTAAAGAATACCTCCAAGTTTGAGGTGTTTAATTTGATGGTGCTGATGGCAGTACATGTTAAATCAATACAACTTGATGATGTTTTTGGTGTAGCGGTGTACAATACAGCTTCATTCATTTTATCTTTGCATTTGATGATGTTTTTTGTTGGGGTTTTTGATTTATTCAATCAATCGATTCAGTTGAAACTCATTGGAGTCTCATTTGTGCATGCAATCTTATACATCAGAGGGTTATATATAATGGTGGCAAATTCTGCTCACGTTCGTATGCTTGTTCAGATCGTCCACTAAAATATTAGTATGTTCGTACTTAAATTTTAATCTGGGCACAAATAGGTATGCCCACTTAAACCATTAAGTTTTATGGACACAAATGGGTGCCCACATTTTCACCTCTCACTCTCACGATCAATTTTTTTTTCTCTGTATACCTGATAATTCAAAGTTGTTTCTCTCTATATATTTACATTTGCATTAATAACCATTCATTAAGATAGAGAGAGTGTGGGATAGAGAGAGAAATTGGAGAGAGATGCATGGTTGCTACTTGTTCTTCGGGTTTTGTTTTTAAAACAAAGAAATAGTCAGCAATGGTGGGAGTAACCGTTATTTTGTAACTTTTGATAATTTTTTGTGAAAGATAATTATTTTTTTATAATTTTTGTATTTATTTGATAAGTGTATGTTAATAAGTAAATGAGTCTCCATACCCATTTAGTGCTCGCCTATATATGTCAATGTTATTAAATTGACACTTACTTGTCCGCCCCCATTTAGGCCCGTCCATGCCACCCATTTGCCACCTCTAATTATATGAAGAGGGTTATACGTCCAGTTTTTCATCACGAGTGAATATAAACCGTAGTTAAAATGATAATTGATTGTTCTCTTCATATTGTTACTCCGTATCATTTTTCAATTTTCATATCCGCTTTCTTTCATGGTACATGTTGGCAAGACTTAGTTGATTGCGATCTCTCAAACTCTTATACAAGGCCAATTTGTTTATCAAAATGTACTCTTGAATAAAGTTTGAAACCTTTTATTTACCATGGACTCATGAATGGTTTTGTCTTACTTATGGCTTTTTTCAATGCAATTTATTTCCAAATTGGAATGTTACACTGAATAGGTCACTTTAAAAAGTTACTTCATCATCATTCAACTATACTATATATTTTGAAATTTTATATTCTTTCAACTTTACTCTCCATATGCATTATAATTATCTTGACACGGTGAAAACTAGACTGCATTTTCATATGTGTAACAAGTGGTTGATTAAAATTTTAATTGAATTCAAACCCTACAAAACCTTTACTATACATTGATCTGATCATTTATTAACACTGTGTCATAGTTACAGGTACGAACTAGATTAAAGACGTAGGAATTCATGTTATAAACTTTGCAGCCAATATAATATATATTTTTGTTTTTAGTTTTTAGGTTTTGTGCTCTTTTCATTGCGTATAGTATACATTGATTTGACCCCAACAAATCTTGAGCATATATTGATTAATTCGCATATAGTTTGCTTCATACATTAATTAAATTACATACTAACACCGTGTCATAGACCCAAAATCTCGTATACTACATAGAGAATAATGAATTTTATCTGAAAAAAAAGCAAAGGAAAAAACGCCAAAATCGGAAAATGATTTTTTTTAAGTTATGGAAGATTGCAGTTGTGTAAGGGTAAAATAGGCATGACATATTTTGATTTTTGTTTCTCCTTTCTTGGCTTCTAAGTTTAGACATTTTAGGAAATAAAATATTTCATTATATTTTGGGTTTCTTGGTCCTAAATCTTAGGAGTTATTTTGGACACAAAATCTATGCAAAAATACTTTCCAAAACCGTGTCTCTAGAGTCCATATTCAGATGGTAATAAAATCTAGTAATTATGATGATTTATTTAATTACTAAGTCTAAACCTTTTCCATATTGGAGTTTGTTTCACTTTTAATGTCTAGGTCTCGTTTGTGGTATATATATGGACCTTGGGCAGCGGCTCGAAGGCACACGATTTGAGAGAGAGCAGAAGAGCAAAAAAAATTCCGAGTTTTAGAAGTAGTTCATTGTTCTAGTTTTGGTGTTAATTATGAATGCATCTTCTGATGCAGCAACTAGAGAAGCTACATTGAAGATTGCTGGAACTGTTTGTCTTCCTAACTGTTTTAGGAAGCTTATTTTTTCTTCCCACATTTTATGTACCTGTTTGTCTGTGGGTTTTTGCTCTCCAAGACTTCTTGTCTTGTGAGAGTGTTTGGTTTGGTGATTTCACATAATTTTTGTAAAACAATTCATCTTTTTAAGTGAAATCTTTTTGGCCATAAGGCTAGATCTATAAGCATAGGCTTGTAGGTTGTTTGGTAAACATTTGTATTTAATTCGTGCTTTAGTTTTTAAGTCTTCCACTGTTTAAATTTTTCTGACCAATGCACCTTCCATTGTAGCTTCTGCACAAGCTACATTGTAAACTGCATAGTTTTTGAATCCTAGTTACTATTGTTTCAACAATTGGTATCAAATCAATCTCTTGACGACACTAAGAGTTGATTCTGGTTGTAGCCGTGATTGATTCTCAATATGAGAATGTTGTTCGTCCTCCAACTTTGACTAATTCAAATTATTCTATTTGGAAAGTGAAGATGTGTATCTTCATCAAATCAATTAATGAAAGAGCATGACTTGCTGTTCTAAATAGTTGGAGTCCTCCAAAAACGACTGATAATGATGGTGATGTTAAGATCACTAAAGAGGCTAATTGGTCTAATGAAGATATAAATAATGTCTCTTTCAATTCTAAAGCCTTGTCTGCCATATACAAAGCCTTAGATGCCAACACCTTTAGGGTTATAGCTAATTATGAGTTTGCTAAAGATGTATGGGAGGCCCTTCAAACCCTGTGTGAAAGACCTGCCAGTGTTCGTGCTTCTAAATTAAGATTGCTCACCACACAGTTTGAAAGCACAAGAATGAATTAATCTGAATATATCATGTCATATTATGGTAGGCTTCTTGATATGTCTAACTTTGCTTTGGCTTTAGGTGATCCAATCACTAATGATCGCCTTGTTAGTAAAATGATGCGTACTTTGCCCGAAAGGTTTAATGTAAAAATATGTGCTATTGAGGAAGCACATAACATTGACAAAATGAGTTTTGAAAGATTGGCTGGTATCCTTCAAAATTTTGAATTAAACCTAAATGATCAAATCAAGCAAAAAAGCAAAGGTGCATCATCTTCTACCCCTCTTGTGAAAAACATTGTTTTGCCATCCGCTGTTAATGTCTCTTCTGATTTGCTTGCTTTACAAAAGAAAATTGATGAGTCTGATTTTAGAGAAGATTCCATGGCTCTTTTGACTACCAAGTTTTTTTTTTTTTTTAAAGCCAAGAGTCAAAACAGAATTCCATCATCAAGCTCCAAAACCTCTTTTAAGCCTAAGTCTGGTAAATTTACTCCTAAGGAAAATTCTTTTCAAACACCGGAAAAACCTTTTACCAATCCTTTCGCTTCAAAACCTTTTATAGTGGAAAGAATATTGATTCCATTCAGTGTAGAGAGTGTCAAAGATTTGGTCACTATGCAAATCAATGTGTAAATACCTTGAGAAAGAAGGGTTTAAACTTTTCTGCAACCTTGAGTGATAGTGATGGTGAAGATCCAGGAGATCTCATCACTCTCACTGCAGTATACGACTCTGAATTTGATTGTGCAGTCCTTCGGCCAATGTACCTCCAAATGTAGCTTCTTTAGAAACTACATTAGAAGCTACATTGGACAGAAGCTGGGAAGATCTTTGTTGTTTTAACTCCTCTGTCACAGAAGATGGTGGAGAATCAGAATCAGACCTGCTGGAAGGTTACAAGGAGTTGTATAAAGATTGGGAAAAGATGGCTCTTCAAGTTACATTGCTTGGAAAGACAAACGATATGCTAAAGAAGGTAAATGAAGAGCAAAAGGAGTGTATCACAAGGCTGGAATGTTTGCTGAGTAAGAAAGATGTGGAGATTGAAGAACTGAAAGAAGAACTCATCCAAGCCAATGATACCATGGCAAAATGGAACTTAAGCCAACACAAAATGGATGATATGTTGAATTCTGGTAATTATGCTAAAGTCTGGTATTGGATTCAGGCCCAAGACGTTTGTGAAAGAAGGTGAAGGTATGTCTACTGAACCAAAACATCCCACACAAAATTTTCAAAATCCAAACTTCCTTGAAAAACCCAAAACAAGAAAGAAAAAATTTTGTGTGTCACTATTGCCACAAGCCTGGTCATATTCAACCATTTTGTTTTCTTAAAAAGGCTGTCTATGAGGAAGAGGTTAGGCTAGCTTACTTGGTTTGTAATCTGATGCAGCATCGAATGCAGCAACATCAGAAGCTACATTCGAAGCTACATCAGAAGGTACATCCTAAGAAACATCAGCCAAAAACCTTTAAACAAATGTGGGTTCCCAAAGGCAATTACATGAATGCAAGATCCAAGTACTGTGAGCCATTTGACATATGTCCCGGTGCAAAGTGGTCTGATGATGAACAATGCAATGTAACCTTCACATCTTTAAAGTCTCACATAGCTGGTTCCTGGTATTTTGATAGTGGGTGTTCTAGACACATGACAGGTTCTATTGAGAATTTAAAGGACTATGTGAGTATCAATGGTGGGTCTGTGACATATGGAGGAGGAGCCAAAGGTAAGATAATTGGCAAGGAAACCTTGAATGTAGATGGACTTCCAAAGTTTACTAATGTCTACCATGTTGAAGGTCTTAAGACCAACCTCATTAGCATCAGTCAGCTGTGTGATGATGACCTACAGGTAAGGTTTGATAAGAAGTGTAAAGTTTTTTTTATCAATCTAACTAGTGTCTTTTGACATGTACTAGATCGTCTGACAATTGTTATATGTTCAATAATACTCAAACCTGTCACAATGCTAGTCTTGATATCACAGATCTATGACATCAAAAACTAGGGCACATGAGTTTTCGTAAACTTCATGAGCTTGTAAAGCATGATGCAGTGAAAGGATTGCCTAGTCTGGTCAAAGAGTTGGACATGTTTGAATGTGTTGACCAAATTCTTTCTCTAACAATTTTTTTGGCTACAACACTTGAAAAACCTACAGTGAAAGATGAAAGACAGATAGAATTCATAATTCTCTATAGAGTTTTTGACTGCAAGACTTGAAAAATATTGACTTAAAGATGAAAACTATTGAAAATACTTCTATTGTGATAAAATAAATCTTACATGTTCGCGTTTATACAAAACTCGCTTGTGCAAAAGCTACAATGGAAGGTGCATTGGTCAGAAAAATTAAAACAACGGAAGACTTAAAAACTAAAGCACGAATTAAACACAAACGTTTACCAAACAACCTACAAGTCTATGCTTGTAGATCTAGCCTTATGGTCAAAAAGATTTCACTTAAAAAGATGAATTGTTTTACAAAAATTATGTGAAATCACCAAACCAAACACTCTCACAAGACAAGAAGTCTTGGAGAGCAAAAACCCACAGACAAACAGGTACAGAAAACGTGGGAAGAAAAAATAAGCTTCCTAGAACAGTTAGGAAGACAAACAGTTCAAGCAGTCTTCAATGTAGCTTCTCTAGTTGCTGCATCAGAAGATGCATTCATAATTAACACCAAAACTAGAACAATGAACTGCTTCTAAAACTCGGAATTTTTTTTGCTCTTCTGCTCTCTCTCAAATCGTGTGTCTTTAGCCGCTACCCAAGGTCCATATATATACCACAAAGGAGACCTAGACATTAAAAGGGAAACAAAACTCCAATATGAAAAATGATTAGAATTAGTAATTAAAAAAACCATCATAATTACTAGATTTTATTACCATCTGAATATGGACTCTAGAGACACGGTTTTGGAAAAGTATTTTTGCATAGATTTTGTGTCCAAAATAACTCCTAAGATTTAGGACCAAGAAACCCAAAATATAATGAAATATTTTGTTTCCTAAAATGTCTAAACTTAGAAGCCAAGAAAGGAGAAACAAAAATCAAAATAGGTCATGTCTATTTTACCCTTACAATCTCCCCCTTTGTTGAGCCTTTCTGGTCAAATACTATGGCAAGTGTTGCCATATATTTAACGCAGACAAATTCCTTCAAGAACTGCATATATTAGTAAAGAACTCCCCCTGAATTTAGCAAACAGATGAAGTTATAAACTAAAAAATGCAATAGACTACTAAGCACATAATATCCTAAGTCAGTTCTGCAAAAATCCCACAAATTAGAAAATCAGAACTTATTACAGACCAAAGTGTATCCAAGCAGACAAAAAAAATTCATATTACAAACAAGAAATAGTAACAGAAACAGAAGTTCAAACATCAGTCTTTTCTTGAGCAGCAGATGCAGCTTCAGGATCAGGAATAGGTTCAGAAACAGGTGCAACACTTGGATCTTCTCCCCCTATTTGTCCAGAATGCAGGGCAAGCCAAGAAGTGTACTGGGCAGCTATGCTCTGAAGAAGGACAGTCTGAGAAGTAAGTATGGCAATCTGAGAGTTGACCAGAGCAAGCTGTTCAGAGATGAAAGTCACAGACATGGGAGCAGAAGGTCCAACAGTATAGGAAGCAAGTTTAACAAAAGCAAGCACTGATGCAGAACCAGATGGAGCTGCATTGGATGCTACATTGGGTAATACTGGAGTAGGAGCAGTAGTCTGGGAAGTAGATATAGAGGCAATGGATACATAGACAACAGGTACAGAGGTAGCAGGTGCAGGGACATCAGGATATGGATATACTAAAGGCAAATTAACCACCCTATCTCCCTTTAATAGTTTTACTGAAATGTGGAGAGGGTCAAGAATAGGGGAAAGTCTTTCACCTACTGTGGGTACAAAGCCTTGGGCAACTAAAATGTTGTAAATAAGAGAAGGAAAAATAAGGGCCCTTTTGTCTCCATCAGACTTAGCTAAGGAGACAATTTTCCTAAAGACAAAGTCTCCAAAATCAAAAGGCAAACCACTACTAATCTGAAACAAAATCCTAGCATGCTTCTCTATTACAGCATTATAGTTGGTGGTAGGAGCCCAATTTGCACAACACATTTTGTGAATCACAGCATACAGTGAGGAGAGTTTGGAAGTGCTGATATTGGCCCATTTTCCTAGCCATTTGGAGACTAACCCTCCTGTCAGCTCTTGGGCACACAGATTTAAATCAGAAACTAATCCAACAATCCTAACTTCAGGAGTCCCAAAATGTTTATTGATTATGGAGGGAGAGAAATTGAACAACTGATTTCTAATAAACACTTTTTCAAAACTAGGATCACCAGGTGAGGTAATCTTTTTCTCAAGATTGGCATAGAACTCAAAAACAATGTTCCTATGATATGGAGAAGAGGAAGACAAAGTAGCTAGAAGGCCCCTATTAGAAAAAAAATTATACAAGATTTTGTGCAATCAAGTCATCTTTAGGAATGACTCTTTCATCAACAATTTTCCTAGAGGTGTTATACCTCAAGGAAGCAGCAGAAGTTATAAATTGAGCAGAAAAATGAGTACCTAAAGCAACTCCAGAGGGTGCAGGAGTGGATGTAGCTTCCCCAGTTGCTACATTGGAAGTCTCATTGGTCATGGCATCTCTTCTCCTTGTGAAACGTAAGGGGACCTCATCACTTTCTGCACTGTCTTTAGGAGAAGCTTCTTTTGTTGCAAAGTCCTGGTCAGAACTGTCATGAAACTCAGAGGAGCTTGAGGACTTGGGAGGGCTTGAAGAAGGAGATGAAGAGTTCTTTGGAGAAGCATGCTTTAGCCGCATCAGATAATCATCTAGGGTTCTCTGCTCATCAAAGAAACTCATGTCAGAGAGATTCACTTTAGGCTCAACAGAATGACCAGCAGTAGAAGCCACATTATGAGGAGGAGAGTCATGTTGAAGACCACTTTTGGGGAAGGAATGAGGTAGTCATCATCTGATGTGGCTATGGGAGACTGACCACGTTCAATATTCTGAGCAGGATTACGAGGTTCACCACAAATTGATCTACGGTGGCAGTACCAACAAAATCCTCATCATCACTGTTAGAAGCAATTTGAATAGCTTCGTCGAACTGTCCATGGGTGACCTTGAGCTTCTTTACCTTTTCAACCTCAACATCACTTGGATTTTCAAAATTGCTTGGAATCCCCCTCAATCTTTTGGACTTTCGAGTGCTAGGGTTTCCAATTTGGGGGAAACCAGATAGGTCACCGGGATTTTCGACATCAATGGCATTCCCCTTTTCTCCAGGTAGTATGATGGAGAGAGTTACTGGAAGGGGTTTAGCAAGCACAATGGCCGAACCTGGATTAATTGGAATGGAGGTTGGAGATGATGTAGCTTCGGCAGAAGTAGCACTGGAAGCTACATTGACTGGAGGATTCTGTTTCTGGGAATCTGTAGAGGTAGAAGGAGATGAAGCCATGGAGAATTTTGGGAGGATTCAGAGAGAGATTGAGAGAGCAACATGTTCCTTCAACAGTTTTGGGAGTCGGTTGAGCAAAGGATATTTGGGAGTGATAACTTGCCTGTTACATGGAAGAATACTTAAAACAACCTCATAAACGCATTAGACGTTAGCAGCAACAAATCAGGAATATGAGGGGGCGTTTGTGAAATCCTCAAACCAATTTTTGATTTTTGAAAACAAACCAAGGTTGACCAAAACATGTACAAGTGTAATAAGAAATTTGATTTTGACTTGAGAAAATTGTGGAGAGCTATGTGTGTGTGATAACAACTAATCTCTTAATCACATTCTTGAATTTTTGAATTTCAAAATCACCAAGGGTTCTTAACAAACACACCAAAGAGTTCACCAAAAGTGTACCAACCCAAGCATGCAATCACATCTATATCCATTATCAAGAACTCTTCGAGCATCACACAGATTAGACAACCACATAAAATATTCAACATGGAATACTTTGGTAATTATTTTGCAATTTTTGAGATAAGGTCAAAAATTCAATAGGTTGATATTGTCATAACAGAACATGTCCTAAAATTGATGCCTAACAGATGACAAGAATGAATCAGACATAATATATCAAATGCAACCTCACACATATGAATAATGTCTAGATCATCTGAATGTAGTTCCCAATATAGCTGCATTGGGAGATGCATTCGCCAAAATTATGATTTTATGTACAATTTCTCATCTTGTGTTCATTTTATCATCCCTCATCTCCCACAAATTCCATAGGTACTTTATTTCCATAGGAGAATAACTCTACTTTATTTCAAGCATATTCAAAACATGCACTTGGAACCTTTCACACTATTTACCAGGGGAAACCACTTAGCTTTTGATCAACCCATGAAATCCAAAGATTCATAGTCCCAAAAGAGAGTAGCCACAACCCTAGTTCATAGGTAGCTCTTTTCAGTGGCGGATCTAGGAATATTATTGATCGGTGTCCAAAATTTTAACTACTCCCTCTATCCCAAAATATATGACATTTTAGGGCTTTTCACATAGAGCAAAGAAACATATTGTAAAGACTAAACTGCCATTATCCAAACATTAATGAGGTGTCTTGATATTCTTGCCTAAAGAGCCAAACACGGGTTACGAAGTTAATAAATATGGAAGAATTGGAGAAAAAAAGGGAAAAAGTTCTTTAAAAATTACAAAGTGTTATCTATTTAAGAACAAAAAAATTATCCCAAGACATCATATAATTTGGGACGAAGAAAGTATTACATAAAAAAAATTAAAAATTACAATTGTCCTTTACGCGTTTTCATACGTTGAAAACGCGTAATAACATCAGCATCACCAACATTCATTAATATATCTTTTTCGATATAACATACAAGAGAATTATTTAAAAATTGATCGGACATTCGATTTCGTAAATCCGTCTTGACAATATTTTTTACAGAGAATTTGGGAGGGGTCCAATGAAATTTTTTGGAGGGGTCCAATTATCAAATATCACAAACCTACTCTTAATTTTTTTTTATTGGGCGGTGTCCATGGACACCCCTAACAACCATGTGGATCCGCCACTGGCTCTTTTCCGTTAGGTAGCTTTCACACTTTTTCTTTTGAGGGAATTCAAGTTTCTCAAGATCAACCCATGAGAACCTAAGTTTCATAGTACCAAGATAAATTGTCATAACCCTAGATTTCAAAAGGTAGCTCTTTCCTTTGTGGACTTAAAATTTCAACAACAAAAATTATGGGAGAGAGAGTAAAGAATTAGAACAATGAAATCATAACAGATTTTGAATGCAAATCCCAAGCAACAAAAGGGACAAAACATGAGAGATGAAACTAGTGTGCCCTCCTAAATACTCAATGCAAGATGCATATATATATATATATATATATATATATATATATATATATATATATATATATATATATATGAAGGGTCACATGGCACACATACCGAGAGATTTCCTAAGATTGATAAATCTCTCAAAATCTAGACTCTTAGTAAAAATATCAGCCAGTTGTTTTTCAGTTCCTATATGTTCAATGTAAATAATACCTTGTTCAACCAAGTCTCTAATGAAATGGTGTCTTATATCAATATGCTCAGTTCTAGAATGTTGAACATGATTTTTTGCTATGCTTATAGCACTGGTGTTGTCACAATGCATGGCTAACACTTCACTGTGTAGGCCATAATCCTTGATCATTTGGTTCATCCATAAAAGTTGTGTACACCCACTACCAGCAGCAATGTATTCAGATTCAGCTGTGGAGAGGGCAACACAGTTTTGCTTTTTACTAAACCAAAAGAACAAGTTGTTACCCAAGTAAAAGCATCCACCAGAAGTACTTCTCATGTCATCTGCACTACCTGCCCAATCAGCATCACTAAAACCAACAAGGTTGGTATTAATGTGTTTTGTGTACCACAAACCCATAGTACAAGTCTCACCAACATACCTAATTATTCTTTTGACAGCTTTCAAATGGGAGACTTTAGGGTTTGCTTGGTATATAGCACACAAACACACACTATGCATGATGTTTGGTCGGGTGACAGTCAAATATAACAGACTTCCTATCATGCTTCTATATAAAGTATGGTCAACACTTTTCAGATTTCTCATCCTTGCAAAGTTTATTGGATGTACCCATAGGGGTTTTCTTTTTCTTTCCATCCTTAAGACTGAATTTCGTCACCAAGTTAAGAGCATACTTGGCTTGAGAGTTGAACATCCCTTCATGCAATTGCTTTATCTGAATCCCTAGGAAAAATGTTAATTCACCTACCATGCTTATCTCAAAGGTAGATGTCATGCAATGCACAAATTCTTTTTTCAAGGACTTGGAAGTGAACCCAAACTCAATGTCATCAACATAAATTTGTCCAATCAAAATGTGTTTGTCTTTTCTTTGAATAAAAAATGTTTTGTCCACTTCTCCCCTTTTAAAACCACTTTTCAAAAGATGGTCTGTAAGTCTCTCATACCAGGCTCTAGGAGCTTGCTTGAGTCCATACAAGGCCTTCTTTAATTTAAAAACATGATTAGGTTTATGGGGGTCCTCAAATCCCTTTGGTTGTTCAACAAAAACTTCTTCCTCTAGAATGTCATTTTAAAAAAGCACTATTCACATCCATTTGTTGAAGAGTAATGTCAAGAAAGCATGCAATGACAAGAAGAAGACGTATGGACTCAATGCGGGCAACAGGAGCAAAGGTTTCATCAAAATCCACCCCCTCAACCTGTGTGTACCCTTGAGCCACAAGTCTTGCTTTATTTCTCATTATCTCTCCCACTTCATTTGTTTTGTTTTTGAAAATCCACTTAGTTCCAATAACATTCACAGAAGTGGGTCTATGTACAAGAAACCAAACATCATTTTTAGCAAATTGATCAAGTTCATCTTGCATGGCATTGATCCAACACTCATCTTTTAGGGCTTCATGCACATTATTAGATTCAATGGTAGACACAAAACATGAAATATGAATCTCTTCATACTCAAGAGAAGACAGACAAACAAATTTCCTATAGTCTACCTTACCTTTCCTCTTTGTTGGCATTCCATCATGTACATTACCTATGACTTGTGAAGTGAGGTGCACTTTCTGAATTCGGTTGGGAATGTCATGGCTGCGATCAGTCAAACTGGACTGAGTTTCTTGCTGTTCAGGATATATTTCTGTATCTGGCAAATTCTTGACTGATGTTGCTTCCGATGTAGCTTCTGATGCAGCTGCATCCGGAGCTGCATTCGGAGCTACATCTTGAACTACATCCCGAATCTCATTCACTGAATTTCCATAACTTGCAAGTGTTGTATCTTCTGGTGCAGGTGCACTATTTGCAGGTGCAGGTTCTGAAGATTGAGTTGGTGGTCCTTGATCTCCAAAGTCTAGCAAACCTGTAACATCATCCTCAATTGTTTTGTGGCCAAGATCCGTTAGGCCATCAAACACAAGATTCATAAACTCCATAATAGTTTTAGTTCTAAGATTGAAGACTCTATAAACACGACTATATGTGGAATATCACATGAAAATACACTTATCACTTTTTTTAGTCAAATTTTGAGAGATGATCTCTATCATTGAGCATATAACACACACAACCAAAAACATGAAAATATTTCAATGTAGGCTTTTTCCCTAATAAAATTTTATAGGGTGTCATGGTGCTACCTGGTCTCAAGAAGACCATATTCCCTGTGTGACAAGCAGTGTTTAAGGCTTCTGCACAAAATCTTTTAGACAAATTTTTGGAGCTTGAAAGAACGCAATGCCACGGAATCTCAATATGGGATGATGTTACTGTCAATGTTGCAGTGAATGTTGCAACAATGGCAGTAACAATGTGAACTGAAAGTGTGTAACAGAAATTTGCAGCGGAAGTTTTGTTTTGAGATTTGAAATTTAACACACTTAGTAAGACAGAAAATCACGAAAAACAATCTACAAGAATCAATCTTGTAGATCAAGCCTCAAGGCAACAAATTGTATTAAACTCAACAACTGTTTTTAACACTAAACAGTTAACACGAAAATTCTCACAAGATATAGAATCTTGGAGAATCACAAAACCCACATAAACACAAAACCAAACGTGGGAAGAAAAGAAACAAATACAGCTTCCAAAACAGCGAACAAGAAGGAAACACACAAATCAGAAACTTCAGGAAGAACAAAGCTGTCTTCACAGAAGTTTCAAAAACAAAGAAGGTATGAAGTTTTATCACAGCCAGAAAGGTCTCAGATATGGGCTGGTCGATCTCTCTCTCTAATTCAAGATACACAAAAACAACCGGATCAACACACAAAGACTTCAAACCAATGTCTTCTATATGCTCTCAATTTTCTGTGTGTCTCCTCAAGCTGCTCGGCATCTCCTATATATATACAGGCTGCAGCAACTTCTCGTCCAAGACTCCAAAGGATTCTGCAATAGACACGGCAAGACAAGAAACCTACTAGGAAAGAGATTTAGCTGCAAAACAAACAAGATTACCTTTCCTAATTTGATAACATTAATAACTAAACACTTATGCAAGGATTTTGTTACTAAAAAATATCACCTTCCTCTAATAAAGAATCCTACCAAAATCCTAACACAAAGATACCAAATTAAATCCTATTTTGACCAAGAGAGTGAGGACAAGATAAATTAGGCAATGCCTAAAATACCCTTACAATCACCCCCTTTGTCCGAGCATTCTTGGTCAAATTCACAAGACCTGCAAGAAGAGCTTGAAGAGATATATAATCAACTATCATCACCATCATCAACAACAAATTACATGAACCTCAAAATATGTTTATCCTAATTATTACAGACCAAATAAAGAGTATGTTTATCCAACCATCATCATTAGTTTCATGCACAACAAAGAACCACAAAAATCATTCGGCTGTAGGTACATCATTACGAGCATCTTCAGCATCACCACCAGCTCCAGCATCACCACAAGACCCAGCATTTGTTGTCTCACCAGCTCCAGCTCTTGTTGCAGCTTCACCCCCTATTTGACCGAATGTTGCTCCAGCCAGAGGTATATCCGCACCAAAGTCGTAAGAAAAACCCGATGAGCAAAGAAGATGTGAAAGCCGGTCCTCAGATCATCCGTAGTTGCTTTTGGATGAAGACAATCGACATAGGTCCCGTAGAGGGGCAAACAGAGTGATGTGGCAATCGATGTTGCAATCGAATGTTGCAACATTCGGGGAACAACAACAGAACCGAGTAGATGTAAGAGGATCGTGAATTATAGGATCGTGAAGAGGTGCATCCGAGTTGATCAAGAGGCAAATTGATAAGCCTATCCCCTTTTAAAAGTTTGGAAGAAAATGAAGAGCCTCAAGAACAGAGATAAACGAGTGGAGGAGGGAGGTTTATACCTCGAGCGAGGAGAAGACGGTACACGAGAGAGGGAAAAATAAGTGACCTTTATCACCACTGCTTTCACCATGGATGCAATCTTCCTAAACATATACAGCCCTAGATCAAAGGGTTTCGAGTGCCAAGGAGATACAAGATCTTAGCATGTTCTTCGCTGATGACATTTGTGTTTTTCGATGGTGACCAATTTGCAAGACAAATTTTATGCAAGAATGCATATAGAGAAGACACTGTGAAGTACTAATCTGAACACCCTTCGCTGGCCACACTTTAATTCTACCACCCGTAAGTTCCCAAATACACAAATTAAGGTCAACGTAAAAATCAACAATACCGTATGGAGGATGATCAAGCAAGGAATTTATGACAAGGGTGAAAATGAAAACCAACGACCTCTCACAAAGACTTTTTCAAAACTAGACTCAATGTAATCATGAATTCTCTCTCAAGATTAGCATAGAACTCATGAATCGCCTCACGAGGATACGGGACAAAGAGACATGTGGTTTTCAAAAGATGGCGGTCGAGAAATAATCGACAACTTAAAGGTATCTAACAATGAACTAAGAACATTTCGCTTCATCAATGATATTCCTAGAAATATTATACCGACGAGAAGCAGATTTAGAAATAAACGAAGAAGAGTAGGAGTACCGAGAGGTTTTTTCTCGCCGGATGTTGCAACAATCGTGCAACATTGAGTCGAATGCATCGCCTCCTCAAGATTTCACCGAGATTTTTCGCAGTCTTCACTCACAACCGAGAACCTTTCGAGTCGAATAGTTTTGATCGTAACTATCGCCGAATTCGAAGAAAATGACGGGCTAGGCACGGTGGTGGAGGAGCCGAGGGTGATGGTCCCGAGACGTATACGAGCTTGGCGCAATCGGGTCAAATTCTAACAACCTCTTCATCAATGGCGTACGGTCCAACCTTTGATGTTTTCCCGACGAAGAGAGGAGATTCAAGAGGGAATACTACCCTGGGGATGGAATCGATAATTTTCATCCTCATCCGGCTCTCGAACAGAGGAGAGAGAGTTGCCGGTGACAGTAGTTTCTTCATGAGATTGGGGAATCGAACTCAGGAGGAATGAAGTCCTCATCATCCGAGTCACTTGCTAGACTTACAGTGTTCCTTGAAGACACCACTCAACTTTGTTTTTCTTCGCACCGAATGTCGCCAGGGAGGGATCATCGTAGTTCGCCTGGAATACCACGCTGGCGCTTTTGACCGCCGAGAACTGGTTGCCTATTGATGAAAATCCGCATTTAAATCTCCGTGGTTTTCCACATCAATAGCATTGCCTTTCTCCCCCGAAGAATAACCGTAGTTGGCTCAGAATTTGTTGATATACAACAATGGCCTTTCGAAAGATCTTCTTCTCCGCCAAGAAGTTTTTCTCACCGATGGCCTCGATGTTGCAACATTCGGCCTTGACAATTTAGGGCTTTTGGAAGATGAAGCCATTTATGTTTATCGGGGAAGAACTCGAATGATTTTGACAAAATTTTTCTTGAGAGATGAACGTAGAGAGAACAATGTCACCGAAAAATTTGATGAGATATAGGCGAAGAATTGCGTATGTTCCTCGTAAAGGTCATTCACTAAACATGCCGCTAATTACAATTAGCCGTTGGTAATTAAAGCAGGAACGTAACTGCCGCATACTTACCGGGCATTCAAAATTTAAACCACACAAGTTGACCAACCCGATGTAAGTAAGACCAAGCTTGCCGCTTGAGACATGAGAGTTAACCGAGCAATACGAGATACACTCGATTTCAAAAACCATTTTTAAACGATCGATATTTTTGGAATACACGTAAACATACTTAACTAGAGTTGAGACTCCACTAAGCATATAATCACGTATATTCAAACCCATTTTTCAACATGAAGACACAAAGACAAGAGAGTAGACAACCACATAAAATCATGACTTGAGAACAAACAACAAACAACTTTAAACATAATGGACGTACATTAAGACTACCGATACCATGCACCTACATGACCTAAACAAGATGTCTAAAATATGCAAACAAAAAAAAATCGAAAAGAATGCATAAACACACAAGTGAGATGTCTAGATCAATCGATTGCGCCTCCCAATGTTGCAACAATGGAAATCACATTCACCAAAAAATCGTGATTTTATGTTTGAATTTTCAGCTTTTTCTTTCACCAATGAACACAATTTCTCCCAAATACATTATAGGTACTTTATTTCCCTATACCAATAGGCTTTACTTTATTTCAAGCCAAATACACCACTAGGAACCTTTCACACTATTTACCAAGGGTGGCGACTTTGCATTCGATCGACCCATGAGATTCGAAAATCCATAGTCCCAAAAGAAAGGAAGCCACAACCTTGTTCATAGGTAGCTCTTTTTCCGTTAGGTAGCTTTCACACTTTCTCAAATCGAGGAGTCAATTTAGTCAAGATCAACCCATGCAAGTCGAAACCTCATGGTACATTGACAAATTAAAGCAAAGATCCTAAAACTTTTGAAAGGTAGCTCTTTCCTTTGTGGTGTAATCGAGAGTTTTCTTCAAATACAAAACCAGCCTTGGGAGAAGGTGAGAAGAAAATATGACAACATAATCACAAAAGTTTTGAATGAATCTTTACACATGCTCAAGGTACTAACAACAATCAGATTTGATCTAGTGTGCCTCCTAGACAACAATGCAATATGCCTAAATATTTTTTTTTTTTTTTTTTTTTAAGTGAGTGATTACATGGCACACATACGAGAGATTTCCTAAGATTTATGAATCTCTCAAAATCTAGACTTTTAGTAAAGATATCACCAAATTATTATCTCGTACTCAACATGTTCAATGCACACAATGCCTTGTTCAACTAAGTCTCTAATAAAATGGTGTCTTATATCTACGTGCTTTGTTCTTGAGTGTTGAACAGATTTTTAGCTATGCTTATAGCACTTGTGTTGTCACAATACATAGTTAAGATGTCACCTGCAATCCATAATCTTTAATCATTTGTTTCATCCACAAAGTTGTGTACATGCACTACCAGCCAGCCTATATATTCGATTCAAATGCTGATAGAGCCACACAATTTTGTTTCTTGCTAAACCAAGAAATCGATTGTTTCCCAAATAAAAGCATCCTCCGTATACTTCTCATGTCATCAATATCGCCACCAACAAGATCACCGAACCCAACCAGATTGGTGTTTGTGTGCTTAGTATACCACAAACCCATGCCAAAGGTCTCACCAACATATCGAATGATTCTTTTGACAGCTTTTAGGTGAGAAACCTTGGGGTTTGCTTGATACCTTGCACACAAACACACACTATGCATGATATCCGGACGAGTGGCGCTAAATACAAAGAAACTTCCTATCATACTTCTATACAAGGTAGATCAACACATTCTCGATTTTTCATCTTTATTAAGTTTGTTGGATGTGCCCATAGGGTCTTTTATGTTTTCCATTCTCAAGATCGAATTTCTTCACCAAGTTTAGAGAATACTTGGCTTGAGAAATGAACATCCCTTCATGTGTTTGTTTGATCTCGAATGCCTAAGAAATATGTCATCACCTACCATGCTCATTTCAAAAGTGGATGTCATGCAATGCACAAATTCTTTTTTCCAAGGATTTGGAGGTGGATCCAAACACGATGTCATCAACATAAATTTGAGCAATCAAAATATGTTGATCTCGCTTCGGATGAACAATGTTTTATCCACCTCTCCCCTTTTAAACCCACTTTGTAAAGGTGATCCGTAGTCTACCATACCAAGCTCTAGGAGCTTGTTTGAGACCATACAAAGCCTTTTTCAGCTTTAAACACATGATTGGGTTTATGGGGTCCTCAAATCCTTTTCGTCGTTCCACAAAAAACTTCTTCCTCAAGAATCCCATTCAAAAACGCACCTTCACATCCATTTGTTGAAGAGTAATGTCAAGGAAACAGCAATGGCCGAAGTAGACGGATAGACTCAATACGGGCTACAGTGCAAAGGTTTCATCAAAGTCCACCCCTCAACCCGCTGTATACCCTCGAGCTACCAATCTAGCTTTATTCCTCATTATTTCTCCCACTTCATTCGCTTTTGTTCTTTGAAAATCCATTTAGTTCCAATAACATTAATTGAAGTGGGTCTCGGGAACTAGATACCACACATCATTTTTCGAAAATTGATCTAGTTCCTCTTGCATGGCATTTATCCAGCCATCTTTAAGGGCCTCTTGTACATTTTAGGTTCAACAAAGGGAAACAAACACGGCATGTATATCATCAAATTCAAGAGTAGTCATGCATGCTAGTTTCTTGTAGTCCACTTTACCTTTCTTTCTTCGTTGACACACCATCCCTTACATTACCTATAACTTGAGTGAGTGGATGGTTTTCTCCAATCTTGCCGAATAGTCGAT